>BSBN01000910.1:0-1200000 GCA_027924645.1 Cunninghamia lanceolata | reverse complement strand
CTAGTCCTATTCATTATTCATCAATATCCCATGATGAGAAACATTGGTTAGACAAAGAAAACATAGATAATCAAACAAATAACTTGGATCCTATCAAATAGTTCATCCATTAGAGGATAATGATAATCAAGATCCAATAATTCTACATCCATTTCCCATTGATCCTCCATCATCCCCTAGATCAAACTATATGTTTAGGGGTTTAGCTTGGTTGCTCGAGTTCAAGGTTTAAGGGTCAAGGGTATTATTTGAGGTTTATGAGTTTAGGGTTGCTCAAGTTTAGGGTTTAGGGTTTAGGGGAATTATTTAGGGTTTAAGGGTTTAGGGGTTAGGGGTTATGGTTTAGGGGTTTAGGGTTGCTTGTGTTTAGGGTTTAGGAGTTAGGGTTTATGGTTTAGGGGTTTAGGGGTTTAGGGTTGCTCTCTCTATCGATCCCCTCTCTCTAACTGTACCTTTCTATCTCTCCCTCCCTCACTATCTCACTCCCCCTCTCTATCACTCTCTCAATCCCTCTACCTCAAATCTATCTCCATATGTCTTTGTCCACATCTCTTGATCTCTTTCCCTATCTCTATCTCTCCACATAGATCCCTATCTCTTAATCTATCCCTCTTTACCTCTTTCTCCCTCCCTCTCTGTCTCTCCTCCTCTCTATCTCTCTCCCCATCCCTCTACCTCTTGAAATGTCTCTCTAGGTATGTCTCTAGACATCTCTCCATCTCTTTCCCTATCTCTATCTCTCCTCATAACCCTATCTCTTAATATATCCCTCTCTACCTCTCTCTATATTTCCCTATCCATCTCTCCCTCACTCTCTATCTCCCTATATCTCCCCTCTCTATATATCTATCTCTATCTCCCTCTTTATCTATCTTTCTCCTTCTATCTAGACCCCTTTGTCTATCTCAATTCCCCTCTCTCCCTCTCCTCGTCTCTGTCTCCACCTATCCCTCTCTATCTCTCTATTTGCCCCTCTCTCTATATTTTTTCCTTTCTCTAACTCTATCTCTATCTCTCCATATCTTTCCATGTCCCCCCTCTCTCCATGTCTATGTCCATGTCCATGTCCCTCTCTATCTCTCCACGTCTCCCTCTCTCCATCTATCTCTATTTATCCCTTCCCCCCTCCCCCCTTCTATGTCACCCTCCCTCTCTATATACATCCCTTTCTATCTATCTATTTTATTCCTTTATCTCTTTATTTATCTATCCTCCCTCTATCTCTATATCTCTCTCCCTCACATTCCAAGGGGTCAACAGAGAGAGGGAGAGAGATATAGAGAAAGAGAGGCAGATAGAGTTGTAGAGAGGGAGGATAGAGAAATCTTAATCTTTTTATGCTTCCCTAGCTATCTCTATCTCTATAACATTGAGAAGGTTATTATTTTAAGGTTCATGAAGCTTATTATTTTTATGCTTCCCAGAATGCACTCGCATTATGGGAAGCAAAAAAAAGGGGCAAAAAGCATGTGGGATCCATGATTCAGACCCCACATGCCTGTTATTACTTCTTTTCATGCAGTATATTGGACAAAAAAATGCTTTTGCATGTTCTTTGATATATTAACAATCATTTTTGGATCAATCCACCACATTTTTTGTTTTTTCAACGTAGAATAACTGATTTTGCATTTTTTGGAGAAAATTTGATTATTTAAACTTAAAGTTTCATGTTTCATGTGTGATATTGTTTCAAAGCTAATTACAATTGATATATAGATTGAATTTGATGATATATGTTTTTTTTTTTGCATAAATTTCACTAATCCTATTCTAGAGTTATATAGAATTCATAATCAAACTTGCAAAAAAGAAGAATATGAGGATTTTGAAGCCAAATTTTGGAGAATTGGTCAACTCCAATATCGAAGTCTAAGGTATGTTCTTTATATCCATTTTAATTCACTTATATATGTTCTTATGTTCTTTATGTCTTTAGCTCATGACAATCCATTTAAGGTGCTTGACAATTCTAATATGTATATAAGATCAGTCCTTTTCATCATGTTGTCATCTCTTACCTTGTGAATAGGGTAGTGAGAGCCTATTGCATATTTTGTTCATATCTGACCCTAATAATCCTTATGCATAATGTCACATAGCACATGGGTATCATCATCATAATAGTTAAGCGAAGTTTTAGGATTGATTATTCTTTTGTTGATAAGACTGCCCTTTAACTATCCAAACATTTAGTGCCTATAACAGTTCTAAGTGTTCTCAATAAATTCTATCCTTGTTTAGAGATCTCACATCAAGTTTTCCAATTTTGACACTCATTGCTCTTCATCTCTCTCTCCTAAGAGTAATCTCTTTATTTTTCGTTTTGTTCCTCATAAGAGTAACCACCACTAATCTCCACCATCTTCATTCAATGTCATTAACTCTCCCTAATTTTGGTACAAGAAGTAGTTTGATAAGTAAATACTAATTCACTACCCAAACATTTAGTGCCTATAACAGTCCTAAGTTTGTCCCAAACAACATTTCATCCTACACAACTCCCTTTATGACAATGCCTCCAATGATTATGATAATCGTAGCTCACAATTGACAACAAATCTCCTTCACCAACTTGGAATCCAAGGTTATAATGAGAGTCCAACATAATTAAGATGCTCTCAACAAGATATATATGGTTATGCACTTAATACTCCTCTTGACATAACAACACCACATCATCTTATATCAATAATCAATGGCAGCTACATGCACGGGACAACACACCAATCCACTAAGTGTTTGCTCCTACACTCCATCCATGTACAGAATATGGGCCCTCAAATGACTCTCCAAAATATGTGATACCAACCCCTTATGTGGCAAGCAATGTGAACAAACAAATATTTCTAAATCATACCTCATGCCATTGTTCCTTCATTACACAACTAATGCAACACCTACATGTTCCTCCTACATCCACATCAACAACCAATACTTCCACTACCACCTCTTCATCTTCATGACCCCTTCTTAGTTGGTTGCTTCTACTTTACTAGAAACCATGTACTCTTGAAGCATAAAATACCAAACTCCTCATTGTCGATCTTGCAACATGTCTTTCTCCACATGAGAACTCTCATTATACTACCTTTGTTGCATATGTGTGTGCAACACCATCACTCCTCTTCATGATCCCTTGGCCACCTTGCAACATTGCCTCTTATGCTAGGTCCTCAAAATATTATAATTTAGGACTTGACTGTCATCATGAAACAAAACTCTACCCTGAATTTATGCACCTTGTTATTCATAGAAAACCCCTCCTTTACACCAAGTGACAAGATATCAAATTATCTTCATACCTTTTTTGATGTTCCTATTGACTGTCATGATAGTCCTAGTTGTGTTGATAGTCGATTTAAGGTGCTTGACAATTCTAATTTGTATATATAATCAGTCCAATCATGGCCTCCACATAACAACACCAAATCATGTTACTAAGAAGATTTTCCTTCAAGTCTTCCAAATGGAAAATCCGTTACCATATGACTATTATGCCCAACAGTACAGTCATTAGTGACTGTCCATATTATGCTAGGGTAATATTTTAGGTTGTTGGGCAAGTTTTGAAGGACTATCTAGATGTTATTAAAGTTACAAAGTGTGGTCGTCAGTGCAAATGTGGTTATAAGCCTTTGAAATTGACATTTCTCAATGTTGATAGCTGAATTCGTATGCAAAATACCATGTAGACTGCCCTAGAAGACTGTCAGAAATAAATCAACAATAGGACTATCATAAGTTTAGAGGCATCCATGGCATCATTTCCATCTTGAAACCTTCATTACTGTTGTCCTAGATCCCACATTATGATGAATAAATCCTTTGGTGATGCATTACTAGGATAATGATATGATCTTGTGCCAAAATGTCACCTTGTTATCCTAGGAAGACTACCATGCCCAACTAGTTATAAGGTATGTGAAGTTGGTTTGAAGCTTAAAAATAGTCATCAAAACATCTACCATGGTCCAAGAAGGTAAACTCCATGCCCAATTTGAAACTACTTGCAAAGGGCTTCATTCAAGTCATGATTTTTGTCTTCACATGTCTTCCTCTAGACTTTGGGACAACGGTTATAACATTTTTCATGGGTCAAGAAAATGAACTACAGATTAATTTTTCAAAATTTATGAACCTTATGCATGTCTAGGACAACTTGGATATCATAAAAATGAGTTTTATCAAACCTACAACAGCCATGAACATGAAGAACAAGTTACTGATTTGGTTGAGAAAATGGGTATAAATCAAGCTAATCTTTCACCACAAGGGGGGATGCATGATATTTGTGAATTTGGATGAGTTCAAAAGTATTTTAGAGACCTCCATGATATTTCCCTTGCCCAAGAAATGCTCACACATGAACATAAGCAAGAATTAGGGGAGTTTTCTCATGATCTTGATGTTGTCAATTCAAGGAATTTGAGTGCTTTTTAGGACAGTTTTGTGGTCTATCATATCTTTTAATGATTTTTGTCCTATTTATGATGAATTTTATCATGGTCTATCATATCTTAATAAACAAGGACAGTGATGAATTTCATGAAATTGGAGCTCCTAAAGTGATGCAAATCACCAAACATGATAACTTTTTTGTATTTTTTCATTGTGACCATTATTCATTGTCATTATAAATGTTCTAATTATCATTGTCTTATTTATCATGCTTGTAGAAATCATCATCATGTCAAGGAAATGAGCAAAGACTCTAACACCAGAAGAGCGTGAAGCTGAGAATGAGAGGAAAAGAGAAAGAATGAGGTGAATTCAACAAAGTAGGAAATTGTCAACCATAGAAGAAGACATTCCACCATTGCCAATTGAAGAGGAACATGACACATCTAATGAAGCTAAGGGAGAGATGGAATTGGTGGCATAAAGGGAATGAATGCAAAACCTTTGTGCAATGAGGAAAGTGAATCTCCAAGTTGGAGGCACTCCATCATCCACAGGTCAAGTTGAAGGAACACCATCATTATCTTCTTGAATTGGAGACACTCCATCTTTCACAGGTGAAGTAGAAGGTACATCTTCATTTTTTTCTCAAGTTGGTGGCATGCCATCATTCACACATCAAGTTAAAGGTACGCTATTTTCATCTTTTTCCTGCCTCCAATTGAAGGTACATTTACTATCCCATCTCAAGTAAATATTGAAGAAATTCCTAATGTTGAGTCAATTTTACCAATTAAAACATCTCCTAGAATTTTGCATAGGAAGCCTAAGTTTCTAATCGATATTGATGAGAATGTGTTGAAGCCCATGCAGGATAAGATTCCCATGCACACTTGCCAAAGATATGTGAATAAGATATGAAAATTATTCTTTGAGAATTCAAATGAAACCAAAAGATGTCAACTATTTGTTGAATTGATGATAAATCTAAAATTTAGGCCCACTATGAAGATTCTTGGCCTAAGAACATCAAATGCCTCAAGTAAAAAATCAATTGTCAAGAATCTAATGAGTGCATATGAGAGTGTGGGTTCCACCTCATGCACCAAGGATAGTAACGTCACACGACATGTCATTACATCAACAATAGTAATCCAACAAACAAAGAAATCTCACCTCATTAGAAAGACAATTCAAGCATTGAAAATAAGTAGAAAAACTCTAATGAGAGCTGTTGGAAGACGTGAAAGAGTTGAGGACCCAAACACCAATGAATTGTGGGCATTCTCTGGGAGACTCCCACGAAAAGACAATGTTGTTGTTGAAGCTTTGAGATCCATCATTGAAGAATTTTGAAAAAATAACACAAGGGTATCTCCTAATGCAAGAGATGTTGTGAGAAGGAGAATTGGTAGTCGAAACCGTGAGCCACATCCAAAGCATTTTTGGATATGAATCAAACACAGTTTTTTGGTAAATTTCTAGAGATGTATCCTCAAATTAAAATTTGTCAAAGATATTTTGAAATGCTAAAACCTTTCTATGTCAAAATAAATCACACACGCACTACTTGTTGTTGTAGATTACATATTGAATTTTCTAACCATTTTGATGTTTACTAGTCTATATCTTTAGATTTGCATACTAACAATGTTTTGCAGGATTGTGGCATATGTGCCCCACCAACTACTTCAAGAGACTTCATATCAACAATTTTATGTGAAAGAGAGGAAGGTCAAATATTCTACAGGAAATTATGCTTGGATGGCACATGTTAGCATTGTGATGGCTTGCAACGTATGCCAATATGTCAACATATGAAAAGCACACATGCAGTTGGAAATGAACTAGTAGATTTTGGCAACTATAAAACAGTGGCCTACAATACAAAAGATGGTAAAGAAGCAAAGAGGTGTGATTTGGTTATTTAGAAGATTCCAGTGTATTAGTTTATGTCTATATTTCGTGATAGTATAGTGTACGAGTATGCAAGGCATGCCCATAGAGCTTGATGGTTGGACTTGCAATTCAAGTTATGAAAGGACATGTTTCCACTTGGTACCATCATTTCAGTTGTTGACTTTGCAGAGAACTACACACTACAGCCACACAATGAGGTGCAATCATAGTATTACAACTCTACGTAGGTTGCTATATTTGTGCAAATAGCATTCATTCATGCAGATAGTATAGAGGATGACAAGAAGATCTTGAGGGAATATCATTTTTATATTAGTGATGATCGCACACATTCTACAGATTTTGTATAAGGTTGCTTTTAGATGTTCTACCGTGATTTGGCTAGTCAGAACATATCATTTTGTCAGCATATCATATGGTCAGATAATTGTACATCACAATTCAAGAATGCGTGGATGTTCCTTTGGTTGAGAAGGATGCAAAAGGGGAATGATGTTCAACATATGTGGAATTTTGTGAGGCTGGGCATGGAAAGGGGGAGCATGATGGTGTAGGAGCATGTATCAAAAGAGCATTGGCACAAGAAGAGTTGAAGTACAAAGATAATGTAAATTTGACAGATGCGAGATCTATTGTTGAATGGTGTAACACTACAATGGGTCTAGGTAATGAAGGTAATTCTATAGTTCATAGATATTTTCAGTTGGTTGATGATTCTAACATTGTAAAATATAAGGACTATTATACATTGACAGGATCAAGTGAGCTACACTCTTTTAGAAGCTCTAATGCAGGTTCATGGACTATTCATACGCGACATATGGCATGATTTCATTCTTCATGTACAAATGAAGCTTGGTATGATTGTGAGTCAAAGGAGTGGGTTGATGAATGGTGTACAAGAGGCCTATGCCTAATTGACCATTATTGACCATCAAAACCACTACAAATGACAAAGATTGAATCATCGGTTGATTTTGACCATGTTTTAGATCTAGTTCAACCAGGTATTATTAGCATTCTAATTTAATAAAATTGAATATGCCATCTTATTTTGTATTTTTTCTTGTATTGTTGACTATATTCATCAAATTGAATGCACGTATCAATGTAGGGCATGTTTATGCAGTTATTGTAGCTGAAGACAATGAAGAAGGAACGAATTATTATTTGTGTTGTTGTGTTGAGGCAAAAAATAAATTAGATTCCCTATTATAGATGGAGAAAACATCAAGTACCCTATAGGATCAGTGGTTGTTACTGGAACATGGCTTAGAAAGTACCCACTGAAGAAGTCTGATGTGTGGGTGTTCAAGGACTTTGAGCCACATAGGAAGATTCTTCATTATTCTAACCTTGTTGTGGCTTCAAACATTCATTTGATCAAATATGGGGGTAGACCATTGAACATGACCTTATGGAAGGTTCGTGAGTTTGATCATGAGGCAATACTCGACACAATAAAGAGTAGAGTAGACCCTGATGGTTCATTGGATTGAATTAGTGGAATGACAAAAAGGTATGTTATTTTTCTTTGCTATCCTGATTTCACCTTGTATATTTTAACTACTCATTTTAGCTAAATAGTGCAATTGAATTTGCATGCAAGATTTTAGTATGATGGAGGTAGGCATAATCCTAATGAAGTTGTCTTTGGAAGCAAAGTAAGGTAGGTTTTCATGATTATTTCATGATGATATCTCCTTTACTTTCTATTTCTAATTCATTTTAATGATGTTACTATTTCATAATGAGTGTTAATGAATTTTAATGACAAACAATTGATAGCAGCGGTAAGGGCAGCCTCAATTGATGCCCTACGAGGCATTGGATCAAGTGAGAACACCTTTATAGTATTGAATTTCTAACTACCAAAAAGGTATTATGACTAAATTTTTAGGATAGGCATCTCCTAGGGCCAAATGGATGGTGGCAACGCATCCAGGTGGGCAGGTAAATGCTAGGGGGGATGTCTTTTCGGTGGCAAAGCCTCATGGTCATTCTTGGCTATATCGAACACAGACAATCTCTCAAGAGCCCCGAGGAAAAAAAATGTGACAAACTTTGCATCGACTATTCCATCAAACTGTGACACCTAGGAACATCTTCTTTGCATGTATAGGTGTATGTCAGGTCCACCTACAAACACCTACCTCAATTTTTGCTAAATCAATTTCATTTGCCTATGGTGGCAAGGAACACATTCTTGCAAAATGCTTCAGTTTCATGCAGTGGAAAGGTGCTAGGAGTGACATTTTGCATTCCATAGGTCATGGGGTCGAACGGACTTTGCCAACATGTTGGGGAGGGTGGGTAAATGCCAAGGGAGGTCTCATTTCATGTGCCAAGCACCCCAATCGTTTGGGGTAGTAGGCTACTGGCAAAGTCCCTTAAGATCCCTAAGATGCAAAAACTGCCAAACTTTGGCAGAGCGGTTCTCAGAATTCATGGCATCTTGGAACATTCCGTTTGGACCTATAGGTGCACATGGGGTCCATTCACAATAGCATCTCTTAGTTTCAGTCAACTATAGTTCATTTGCCCATGCCGAAATCAAACACATTCTTGCAAAATGCTTCAGTTTCATGTAGTGGAAAGGTGCTAGGAGTGACATTTTGCATTCCATAGGTTGTGGGGCTAAACAGACTTTACCAACGCATCGAGGTGGGTGGGTAAATGCCAGGGGAGGTCTTGTTTCATGTGTCAGGCACCCCAATCATTCGGGGCAACAGGCTACCGACAAAGTCCCTTAAGATCCCTAAGATGCAAAAACTGCCAAAATTTGACATAGCGGTTCTCAAAATTTGTGGTAGCTGGGAATGTTCTATTTGGATGTATAGGTGCACATGGGATCTGTCCACAATAACCTCTCTCAGTTTTGGTCAACTCCAGTCTATTTGACCGTGCCAAAATCAAATGCATTCTTGCAAAATGCTTTAGTTTCATGCAGCACAACCTTGCCAGGTGCCTTATTTTTTGATATGCTTGTCATGAGGCTGAAAAGATTGTGCCAACGCATTAGGGTGGGTGGGTAAATGTTAGAGAAGGTCTTATTTCATCTGCCAATCATCCTAGTCATTCTGGCCTGCAAGCTATCGACAAAGTGACTTCGTCGGTAGCTTACAGCCCAGAACAATTAGGACCCTTGGCACACAAAACAAGACCTCCCTTGGATTTACCCACCCACTCTGACGCGTTGGCGAAGTCCGTTTGGCCCCACAAGCTATGGAATGCAAAATGTCACTCCTAGCACCTTTCGAGTTTGTCGATAGCTTGCAACCCGAAATGACTGAGACACTTTGCGCATGAAAAGAGACCTCCCTTAGCATTTACCTGCCCACCCAGACATGTTGGCGTAGTCGGTTCAACCCCACAACCTATGGAATGCAAAATTTTAGTCTTAGCAACTTTCTAGTTTGTCGGTAGCTTACAACTTGGAACAACTGGGACGCTTGGTACATGAAACGAGACCTCCCCTGGCATTTACCCACCCACCCCGACGTGTTGACAAAGTTTATTTGGCCCTATGACCTATGGAATACAAAATGTCACTCCTAGCACCTTTCCACTGCATGAAACTGAAGCATTGTGCAAGAATGTGGTTGATTTCGGCATGGTCAAACAAACTAGAGTTGACCGAAACCAAGAGAGTTTATTGTGGATGAACCCCACATGCACCTATAGGTCTAAATGGAACGTTCCCAACTACCACAAATTCTAAGAATTGCTCCATCAAAGTTTGGCAGTTTTTGCATCTTAGGGATCTTAAGGGACTTTGCCGGTAGCTTGTTGCCCTGAATGATTGGGGCGCTTGGCACACAAAATGAGACCTACCCTAGAATTTACCCACCCACCCCAACATGTTACCAAAGTCTATTTGGTACCACGACCTATGGAATGCAAAATGTCACTCCTAGCACCTTTCCACTGCATGAAACTGAAGCATTTTGCAAGAATGTGTTTGATTTCGATACGGTCAAATGGACTGCAGTTGACCAAAACTGAGAGAGGTTATTGTGGATGGACCCCACATGCACCTATATGTCTAAATAGAACATTCCCAACTACCACAAATTCTAAGAACTGCTCCATCAAAGTTTGGCAGTTTTTCGTCTTAGGGATCTTAAGGGACTTTACCGGTAGCCTGCTGACTCGAATGACTAGGGCACTTGGCACACAAAAAAAGACCTCCCCTAGCATTTACCCACCCACCCTGACATGTTGGCATAGTCATTTTGGCCCCACGATGAGCAGAACAAAAAATATGGCACTTGGCAACCTTTCCATTGCATGAAACTGAAGCATTTTGTAAGAATATGTTTGATTCTGGCACGGTCAAACAGACTGGAATTGAACAAAACTGAGAGAGGTTATTGTAGATGGACCCCACATGCACTTGTAGGTCCAAACAGAATATTCCCAGCTACAACAAATTCCAAGAACTGCTCCATCAAAGTTTGGTAGTTTTTTTGTCTTAGGGATCTTAAGGGACTTTGCTGGTAGCCTACTACTCAGAATGACTAGGGCACTTGGCACACAAAATGAGACCTCCCCTAGCATTTACCCACCCACCTTGATGTGTTGGCACATTCAGTTCGGCCCCACAATGAGCAGAACAAAAATTATGGCACCTGGCAACCTTTCCACAACATGAAACTGAAGCATTTAGCAATAATGCATTTGATTTCTGCACGATCAAACGATCTAGATTTGACCAAAACTGAGAGAGGTAATTGTGGATAGACCCCATGTGCAGCTATAGGTCTAAATGAAACATTTCTAGCTACCATGAATTCCAAGAACTACTCCATCCAAGTTTGGCAGTTTTTTCGTCTTAGGGATCTTAAGGGACTTTGTCGGTAGCCTGCTGTCCTGAATGACTAGGGCACTTGGCACACAAAATGAGACCTCCCCTGGCATTTACCCACCCACCCTGACATGTTGGCTCAGTCAGTTGAGCCCCACGAACTATGGAATGCAAAATGTCACTCCTAGCACCTTTCCACTACATGAAACTGAAGCATTTTGCAAAAAATGTGTTTGATTCTGGTACGGTCAAACAAACTAGAGTTGAATGAAATTGAGAGAGCTTATTGTGGACAAACCCCATGTAAACCTATAGGTCCAAACAGAACATTCCCATCTACCATGAATTATGAGAACTGCTCTGTCAAAGTTTGGCAGTTTTTTGTCTTAGGGATCTTAAGGGACTTTACTGGTATCCTATTGCCCTGAATGACTGGGGCATTTGACACATGAAATGAGACCTCCCTCGGCATTTATCCACCCACCTTGATGCATTGGTGAAGTCTAGTTAGCCCCATGAGCTATGGAATTCAAAATGTCACTCCTAGCCCTGAGGATTCAATCAAGTAGTCCTTAGGTTGATATGACCATTCTAAGCTTGACATATGACTGCTACCATTTGCATATAATTGTACATTTATAAAATGAGTGTTCTAAGATCTTTATAACAACCTTCTCTATTTTTCTAGGACAACACTATCCTAATATGTGTTAACAATGCTAAAATGTGAATAATGGTATGATGATTAGTAAATACTCTTAGGACCTTGATGGTTGTTCATGATTGTAACAGTCCTAAAAAGGATCATGGAAAAATCCCTTCTTTTAGTGTTTGATCTTCCTTGAAATCCCTTTGATTACCCCTCACACCATAATAAAACTCCTCAAACTCATTTTCATGGTGATTTCTTAAGGCATAGGGTCTCTAAGATGGCATAATGATAGTCTTTCTTGACTGTGACAATAGCAGATGCTCTTTTGAAACCTTCTTTGAAACTAACTTCTCACATTCACCCAGTAACTTCACCTTTTTGACACATCATGGCCTTGATAAGGAGCAATTCATCATGGTCATACATCTTTCAAGGCAATCCCCCTGTGGATAACAACCTTATGATTTCATAAAAATCCCTTGACCGTCCATGCTTTTGATTGTTTTGTACCTTCTTGACTATGTACGATGGTAGGGTTTGGAAAGATAGAAAATTGTTGTTGAAATTCACAACATCTTGATGGTATTGTGACCACGATCTCCTCATATGACATGAGAAGAGCTATTCCATAACCTTGTTATCCCATAACCTTGATTATTATGATTAGAAGCATGGAAACAAACCCTACAAGAAACAAAGCAATGCTTAGATCTCAATATGATCATGAGATACCCAAGCATCTATATTAGTCTAAATCATAAAATCTCTTCATTTATAAAGATTGATCTCAGGGTTTGGTGAGTCGCCATTGGCACACAAACCCTAGGTCTTCATTAGAAATCCTTGAATGCTAATTATTGCCATTATGCTTCTTTCTTATTAAATCTTACTAATTAGGGTAATCATGTAGAAATATATAGTATCTCATGTATTTTTACAAAATGCATGTGGGAATTTTATCAAATGTTGTAGTTGCATTGAATGATGCCTCAAAAAAATGTGGTCTATTGGAATTTTGAAAAATGTTGTAGTTGCAACTGCCCTAGAAGACATGTATGCAAAATGCAGAAGCATAGAAAAGGTGAGTGAACTATTTGACATGATGCCTCAAAGAAATGTGGTCTCATGGAAAGGTATGGTTGCAGGATATGCAAATAATGGATTTGTCGATAGGGCTTTAGAAACTTTCAAGAAAAACCAATTGGTGCGTGTTGTAATGTCGAAAAATGTCCCCTTGGGGGCTTTTCCCTTCTAAGGTTTAGCTCCTAGGTCTTTAGTGTGCATTTAGGACATCTTGCATCATATTTTGGCACCCCGATGAAATGAGCCCTAAGTTTCATGACAAATGGGACCTAGGGGGATCCCTTGAACCTAACCCTGACCAAAATAGGGGGGAGGACTTGGGCGCCCGCACCCTAGTCTTGCCCTATTTTGGGTCAGTCCCAAATTTTGAGTGTCAGCTTGTGACCATTATTTGGGTCCTATGCTGACATGGTAAGTTTGAATTACGAAATTCTTGACAGGAGTGTTTGTAGTTGCATATATAAGCATGTTTAGGAATTCATTTGTAAGCTAGATGATTACTAGCTAGTAATTTGGATTCTCAAGTTTATGTGAAGGTGATTCAAGGCATTCATTGTGTAGCAAGAGTAGATTTGTGTTGTCTATGTGTTTGTATTTATAGATTTGAGCAATCATCTCCTCATGGCATGAAGAGATTCTTCCTTCAATAAGATCTTCACTACAAGGTGACATCATTTGTGTTTAGCATTTATCATTTGGTTTTTGCCTCTGCCTTACAAGGGCACACACTCTCTATCTAACAATGGTGTTTGGAAGACTTGAATGTCTCTCCGGGGCTTGATTGAGGCAAGCCTCTAAACACCACAACCCCATCCCAAAGTTTTTGTGATTGCAGGTTATAGGTTGAAGATACATAAAAAGTAGAGTTGTAGGAGGGTATTATAGAGTGTCAGATTTGCATATCAGAGTTGAAAATAGCACCTTGGACTTGGGCACCAGCTCTTTAGTCCTCTAAATTTTGTGATAAAAAAATCTTTGTGACAACAGGAATAGGTTGCAGACTGAGTTCCCAGATCCTGACAAAAAGCATGGCACTGGACTAGGGAGCCTGCTCATTAGTCCCTGATTGTTCCGCTTCTTAAACTTCAGAAACTGGTACACATTTGTCTGTTATTTTACATCTTTCTGTAGCAACATTTTCTGATATTCATCTATTTACTTCCGTATTTGCATAATTAAGGTTTTGATGTATAATTGAGCATAATTAAAAATCTAATCACACAAATCCAAGTTTCCCTACATCTCACAATGATTAAGGGCCTAATAGTGCATTGCCACTTGACCCAAGGTCCTTAAATGTAAGTGGTGAAAGGAGGATAGACATAAATTACCAAAAACCAATTATCCAAATTTTACCCTTTACATTTTGGTGAACCCATGTTGTTGGACTTGTTTGCACCTTGCTGAGTGTTTTGATTTAGATTTGAATTCATTTCATTCATTCATATTATCATTCATTTTATTGCATTGGAAAACTTACAAAAAATTTGAAAATTTTGAAAAAAATTGCATTCTAGGGTTTCTACTTTGCATCAATTAATTTGAATTTCATCAAATTTCTGATCTTTGCATTAAGTCTGAGTCAAATTGCAGAAAATTACAAAAATTCAATAGCTTGCATTGCATTTTCATCATAAAATTGCTAGGGTTTTGTTAGAAATTTTGAATTTTTCATATAACCTAGTAATTCCAAAAACTAGGGTTTGTAGGTAAAATCTTGTTTCAGATTTTTATACTTATCTTAGACACTCATTAAAATTTGCATTTGGATGTAGTGTTGCATTTTAGTCTAAATTTGCATTTAGATCTCAAAGATTTGCATTTTTACATAGAAAATTTCAACAAAAAACTAGCATTTTTCATTAGATTTTCACTTGCATTTTGCATGGCAGGGTTTGAAAATTATTTTCAGATCTAAGTGGAACTAATTTTCATCATAAATCATATTGAAAGACATTTATATAGCATTTTACATAAAGATCTCAAACCTAGGGCTTGAAAAACCTTGATTTTCACTAGATTTGACCTTATCGACTACCAAAATTTGCACCATAGGCATGTTGTGAAGAATATTTATGCACTAATTGGCTGTTATCATGGTTATTATCTTATTCCCCTCCTAAAAATCTTCACAACACCTTGTTATTGAGCTCTTGTATTTGCAATTTGGTGAAAAATTGCACATTTTTGCTATATTTGCCCTAGGGTTTGACCTAGATTACACTCCAAGAGTGTTGTAAAATATTTTATGATTCTATGTGACTGATATAATTGCTATTATTTTATTCACCCCTTAAAATTCTTTACAAGACCCCTTTTTCTAGGTCTTGGAGTTGAAAAATCATGAAAAATTACATATTTTTGCTATATTTTCACTAGGGTTTGATCTTGAGTGGCACTATAAGCATGTTGTGACAAATTTTTTGGCATTAGGTGGCTGTTATTATTGATATAATTTTATTTCCATAATCATTTTCCTCACAACACCCTTTTTCATGCTCTTTTGCATTGAGATTTGGTGAAAAAATTGCATATTTTCGTGTATTTTGACTAGGTTTGGACTAGTCATCATTCTACATTTGCATCAAGAGTGTGTTGTGATGGATATTACTGCTGTATTGGACTGATATTATACATATTATTTTCTTCCCCTGATTAAAATCGTCACAACACCTTTTCTTTCATATATTTGCATTGAAAAAGTACAAAAAATCAAGCATTTTAGGTCATTTTTGCACATAGTTTTGCACTTGTATTTTGCATAACTGTTGAAAAGATTTAAAATCTGATTTTGCATTTATGTTACAAGACATTTCACCATGGCATCTTCATCTCATTACTCTTTGGTATCTTTACATGCATATATCAAAAACTTTGAGCGTTTCTACAAATTTCTTAATATGAATCCTCATGTTCTCACTTACTTACAAGCTATGCATTACAAGGATATATTTAAATGTGCTTCATTTGAAATCCTTGAATATCTATCTGATTATGACAACTTCACATCTCTCATGAATACATATTCTTGGGTAGTAGAAGATTTGACGAAACACATTGACAATGATGAGAGTGAAAGTTCTCTTAATGCTTTGGATTTAATAGCTAAAACATGTGATGATGACATAGAAAATGATTCCTCCTATGAGGATATACTAGCACAAGAGGATGAAATCATTGACACATTCTTGAACATCACCCTAGCCTCTTTGGAAAATTAAACATTAGTGGATAAAGGGCTCCCTCTCAAGAAGGATTCTTCATGGGTGGAAAAAGACTATTCACCTAACGATCATTTGGTGCATGAGACCTCTACGGATAATCCATTAGACCTTCCACCTTTGATTGAAAACTCAAGAACCTTCGATGAGAAGACTATGGATACCTCTAGTCTGCCTAATAATATAGTACCTTCCTCTCATCCCATTGCTCTCCCTGGCCAAGATGTAACATTAGTGGATGAGAAAAGGTCTCTCACATTAAATCCCCTAGGGATAGATGCTACGTATAATCAAGAGGAAAACAATGTTAATTCAACATTCGTCAATAGATTTTCTAGCAATATTCCTAAGATGGTTGTGTGGGGGGCACCTAGTGCACCTTCTTGCATAAAGATGGTGATTACGGTTCAAGGTGTTCAAAATGTGTTACAACAACCACACCACAATGTGATTGCTCACACATATAACACCCGTAATAACAAGCAAAGTAAGAAAGCACCTCATGTGCCTATCACCCTCCCAATTTCTCAACCTATGCTTCCTCCACCACCTCGTCTTACTCATAAAATAGGTCAAGAATATGATCTTGTCGAGCAACTCCGCGCTACTCAGGCTAAGATCTCTCTTTGAGATTTAATACAAACATTGCCTACATACCATGGAATGCTTCAAGAAGCTTTACAAAAGGTGATCGTCCCACCTAATGCTAAGCCTAATGATGTAGCAATTGTATTGGATAGTATGTATGCGACAAAAATAGATATTCTCTTTCAACCACAGGAATTACCGTCAGTCAAAGTTCAAAACCAATATGATCAACTTATGATCTTTGTCACAATAAATAAGACATTGGTAAAATGAGTTATGAGTGACAATGGATCGGCTCTTAATGTTTGTAGCATTGACCTACTACACAAAATCAAGGCTGACACATCACAAATCAAGTCAGGTAAACTTCAAATTCATGGCTTTGATAATCATCATAGTCAATCATTAGGTACTATCACTCTACCTACACAAGTAGGATCTGTGATTGTGCCTACCTTGATTCATGTCATGCCTTGTTCTTTATCTTACAACATGATTCTAGGTAGACATTGGATTCATGCATTGGGGGTAGTCCCTTCCACCCTGCATTGCTTAATCAAATTTATATTCAAAGGTAAACTTCATACTATTCATGCTGATCCTAAACCAGATAACTGTTTACATATTGAAATGCAAAAACCAATTTACAATCATATGAGCTTAAACAATTTACGAGTTGATTCATCAATGCCTCTAGCCACGAATGATGTTGTGAAAGATTTTATATCATCGAATGCACTCTTTGGTGATGATTGGGGCTCATTAGATTTTAATCCTTGCAGTATAGGGGAATATAAAATTAATAGCCTTGACACATCAAAAGTAGCATCAATTTCACCTAAGCAATCTTTTGAAGCACCTAAGAAACCTAAAGTCCCCATGGTAGAAAATAAAAACAATACTCTCACTTATACCACAAACTATGAGACTTATGAGGCTTCACTATCCCCTAAGGAAATGACATCCCTCTATGGTCAGGGATTTAAAATCCTTTATAAAAATTGTGACTATATAGGTAAGGGATGTGGTGTAAATCAACAAGGAATTTGAGTACCTATAGAATCTGCTTCAACACATTACTTAAGCGGCATTGGATATAATCCTTTTAAAGAAAAGAAAGCCTCCCTTTGTCCTAAACTTAATATTAATGCAACATCAACAAGACCAAAAAAATGTGACAGGTATCCTAGATATGTATGCTCTTAACATTGAGATAAAACAAGTAAGTATTTCTAACCCTTTATCTCTCATGATGTGTTTCCCCTGTGATGTGTTATGTGTTGTTTAGGCCTCATGTGATGACCCCTGATTCTCTTGTAAGGCCCGGGATACCAGGAGACCGCCTCTGTTGTGACCTTCTTCTATTTGTATCATCATTCTTCTATATTGACTCTCTCTCTAATTTCATCGTTGTGTGTTGTGTCTTACAGACATAGCGTTGCGATTGGTGAATTGGGGGCACCTCCTATGTGACTATCCCTAAGACACTTGTTTCTCCTCCCTTATTTATTGTTTCCCTTCCTCTAGTGTTTCTCTCTAGTGGGCGGATGATGAAAAACATTTATACTGATGCGGACCTAGCGTCCCTTTAGCGAGAAATCAAAAATTGGACTTAGTTCCTAATATGACGATGGGGTTGTATATCTTATCCGACACTTGGCTAGTAGAAGCACTCTGTGCTTTCTACATAGTGATTTTGATGATGTTTTTATCTCACTTACAAACCTTAACAATACTGCTGCTCTGTGTACTTTATTTGTCTTTGAATCTCTCCTTGGTGACACTCAGTTCTAAGATTTTCGTGATATAGCCCCACGGTTATCCTCGATCTCTAAATTCATAGTATAACCTTGGATCTTTGAGTGATTAATTATATGCATTAATGTTGTTGTTTATCATGATTATGCAGACACTAACATGTTTCTTGCAAGGATGTGTTTGTGGGAACATTTGGTGATTGTAAAGTACATGTCACCTCTGGGGGGCATGGGCTTTGCGAAAGTCCATGTTCCCTTGTGTGTTTTCTTCCTACCTTAACGTGCTTGATATCGATGCGTGATATCAACCATTTTAAGGTAGGGGGCATATATAAGGTAAGATGTCTGTTGAAGATGTTAGCAATGTGCTTGTCCTCAGGTGTAGTTTAAAGACTGGTGGTGATGAGTCCCTCCTGCACTCTGAGTTTGTTTTCAATCAATCAATCATCTTAAGCCCTTTGCAGAGGTAGGGATGGTGTACTTCTCAGAGCAGATTACATCATCCTGTCATTTTCAAAAGTCTTCATTGGGAGGTGGGGAGTGGTTCTGTGACTAACTCAACCCTTAAGCGTGTCTTCGACGATTGTTGTGGCAAAGCCCAATCATCGGTGTGTCCTTGTAATGTGCCTAAGATGGTGATGAGACTAGAAATAGGAACACTCCATCACTTGTATACCATGTTTTCTCTGTGTCTTCAAAGTGTGTGTGTTTGGCTTGCTTGCTTTGTTTGGCATGTATGTTGCACCATATGCAGTCTAAAGACCAGTGCGATGATTGCTTCTTGCAATTTGGGAGGTTTGGTGTGTTTTGTGTGTGTGTGTTGCCCCATATATGCAGTCTAAAGACTAGCACGATGAGTGCTTCCTGCATTATGGGAGGTGTGTTTACTTTCCTTGTACTTGCATCTACATTTCATATATATGAGAAAAAGAAAAGAAAAGAAATCATTCTTGTCTTCCATGCATTAACTCTCTTCTATGCATCTACTATTTTCTCCGTGTTTTGCATGACTATAACTATCTTCTTCATGTTTTGTGTGCCTGTCGTTGTCTTCAATGTGTCTGACGTGTCTTCTTGGTGCTTGGTGTGTTTGTTGTGTTTGTTGACCATACTTTAATGCATGTATTGGCCTTGCGTTTATACATACATTAAAGTGGGGGCTAAATGTAACGTCAAAAAATGTCCCTTTGGGGGATTTTCCCTCCTAAGGTTTAGCTCCCGGGTCTTCAGTGTACATTTAGGACATCTTGCATCATATTTTGGCACCTCGATGAAATGAGCCCTAAGTTTCATGGAAAATGGGACCTAGGGGGATCTCTTGAACCTAACCTTGACTAAAATACGGTGGGGGGAGGGGGGGAGGGGGGGGAATTGGGCGCTTGTGCCCTAGTCCTACCCTGATGAAGGGGGTAAATCATAAAACACACAACAACAAAAATTGCACACAGAAAATAGAACTTTCTTTTATTGATTTGGACAACTTATTACATTACAGAAGCTCAAATACAATAAGAGGAATCAATCCTCCACATGCTGCAACACATTACAACTTCCTCTCGCAAGACTCTAGAATCATCTGCCTTCTGTAACCCCAAATCAGCTAGGGTTTCTATTTTCCCACCTATTATTGACTCTATGCTTCCCCCCTTAACTCTACTTCTACCCAGGGCTCCCAAAAATGGTTATTAATAGCCTTTTTGGCGGCCAACAACCTAATTTTGAAATTTGCATCTCCCTCCAAAAATAGGTCAACTTCCGGGAGCCATAACTTTTGATCCGGGTGTCCGATTGATGAACCGTTTTATGCGTCGAAAAGATCACAAAATTCTCTACATGCTAAGAACCTGCTCTACTGGTTCTGACCATTTTTGAGCCTGTACGGGGCTATTTAGTGCCTCAAACCTGAGTTTGAATAATTTTTTAGGCATTTTTCGGGAAACCAAAACTTTAATATCTTTCAGCTCACAAATGATTGTTGCATGATTCCTTTGTCAAATGTCTTATTTTTCAGTTACAAAGCTTCCTATAAACTTTCACTTCAATCCATCCCCAAATGCAAACTTTCTAAAAATAGCAGGTTGCTATTTTTAGTAGTTTGGAAAAACTGAAAGTTCTACATCATTATTCAAGCGATTATGGAACCAGAACCACAAATTTTGAAAATAAATGGAAAGAACATCAACAATTTTGAAACACATCTTTTTTTGGGTGATGCAAGATTGCCCTTACACCACTGAATGCTCCTGCATCATGCCCTATTTTGGGTCAGTCCCAAAATTTGAGTGTCGGCTTGTGACCGTTATTTAGGTCCTATGCCGACACGGTAAGTTTGAATTATGAAATTATTGATGGGAGTGTTTGTAGTTGCATAGATAAGCATGTTTAGGCATTCATTTGTAGGCTAGATGATTACTAGCTAGCAATTTGGATTCTCAAGTTTATGTGAAAGTGATTCAAGGAATTCATTGTGTAGCAAGAGTAGATTTGTGCTGTCTATGTGTTTGTATTTGCAGATTTGAGCAATCATCTCCTCATGGCATGAAGAGCTTCTTCCTCCATGAGATCTTCACTACAAGGTGACATCATTTGTGTTTTTGAGCATTTATCATTTAATTTTTACCTCTGTCTCACAAGGGCACGCACTCTCTATCTAACAATGGTGTTTGAAAGATTTGAATGTCTCTCTGAGGCTTGACTAAGGAAAGCCTCTAAACACCACAACCCCCTCCCAAAGTTTCTACGCTTGTAGGTTATAGGTTGAAGATACAGGAAAAGTGGAGTTGCAGGAGGGTATTAGAGAGTGTCAGATTTACAGATCAGAGTTGAAAATAGCACCCTGGACTTGGGCAACTGCTCTTTAGTCCTCTGGATTCTGTGACGGAGAAATCTCTATGACAACAGGAATAGGTTGCAGATTGAATTCCCTGATCTCGACAAAAAGCATGGCATTGGACTAGGGTACCCACTCATTAGTCCCTGACTGTTTCACTTCCCAAACTTTAGAAACTAGTACACATTTGTCTGTTATTTTACATCTTTTTGTAGCAACATTTTTCGGTATTCATTCGTTTACTTTTGTATTTGTATAGTTGACAATCTAATCACACAAATCCAAGTTTTCCTACATCTCATAGTGATTAAGGGCCTGATAGTGCATTGCCACTCGACCCGAGGTCCTTGAATGTAAGTGGTGAAAGGAGGATAGACATAAACTACCAAAAACCAATTATCTAAATTTTACCCTTTATAGGTGTAAAGCTAAAATCCACGACCTTTGACTACATCCTCTCTGCTAGTGCCAAACTAAGATTTTTGGAACATAGTACTTGGACAATCATCAAATCATAATGGATATGGGAATTTTGTAAGATGTTGTAGTTGCAACTATCATAGGAGACATGTATGCAAAATTTGAAAGCATAGAGAAGGCAAGTGGATTGTTTGACATGATGCCTTAAAGAAATGGAATCTCATGGAATGCCATGATTATAGGATATTGTTACCTGTTAAGTCGCCATAAATTTATTTATTGGTTGGTAATATTTCTTGAACAAGAGCCGGTTTATCGTGTTATATTTTTTTGGTCATGCCTTTGTTTCTGAAATCGGCTCTTGATCCTTCAAATTTGACCCGTTTGTCGTCTTTGTAGACAAAGTTGCTTAAGGTTTGAACCTTTGAACTTGAACCATTCTCAAAAAGTTCAAGGTGCAATGGTTCAATATGTCTGAAGTGTCTCATAAAGCAATTTCTTGCTTTGTTTGTCTTAAACGTCTTTGAACTTTCAGGTTGAACTTGAACCTTCTGCTTGTACTCTGTAGCGAGGTTCAAGGTTCAATGGTTCAATGCTCTTAAGGTTCAACATTCACTGTCTTCTTGTAAGTCGGGTCACACAGTTACCTTGCGTAATTATTGAACTTGAACCTTCCGCTTGTACTCTATAGTGAGGTTCAATGGTTCAAGGTTCAAGAGTTCACTGTTTCATAGTTGAAAACCTTTTACCAAAGCCGCGTAACTTTTTGCTGGTCTACATAACATTTGCGTCTTTGAACCTTTGTATTGAACCATATCTTTACGAGTTCAACGGTTCATAAGTTAAGTCCCTATTTCTATAAGTCAATCTTTTGCTTATCTATAAGGTCCAGTTGGCATGTTTGAACCATCATATTGAACCACCGCATTGAACCATGTCCTCAAGGTTCAATGGCTCAATAATTCAAAGATTTGGTGAGTTTGGTCCTGTTTGTTCCTACAGCTTTCTAAGTCAAACTTAGCGGCAAAGTTGGAAGAAATTATATCAGAAACTCATTATGAGACCGAGAGCTCTATTTTAGCGGAGACTATGGATAATCATTATACTTCACGATGGCGCGTGAATACTACTTGCTATTAATGAAGAAATCAGAGTTCATGTCTTTTCAAATATTTTTGGCACGTTTTGTTTCGAGCAATAATTATTCATTCTGGTAAGTGCCATTATTAACCAAGAACAAGCCAAGTTTAGCAAGTAATCATACTATGCAATGCGGAGAAGGATAGCGCCAGAAGTGTAAGGCTCTTTTTGTTCAAGTTTTCACAGTGAATTCAGAAATCCTGAAGGTGAGTTCTGTTTCCCCTGTGTTATTCCTAATTCTTATGCTGGAAAGAGGAATCTCTGGAATTTCTGTTGTTTTCAAAATTTGAAGTGTTTCATTATAATCGTCCAAATATGTCTTTGAAATCTATGTGTTTGGGGGATGAACATGGCCCTGGCCTTACCTATTCTCACTCGGAATTTGGAGATACTGCATTGGTTCAATATGATTTAGAGGAATTTAAAGAAAGAGTTAGAAACCCTGTTCAAACCCCTACAATGAAGAAAATTGTAGATAGCGGCTTAATTGAAGCCGTAGCCTTTCCTCAAGCTATATTCTGCCCAGAGTTAGTTCAAGAATGTATGAACAGATACGACCCCCAGGACAGGTGCATTAGAAAAACAAACGGGGATGTGTTATTTTATGTTAACAGACAAACCCTCATGTCTGTGATGAAGATACCACCTAAGGAGGCATATTCCAGCCTTGACATTACTACTTCCAATGGGTACTTCTCAGAGAAAAGACCAACTTACAAAAGCGTAATAGCAAGGAATTGGCTGCTAAAATTTCAGAAAGGCAGTTCAAGGCTGCCCAGGCCACTTACTAGAGATCACTTGATAAAAGAAGTCAGGGATATTGTAGTATTGTTGCACAGACTGAGAGGCAATCAGCATGCCTATTATTGGGAAGATTGGATGTACTTTTTTATACAAGTCATCCTTCAAGGAGAACAATATTTGGATTGGGCCAAAATAGTGGCTAACTGTCTACATTAGAGTTTGAGCAATTGTCTGGGCAACAGAGATTTCTACATGTCTTCGTACCTGTTCTATTGTCTAGCATCTACAAGAGATTGGTTTGACCTACCCCATGCACCCATAGCTGAAAACAGTAAAATTTATGAATATTATTCATAGTTACAGAGAAAGAATTGCTATGAAAATTACAAAAGGGTTAATGATGTCTTCACTGGGAAGATGACTTATGAATTGGCAGGGAACCCAGGTAAGAGAATGTCCAGTGAAGCAATGCAACTGATCAGTATCTATGGTAGCTTCTTCATCCAATTTTCTGAGTTCACTTATATCAGAGTTGGAGGATTTGATGGTGAACCTGTGAAGTTACCTAGATATGTGTTTGATCGTTTTGTGCTGATGGAGGCATGTAGGCAACTGGCACATGTTGATAAGAAATTTCCATCAAAAAGGGGTTGTGGTATTTCTTTTCCTGTTGAACTTGGGCATTATTCATGCCATTCAAAATCTAATGCCTTGAATTTAGAGGTGAACCTCAAAAGGTTCAATTTTCAATCCTTCACTACTAGGGCTCAATTTGATAGTAAAAGATTTTTGAAAGAGAACCTAGATTCTGGAACAAGGCATTCACACCTTCCTAAACTGGAGGATTACTGGGAAGACTGCCCAGATGAATTCGAGGTCAGAAGAAGGCTGTGGTGTAGGTTGTCTTTGGGGCAAATAATTACACTTAATTTAAATATGGATATTTCTGGAATTTCTGATAATGGAGAACAGGTGGTTGATCCACAATTTGAAAAAATAAAACACTTACCCATTCCAGAGGTGGACTGGAGTAGAAAGGAAGAAGACAGAATTGAAGTTAAAACTCTTCCAGTAATAAGAAGAACTGAGAAATGGCTGAGAGAAAAGAGGCAGGGAGAACTTCAGGATAAAAATGTCCAACAAATCTCTTCAATGGTTGGATCACCACTTCCCATAGAGTCTTCTAATCAACCTCTTGCTATCTGTGGTGCAGGTGCTTCAAATCCCTCAACTGAGAAAAGCCCTGTCACTAAGAGATCAAGAAGAGTCCTCATAGATGTTCTGCCATCTCATGTTACCAGGTTGAGGACAAAAGGGAAAAGAAAGAAGCAGACTTTTGAAACAATAATTGTTGATTTAAATTCAGAGGAAGAATCAGAAGAGCCTATGGGTGACAAAGAGGCAAGCCCAAACAGAACAGAGGTAGTTGACACTGGGTTACAGTCAAGGGCCGTTCTGGAGACCCCTGAGATGTTAATGATTTCAAGTGAACCCTCTGATGGAGAGAACCCCAGGAAGACAACCTTAGCCCTTGCACCAAAATGGCTAGAAAGTTCTATTTCTGATAAGAAGAAAGTGATTCCTTTTGTTATCCCATTGGAGGACATGGTAAGCAAGTGTTTGGGGAAAACCCCCAAGTCCAAGAAACTCAAGATGACATCTAGGATAAATATTGATCCAAGCACTGGTAACTGGAGTGCTGAAATTGCTAGGCCTGTGACAGAGGAAGAGGTACAGGACCCAACGGTGCATGATTTCACTGTGGAGAAAGTGGATCTTGGTACTGCCTCCAGAGCTGCAGATGTCCACCACCTCGAAGCTTCTACTAAGAGGATGGTCAGTTGAACATGGAAAGATGAAAAGGACAAGGAGCTGAAACAAACTCTCTGTTCAATGGTAGAATACATAGAGGCCATTAAAAACCTTAACCCGCAGCCGATCTCATAGCTTCCCCTGTCTTTTGACCCGAAGTCACCTGTCAACCAAAAGATGTTAGACCAGGTTCATAAAAGCAGAATGGTAACAAAAACGTTTAACAGTTGGTTGGATAACATTGAGCAGAAAGGAACTAAATACATCCATGAGCTCAAGGGTATATATGACCTGACTACTGCCACCGTTGAAGATTTCAAAGCACAGGTCGCTGTTTGGGCGAAAGATCAGGGCAAGTGGACGAATGTAATAAATCAAATGGATGAAGTTCAAAAATATGGGCTAGAGAAGTTTTTGGTAGAAAAGAATCTGACTGGTGTGGATGAGGATTTGTTATATGTGAACAAGAAGAATATTGAGTGGAGGAACTCCATATCTCGACAAGGGCGCTTTGAACTCACAAAGCTAATTAAGGAGATAACGGAATTCACTCAATCACTACAACATGATTTGCAATGTATCGATGTTAAATTCTTAAAAGATGATGGAAAGCCTGTGGAAGATGTTGAAGCAGTGGTCCAGTCTTTCAGAGATAAAATCAACTTTGTTAAAGAAAATGATAATATTTTAATTAAGGATTTCTCTAGAATTTCTAAAGTTGAGTCACTGCTTTATCTCTGCATTGACGCACTCCCAGAACACAAAGAAAAATTTGGGAAAATGCGAAGGGAAAAGGAAGTTTGGAAATCAAGAATGAAGCATATAGGTATACCAAACTTCCCTAAAATTCAGGGGTTCATTGCTGCCTTTCAGGAGTGGAAGACCCAACGTGCTTCCTAGGCTACTGATAGCAAATCAGGAGATGCTAATTCGTCGCCCCAGTCATAGTCTCATTGGCTTGTTCTCTTTTCAGTTCCTCTTTATGTTATTTTCAGCAAAACTTGTTTCTTTAAAAGCAGTTGTTTAAACTAAATCCCGTACGGGTCAAAGTTATGATAACTCTGGATTTAATTTACTCAAGGACATGATTAAGACTTTTATATCTATAGGTTTTTAAAATCTGGAGAGGGGGAGATATAGGGATAGAAATTTAGAAAAAGAAAAAAAGGGGAAAATTTTTAGCGAACTATTCAGAGTTTTACATTATGTGATAATTGTCTGAGTAATTTTCATCTGTGAATGGGAAGAAGAAACAATTACTGCCTATTTGGATCTGTGTGTCTAAACGTGTGGAATTAGATTTTCTGTGTGAAATCTCCTTTCATCTGGTAATTGCTCTTTATTTGGACACTTGTCATATATGTTTTATTCTTTATTGGTTCAACAAGTTCGAATGAATGTTTTCATATATTTCAATGTACCAAAGTAGAATCTATGCATTCTACCCTGTTACTGTATAAATTTATCACGTTCATGACATGGTTGTGTATGAATGTTAGTCTGCCTTAAGCATTTTCTGGTTAAAAATGCATTTGGATAGTTAAATAGATTGAATTCATTGAAAACTTTAAAGGGAGCTGTACCTAAATTCAGAGGGGAACTGAGTTAAAAGGTTCACCCATTTGTTGTTTAACTTATTTGTTCTTCAAAAGAGGGGTATAGAGTCAGAATAAATTATTTTCAGAATAAAGACAAATCTGTTAACCAATAGTTTTTGGCGACTCTGCTAGGGATCGAAAGATAAAATCATTAATTAAAGATTGGTCGCCTGAATATGAAGCAACAATGGTGCTTCCGCATGAAAACATAATTCCTGTTCTGCAACCAAATCTTGGATTTCAAGACAAGCAGGAAGACATTATTGGCCAGTTGAATACCCTTGCTTAGCGTACTCGACGGAATAGTGAAGATTACAGAAGAGCAAGCAGAGTGTTAGAACAAGAAGAGGAATTGGCTGATAACCTAAGATTGCTGTTACTCAGGCAGAGAAGAAGGTAGGCATGAAACGTAGCAAGAAACCAAGTTCTCGAAGCACAAAGAAATCAAGAACAGCAAAGAAATCAACAACTACCTATCCATTTTTAATATTTTAAGCTGGATTCTAGACCGTATACCAGGTCTTCTAGAAGAGAGGGAGTTGAGGACCCTACCTTTCAAACACTGCAAAACCTTAATTTTCCTTATATCCCTACTCGTGCAAGAAGAGCTAGAAGTAGACCCCCTAGCCCTCCCAAACCTACTACTTCCCCTGTCTGTCAAGCCTTAACTCTTTCAAGCACCATTATCCCCTTAGCTATAAATTTTCTACCCATGGCTCAACCTTGGGGAGCTGCCATAGGACCTCTAAACCTAGGGGCTAACCTAAATCCTTTACCTAAAAATGCAAGAGAAAATTTGCCTAGGTTCAATGGAGACGACAAACAATCACCAGAAGAACATTTGTGTGCTTTTGTAGCAGCATGTAGTGTCCTAGGTGTACAACACCAAGATGTCGCCATAAGGCTCTTTGTGCAGACTTTGACTGACACTGCGGCACAATGGTTTTACCACCTGACTGATTCCTCAATTACAAATTGGAACGAAATGAAGACTGCTTTTGAAAATAGGTTCAAAAGTGCAGAGGATGAACATTACCTCCTGGCACAGCTGACTCAGCTTAAAAAAGAGATTCATGAACCTATGAGGGAGTTCGTGGCTAAGTTTAATAGAATTGTGAACAAAATCCCTACTACTAAAAGACCATTTGGCGAAAATAAAAAATGTTTCTTTATTAATTCTATGCCTCCTGATATTAGCTTCCATCTCAGGAGAGGTGTAATTGATGACTTACCAGCTGCACAAGCTTTAGCAGTTGGGTTAGAAGATGACCTCATTATGGCTGGTAAATGGAAGAGAGAGGTCCAAGTGCCAAATGCCCAGCCCTCATCATCTACAGATCCTGTAGTGCAAAGGTTGGTTAATGATATGATTGCCTTGAAAAGGCAACTACCTAAAGCTGGTGCCCCCTTTCAGCAACTGTATCAAGATATAAGTAGAAGGAATTTGAATTAACAAGCAAATACTGGTAGAGCTTTACCCCTGACATCAGCACAGCCAAGACTGACTATTGAAGCTCCTCCTGGGAGGGGAAACATGTGTATTTTTCACTTGACTACCGACCATGATGGAAATTCTTGCCCAGAAATGCTTAGATACACTCAGATGACTGCTACTCAAGATATGCTAGGGGAAGCCACAGAAGAAGAGAGGAACTTTGGGGAACCTGGCGGCTCTGAGATACACTTCCTAGAATACGAGTCTGATTCAAAAAGGGGAGGTGAAATATTGGTAACCCTTGAAGATCCTTCATGCGCTGTGCTCACTAGGAGTCAGAAGAATATGAGACCCTCTAATACTCAAGAAGTACCTGGCAAAGGTAAGGAGCCTTTAACTAGAACTCATGATGCTAATATGAAGGCTCAGGAAAATAGATTGCTACATAGAAATGATCTAGATGCTTCTTTCGATATTGTAGATTTCTGTAAGTCTGCAAAAATTCAAATTTCTCCTATTGAGTATCTCAAGTTGAAACCTACTAAACTTGACAAATTAGTCAAACATGTTAAAGGTAGTCCTGCACAAACTGAATTTGAGAATCAATTAGAGGTTGATACTGAATCCCCCATTGCCAGACTATTTGCTTCCTCATCTGAGTCATCCTTGTCCGCCCCTAAAACAACTCCCAATTCATCAACCAATG
This sequence comes from Cunninghamia lanceolata, assembly GCA_027924645.1. Taxonomy (NCBI): domain Eukaryota; kingdom Viridiplantae; phylum Streptophyta; class Pinopsida; order Cupressales; family Cupressaceae; genus Cunninghamia; species Cunninghamia lanceolata. The sequence continues at coordinate 1,170,886 of BSBN01000910.1, read as the reverse complement.
CTCCTTATACCGATTTGAAACCCAATCCTTTCTATGTGTCTTTGTTTATCAATGGCCATAAACTTAGTAACTGCATTATAGATTCAGGAGCCTCTGATAACATTATGCCTTCCTCTGTGGCTAAAGCCCTAGGGTTATCACTCACAAAAACATTTGGTAGATGTTATTCTATGGATGGAAAACAAGTTTCCTTGCTTGGGCAGATTAAAGATGCACGAGTTGCTCTTGTGGCTTACCCTGACAAAAGAGTCAAATTGACTATTTTGGTAGTAGATATTCCTGTCAGTTATGGAATGCTTTTGAGCAGGACATTTTGCAAGGATTTGGGTGGACAAATCAAACTGGATTGGTCAGAGGCCACAATCCTAGTGGGGAAGCAGAAAGTGAAGCTGGAACCTGAGCCCAAGAGCAAGTTCACTGTCTACCCCTCTAATGATCCCAAGGCCCAGATTTTGTTTGAGGAATGTGAATTTGGTAACTATTTTCTCTCCTTTGAACAGAGCTGTGAGTTAGATCCCAAAGAAGAATTAATGCAAAGGTCTGTACATTCTAATGATTTATGGGTTATGGAATTTGATGGCAGTTGTGCTACTGCTGGTTCAGGGGCTGGAGTTGTGTTGATCTCACCTGAAGGTGAATTTTTTTCTTATTCTTTTAAGCTAGAGTTTAAAAACACCAATAATACTGTAGAATATGAAGCTTTACTGCTTGGATCATCTGAAGCTAAAGGAAAGGGTGATGCTAAACTAATTGTGAAACAGGTAAGGGGGATCTTTTCTGTTAAGAATGAAAGGCTAAGGCATTACAGAAACAAGGTATGGGATGAGATTGAATGTTTTGATGCCTTCTCTATTGAAACAATTCCCAGAAATCAAAACTCCCGAGCAGATTCTTTAGCAGTGTCAGCTTCTCTCCTTTTGCCACATCCGGATTTCAAAAAAGATTCTTATAGAATAGAAATGATATATCGTCCTAATGTCCTTGACAATGCTGAGAGCTGGCAAGTTTTTGAAAGTGATAATCAGATCAGAAAATATTTAGAAAATGCTGAGATGTTCCTGGGGACCTATTTTGAAGGTTCCGAAACAGAGTGCAAAGAATTTAGTCCTGACCCTGGGATTAATCCAAGAGATGACATCATTCAGTTAAAGGGAAACAAAATCCCTAAAGGGCTGGTATCTTTAGAACATCTATTTTCTCGAAGAGATGAATATGTTAAAGGCAAACCTCCCTATATTCCTGATAAAGCAGAGGATTATGAGAAGATAAATATTGGGGATGAAGCTAATCCTAAATGGATATCCATTGGTAAGTGCTGCTCTTTGGAGAAGAAAAACAAATTGATCAAATTGCTAATCAAATATAAGGATGTTTTCGCCTGGTGCTATGATGATCTCAAAAATTTTAGACATGGACAGTTTCAACATCATATTCCTTTGAAACCAAATGCAGCTCCATTCAGACAAAAACTGAGGAATTATAACCCGAAAGTTGCTGAAGCCATTTTTAAGGAGATTGATAAGATGTTGAAAGCCAGAATTATCTATCCGATCCATCACTCCGCTTGGGTGGCAAATATTGTTCCAGTACGAAAGAAGAATGGAGAAATAAGGATCTGTGTTGACTTTAGGAATTTAAACCAAGCTAGCCTAAAAGATAACTATCCCTTGCCTATGATGGACCACATCTTGCAGACAGTTGCTGGATCTGAAATGATGTCTATGCTGGATGGTTTCTTAGGTTACAATCAGATAGGTGTAGCTGCAGAAGATCAACATAAGACTACTTTCACCACACCTCGAGGAACTTTTGCCTATAGTCGAATGCCCTTTGGTTTGATTAATGCGGGAGCAACTTTTCAGAGGGTAATGGATTCATCTTTTAGAGACCTGAAGTACAGGATTATTGTTATTTACCTTGATGATTTAATTGTCTTTTCCAAGAATAGAGAAGATCACTTGAGAGATCTGGAGTCTGTCTTGCAAAGGTGTCGAAGCCATGGCATCTCACTCAACCCTAAGAAGTCAGTTTTCTATGTGACTAATGGAAAATTGTTGGGACACCTAGTCTCAAAAGACAGAATCAGAATTGATCCAGAGAGGGTCAGGGCAATTCAACAGCTTAGTCTCCCTTCAAATAGGACTGGAGTCAAGTCCTTCTTTCGTCAAATCAATTTTCTCAGGAGGTTCATTCCCGACTTTGCTGAGATTACAAAACACATTGTTGGGATGATGAGCGAGAAACAACCTTTCAAGTGGAATGAAGTTGCTAAGAAGGCATTTGAAGACATTAAGCAAGCAATTGCAAACACTCCCACTTTGGTAAATCCTGACTTTCAAAAGGATTTTATTATTTACTGTTATGCTTCAGAACACACTATGTCAGGTATTTTGTTGCAGAAAAATGAATTGGATGAAGAGGTTCCCATAGCTTTTATGAGCATTCCCCTTAAAAAGCATGAGCTGAAATATTCTTTGGTTGAAAAACAAGCTTTTGCTGTGGTTAAAGCTATTAAGCAATTCAGGTATTATATACTTCATTCCCATTCAGTTGTTTTTGTTCCAAATTAAGCTGTAAAAAGTATTTTGACTGAACAAGAAGTAGGACTAAACAATAGAGCAACGTGGGTTGCCAAAATTCAGGAATATGATCTGGAAGTTAAGTCTACTAAGTTGATTAGGGGTCAAGGTTTATGTAAGTTTATTGCTGAGAACAAAGAACAAGAAGGAGAAGGACTCCCCACAGTTTTATTGGTAAGTTTGCAGGACCCATAGTTTCTGGATGTGGCACATTATCTTACATATGGGGATTGTCCTAATCACCTGTCTCCTAGAGAGAAAAGAAACCTGAAGCTAAAAGCTGCAAAATATGTTATTTGGGGAGATGCCCTTTATAAGAAAGGATTAGATGGAACTTTCCTGAGGTGTGTAGATAAAGAGCAGTAGAATAAGCTCTTAGAAGTTTTTCATAATGAAGCATGCGATGGACATTTTTCTTCTTCAGTTACAGCTTTCAAGATTCTCAGAAATTGTTACTACTGGCCAGGAATGTTTAAGGATGCATATAGTTGGGTGGCCAATTGTGAAAAATGTAAAATGTTCTTAGGGAGGCCACAACTTGCAGCTCTACCTTTGAGGCCTGTTGTTATTGAAGAACCCTTTAAACAATGGGGATTGGATTTTATTGGGCCTATCTCACCCCCCTCACGTGCAGGGCATACCCACATCTTAATAGCAACAGATTATTTCACAAAATAGGTTGAGGTAGCCCCTGTTAAAAGAACTACTTCGGAGGTGATTTGTAATTTTCTCAAAGAAAATATTTTGGTACGATTTGGTGTGCCCCAGAAGATTGTAGCAGACAATGCTACCAGTTTCTCTTCAATTGAAATGACTTCTTTCTATTATGAACATAGTATATCTCTCTCCCATTCATCAGATTACTATCCCCAAGGGAATGGACAAGCTGAGTCTAGTAACAAGAATCTGATTACTATCATGAAGAAACTGGTGAATGACAACCCCAGAGATTGGCACAGGAGGTTGTATGAAGCACTCTGGGCCGACAGAATAACTCCGGAAAGAGCAATCAGGATGGCACCTTTTGAATTAGTCTATGGGATAGGTGCTCAATTATCTTTACCTCTGGAGTTATCTATAGCCAAGCTGCAAAGTGTAATTGAGGATCAGTATTTCCAAGATTCCTTGGAGAAGAGGATTATGTATTTGACTAAGATTGAGGAGGAGAGAAATGAGTTGGTAGATAGAATTACTGTGCATCAGGCTAGGGTTAAAGAAATTTTTGACAGGAAAACAAGACCCAAGAGGTTTATGGAAGGAGATGAAGTTTTACTATGGGACAGAAGAAGAGAACCAAAGGGTGCACATAGCAAATTTGACTTGCTCTAGTGCGGGCCTTTCAAGATTCACCAGGTATTGGGTCCAAATTCTTTTAAATTGGAATATCCTGATGGAAATGTTTTACCCCTATCCTATAATGGATAAGATCTCAAGCTGTATCGTCTATAAACTGAGTCCTCTGTTCTGTACATAGTCTTCCCTTTTTGTTTGGTTTTGTGTTTTCCTTTCCCCTTTTTGTTTTGCCCCATTCTGTTTCCTTTCTTCTCTCTTTTCCTTTTTCTGCGAAACTGGAGCTTCTGAGTTCTCTGCATTTTGCCATAAAATGCAGTCCCCAGTTAGAGCCAATGTTACCTGTTAAGTCGCCATAAATTTATTTATTGGTTGGTAATATTTCTTGAACAAGAGCCGGTTTACTGTGTTATATTTTTTGGTCATGCCTTTGTTTCTAAAATCGGCTCTTGATCCTTCAAATTTGACCCGTTTGTCGTCTTTGTAGACAAAGTTGCTTAAGGTTTGAACCTTTGAACCTGAACCATTCTCAAAAAGTTCAAGGTTCAATGGTTCAATATGTCTGAAGTGTCTCATAAAGCAAGTTCTCGCTTTGTTTATCTTAAACGTCTTTGAACTTTCGGGTTGAACTTGAACCTTCCGCTTGTACTCTGTAGTGATGTTCAAGGTTCAATGGTTCAATGCTCTTAAGGTTCAACATTCACTGTCTTCCTGTAAGTCGGGTCACACAGTTACCTTGCGTAATTATTGAACTTTCAAACCTTCCGCTTGTACTCTATAGCGAGGTTCAATGGTTCAAAGTTCAACAGTTCACTGTTTCATAGTTGAAAACCTTTTACCAAAGCCGCGTAACTTTTTGTTGGTCTACATAACATTTGCATCTTTGAACCTTCGTATTGAACCATATCTTTACGAGTTCAACGGTTCATAAGTTAAGTCCCTGTTTCCGTAAGTCAATCTTTTGCTTATCTATAAGGTCCAGTTGGCATGTTTGAACCATCATATTGAACCACCGCATTGAACCATGTCCTCAAGGTTCAATGGTTCAATAGTTCAAAGATTTGGTGAGTTTGGTCCCGTTTGTTCCTGCGGCTTTCTAAGTCAAACTTAGCGGCAAAGTTGGAGGAAATTATATCAGAAACTCATTATGAGACCGAGAGCTCTATTTTAGCGGAGACTACGGATAATCATTATACTTCACGATGGCGCGTGAATACTACTTGCTATTAATGAAGAAATCAGAGTTCATGTCTTTTCAAATATTTTTGGCACGTTTTGTTTCGAGCAATAATTATTCATTCTGGTAAGTGCCATTATTAACCAAGAACAAGCCAAGTTTAGCAAGTAATCATACTGTGCAACGCGGAGAAGGATAGCGTCAGAAGTGTAAGGCTCTTTTTGTTCAAGTTTTTGCAGTGAATTCAAATATCCTGAAGGTGAGTTCTGTTTCCCCTGTGCTATTCCTAGTTCTTATGCTGGAAAGAGGAATCTCTGGAATTTCTGTTGTTTTTAAAATTCGAAGTGTTTCATTATAATCGTCCAAATATGTCTTTGAAATCTACGTGTTTGGGGGATGAACATGGCCCTAGCCTTACTTATTCTCACTCGAAATTTGGAGATACTGCATTGGTTCAATATGATTTAGAGGAATTTAAAGAAAGAGTTAGAAACCCTGTTCAAACCCCTACAATGAAGAAAATTGTAGATAGCGGCTTAATTGAAGCCGCAACCTTTCCTCAGGCTATATTCTGCCCAGAGTTAGTTTAAGAATGTATGAATAGATATGACCCCCAGGACAGGTGCGTTAGAAAAACAAACGGGGATGTGTTATTTTATGTTAACAGACAAACCCTCATGTCTGTGATGAAGATACCACCTAAGGAGGCATATTCCAGCCTTGACATTACTGCTTCCAATGGGTACTTCTCAGAGAAAAGACCAACTTACAAAAGCGTAATAGCAAGGAATTGGCTGCTAAAATTTTAGAAAGGCAGTTCAAGGCTGCCCAGGCCACTTACCAGAGATCACTTGATAAAAGAAGTCAGGGATATTGTAGTATTGTTGCACAGATTGAGAGGCAATCAACATGCCTATTATTGGGAAGATTGGATGTACTTTTTTATACAAGTTATCCTTCAAGGAGAACAATATTTGGATTGGGCTGAAATAGTGGTTGACTGTCTACATCAGAGTTTGAGCAATTGTCTGGGCAACAGAGATTTCTACATGTCTTCGTACCTGTTCTATTGTCTAGCATCTACAAGAGATTGGTTTGACCTACCCCATGCACCCATAGCTGAAAACAGTAAAATTTATGAATATTATTCACAGTTACAGAGAAAGAATTGCTATGAAAATTACAAAAGGGTTAATGATGTCTTCACTGGGAAGATGACTTATGAATTGGCAGGGAACCCAGGTAAGAGAATGTCTAGTGAAGCAATGCAACTGATCAGTATCTATGGTAGCTTCTTCATCCAATTTTCTGAGTTCACTTATATCAGAGTTGGAGGATTTGATGGTGAACCTGTGAAGTTACCTAGATATGTGTTTGATCATTTTGTGCTGATGGAGGCATGTAGGCAACTGGCACATGTTGATAAGAAATTTCCATCAAAAAGGGGTTGTGGTATTTCTTTTCCTGTTGAACTTGGGCATTATTCATGCCATTCAAAATCTGATGCCTTGAATTTAGAGGTGAACCTCAAAAGGTTCAATTTTTAATCCTTCACTGCTAGGGCTCAATTTGACAGTAAAAGATTTGTCAAAGAGAACCTGGATTCTAGAACAGGGCATTCACACCTTCCTAAACTGGAGGATTACTGGGAAGATTGCCCAGATGAATTCGAGGTCAGAAGAAGGCTGTGGTGTAGGTTGTCTTTGGGGCAAATAATTACACTTAATTTAAATATGGATATTTCTGGAATTTTTGATAATGGAGAACAGGTGGTTGATCCACAATTTGAAAAAATAAAACACTTACCCATTCCAGAGGTGGACTGGAGCAGAAAGGAAGAAGACAGAATTGAAGTTAAAACTCTTCCAGTAATAAGCAGAACTGAGAAATGGCTGAGAGAAAAGAGGTAGGGAGAACTTCAGGATAAAAATGTCCAACAAATCTCTTCAATGGTTGGATCACCACTTCCCATAGAGTCTTCTAATCAACCTCTTGCTATCTGTGGTGTAGGTGCTTCAAAGCCATCAACTGAGAAAAGCCCTGTCACTAAGAGATCAAGAAGAGTCCTCACAGATGTTCTGCCATCTCGTGTTACCAGGTTGAGGAGATGCTAATTCATCGCCCCAATCATAGTCTCATTGGCTTGTTCTCTTTTCAGTTCCTCTTTATGTTATTTTCAGCAAAACTTGTTTCTTTAAAGTTAGTTGTTTAAACTAAATTCCGTACAAGTTAGAGTTATGTTAACTCTGTTGGTATTTTCTTCTGAATCAGCATTAGGGATTGCCAGTTCTAATGCACAGGCAGATTCAGCCAACTGAATACAGGAGGTTGCGTGAGCTCCTCCCCTTCACTTCTGGTTCTGCCGCACCAAGGGGGGTATCCCTATAACTCAAGATGTAACCTTGACTAGCTCAAAGATAGAAGGATCTAACTTGACAACAACAGGCAGAATACTCTCATGTATGGACCAAGATCTGCATGATAGATCACAAGGCTGGCAACATTCTTGGACATGATGTCTGGTTGGGTATGAGAGCATGCAGGGGGTTCCTAATCCTACTCCTACAACTAACAGGTGGAAGTATGAAATGTTTTAGTTTGAATTTTGGATGCAAAGCTGGACATGGTGTATAACACAAGAACACAGCATGATTGGTGCCTATCCAGGGCTTAGAGTCGGTAGACATACACCTGTGAATGATCAGCATGAATAGCTAAAACTGGATTTCAGGGGGATACACATGATATCTGCCTTACAGATATCTCCCAATGAAGAGTGTTAAGTTATCTCTACTTATGGCATCCCTACTGCAGTATACCCTTCCCAATGTTCAACCTGAAAACAGTTTAATCTACCCCTTGAGCAGAAGTTAAAAGATCAGACATTCAACATAGGAATTCTATGCTCTAGAATCTAAACATTACGCAAATATCCAGATCCAGAAGAAGAATACATGCAATACTGGAGACAGAATTAACACAACACATGCTAAGATAGCATTACTCATATAAGATCAACCATGAAATCAGTGGATTCATGCCAAATCGTACAACAAGAGATACATAAACTCACAAGTAAAACTGTACAGAGCAACCAGATCAGCTGGTTTTGGATTACAGAGCCAAAAATCCTCAACTTTCAACAACAACAAATGAGTAACACTTCCTGCTTATAACAGCCAGGTAGGTGCTCAGCAATTAATTACATGGTTGACCAAAAATCCCACCAGATACACAGTATCAGAAAGATGGCGCTCAAACATTACCAGATTGGCGCCCAAACTTGAATGCAGCAGGTAGGGGAGGAGACAGGAAGATTTCTCGAGCCCTGCGCCACTGTCCGCTGATGTACACCTTCAATCGGGTACCAGATCCGCCCACGCCATCGCCCATACCTCTGTAACAATCGCCATTGATGGCGCACCAACCCGCGGCCTCGGGAAGAACATTAATTCTGCATCGCAACCATTTCCCGCCGAGATTCATCATCATGATATTTGAAAATGCAGGATAACAATTATCCCACATGCACCCTGCAGCAACCTCATTAACACTTTATATACTAGGTCATGAGCATATATCATGTCGGTGCTTTTGCTCCTGACGACACTAGTATAAGACTTCATCATCATCATCCTCCAGCAGCATGATATTCTGTTGCCCGAAATATCACCCTGACGTCAGCATCATATTGCAATATAACCTGCATGATAATCGGCACAACCTGATCCATCGGAGGAACATCCTCCTGCTGAGCTTATACCAAAAGTCTGGCCGATGAACATCCTGATGACATCATCATCATATCCTGCTGACGTCATCATCATATCTGCCTACTGCGCACCTCCTCATATCCGGATGACGTCATCATCATGTTTGCAAATATCGGGGGATCTCCACAAGATGATCTGTGTTAGAAATATGACCCCCCCGGACCTGGATGACGTCATCATCATATCAACATCAGGATGATATTCGGAAGACAACCGGATATTTGGAAATATCATCCTGATGCACAAATATCAGGTTGCACTGTAGCTTCACTATAAGATCGGGGCGATAGATGAATATGATGATGCTTGAAAAGATCACCCCCACTAGATAATGCACGAAACCGGCAGGCGGATATCTCCTTGATATCAGCATCATCATGACGCTGGAACAAACATACACCTGGGTGATATGAAAATATCACCCCCTCCTTCGGAAATATCATGATGCAGATAGGCAGAGAAAAAGATATCACCCTGATATATGGATGACGTCAGCATCATCAGGATGACAAAACAACGAACAAGAAGTGATACAACATCATCAGGATGATATTGACTAAGATCATCCTGACGTTCAAAATATGATGACCCCAGTGAATATCGGGTCGCACTTAGAACTCTTCAACAACATCATCAAGATGATCATAACCAAGATCACCCGATGATAAAGATATCACCCCGGCGAAATATCATGAAGGCAGAAAATATGATGACCCTCGCAAGCAACACGGTGATAACTGGAAACATGATGATGATGATGACGACCCTTAAGAAAAAGCAAGTCAGGTCGAACAACTTAGAGAATAACCCCTTCAGAATATCAGGGCAACATCATCATCATGTCTGGGCAAGGTGATAAATGGAAGATCACCGGATACTTGAAAAATCACCTCCGCAAGCAAATCAGGGCGCACTGTAGCTCGTCAGCATCATCAAGATAAAAACCAAACATCACCCGATATTTCAATATGATGATGACGATGAGAAACCGGTCGACGGAGAATATGATGATGCTGACCTTCATCGAAACAAACATGATGATGATGACCTCCTCCTCAAGAAAATATGATGATGCAGCTGAAAACTGCTGAGGAGGTCCAACACTTAGAACATTTTTTGGATACTTAGGGAGAGTGCCTGAATGAAAATTGCTCAAAAAACTACCAGTCAATTCAGGCACTAACAAACTCTAGATTTAATTTACTCAAGGACATGATTAAGACTTTTATATTTATAGGTTTTTAAAATCTAGAGAGGGGGAGATATAGGGATAGAAATTTAGAAAAAGAAAAAAAGAGGAAAATTTTTAGCGAACTGTTCAGAGTTTTACATTATGTGATAATTGTCTGAGTAATTTTCATCTATGAATGGGAAGAAGAAACAATTGCTGCCTATTTGGATCTGTGTGTCTGAACGTGTGGAATTAGATTTTCTGTGTGAAATCTCCTTTCATTTGGTAATTGCTCTTTATTTGGACACTTGTCATATATGTTTTATTCTTTATTGGTTCAGCAAGTTCGAATGAATGTTTTCATGTATTTCAATGTACCAAAGTAGAATCTGTGCATTCTACCCTGTTACTGTATAAATTTATCGCGTTCATGACATGGCTGTGTATGAATGTTAGTCTGCCTTAAGCATTTTCTGGTTAAAAATGCATTTGGATAGTTAAATAGATTGAATTCATTGAAAACTTTAAAGGGAGCTGTACCTAAATTCAGAGGGGAACTAAGTTAAAAGGTTCACCCATTTGTTGTTTAACTCATTTGTTCTTCAAAAGAGGGGTATAGAGTCAGAATAAATTATTTTCAGAATAAAGACAAATCTGTTAACCAACAGATATGTACAAAATGGTTTTGTTGATAAGGCTTTAGAAACTTTCAAGAAAAAGAAATCAGTGGGTGTAAAGCTGAATTCCACACTGCATCCTCTCTACCTATACCAAAGTGGGATCTTTGGAACATAGTACATGGACATCCATCAAAGCATAAAGGATATGGGAATTTTGATAGTTGTTGTAGTTACAACTTCCTAGAAGACATGTATGCAAAATGTGGAAGCACAGACAAGGCAAGTGAACTATTTGACAGGATACAAAAAGAGTATAGTACAACAACTATGTATGCAAAATGTGGAAGCATATGGGAATTTTATCAAATATTGTACTTGCATGGAATGATGACTCAAAGAAATGCAGTCTCATGGAACATACCATTATTGTAGGATATGCACAAAATAGATTTGTTGATATGGCTTTAGAAACTTTCAAGAAAAAGCAATAGGTGGGTGTAAATCCAAATTCCACAACCTTTGACTACATCCTCTTTGCCTATGACAAACTGAGATCTTTGGAACATGGTACATGGACATCCATCAAAGCATAAAGGATATGGGAATTTTGATAGATGTTGTAGTTGCAACTGCCCTAGAAGACATATATGTAAAATGTCGAAGCATAGATAAGACAAGTGACTTGTTTGACATGATGCCTCAAATAAATATGGTCTTATGGAATGCCATGATTGTAGGATATGCATGAAATGGATTTTTTGATAAGGCTTTAGAAACATACAAGAAAAAGAAATTGACAGGTGTAAATTCCAAAATGGGATCTTTGGAATTGGGTATGGACATCCACCAAAATAGAATGTTTGGAACAACGTATGGATAGCCATCAAAGCATAACGGATATAGGAAATTTGTCACATGCTGTAATTACAACTGCCCTTGTAGACATGTATGCAAAGTGTGGAAGCATAGACAAGGCATGTGAATTGTTTGGCATGATGCCCCAAAGAAATGTCACCTCATTGAATGCAATGATTGCAAGATATGAACAAAATGGATTTTTTGATAAGGCATTAGAAACTTCCAAGCAAATGCGATTGGCGGGTGTAAAGAAAAATTCCACAACCTTAGCCAGTATCCTCCTTGCCTATGCCAAAATGGGCATCCATCAAAGGATAAAACATATGGGAATTTTGTTAGATGTTGTAATTGTAACTGCCCTCAGAGACATGTATGCAAAGTGTGGAAGCATAGACAAGGCACGTGAATTGTTTGGCATGATGCCTCAAAGAAATGTCACCTCATGGAATGCAATGATTGCAAGATATGAACAAAATGCATTTTCTGATATGCCTTTAGAAAGTTTCAAGAAAATGCAATTGGCGAGTGTAAAGCCAAATTCCAAAACCTTAGAAATGGTATGTTTGGAGCACAGTATAGACATCCATCAAAGCATAAAGGATATAGGAATTTTGTCAAATGTTGTAGTTGGAAGTACCTTGCAAGACATGTATACAAAGTGTGGAAGCATTTACAACGAACGTGAACTGTTTGACATGATGCCTCAAAGAAATGTTGTCTCATGGAATGCAATGATTGCAAGATATGCATGAAATGGATTTTTCATAAGGCTTTAAAAACTCTCAAGCAAATTTCAACAATTTACACAGATTTTGGCACATCTAAAACCAAATTGGACAACCTTATCCAACTTCCTCCTTGCCTATGCTAGGATGGGATCTAGGGAACATGGTGTGGACAACCATCAAAGCATAAATGATATAGGAATTTTGTCACATGTATTGTATTTGTAGCTGCCCTTGTAGACATGTATGGAAAGTATGGAATTAGCATAGACAAAGCGCGTGAACTGTTTGAAATGATGCCTCAAAGAAATGCACAGTCCCACAGAATGCAATGATTGCAAGATATGCACAAAATGGATTGTTTGAAAATGATTTATAAACTTTCAACCAAATGCAATTGGCATGTGTAAAACCAAATTCCTGTAACAATAATTGATTATCATATTAAATATTTAATATAAACTATCATATACATAATGTCATGAACATAGCATGTAGTTTATATACAAAGCCATATAGGCATGTCCAAACAAAGCCATACAGGCATATATACAAAAATATACATCGGTAACATACAAAAGCATGTATACAAAGCCATCTAGGCATACAAAAAATGTCTCAAAAAAATAGTTTCCTATGGACTTTTATGAAATAATCGGCAGCCCTTCCTTGACCATGAAGATGGAGAGCCAGTCAGTGACTCATCCTCTATCTACCGTTGAGTAGACCTCTTCAACAGAAGTTCATCCAGATCCACCTATTAATACAATCAAACAATATGCACATTAATATAGAAAATGTATGAAATATATAACATCACATATGTAATCAATCACTTACCATCACCCGATGATCACTCTCCATCATCTTGTCTCTCTCTTCATCCATAGTTGGACGGGCTGGAGTTGTGACCTCCTGTTAGAAGCATCAAGAAGAAAAAATGACTAAACATAAATATCATTTATGTACATCAAATGACATGAGATAAAACAAGAAATACAAAATTATGACATTTTCATGTTATTGGCTCATACCTCGGTCAAAGGATTTGAAGATATTATGGCTGCATCAATGCCTACCTGCGCTGACTCACGAAGATGAGGAGGAGTCTCCATATTTAGCATCTAAAAATCAAGTTCAAGATTATTTGACCAAAATAAATACATAACATTATTTTAAAAATGCATACTGATTAGAAATGGTTAAATTTACCTCTGTATAAGTGGTGGATTGGCGTCTAGGGAAAAAGGAAACTGTGCAGGTGTCGGTGACTATTGAAATCATCAAATTGTCACAAAATAATATTACCATTGACATATCTACAATAATTACGATCATGTGATAAATTACATACTTGTTGACTTGATCTCCTCTCATAACCTGCCAGTGGACGGCTAACGGAGGTAGGATGAAGACTTTGACCTTGGAATTTCATTACACAAACAATTACATACATGTGACTTATAATATAGATAATCATATAAAATTAATTACAAATTTCAAATAATAATATATTAAATCAAGATGAAACTTGTAACAAATTACCTGAGAGTCAATACCAAATGTATGTTGTAAGAGATCATCACTGAGAACAAGATCATCCAATATGGATGCCTCCATCAATGGATGTTGCCCCTGCATCATGGCATCCTGCTGAGAGTCCTGCCATGCGTCTTATGTCCCATAATCACATAGGTTCCCACATGAACTATACAAATGTTGGGACACATGACGCCTACTACTCTAACCCTCATTGGCCTAGGTAAGATCATCGGCATGCTGCAATAGAGTTTGGCTGAGAGTAGTCAATGAATGTAATGTCTCCACCTCAACACTCTCCTTTAAAGTCAAAGGGAGTGACCTACATTCTGACCTCAACATGGGTACAAGCACATGGTTTTCATCTTGTTGAGCCTTGGCTCTATCTTGGGCAGAGCCACCACCTCTACCCTGGAACTCATGAATGTCAAAATAATTGGGAATCTTCTTGAGGACGAACTCGCAATGGAGTTTCCTCAAGAAATATTGTGGTACCTCATCATTGTTGCAAGGGCGCTCATCAAAGACCATGTACCATCTATCCCAAAAGTTTTGGGATATTTCTTCATTCCTACACCAATGAATTGGAAACTGTTTGCAAGTTTCTTCTAATCTTTGGCCAGTTTTGGGATTAATAAAGTCTGCACATAATTGAGATTTTGTAATTTTTTCATTCTTCACTTGTTCATATGACAACTTGTTAGCATAGTATTGCTAACACCTCTCCCTATAGTCTTGGAATTTTGTGATTTGTTTTGTCACCGAATCAGTTTAGGAAACAATCTCCTCTAGTGACTTTGCAAGCGCCCTCCTATGATCGGTGCTTGCACTTGGATTCTTTAGCATTTGAATAAGAGTTTGAAGATGTTTCTTGTTTTCTTCTATTATCCGTAGGTAGTTTTCTTGAGTATCCCTTACATTTTGAGGACGTGAAGGTGGGTTTGGAGGGTTTGGAGGGTTTTGGGGGTTGTTTTCACCCTCATCAGCTAGATTTGGGTTTTCTCTTGCCTCAATAACTGTAAATGCAATATAAAAACTAATCAAACATTGCAAATTCAAAAATTCTTCTCAAACTAACAAAAATTAATCAAACCCTACCTTCTTCAGTTGCTAGACCCTCCAAACTTGCTACATGATGTCCTTGCTAGCGAGGTGGCATCATGAAAATGACATTTTCTCTCTTGCATGTGCTTGGAGAGGCTTTCCTTGAACACGCTCATGGTTTCTTCTTAGTTTTTTTGGCTCACAAACTCCTTTGGTCATAGTGAAATGGCAGAAATGAGGTTATTTTGCACTTTTATGTCAAAGCAAAATGTGAGCGCATTATAACACGCTCGCATTTTTTCTTGTTTTGGACCAAAAAGTCCCGTGGTGGAAACGTTTTGGTCCCCCATCTTTGTGCATACACCCAGAGGGTGTTGTAAGGAATTTGAGGAGGGGAAGTAGATTATAATGCTGATATTAGTCAAATAATACAAAAAAATCCTTTACAACACACCTATAGTGCAAATCTAGAGAGATCATAAGGCCAAATCTAGTGAAAATGCAAGGTTTTCAAACCCTAGACATGAAATTTTGCAAGAATGATGCTATGATGCAACACTACAATTAGAAATCATTCCTAATGAGTGTTTTGAAAGGGTAGTAAAATATGAAACAAGATTTTGACTATAAATCTACACTAAATCAACCACATTCACACCTAATGCAAAACTAAGTTTTTATGAAAAATGCACAATTTCAAGCAATTTTTAACAATTTAAGCATGAAAATGTAATGCAAATGAATACTAAATGATGAATTTCTGTAATTTAAATCATATCTAATGAAAATAATAGAAATTAAATAAAATTCAATGTCAATTAATTTAAATTATGCTAAAATGCAAGCCTAAGATGCCAATTTTTTCAAAATTTCCAAATTTTTTAATTTTTTATAATTTTTCAATTGCAATAAGACGAATGGATGCAAATATATCACACAACACTCAGTAAGGTGCAAATTTCAAACAAACATGGGTTCACCAAAATGTTTTGTAAAGAAAAGGGGGGATGGTGTGAATGTGGTTGATTTAGTGTAGATCCTCCCTTCTCACCAAACATTCAAGGACATATCGACCGAGTTGAATCTCTACTAAGCAAGAGAATTCACCTAACAGGTTGGTTTGTCACTTGGAATGATGTGGAAGCTCAAATGTTATCAAACAATATCTCAATTTAATGCTTAAGTACTATTAAAACCTTAAATAAGCAAAATAGTAAGCAAATTGATGAATTACAACAAATCCTTTCAGACTAAGGTGAAGGACAGAGATTGTTAACTCACTATTTTTTGAAGTTTGGAATATGGAATAGTCAGGGACATCTCCACTAGTACCCCTATCCAAGGTTTTATTTTTTACACAGAATCTGGATCTTCTTTTGACATTGATATTCACTGTATCTTTCGTTTCTATCCTAGAAAAGATGGAGAACACTGGTGGGAGCACCCAAGTCCAAGGCAGGCTAATTGTTGATATACGGGAGCTTCTTTAGATGTTAATTACCATGCAGTTCAGTCTATTTCTGTGTCTACAATCCCGAAGGACACTACCACTGGCGCCCGTGTACCGAAATGTTCACCTTTGTCCTCTTTCTTTCAGATCCCAAATCCTTGTCTTCTGCAACATCCTTCTACAACTCCACTCCATGAAACTCGATACCTATAACCTACAATAAAAAAGGAGTGTAGGAGGGGGTTGTGATGTTTAGAGGTTTGCCTCAGTCAAGCCCCGAAAAGACATTCAAGTCTTATGAACATTGTTGTTAGATGAGAGTGCGTATCCCTGCGGGATAGAGGCAAAATCCAAATGATAAATGATAAAAAACACAATAGATATCACATTGAAGTGTATATCTCACATAAATGAAGGCTCTTCAATCACATGAGAAGATGAAGTCAAATATGCAATCACAAACACAATAACAATGCTCTGCTCTACAACAATGAATATCTTGAAATCACAAATATGCCTGAAGTTTGCAATCATCTTCTAGTTTACAAATGAAAACCTAAACATGCTTATATATGCAACTACCAACATTCCCACTAAGAATTTTGTAATTCAAACTTGAGATGTTGGCATAGGACCTAAATAACGGTCATGAAACTGACATTAAAATTTAGGGCAGACCCAAAATAAGGTAGGAATAGGGTGCTAGCACCCAAGTCCACCATCCCATTTTTGTTAAAGGATCATCAAAATAATACCCCCTAGGACCTATTTGCCATAAGACTTCAGGGTTTTGTCATCGGGATTCAAAATTAACATGCAAGATGCTCTAAATGCATTCTAAGGACTCGGGAGCTAAACCTTAAGAGGGAAAAGCCCCCAAGGGGACATTTTCTGACATAATAGATCTATGCACCTATTGTCCATCTAGTAGCACCTATAGGTGCTTTTACTAGTTTATAACAATCTCATGGATAAAATAATTTAAGAGATTTTGATGAATATATTAAAAGGAAATGACTTTAAATATAATAATTTATCAATATGAATAATTATTTTCAAAGAGGTGAAAAATAGATACAATAAGTCTCAACCATAAGAATTTTAATACTAGCAATTGGACCCATAAGTTCAATGGGCACGCTGATAATGTTTTTGAGCAAGGTTATCCCCAACAAATTATTGCGCCCTATCCTTCATACTTCTTTGTTGAGTACTTTATGATGGAACTCATCTCTGCTCTATAAAACCCCCCTCAAACTACATTAGAATACATATGCCACAAATAAAATTTTATGAAATAATGGAGTCTAGCTCTCTTCCATCATCCTCAATGTTAGAGGCATAAATTCATGGAACAAAGAAAATGTTTGTTATTTTAAAAGATTCAAACTACAAAATTCCTTAGCCTACAATCCAAAGAAGAATAGCATCGACAAAAACCAAGAGCTTCAAAAGGGTCATAATTTTTTTTAACAAAAAGTCCAAAGACTTGCACTCACACATCTTAACAATACCCAGTGCAAATTAACTCCTAACAATTACCAATATATATACATCTTTTATTTATTATTAATAATTAATTTACTTATTGTGATTTAGTAAAATAATTATTTTAAAAATAAATCACTAATATTTTATTAAGAAAACAAAATGCATGTAAATAAATAATTAAATTAGATTAAAAAACTAAAACAAATATTTAAATAAAACTACAAAATATACTAAATAAAATAATAGACATATTAAAACAAAACAAAATTATAAAAACACTAATATTTATTATAAATTATAAAGTATTAAATACTTAATAATATTATTTTACTAAAATATAAATTTCATTTAATTATTAAAACTTACACTGTAACTTTTTTACTAACCACATATGCCATATTAAAAAAATTAACGTATAAATACAATTTTAAATTTTTTTGTATGTGTGTTCTTTGAGGTACAAGAAAATATGCTACATGGTGTCAGAATAGAGAAACTTTGTTCCTTAAATTGATTATGTTACATTTTGACACATTTGATAATCACCATATGTGACAACTTAGCGGCAATTGCCATATGAAATAAGTGGCTCAAATTCCATCCACGAACAATGACAATAAAGCTAGTCAACAAACTCACCATGTAAATCCCAAAATTGTTCTGAAATAATAAATTAAATTTTTTTTACAAAATCATTCAAATATTGTTGGATGCAAGACTCTTCTTCTCCCATATTGAAGCACAGTGGTAGTGGAAACAATTTCAATCATGTAAGTTGTTTAGAGTTTCAATATCTTAACATGTACACATAATTGGAAAAAAATTATAATTTGTATCTACAAATTTCCTTTATTTCATCTTTAGTAATCTCGGGTCTAACAAGATCATACTATAGATCATGATGGTAGGAAATGTAGGCCTCTACCCACAACTTAGTTTTGGAATATATATCATGGGGAAAGACATAAAAATCATTGGGATTACTTCTAGCGATTATGATTCTTCCATTGAGAAGAAGATCTACAGTAGAATAATACATTCAAGGAATTGTTGTTGGAGCCAGTACAAACCCAACTCTAGAAAAAAATTGCCCTATCCGCATACCTAAACTGGTAACTTATGTATCTTTTGGTTCAGGGATCTATGTCTATGAGATAAATTGTGTGCTATGGTGTTTGTTATCCCACAATGGGTAGAATAATCACATGTGGCATCCAGAGGTTTACCAACAGGCAATAGGCTATTGAGGGTAGACATGTCAACCATGAGGCACATAGCACACAGAAAGTAACCCTTCATAGGGATTTACACATCCAATTTTTAAATCACAAGTAGTCCAATGAAGGGTAATGAATTATTGAATATGGGTATCCTTCTTTTCAAAATAGGTGCATCTACCGTTTAGAAATTTAAATCTTAGCGGCTTAAGGAGAAAAGCCTAAAGCCCTGTAGTGGTGGCTTAAAAGTTAAAACATTTACTTTTGTTTGATAGCATACAAAATTTTTCTTTTAAGGGATATTTTATTGAAGGGAGTAAAGAAATTTTTAGTAGCTTCAGGATGGGGGCCCAAAGTTCTACAGTAAAGCTCAAAATGTTTGCTGCCTCTTGACATCAATGGAGAATTTTTCATTTAAAGAAAAAACTTATTAAATTGATCATGCCTTGGATATAGCTCCTTTAAACACAGAGATGGGTTTAAAACTTTAAATCCATAGAACCTCTCAAGAGAAAAAGGTTCCTAAATTTATATAGATAAAGAATATATAACTAATAAACCTGCAGAGAATGGTTATTAATATGGAGCCAATATATAGTATTATAGATAAGTGAATTAGGTTTAACAAATTATTAAAGTATATCTCAAAACATTACATGTTACAAATAATCTCAATATTAGTCAAAAACAAGTCAAGCATACCGATTCCCATCTCCTACCCTATTTAGATAGATAAATCAAAAATTTCTAAAAACCCTAATCAAATTTTAACAAAAAAATTCTAAAAGCAACCCAATTCCAAAACCAACCGGTAATCTCCTATTCAAATTCCTTGAGCGTCTTGATCTGCTCATTCATGCGCTCAATCTTGACAAGCAAGCTTGTGACAGCAAATAGAAGCCAACAAAGCAAGAGAGCAAAGGCAATGAGAACTGCATTTCACTAGCTCTTCATGACTGACTTTTGATGGTGCGGGTGCCTGGGGCTGCAAGCATGCCCTTCACAGGTGGGCCAAGTTGTCTCATACTTCTAGTATATGCCCATCAGTAGAAATAGGCAAAATGGTACCATAGACAACATGGGTTCTAGGGTGTTGCGAGTCACTGCAATAAGGCCCTTTCTTAGACAACCCAGACCAGGAAATGTTAATAAAAGAAGCATGATGGCCTCTGTTCCTGTTGCATATCCGAGAACTACCCATTCTAATGCCATTCCTAGTTATCAAGGATTTTAAGACCCACTACTAATGTTGAAATTTTTATTCAGATTTGAAATATTGACTTCAAAAAAGTGATCTAACTTTGTTAGAAATGTGTGAAACCCAACTAAGAAATGGGTTGATTTATGCAAACAGTAAAGTGGTTAAGTCCCAAAACCCTCCTGACAAAGAAATGAATCTTTAATGCATTTTGTTGTCAGTAGGTGAAAGTACACAATTGTGGATACATTTTTGCAGCTCCAGCGAACAACACTACTTTAGAGAGGATTGTTGTAAGCAATTTTTTATTAGTTCCCCTTGCTTGGGATTACTAGAGGTGTAAAAAGCATACATATTATTATAGTACAACACAGATTGAAGAAACCCTTTCAATAGCCTATACTTGTAGCTTTTTAACCATAACTATTGCTAATGAGCTTGCATGTGTTTGGAACATGTCCACTAACAAGAACTTTAAGCCTCCCCTTGTGAATAGCTTGGAATCAATCAAGACAGTCATCTTCATTAGTGAGTGTAGTCCTCATCCAAGTCTACACGTTACTCATCTGGAACTTGAAGTAGCAGGCATCAAATGCTTTAGCTCAGCCAAAGACTCCCTATCCTGGCCTAAATTTTCCACAGTCTTGGAGTGTCATGTGCTCTCTTTTATTGAGCTCACTAGCTCTTGGAGAGCTTGACAGCCCAAACTATCATGTTTCAAGCAACAATTTCAGCGAGAAAAATCTGACATGGTGAAAGGAAAGTTGTGACATCACAATATAGTCATTACAAATTGGATGGACATGATCTTTTTTATTGTAGTCCTTTTAATCTAGGCCCTTCATTTATATAATCCATCATGTACTACTCACATAGGGAATGCTTATTAGTGTAATTAAATAATTGATTCTTTATTTTAACACTATAGTTATTTCAAAACAATGGATACACTAATTTGTTATGTCATATTTATACACAATTGTAATATCTTGTATGTAATACAAATAAATCTTACAAAAAGGTTGACGAAGACATTAAAAAAACTATCACAATTGAAAGAGGAATTTCAATTTAAGTATTACGACCACCACATTACTTTAGTAACACAATATTGATTCATCACAACTCATTACATAATGAAGACCCTTATTAGCATGGGTATGACCATACGTAAAATTGAAAATCTACAAGGCAGAAAGGGAATTAAACTACAATTAGTAAAAGTATTTATAAGTATCATTGGATGGCTGATAGGTACATATATTAATAATCATGTCTTCAAGCATTGTATGTTTATGTTTTTTTAGAGATATTTTTTATATATACACCTATCGACCATCCAATAGCACCTATAGGTGCCTTTACTAGTTTATAACATTCTCATGGATATGATAATTTAAGAGATTTCGATGAATATACTAAAAAGAAATGAGTTTTAATAAATCATAATTTATCAATATGAATAATTATTTGCAAAGACGCAAAAAATGTATACAATAAGTCTCAACCATAAGAATTTTAATATTAAATAATTTATTCTTTATATTAACACTACAGTTATTTCAAAACAATGGATACACTAATTTTTTTATGTCATATTCATATACAATTGTAATATCTTGTATGTAATACAAACAAATGTTACAAAAAGGTTGACAAAGGCATTAAAAAAAACTAGCACAATTGAAAGAGGAATTTCAATTTAAGTACTAGGACCACCACATTACTTTAGTAACATAATATTGATTCATCACAACTCATTACATAACGAAGAGCCTTATTAGCACATGTATGACCATGCGTAAAATTGAAAATCTATAAGGTAATAATGGAATTAAACTACAATTAGGAAAAGTATTTATAAGTGTTATTGGATGGTCGATAGGTACATATATTAATAGTCATGTCTTCAAGCATTGTACATTTATGTTTTTTTGTCAAAGATATTTTTGATCTATATGCCTATCATCCATCTAGTAACACCTATAGGTGCTTTTACTAATTTATAATGGAGAAAGCGAGAAGAGGATAGACGAATGAAGTATTTGATATTTTATTCAATGAAGCAACAAGGTATATAAATCAAGACATACAGTTTAGTATACAGTTATCTTGTAATTGTATCTACACCAAACTGTAAAACTTGCATAACTAATCAGTACAATGTGATACATAATAGTCTACACTAACATTCCCCCTTATTACATTATTTTTGCAAATGTATCCCCTAAACAGATCAAATTTAACCTTACCAAGAGACTTGGTGAGTATATCTACTACCTAAGAATCTGTAGGGCAGTACTGGAGCTAGATGTGGTGGTTCAAGACTTGGTCCCGAATGTAATGCCACTCAACCTCAATATGCTTGGTTCATTCATGAAAAATTAGATTCTTCACAAGCTTCAACACACCCTAGTTGTCGCAATAAAGAATAGGTGGCTACTTTTCAAGAATGTCCATGTTAGCTAGAATGTGATTCAACCAAATCACTTCACACATAGCTCCTCATGTGGCACGATATTTATTAGAAACATGATTGCCGTTGCACCAAAAGGTCGACCTATTAATGCCTGATACAACTACCAAAGTTAATGAATCCACGTGATGCGGTTAAGCCATGTCACGAATCTCGCGAGAGATGCTGCCTCACTACCAACAATCCCCCCAGCGTCACTCACGGGAGCCTGCATCACTCGCGGGGGAGATTCGAACCTAGAACCTTTGGCTTTAATACCAATTGTTGAATTAGGTCCAGACAACTGAGAGGGGGGATGAATCAATTGTCACACAATTTAACAATTTCGTTCTCTTAATCTTCCTTTACAACTTATAATCAAATCAATGATGTAAACATTTCAGCATTAATCTATAACACATGAGCAGAAACATAAATAATACACTTGACACCAAGATTTTTTATGTGGAAACCTGGTTAAGGGAAAAACCATGGTGGGGGTTAACCCACAAAGATTATACTCTGTTAAAAGTATTACAATGGGGAATGCACAAGCATTTAGGCTCACTGTCCAGAGCTCACTGCTCAAAATAAGGCTCACTACCTATAAGAAAGAAGAGTTATAATAAATTTGTACTGATATTTGGCATCTATCAATGCTGGAGTTCAGTTCTAGTTAAGCATAGAAAACTGACTTGATACACTTCATCCTTACTCTCCTCCTCTTACTGCTCTGCTAGCATCTAAACTTTGATCTCTGCTTCTTTTTGTAATTACTCCATAGTCACAACACACACACACATACCAAAATCATCTAATTCCATCGGATATATATATCCACAACATGATCTACAATCATTTTACCAGTCGGCTTCAAGAACATTTAGAACTTTGTAGAGTACTTTGCTCTGTCGGCTAGATCCATACATAATATGAGATGCAGATCAAAACTTGCACATGTAAATCATCAATCATGTTGGCTATCATTACTTATCATCACCAATTGACCAATAAACAACTTCTATACATCTGGAATTAAGATCATTCATAAGGTCAGCCTATTCTTCTTCTGTTTGTTCTGTCAAACTGAAACCCGATACTCAGAAGCTAATATCTTTTGAGTCCTTCATCTCCAGAGGACAAAAATATGGATTTAGAGTGTCTTGACAATGCTTACAACTACCTCAGATCTATAACAAACCATGCCTTTCCACTGGATAGATCCGGACCAGGATACCGGACCCTGTCACCTGCTCTATTCCTGACTGCCTGGACTTAGACAAATTTTGATTCTAACTTCTGGTGTGAACACATTGTGTTATGCAGATGATTGGGATGATCTTAGTTGCCATCAATGATAAAACTTATCATGCCTAGCAATGTCTCTTGCCAACAATCTCCCCCTTTGGCATTGATGGCAACACTTAGTGAAAAATGACTAAGTGTCAAAAGTAGCTCCCCCTTTGCATATGCTTCGTACTGTTGTTCACACTACTTTTTGGTGCTCCCCCTTAGTTAGATTCCTCATTTTTCACTAATCTTCACTCCCCCTTAGACATCAATGGCAAAGGGTGGGGTCCGCAAGCCAAAATTCTCCAACAATTTGTATATAGGACCGCATATGTACAACTAATCATTAAGTTCTATTTACATGAACTTGAGAATATCTGCAAAACTATTTTTCAATTGCACAAGTTCAGAGGCCCAAGTTCCCTTTATTCCATCTAAAATTGAGATGTGTCTACTTAGCAAAAATGTATATGCTTCTACCTTTGTCAGATCCGAAGGATTACTTGTCTGAAGTGCAGTCTGAGCTTCTGATAAGGCATTAAACATGGTTTCTAACTTGGGGGCAATCAATTCCCAGAGCTCACACATTCTCTTCATAATGTTACTTTTTTCTTTACTAAGCCTCTTTATCTCATTTGTCAAGCTAATTACTTGGCATTCTTGACTTATAGGCAAAATTGTTAGAGGATCAAAAAATTGAGAAAGATTTGACAATTTCTGTTCTTGCTCCTTTATCTTCTTCTCAATATCCTCACTAATTTTGGGCCATGAGAGACAGAATTTGTACATATCTCTTCCATCATTTAAAGCATTCTGAATACTCCTTATGTTAATGTTGAGTATCATCCTATCATTTCAAATTAGATTCTATACTTCACTAAATTTCTTATCCAGAAACTCTTTCTGAACCTTTGCCTCTGCAGATTTTTCAAAGGATTCAAAATGAGTATTTACAAAACTTACAAGATTTTTCAGATGTCCAGAGGGGGAATCAGATGGACTCTTCTGGTAGGAAGGCATTAACTTCTCCAAAATCCCAATTGCAAGTCCTAGTAGCTCATTATCCTCCATGTGGGACTTTAACAACTTTTCTCTAGCCTTTACTTGGGTGAATGATGTTATTTTCATCAATTGAATGGGAGAGAGAACATCTGGATTGGTTAGACTTTGGAGTAGTTCAGGCTCATCAAGCTCAATCATCTCTTTTTCAAGAAGACTTTTCACTACATCTGTAATGTCTCTTGTAACATTTTTTGAATCATCCATTTGTTCATCAAATTTTTTAGCATCTGTTTTAGGTGCTTCAACATTTGCACCATCTTCTTTTTCTTTGTCTTCTTGGTTCTCTTCCTTCTCTTCCTCTGCTTTATCATTTCTTGTATCACTTGTAGGTGAAATCCTTTCTTTGTCTTCACCACTCACTACCTGATCTGGAGGGGTCTATATAGCAGCAATATCCTCTTCTTTTCTGAAAAGATCAGGTGGAAGAGTTTCTTCTGCATCAACTATTTTGTCTATCATTTCTATGTCCTCCTGACTGACTTGTTCCTCTTTCAGAATAGAGGCTTCACCAAACTCAAGTTTTTGCTTAATGATGTTCTTTTCCTGAACTTCTCCAACATTCAGATTTGATGAATCAAATCCAACATTTATCTCTTCATAGATTAACTCTAGAGGATCTAAATTAACACCTTGGTCATCAATTCCCTTGTTAATCTCTTCTTCTGGAGCTTCCAATTCCAGAGCTAGAGAATTATCTTCTTCAACTTGTTTCTCTAAAATAATATAAATTTATCGTTGTCTAGGGCCTTTCTCAAAATTTCCTCTATTTCTTTTGCAATTTTCTCAGTTTTACGAAGCATTAGCTTGTTCATCCGAACCTTGCTTCTGAATTTTTCTTGAACTTCTTTGAGGATTTTATCTTCTTCTCTTCTAGTCATTATAGGACACAAAGTAGAAAGGACATACTCTCTGAGTTCTAGATCTTTAGCCTTGGCTATTTCTTTCCTCATTTCCAGTACTATCCTTAAACCTTTAGGAAGTTCTTGTAGAATTTCCAATAGGGCTCTATTGAATTTGTTCAAATATATGATAATGGCATCTTCCAAAATTTTCTTATTTACTTGATCAAAACTATCATAGTAAACTCTAATAGGCTTTAAGTTTCCATGAACAATGATTGTTTTTACAATTTCATCAATAGTCATAGCGACCTTACCAGTTACTTGCTTTTTACCAGTCTTAATGCTTTCGAAAGGTTGGTCTTCAGAAGTCTTTGAAGTTCTAGCTTTCTTGGATTTTATTTCTTTGACTTCTTCATCTATCTCTATCTCCTCATCATCTTTTGTGTCCACACTCATTCTTATGGCTTTTTTTTTCTTTCTCTTACTTGCTTCACTAGATGGTCTAACTTCTGGTTTTGTAGTTTTAGGAGGAATAGAAGCATCAATAGAGCTTCTAGTAGTCCTTTAAGTGAAGGATGGTTCCACTGGAGCATCTTCTTGTTTTTTGTCTTATTTTTCTTTTTCAGCCTTCTCAATTATTTCTCTGTTCTGTTTCACTACTTCCTTGGTTAGGCCAATGCTCTCAGCATACTTTTCAACTTGCTTCTACACTTTCCTCTTGGTCTCTAGCTGTCTAAGTTCCACATGCAATTTTAGACTTAGTTCCTTGTAAGTTCCAAACCTTTCCATAGAGGTATCTTTAGGTGTGCTCAATAGATGATGAGCATACATATCCAAAACTCATTCATCCACCTCATAACCCATAGGAATTATCCAAATTATCCTTGGTTCTATAGCTTCCATCAAGCACTAATCTGTGTCAACCATGAAAACATATGTCATTTTCATACTTCTCCACAATTGTTTTAGGGATTCTCTCCTTTGCTTGCATTAAACTTTGGAAGTTTTTGAAGTAGCCCCAAATGGCAGTCTTTTAGGCTTGGGAGTCACCAAGACTCAGAAGGTGATCTCTTATTTGCCATGCTACTGGCCTGTCAGTTGTCAAATGCACACCTTGAATTCCAGATACTTCATTGATAAAATAGAAGAACAAACATATAATCAAGGAACCATATTTGAAGGTATTTTTCCTATCTTTCTTTATTTTTCTCAGATTCTCAATCAACTAATTATGTAGTAGTTCGCAAAGATCATAATCAACATTCTCCTTTACTATTTGATAGGCTGCATATATTGCAGTTCTGGAGACATAATTTTCCTTGCTGGAATGGTAAATCTTGTACTCAATCACCATGGAGGCAAATTTAACATCAGGTTCTATGATATCATTGATGGTCATTGCCCTTTTGTCAAACTTGGCACCGGTAGCCTCAGTCATTGTCTGGTTTTTCACATCTTTCAGCATGGGTAATCCGCTGGAGGAATTTAACCCAGTTACAGTCTTGATAACATCCTTTATAATCTTAAATGGTTTCAATACCCACATGAACTCATTATGTATTCAACTCAAGACATATCAAACCCATTCATTTTCATCAAATATTAGAAACCTAATGACTTGTAGAAAGTGTTTGCTTTCTAGGGCTTTATATTCCAGTTTCAATTTATGGCTATCATTAGTTAAGTAGTTGTTGAGAAAATCCAAGAGTTTCAGGTTTCCAAATTCATCCATGTTACAGTGGATGTATGCCCTAATATCTTCAACATGTAAAACCCCATATGGAACACCCAAAAAAGCACCTAGCGGTTCGACTTCAATAGATTTGTAAGGATGCTTCTTAAATTTAGGATAGGGCCTTTCAGTGACATCAACAATAAAGGTGTAGCCATTTGCAGAGATTGAGCATTCAAGAGGTTTTGTAGAAAACATAAATACCTTGTTCCACAAGTTAGGATTTTGCTTGAGGATCCTCTTTGCACTTCAATTCTTGAGAATTCTCAGCTTAGAGGTCGTTCACTCCTTCACTTCTTGCTTTCTTCTAATGCAAAGTGATCTGTCTGGGGAATGAATGACCCTTTTATGCTCCACAGCGCTTAATTTGTCTTTGTAATAAATGCTCTACCCTAGTACATCCAGTTACTTTGTTTGTTGAATAGTTTATCATGAATTATTCCGTAATTTACCACATCCACCTTTTTTCTTCAGGAAATCCTTCCAAATGATCCAAAACAATCCAAGATCTCTTTTCTCACTATGCCAGATTCAGGCACTTACTTATTGGCTGGGGGATTTTGATTTTTATTGCAACTCCCCCTGAGCCAAAGCTCCTAATTTAATTCCCTGAGGAATTATCTGCACCGGATTCCAGTGCAGACCCATCACTATGGTTCACAATTATTTTCTTGACCCATTTCTCACTTGTTTCATTCTAGATCTCTGTCTCTTCAATTTTTCTTTTGCCTTTGTCTTGTATTTGCTCATCCAGTTTTCTGTTTACCGGACCTCTTCTTTCATTAGTCCTGCTTCTGCAGAATCTTGCAAAATGACTGGATCGGTTACAATGGAAGCACACAACATTTCTTTGCCCATTTGATTGATTTCCTCTTGATCTACACTGATTGGCCATATGTCCAAATCTATTGCATGCAAAGCATTTGCCATTGAAGGAATTCCTATTTCCTCTATTTGATGAGTTATTCATTATCATACTTCTGCATTCATTGGATTTATGACCATACCTCTTACAATTGAAGCATTGTCTGGAGAAGGATGGATTATTTTGATTTACTCTACTTCTGCATTGAGTGGCTTTATGACCAAATTTATTGCACTTGAGAAAAATTCCATTGAAAGATGGATACCTTTGAGCATTAGGCTATCTTACCGGAGGTCTTCTAGGTCTATTTATCCCATTCCTTAGTTGGAAGTTTCTTTGTCCAAATCTAGAGCTTTCACCTTTCTCATATCCAAGACCATGCTTGTCATCAACCTTTTTCTGACCCTCAAGTATTGCTTCAAGTTTAGCTAAACTTATCTTGAACTTCTCCTTGTATTCATTTGCAACTTCTAGATCATGTCTGAGAATGACAATTTGTCTTTCAAGATCTCTTTCATTGTCTTTGCTTTCTTGTAGATCAAACTTTAGATGACCAGCTATACTGTCCAATCTGTAGCATTCATCAGTTCTTTCTTTTAGAGTTTGATTCAAATCTTCTTCAGTCTTCTTCCTTTGCTCAATTTCTTTGGTAAACCTCATTGCCCTAGATTCCATCTCAACTTTTAGAACAACTTCTTTTGACAGCTTCTCACACTCCTTTGTCTTTTCTTCCAAGGCTTCATTCATGTCACTTTATTTAGTTAAATTGGATAACTGCAGAAGTAGCTCCTTATTCCTTCCGATAGACTTCTTTAATTTATCTTTTAACATTTCAATGGTATCATCAGCATTCTTGATTTCATCTTTCATATTAGATATTTTTGCTTTGGACTGATCAAGATCTTTTAGAGCCAGCTGAAGTTGATCTTTGAGTGAACCCATTGAAAACTTCTTCCAAGATCTTTCCTCAAGCTGTTAAGCTTCTTTTAAGGAACCTCGCTCTGATACCAATTGTTGGAAACACAATTGTCATTGCACCAAAAGGTCAACCTATTAATGCCTGATACAACTGCCAGAGTTAATGAATCCACGGGAGGTGGTTAAGCCATGTCACGAATCCCGCAAGAGATGCTGGCATTAAAAAAACTAGCACAATTGAAAGAGGAATTTCAATTTAAGTACTAGGACCACCACATTACTTTAGTAACATAATATTGATTCATCACAACTCATTACATAACGAAGAGCCTTATTAGCACAGGTATGACCATGCATAAAATTGAAAATCTATAAGGTAATAATGGAACTAAACTACAATTAGGAAAAGTATTTATAGGTGTTATTGGATGGTCGATAGGTACATATATTAGTAGTCATGTCTTCAAGCATTGTACATTTATGTTTTTTTGTCAAAGATATTTTTGATCTATGTGCGTATCGTCCATCTAGTAGCACCTATAGGTGCTTTTACTAATTTATAATGGAGAGAGAAAGAAGAGGATAGACAAATGAAGTATTTGATATTTTATTCAATGAAGCAATAAGGTATATAAATAAAGACATACAGTTTGGTATATAGTTATCTTGTAATTGTATCTACACTGGACAACAAAACTTGCATAACTAATCAACACAATGTGATACATAATAGTCTACACTAACATTCCCCCCTTATTACATTGTTTTTGCAAATGTATCCCCTAAATAGATCAAATTTAACCTTACCAAGAGACTTGGTGAGTATATCTACTACTTGAGAATCTGTAGGGCAGTACTGGAGCTTGATGTGGTGGTTCAAGACTTGGTCGTCCCGAATGTAATGCCACTCAACCTCAATATGCTTGGTTCATTCATGAAAAAATAGATTCTTCACAAGCTTCACACCCTAGTTGTCACAATAAAGAATAGGTGGTTGCTTTTCAGGAATGTCCATGTTAGCTAGAATGTGATGCAAACAAATCACTTCACACATAGCACCTCATGTGGCACAATATTTAGCATTGGGGATGAGAGAAACAATAGTTTTCTTCTTACTAATCCACAAGTAGGTCTAGATCTGAGATGAAAAACAAATCCTGAAGTTGATTTCCTATCATCAATAGATGCTATATAATCTGAGTCGATATATCCTTGCAAGAAGAATTGAGTGTTCTTATTTTATTCCAGACCATAATCAACTATGCCTTCAATATATCTCAAAACATGCTTCACTGCAATCCAATGACACTTCTTTGGCTTCTGCATAAATCATGAAATATAGATGACAACAAAACATAAGTTTGGTCTAGTGTAAGTCAAGTAAATGAGACTCCCAACAAGCTATCTATAGAGAGTTACATCTACTTGAGGTGAATCTTGGAATTGAGAGAGTTGTAAACATTTTTCCATTGGAGTGGACACATGATTACAATTGGACATTCCATACTTTTCTAGGAGTGCCTTAGCATATTTCATTTGGGAGATAAAAATGTGATTCTTCTTTTGGCATATCTCCAAGCCAAGACAATAGTGAAGTAGCCCCAAATTTTTCATGTCGAAGGATTGCTTGAGATCATTCTTTACATCATCGATGAGATTGTCTGAGATGCCTGTGAGCACAAGATCATCCACATATAAAACTAGAATAACAATCTTTGTGTCAACCCTCTTAATATACAAATTGGAATTTGAGTGGCTACGGGTGAATCCATGCTGCAATAGGTGACCATCGATTTTAATGTACCATGCCCTAGGAGCTTTCTTAAGTCCATAAAGTGACTTGATGATACAACATACCTTGTGAGGATGATGTTTGTCAACAAAACCTTTTGGTTGGGTCATGTATATACTTCTTCTTTTAGATCACCATTTAAGAAAGCACTCTTGACATCCATCTGTTGAAGTTTCCATCCTTTCTACGCTGCCAATGCACAAACAACTCTGATTGTTTTGATCTTAGTAGTGGGTGCAAAGGTCTCTTTATAATCAATTCTATCATGTTGAGCATATTTATATTTGTCGATAGATCCATTTTCCTTGTATTTTGTTTTGAAAATCTATTTGTAGCCAATGGGTTTCTTTCCTTCAGGCATATCGACAAGTTCCCATGTATGATTCGGTATCAGTGAATTATACTCTACATCCATGGCCTTTTTCCACTAAGGTTGACTTAGTGCCTCTCGAACCATGTTAGGTTCAATGCTATCAATAATTGAACTCATGAGTGCAAGATTTACTTCATTTCTCATCTAACTTTTTATTCTCATTCGTGATGAAGTATCTAGAAGAGTGTGCAGGTGGGAATCCTTGATGGTGCTTTGGACCCACTTCAGATGTTGATGTTGTTGCTGCTAATGTAAAGAATTATGTTCTAGATGGCCCATATCAATGAACAATTCTTCTTGCAGCTCATCTTCTTTGTGAGAGGATTCTTCATGCTCATCATCTGACTGTGAGAGCAATCTATGAGAAGTGGTAGTCTTTGGCTCCTCTTTATGTGTCAATGAGTCAAATGATGACTCATCACATACCATGTCTCGACTCTCATAAATCTTCTATGTCTCAGGATCTATGAGATGATATTCTTTGGAGGTAGTATTGTACCCCAGAAAGATACATTGAAGTGTCATGGGATCAATCTTCTTCCTCTTGTTAGCTGGGAAATGCATATATGTTGTAAAACCAAATACTCTAAGATGAGAAATTTAAGGCTTATGACCACTCCATACCTCTTCTGGTGTCTTGTCTTGCACGATCTTTGTGGGTGCCTAGTTGAGAAGATACATAGTTGTCTGCACTACTTCTGGCCAAAAATGATCCTCCAACTTAGCTGTGGAAAGCATGCATTGATCCATCTCCATGACAATCTGATTATGATGTTTTGCAATTCCATTCTGCTAGGGCATATAGAGAGCAGTCAGGTGCTGTTTGATTCCATGATGCTTCAGAAATGAGCTATTAACTCCTTTGAGGTGAATTCTACCCTCGATCTGAGCGGAGGGGAAGAAGAGAATGGCCTATCTTCTTTACACCTCATTGGTGGAAGTCCTGAAACTTTGCAAAGGCTTCACTCTTCTTCTTGAGAAAGTACAACCATGTCTTGCGAGAGAAGTCATCCACCAATAATTAGAAGTACTGGAACCCTAAAAATGAGGCAGGAAGGGGTCTACACAGATTGGTATGCACAACCACAAGGTAGTCCTTAGCATGGAAGCCAGAAGAAAGGTGCCCATATTGATAATGCCAGAGAGCAGTAGATTCAGTCATAGAGGTAGATAGAGCAACTGCAGAGGATGAGATGACATCTAGTGCAAATAATCCATCCTTCATAAAATCTCTAGCAAGTTTCATACCTTCTCTAGAGATCAAACAAGTTTTGATGCCTTCCTTGACCTGGAACTCCACTTTAAGCTTATGATTCAAAAGTTGACTGACAAACAAGAGATTCATTGTCAAACCAAGAACATAGAGTACCTTTGTGAGGGTATAACTTCTTGTCCCAAGAGGAATAATGACTTTTCCAATTCCTTCTGCAACATACTCCTTATTGTCTATGATCTGAATGCTATCTCCAATGGGTTGATCAGTCACTATGTAGTGCCCCTCCATTCTCACTGTGGATATGTAGGTAGTTGGCCTTGGAACTTGGGGATGAAGGTAAAGTAATAAGGGATATTTAAAGGTATGTGCTAATGATGTTAAGCAGTTGATGTTGTATATTATGAATTCGTATATTCAAGACTTTGTATGTTCAAGTTCACACTCCAGGACTTACATGCATGCTTCACATATACAGTTCATGCTTTCCATGTATATTGAATGTATTACTATATTCAAGTGTGACTTATGCTCCATGACTCACGTAAATCATGTGCATGCTTCATTTATCTACATGTTTTATCAAAATAATGGTCCAAGGGATAACTAGGAATTCAATTAGAGTTAGATGATGTGCCTAAGGGTACAATCAAGGTAATCCAAATGTGGACTCCTCATCTAAATAACCATAACACCCAAGTTCAGTATTATGTGTTTAAAGATCACTTTATCACCTCTATAATGAAAAGGCTAGGTCATGTTAGGCCAAGGTTATCTAAGAAAATTTAAGAGTTCTTAAAGACTCATAATCCCAAGCTAAATTTTAACATTGATCGTAACTAGGGTGACTGGTAACTCCATGATAGTTATATAGTGATAAGGATATGCCATGCCCAAGTTTCCCACATAAGCTTCCAATATAGGTATCTAACAAACTAACCTTTCTAGAATCAATGTGGCAATTTTATGATTCTTACCATTTACACATCCTAAGGTATATTAGCTATCTACTTGATATCTTCTTTTCATAAACCTCAATTGTAGTTATATTAGCTAACACCAAAGATGTGTGCAAGATAAGAAACCCAACCAAACTAAATGAAAAGGAAACATTAGGAATAAATGAAAGAAATGTGGGTGATTCCACCGCCACATTGGTGTGTGAAAAAAAATCATGAGTATCTACATAAATAAATCAAAATCTTGAAGTCATCAAAAGGAAATAATGAAAAGTTTAAATTCTTTTAATATGAGTGATAAGAGCAATTGACAATGAGTTGGTAATATTATAAATGTTGAACGTGCTATGTTCTTCTCTTTGGAGAGATAGATTGAAGCATGGTACCAACTAACCTTTACAGAACAGTGGGAAGTTATCTAAAAGAAACAAATAAAAAGAGGAGAAAAACAATACATAGTGATTAAAACAAGTGGCAATTGGAACTGTAGAGGTAAGACCGCTTCATGCATATCTTCCTTCTTTCTTTATTCAGTATGAATTATCCTGTGTTTACAACTAGTAAATTGTTAGAAATGTTTGCTTAAGTGACAATATTATTAAGGACACCCTTATAGTTATTATATTATTCATGCATTTACATGCATATCTTCCAGGTTGTGGAATGTGAAGTTACTCTTGTAAACTTTTCAAAATGAAACCATTTTGTGCATATCCTGCTAAATTATTGTAAGGTAGTTACCAAACAAATTTGTTAACTTATCTATGCTTGTTTAAATTTCGTGATTGGCTACCACCAATTACACTCTACTTTAAAGTCATACATTTCAATGGTCAAACAATCAATAGTAATTTTACATCTAGTCCATATCAGAAAGTGGTAAATATTTGTCTTATTTTTATTAGTCAAAATTGAGATTTGACTGTTGAAGTGGATGATGTTTAAGAATAGCCATAAGACTACTTGAGACATATTTAACTTGTCTGCATGCCTTACTTTAACCAAGTTCTGTATATTCAATTTATGAAACAATACAATTGAATAAGCTGTAAATTTCTTCTATCCTTATTTTGATAAATGTCATAATTTGCTGCATTCAGCAGAGAGGATACTGGCAAAATTTGAGGAGTCTAGCTTGTATCACTAGTTGCTTTTACTTACAGATTTATAAGCCCTTTTGATAATCTATTTTGTGCATAACTTGCAACTTATGCATTACATGAGATAACCTCTTGGTGAGGCATTCTGTTAACAGTTTATTGGACTTGTCTATATCTTTCCACTCTATGTTGAATGATGGTTTCTAAAGCCTTTTCAACAAACCATTGTGAAGATCGTAAATAGTTATGTTCCTTGTCTATGCAACCATGTTGCATGTACACTTGCTAGAGCATAAATAACTATAAGGTCTATGGCGACTGTGATGGGTCGAGTACTTTATGGTTTGGTAGAAATATATATTATTATTATATTTATAATGTATTATAATGTATATGTTGGAGTAAGGATTTATTAAATAATATTTAAGTAATATATATTTTATAGTTAAAATATATCATGGTTTATTGTTCAGAAATAAATTTGTAGGTGGATTAGAATTTTATTGATATTTTCTATCCTTTCAAAATTATCTTAATTTAAAGATGACTTCACCTCATATATATTGTTATATGTTGTATGGCATGGTACCTTGAGTAGATCACAAATTGTAGCTTTATCAAGTTGATTTGTGATAACGTTTTTATTTATTGATCATTTGATTCATTTGGAATACAAGGAAATTGGCTAAGTATTAGAATCATGCTTTCATTTGATTAATGGGCCTGGAAGTGTGTCTCATTTATTCTAGAAAGTAGTATTATTTGTTGTATGATAATGTGCTTTGAAGGTAAAATGTCTTTACCATTCCCTTATTTCTTAATGCATTAGCTAGCGATATGTTGCTATATATGGTTGACAGTTGTTTATCCTAGTTAAGTTAACTTCAACATCATCTCTAGTCAAATTAATAACCAAATCATCCTTTGGAAACCAAACCTCCTAAATCCACCTTGTCATATGAAGAGGAGCTCTCATAACCTTGTAAGGTGATAGCTTTTATACCTATTGCAAATAGAGAATATGAACTTAGACGAATGAGTAGACTGAGATGAAAGTGTAAAAGAAACATCTTGCCTTGGATCATTACTATTGAAATGTATGACTCCTCATGTTGATTTTAAGTATGGAATATATGAATTGGCTTGATTAGAAAATAGAACTTTAGTTAGACTAAATGCTAGATGAGATAATTTGTCTATTATTGAGAAGCTAGTAGGAGATTAATCCCTTCCTAAATATTTAATGTGAAATAAAATCTATAAGATAGATATATCTTAGATCAAATTTATGATTAGTGAAGTCTTGTGAATGTTATGAATGTTATGCGGTGATTATACCTCGATTCCTTGTCTTCTCTTAGTAGGGAGTTATTTTGTGAAACTTAAACTATCTATGAGAAGTTAATTTTTATGAGAAGCTCTGAAGCTTCAATGAATTTCTTACTTGGCATGTTACCTATGATGATTTGTTGAAAAAAATAGATCCTTGGGTTAAGGAATTAACTATTGCTTAGATTATTAAAAAGATGATATGAGAATTAGTAGATCATAAATGAAGTCTTCATCTAGATTGATAAGGAAATGTGAAATGTGAAGAATGGTTTCTTTGAAAGATCTTAAAATTATGTGGCGAGATAAGATTAACTTTTTGTCTGTTGAAGACTCGTCTTCCAAATACGTGTATTTGTAATGCATGTTCATTAATGATGGAAATAAGTAATACATGATCATTTAATTTGGTGCCTTAGAGTGAACCTTGGTTGTTAAGACCAATTATGTAACCTTTGTTTCTTGTAATCTTGATTTGTGAGTAGCGTAGTTAAGGAACCTTAGAGGACCTAGGTTTAGATTATTATGTTATGTTATGCATTCTATTGTTATTTGCTTTTGAAAAAAAATGTTCCATTAATTTGACATAGTTTAGTGTCATCCTTCGGGGTTCCTTGGTGGGAGCATTACACACTATATCAAACAACTTGTGATTTCCTATTGTATGCTTTCTGGTACTAGAGTCTATCAACCAAATATCCCTCACTAGCTGCAAGGTTTGGGAGACTAGAGAAAGATTTTGATGGGTGTCGTAATTGGCTATTTCTGGTTCATCCTCATCTGATGCATCATCTTGTTGGGCCACAACATGTCCTTTGTGCTTCTGTCAATGATGATGTATTTTTTATTGCTGAGACGCATGTCCTCCATAAGTACATCAAGGTTAAGTGGCCATATACTTGTCCTCTTGAATCCTACTGTGATTTTTGCAACAATTAATACTATTTTAAATGGTCGTTGCTTCTAAGTATTGCCAATTATGCCCTCTTAATTTCAATATTTGGAAACTTAGCTAGCCACGTCGCTCTTTCATATTTGAAATATGATTTGAAAGAAGAAAACCATTGACATCCAATGGCTATAGTTTATGCAAAGTGTGAGTTGGTAGTGTTAGTAAATCAATCCTTAATGACCTTGCCTCTTGGATTTTCGTTACAACAACATGGCTTCCATAGCTATAAAATATGAGTGCGTGTCTAGTGGTTGGTGAAACACCCCTTGGAATCAATCTTGCAAAGTGATGCACTCAGTTTAGAAATAATTCTTTAGTCATCCACGTGTGGGGTTGCATATCCATGCAAGTGCCTAGTTCATAGCTAGCAATATAATATTTCAGTTTCTTTTTACCATTGAAAAAATAAAAATTTAGTATGCTTTGTTTAGTAGCATTCACACAACACAAAATGGTAATCCATTCCCTACTTTTTGATATGATGTATGAAACACTTTAGCTACCTCTTTTTTCCAATACCCACATGACTCCATCTCCTTCCTTGAATGTTGGTTTCATCACAATTTCATATTCTATGAGGACCATATGGATTGACATAATAAGATTTTGACAATGTCATGTAGAATGCGAACATAACTACAGGCCTCAAGTTTAGTGATCTATCTCCATCAAGGCCTTCTAATGTCCTCAATGTGATTTCAAGATGACACCTTTTAAAACCAGTCCACCATGACTTACTAGGTAGCCTATATTTAAATGGATTGAGCCATGTTTGGAAAATTTGTGCAACTTCTACCTTGAGATTGATAATCTCAAGCCTGTAGTCCACTACAGCCATCTCTTTATAGGTCATTCAATAATTAATTCCTCTTCCTATACATTCAAGACTATAGGAGGACCTTTCTTTGAAGTTGAAGTTATACTACATAACCAGCTGCTTAGTGTGGTGGTAGGGATTCCCTATCTTTTGTTGCACTTCTTGTTGAGATTTTGTTATCCTTGACATCTTTAAAAGTTTAATCTATATTCTCTTTGGTCTAGTCCCATTTCACTAGAATCTTCTTGGCTCTAGCAGTTGCATTCACTTGAACTATTGCCTCAACTGGTTGCAAACTGGTCTCATTAACATCTTGAATTTATTCGTCTAGTGGGAATTGTACTCCTATTTTGTTTGGAGGAAGTGTTTTCTCCAGTCTCTTTGTGACATTTCAGATCCACATATGGAATCTGTTCTTCATCTATAGAGATATAGAATCCACACATTTACTGTTAGAAAAAAAGGAGCTCATGTTACAAACACCCTTTAACATCAGTTTTAAATTTTAGAATCTTTAGAATATTTTTAGTAAAAATTTAATGAAACAAAGATCCTTAAGTATTCAATTGGACATTACATTCAGCTAGACATTCTAGCAACCATTATTGTGGATTTGAAGATAATCATCTATGTTGATTAAGAGAGAGAGTTGTAGAGTGGCACAACCTAACTTTCAAGGTCTACATGGGCTTGTATGTGACAAAGAGACAAATTTTGTAATCTAGCTACAAGTACAGTGAAGTGGATAGTTTAAAAGTTCTGTTGCAAGTGAATAGTGAAGATATTTAGTTTAAATGGTTTTAATATAACCAACAATGAAAAAAATTACAGTATCTTTCACAAAAAATAATTTTTTATACCATTTCAACTACCATTGAAGTACTAGTTTGTAACTTGAGTTTGATAGTTCATAGTGATGACTGAATATAAGATTAGTTTGTAAATTGATTTTGACAGTTTCAATTTAACATTTTGAGTTTGATAGTTTGATGCTTACTAAAAAATACATCATCTTTTAAGGGGTGGAAGAAATGATAAATACAATAGTTATAGTAGAAATAAATGATAATGATAGAAAGAAATGATAAGGTAACCTGAACTTAATAGTAGTTACAATTTGAACCTTTAAAAACCTCCTATTCCATTATATTCAATGTATTTCCTTCTTAATGTCAATATATTTAATAATAGAAAGAAGTAATAATTATATATGTAATAGAAAAGAAAAATAAATAGTTTTTAGGCATGAGCTTTCTAGTCCATGAAGTTAGTAGAGAGTACTTTTGGATTCAACAATGTATTTTTGCATCAAAAAGCACTCTCTACTAGTTAGTTTTCTACCAAAATATATTGTGATCAACATTGCTATCATATATGTTTGCAAATTAAATATGCTTTGTAGGTTTATTTTAGCTTATTATTGTTTAACTGGATACTTACCTAATAAATAAACCAAAACATTATCACTCATTCTCATCAACTGCGAAAAACAAATATCTACTTTAGAAATAGATAACATGACAATGAAAAATCTAATTGAAGATAGTCAAAAACTAAATACAACATATAAGCATTTACATTATAGTAGAGCTACAATATTTACACTATATACAGTAGATAAGCATTTATAGTATAGTCTGAACTTACAGTAATGGTGTAGATAGTAGCATGCAATTTGAACTCTATAGGAAAATTTTTGTAAGGGTTGTAGAAAAATTGGACTAGAAAACATAGATGTATTTGTGGCAAAATGTGATAGGAATTGTTGTTTATCCGTGTACTTTCATTTGATTGGTTGAAATTGAATTGTGTAGATTGATTCATTTGAGACAAATGGATGAATTTAATGGATGTTAATTTTTTTGAATTTGTTAATAAGTTTAGCAATTGATTGATTTGGTTGAATGCTTGTTTGGTCTGAAGTCTAAAATTTTTGTCCTCTTGTTTTGATAGCTTGATTGGTCAGCCTTACACCTTTGAGTGTACTACTTGCAGGTATTCATGGAGGAAGTGACCAATAGTTGGGCAAATGGAAGTTGATGAAATTAAGTTGATGAGGAGATATGGGATGTATCTGTTTGTTTGATGGGACATTTGGCATTGCTTCTTGTTTTTAAAGTAGTTTATATTTGGAAAATAGTATTTTGTTATGGGTGATTGCTTCATATGTAGTCAAGACAATTAATATCTAACTGTTATAAAGCTTCATGTGTATTTGGGACAATTAAATTGTATCATTTTAATATATGGACTTAATATTAGGAATGTTATGTCAGAAAATGTCCCCTTGGGGGCTTTTCCCTCTTAAGGTTTAGCTCCCAGGTCCTTAGAATTCATTATAAGCATCTTGGATAATCATGTTGAATCCCCATTAGAAAACCCCTGAGTTATATAGAAAATAGGACCCAGGGGGTACACTTGTGATGAATCCTGACTAAAATAGGGAGGGAGGACTTAGGCGCCCACACCCTAGTCCTACCCAATTTTAGGTCAGGACCTAAATCTAAGTGTCAATTATGTGACCATTATTATGTCCTATGCCGACACCTCTGTAAGGAATTACATGCAGAAGATATCAATTAAATGCAAATAAAGATTAAATAGAGGAATAAAAATACACAGAAATAATAACAATGAGAGACAAGTTTTAATGTGGTTCACCCAAACTTAGGCTACATCCACCAACAGAGAGTCCAATATTATTATCCAGCAAATCAAACCGATTATAACTAGCAATCCTCACAACTCAATACCACTGCAAAATGCTACAATACAATATCAACGAAAACCCTAACCCTTAGCCGCTTTTATCAAGCCTTATGTCAGTTACAAAATAGGGTTTTTTTATGTTGGCCAATAGGAAAATAACTCCCGACGCCTTTATAAAATAATTTGGGGGGAAACCACACTGATAAAAGTGGGGAAAAATTTAACCTTTGAGTCTGATTAGGCTCCATATAATAATAATCTCCCACTTGGAGACTAATCAAACTCCACACCATATCATCTCCCACTTGGAAACTGATCATAACACCACTAAACCTATAGCTCCCACTGGAAATAAGCACTCTAGAGATAGGCACTCTCACTGTTTGTAAACAAATAACTGTTAGCCTATTGTTTGCCTAATTCTTCCATGAATGATTGCAGCCATATCATCTCCTTGCTTGCCTCTGTTGCAGCTACATACTCTGCCTCCGTGGTGGATAAAGCAACCACTTTTTGCAACCTGGAGATTTAACTCACTGCTATCCCACCTACAATAAAGACATAACCTGTAGTACTCTGCTTGGTATCAATATCCCCTGCCAAATCTGAGTCCACATAGCCTGCTAAATCAATATTAGAGCCCCCAAAACATAAATGTTTAGTGGATGTACCTCTCAAATATCTGAGAATCTATTTTATCGCATTCCAATGCTCCAATCTGGGATTACTCATATACCTGCTTACGACTCCTACAACATGTGCAATATCCAGTCTCGTGCATACCATGGCATACATTAAACTTCCTATAGCTAAAGCATATGGTACCTTGGAAATTTTTTCTTCCTCCTCTTGTGTCTTAGGACACATCTCCATATGAAATTTTTACAACACCTTTTCAACATAATCAACCTGAGATAGAGTCAATTTTTTGTTCTTCCTTTCTCCACAAATTTTCATACCAGGGATTTGTTTTGCTGCCCCCAAATCTTTCATAGCAAATGATTATGCTAACTGTTGTTTTAACTCTCTTATGTGATCCATGTTAGACCCTGCTACAAGCATGTCATCAACATATAAACATAAAATAATGTAGCTATCATTATCCAACCTCTTAATATAAACACAATAGTTATAATTACACTGACTGTAGCCTTGCTCAGCCATAAAACTATCAAATTTCAAATACCATTGCCGAGGCACTTGTTTCAAGCCATATAAACTCTTCTTCAATCTGCACATTGATTTCTCCTTACCTTTGACCCCAAATCCCTATGGTTGTTCCATATATATCTCCTCCTCCAAATCACCATGGAGAAAGGCAGTTTTCACATCTAGCTATTCCAAATGCAAATCTTCAGCAACCACAATACTTAAAACAGTACAAATAGAAGTCATCTTAACAACCGAAGAAAAAATCTCATCAAAATCAATACATTTTTTTTGTGCAAATCCTTTTACAACTAACCTGGATTTAAATCTTTTCTTACATCCATCTTTCTCTTTTAGCCTATAAACCCATTTGTTTGGTAAAGACTTTTTACCTACAGGCAACTTACATAATTCCCAAGTTTGATTTTTCAGCAAGGAGTCCATTTCTTCTTTCATTGCAAGCTCCCATTGAACCTTTGGATCCACTTGCATAGTTTCATCATACCCTTTCGGTTCACCAACATCTATTAACAAAATAGAATACAAAGAGGGAGAAAACCTTTAAGGAGGTCTACTTAGCCTTGTTGACTGTCTAACATTCACTGGAGTTTGTGGTATTTCATGTTGTTGTTGCAGAGCATGAGGAACCACTAGAACATCACTATTTGGAGTATCATCCAACACCACATAATCCTTTTCTTTCTTCTCATGCTGATGCAACTGATCTTTGTACAACACCTTCTCATTGAATACAACATCCATGTTTCTCACAATTTTTAGATTTTCAACATCCCAAAGCCTATAACCAAATTCATCAATGCCATATCCAATGAAGATACACCTTTTTGATTTTGCATCCAACTTGGTTCTATTTTTAGAATCTACATGTGCAAATGCTTCAGATCTGAAGCTTTTGAGAAAAGAACAACTCACCTTCTTACCTGTCCATGCTTCGTCTGGAATACCATAGCCCAAAGGAACTGAAGGACCTCTATTAATTAAATATATAGTGGTATTGACAGCCTCTGTCCACATGTTTAAAGATAGCCCAGCATGCAATCTCATGGTCCTTGCATGCTCCATTATTGTCCTATTCATGTGCTTAGCTACTCCATTCTCCTGTGGAGTCCCTGGAACTATTTTCTGCCTACGAATTCTATTAAAGGAACAATAATCCTCAAATTCTTTACTGCAATACTCACCACCATTATCAGATCTAAGACATTTTAATCTTTTAGCCGTCTCATTCTCAACCAAGCGTCTCCATTTCTTAAATGTTTAAAATACATCAGATTTTTGCCTAAGAAAATAAATCCAAACCTTCCTAGTTGCATCATCTATGAATGTAACTTAATACCGATATCCACCGAGAGAAGATACCTGAGCCAGTCCCAATACATATATATATGCACAAGCTCTAACTTTTCATCTTTCTTTTGCTTCCCATTCTTGAGAAAACTAACTCTCTTTTGTTTGTTATACATACAACTTTCACATAAATCCATATTAATACATTTCAGACCTGGTAAAACTTTCTTAGAATGAAGTACCTTCACACCTTTTTCACTCATATGCCCAAGTCTGTTATGCCACAGTGTTATCTCAGAACCTGTAGCAACTGTTTCAGTCTCTTCCTACGAACCTGCAGCAACTGTTCCTAAACCTGTTTATTTTTTCTCTGCAACAACTAAAGTAGAAGGAACATTATGACCTGTACAAAATATAAGGTGCCTACTTTCACTCCTTTTGCTACTATTAAGGAACCTCTTGAAACCTTCCAATTTTTATCACTAAAAGTAACTATGTAACCTTCATCAGCTAGCTACCCCGCTGAAATTAAATTTCTACTCAACCTTGGAATGTGCCTTACCTCTTGTAGTAGCCAATGATTCCCATTCTGTAACTTAATCATTATTCTTCCCTTTCCAACAATCTGACAAGGTTCGTTATCTCCCAAATAAACCAACCCAAAATCCCCTTGGACATAATCAAAAAAATAACTTCTATGGGGCGTAGCACAAAATGAGGCCCCTGAATCTAAAACCCATGAATCATCAGCATTATCTAGGGAAAGAATCAAAGCCTCATCTTCATATTTATTACTTACCACATTTTCCTCCTTATTGTCTTCCTATTTGTCTCCTTTATTCTTCTGAGACCAACAATCTTTCTTTAGATGACCCAGTTTCCCACAGTACCAGCAATCCTTCTATCCTCTAGATTGGGATCTCTTGTCCTTTGATTTTCCTTGTGACTTCCCATGACCTCTAGAACCTTTTCCTCTTTCCTTTGATCTTCCCCTGCTTTCTACATTCAAAACACTACCTGATGTGGACCCTCCTGAGATTTTCCATCGCATTTCCTCGCTAAGGATAACACCAACAACATCATCAAATTTCAAAGTATTTGAACCAAAGACAGAGTTACTTACAGCCATTACCAAGCTATTCTAGCTTTCTGGCAAAGAACATAAAACCAAGAGAGCCCTCACCTCTTCATCAAATTTCACTTTTACAGAAATTAACTGACTGGTAATTATATTAAACTCATTTAAATGATTTGTCAGAGATCCACCTTCAATCATTTTCAGATTAAACAAATGCTTCATGAGAAATACTTTATTTGAGGCTAAGGGGTTTTCATACAATTTAGCGAAAGATTTCATCAGTTCATCTGTTGTCTTCACTTCTATTATATTGAACGCTACAGATGGTGCCAGGCACAACCGAATGGTTTCTAGTGCCTTTCTGTCTAGAAGATTCCAATCCTCATCAGTCATTGTTGCCAGTTTCTTAGCTATTCCTTCCAATGGCCTCCATAAATCCTTCTAATAGAGATAATCCTCCATTTGCATCTTCCATAACTGATACTTCTACCCATTGAAATTATATACCTTCAATTCACCCTTGTCTGCCATTGTTCCCACTTAACCGTGATTCTCTCACTCAACTATGAGACCTTCCTGCAGATGATAATCGAAC
The DNA here is from genome assembly GCA_027924645.1 of Cunninghamia lanceolata. Classification (NCBI taxonomy): domain Eukaryota; kingdom Viridiplantae; phylum Streptophyta; class Pinopsida; order Cupressales; family Cupressaceae; genus Cunninghamia; species Cunninghamia lanceolata. Next base: position 1,126,216 of record BSBN01000910.1, on the reverse strand, counting down.
ACAACTTGACTCTGATACCACTTGTTAGGAATTGCATGCAGAAGATATCAATTCAATGCAAATAAAGATTAACTAGAGGAATGAAAATACACAAAAATAATAACAGCGAGAGACAAGTTTTAACGTGGCTCACCCAAACTCAAGCTACATCCACCAACAGAGAGTCTAATATTATTATCTAGAAAATCAAGCCGATTACAACTAGTAATCCTTGCAACTCAATACTGCTGTAAAATGCTACAATACAATATCAACAAAAACCCTAACCCTTAGCTGCTTTTATCAAGCCTTATGTCAGTTACAAAATAGGGTTTTTTCATGTCGGCCAGTAGAAAAATAACTCCTGACGCCTTTATAAAATAATTTGAGGAGAAACCACGCCGATAAAAATGGGGAAAAATTTAACCTCCGAGTCTAATTAGGCTCCATATAACAACAACCTCAAGTTTGAATTATGAAATTCTTAGTGGGAATATGTTTAGTTGCATATATAAGCATGTTTAGGGATTCATTTGTAAACGAGATGGACATTGCAAACTTGTGATCTTATGCTAAAGTGATTCAAGGCCTTCATTGTGTTGCAGAGCAGTATTGTGTTGTTATTGTGTTTGTTTGTTGCAGATTTGATTCCATCTCCTCATGCATGAAAGAGCATCTTCCTTCCATGAGAGCTACACCTCCAAGGTGACATTTGTTTGTGTTTCAATCATTTATCATTTGGATTTTGCCTCTATCCCATAGGGATACACACTCTTTATATGACAATAGTTTTTGGAAGAGTTGAATATATCTCTGGGGCTTGACCGAGGCAAGCCTCTAAACACCACAACCCCCAACCCCTTTTTTTGTGATTGCAGGTTACAAGTTGTGGAAGTGGAAGAAGTGGAGTTGCAGGGAAGCAGAGTAGAGTGTTGGAAGTGCAGAGGAAAGCAAAAAAGGACCTATACTAGGGCACCTGCTCATTAGTCCTCCAGATCCTAAAGTAATAAAATATCTGGAACAACAGAAACAAGTTGCAGACATTCTTCAGAGATCCCAAAAAAAACTGGTACCTTGGACCTAGGCACCCATTCATTAGTCCCTGACTATTCTGCATCTGAAATCCCAAAATATGGTATCTATTTGATTGTCATTTGATATCTCTGTATGCGAGCATTTGTCGAGATTCATTTGTTTGTTTACAATTTTATGAAATTATGGTTTTAAGCATAATTGGACTTTAATTGATTAATAAATTAGCAAATTCCAAGTTTCCTCTTCATTCAAAAGGACACTAAATGTGTAGTAGAGCCCTCTTGCAAGAGATTGTGGTCTCACTCAGTTTATGTCCTTGAATGTTGGAGTGAAAGGAGGATTCACCCTTGAAACCAAAACCCCTCTTTTCACTACTAAACATTTTGGTGAACCTGTGTTTTAAGGAATTTTGCATCTTTTTGAGTGTTATACTTCAGATTTTCATTCATTTTCATGCATTCATTTAGTTTTCATCTTATTGCATTTGAAAAATTAAAAAAAATTGAAAATTTTGAAATTTTTCAAATGCAATCTAGGGTTTGAATTTTGACATAATTTGCATTAATTTAATTGCATTTAAATTTCTGATTTTTGTATTAGATCTGATATAAATTACAGAAAATTAGCATCTTACAATCTTTGGGATTGCATTTTCATCATAAAATTGCTAGGGTTTTGCTTAAAATTTTGAATTCTTCATATAACCTAGTAATTTCAAAAACTAGGGTTTGTAGGTAAAATCTTGTTCTAGATTTTTCTACTCATCTTAGGCACTCATTCAAATCTGATTTTGTTTGTAGTGTTTCATTTTTGTGTAATTTTGAATTCATATTTCAAAAATTTACATTTTTACATAGAAAATTTCAACAAAAACTAGCATTTTTTATTGGTTTTTCATAAAAAATACACTTGCATTTGCATTATAGGGTTTGAAAATTATTTTCAGATCTAATCTCAATTAATTTTCATCATAAATCTCATTAGAAGACATTCATCCATCATTTTGCATGTATTTAGGCTTTAGTTTCATGTCTAGGGTTTGAAAACCTTGCATTTTCACTGGATTTTGCCTTGTCATCAGTCTAGAGTTGCATTATAGGCATGTTGTGAAAGATATTTTTGCATCATTGGATTGATATTAGGCTTATTATTTTCTACCCCTCTTTATTTTCTTCACAACACCTCTTCTTTTAGTCATTTGCATTGAAAAAACTTGAAAAATCAAGCATTTTAGGTCATAAACTTGCACAATTTTGCACTTGCTCCTTGCATAAATTTTGAAACCCTTTTGAAATCTAATTTTACATTGATTTGAAAGAATATACACATGGCTTCTAATTTTAACAATAACACTAGGTTCCCTCCTAGGTTTTATGTGAAAAGAAAGGTCCCTGGACTCGAAATTGTGTTTACACCTCATGATAGAACAATTGGAGAAATTGAAGGACCTCTTTATATCACTGTGAAGATAATGGAAAATCTGGTGGATGGAACACTTATAGATCCTAATTGCATGACTAATGTAGCAATGGAGGAAGTCCTTTATTCACATGGTTTGGTACAAGATTTAATCTATGATTCTTCTGACATGATGATTAAGACACATAAGGGAACCTTTATAAACACTTCTGGGAAAATATCTTTATTGGTCATTGTATTTGATAAATCTATAGAAAATCTATTTGATGTTGTCCCTATAATTGACCTTTTTTGCATAAAATTCAGACAACCATGGTCAAAGGCTATGAAAATTGTCCCTTCAACAATTCACAACTGTGTAAAATTTCCTTTGAATGGATAAGTGCATACTATTCCTCACAATAGATATAAACCTTTGGTTACAAAACAACACTTCACCCTTGATTACTTTTGGGAACGATCTGAGAAGGAATCAGAGCCATGAACGGATTTTAACTTCTTGGGATATAGAAAATATAAAGCAAAACTATTACATTGAGTGGCCGGTCCTATGCAAGAAACAGTAAGAGACGAACAACCCGTATTAGAAGAATTTCCTAGAGAGAAAGGAAAAGGGCCCTATGCCAAGGTTCCTCCCCTGCTATCCTTATAAGGATTAGGAGTGATTCATCGAGAGAAAAACATTTCATCAAGACAAATGAGATTTGAACATGATGTTGAAATTAAGGAACACTGAGAGGTGGGGGTGAATCAGTGTTTTGCAAAACTTATTACTTTGTTCCTTTATTAATTTGTCACATACATCCAAAAGAAAGAAGCATGAACATGAGAACATAAACAACAAGATCACAATACATGAACACTAAGATTTTTACGTGGAAACCCGGTTAAGGGAAATGGACAGTGGGAGCTAACCCACAAGAATTTATATTCTGTTAAAAGTATTACAAATTGGGAAGGCACATGCCTTCAGGGTGCACTACTCAAGGAGTCTCACTGCCTACAAGATTGATTACAAAGAGTTCACAAAAGAATTTGAACTGAAGAGTAGCATCCAAACATGCAAGATTACAGTTTTGGTTGAGCTCAGTACACTGACTTTACACACTTCATCTTTCTTTGCTCTGCTTTACTATTCTGCCATGATCTGAACCTCAGATCTCCTTGCTTTGCATTTCACATCATATTCACACATGACACACCAAAAAGCTTGATGCAGGAGCATCTAGTGGTGTAAGGGCAATCTTGCATCACCCAAAAAGAAGTTAATTCAAAATCATTGTAGTTGTTTTCATTTCTTTCCATAATTAGTGTTTCTGGTTCCATAATATCCAGAATAATGATGTAGGACTTTCAATTTTTCCAAAACTACTAAAAATAGCAACCTGCCTGTTTTGGAAAGTCTACCTGCTATTTTTGGAAAGTTTGTAGTTGGGCACAGATTGAAGTGAAAACTTGCAAAAAGTTACTAAATGGAAATATAAGACCTTTGGCGAAGGAATCAGGGAAAGATCATTTGTGACCTGAAAGATATTAAAGTTTTTGTTTTCTGAAAAGCCCCTAAAAATTTTTGAAACGAGATATGAGGCACTAAAACTTCCCTACATGTCCTGAAAAGTTAACAAAAATCTGTTTACAAATTTCTGGCATGATAGTTCACATCGTGAGCTTTCCGATGCATAAAACGGTTCGTCAATCGGAAACCCGGATCAAAAGTTATGCTTGCCGAAAGTTTACCTACTTTTATAGGGAGTTGTAAATTTCAAAATTTAGCTGGATGCCACCAAAAAGTGTTATTTATGGCTATTTTGGGGACCCTGGGTAGTAGTAGAGTTAAGGGGGCAAGTGTAGAGTCAATAATAGGTGGGAAAATAGAAACCCTAGCTGATTTGGGGTTACAGAAGGTGAAAGATTCCAGAGCTTGGTGATGGTAGCTGTAGTGTGTTGCAGCCTATGGAGGACTGATTCCTCTGATTGTAATTAAGCTTCTGTAATGTAATAAGTTGCCCAGATCAATAAAAGAAAGTTCTATTCTCTGTATTCAATTACTGTTATTGTGTGTTTTATGATTTACCCCCTTCATCAAGTGGTATCAGAACAAGGGTTCCTGAGTGTGTAGATAGATCACCGACCGTGAGGTAGTTTGCCCCAAGACCTGAGGTTGTGGGTTTGCTGCGGAGATCAAGATGCCTCCACGAAGAAATTGCGTTGGGAGGAATGCTTTGATGGAAGAGGGTTTTAGAGCCCTAAAGGCAAATTGATGCATTGCAAGAGGAGCTGCGAAGAGGGTTTGATCCGAGAACAAGAGAAGAAAGCAAAGATGAAGCTGAAGAAGAGCTATCTGAGGAAGAACAAGAAGCTGCAGGAGATACTGTAGAAGTTAGGTTGTTGAGGGCCATTTCAAAGATTGGAAAGAGGCCCAAAATCAAAGTTTCTACATATTCTGGAGATTTGAATCCGGAACAACTTATTGATTGGATCAATGACATGGAGGAGTATTTTGAGTATGAAGATGTGGAGGACCCAGATCGGGTCATGTTTGCAAAAACAAAGTTGAAGGGCCACGCCAGTATTTGGTGGAAGGAGGTCCAATTAGAGAGGAACAGAAGAGGAAAAGGAAAGATCACCAGATGGGATCGGATGGTGGAGAAACTGAAGAAGCAATTCATTCCCATGGACTATGAGATGGAGTTGTTGAAGAAGCTGCAAGGACTAAAGCAAGGTAACAAGTTTGTCAAGGAGTATACAGAAGAGTTTTATAAGATTACTATTAGGATAGGCCATGTAGAGCCCAACAAGGAGAACGTAGCCCGTTACATTAATGGGTTGAGGCCGAGTATTCAAGAGGAGTTGAGCTTGGTCAGAATGACCACCATAGAAGATGCGTACCAGTTTTCCCTTAAGGTGGAGGAGAAGCTGAACAAAAGATTTGATAGTAAGCAAAGGGGAAGAGGTCAAGGTGGAAGGACTGGTGGAAGACCCTATGGAGGCCGTAATGAAGATCAAAAGAAAAGTGAAGAAGCAGGCGCCAGTCAAAATCAAAGAGGGGATAATACCTACCGCCCTCGTGACCAGAACAATGGTGAGCAAAGAGGAAGAGGAAGAGGCAGACCTAGGCAAGGACCTAGAAGAGGAGGTTTCAGAGGAATCTGTTTCCAATGTGGAGAAGAAGGGCATCGAGCATATGAGTGTCCGCAACATCAAGGAAGGACAAATAGAAGACCTGAAGGTAATGCACAAGTTGCACATGTAGATGAAGATGCACATTCTGAGCATTCTGAAGATGCTAAAAGGGGAGAAACCCTAGTTGTCAGAAGAACCTTGCTGAATGAGGAGAAAGAACCCAATCAGAGGAAGAGTTTATTCCGCACAAGGTGCAAATGTGAAGGTAAGTGTTGTGATATTATTATTGATAGTGGAAACACTGATAATCTTGTTTCAGAGGAGATGGTTGACAAGTTGAAGTTGACGAGAAGAAAGCATCCACATCCATATCGGATTGCATGGTTACAGAAGGACCACCAAGCTTTGGTCAATGAGCAGTGTTTAGTGAAGTTCAAGATTGGGGACTACCATGATGAGGTGTTGTGTGATATCATACCGATGGATGCATGTCATATGCTGTTGGGGAGGCCGTGGCAGTATGATAGAAGCACTGTCCATGATGGCCGTGCAAACACATATTCCCTAACAAAGGATGGAGTTCGTCATAAGTTGAAACCCTTGAAGGAGGTGGAAGAAAAGGTACGTAGTACTGCCAGAATTTGTTTGGTAGATGGTAGAAAATTTTTGGAGGGTATGAAGCATGAGCGTCATTGCTTTGCATTGATTCCTAAGATTAGTCAAGAGAACTATGAAGATGTACCAGCAGAAGTTTCAGATATGTTGGAAGAGTTCTAGGACATTATCTCTGATAATGTACCAGAAGGTTTGCCACCAGTAAGGAAGATAAGTCATCAAATAGATTTGATACTAGGAGCCAGTTTGCCAAACAAGGCAGCCCACAGAATGACCCCTGTAGAGAATGAAGAGCTGAACAGACAAGTTCAAGAGTTGTTAAGGAAGGGATTGATAAGGGAGAGCCTAAGTCCATGTGTGGTACCTGCAGTACTAGCACCAAAGAAGGATGGAGAATGGAGGATGTGTACAGATTCTCGAGCCATCAATAAGATCACTATCAAGTATAGATTTCCATTGCCAAGAATGGATGACATTATGGATTGTTTGAGTGGAGCCAAGTACTTCACAAAAATTGACCTGAAGAGTGGGTATCACTAGATCCGTATCAGAGAAGGGGATGAATGGAAGATAGCCTTTAAGACAAAGGAAGGTTTGTATGAGTGGTTAGTCATGCCATTTGGGCTAACCAATGCACCGAGCACATTCATGCGGCTCATGAACGAGGTACTGAAAGAATTTTTGGGAAGTTTTGTTATTGTTTATTTGGATGATATTTTAATTTTTAGTAAGACTTGGGATGAGCATCTAATGCATATCAGAAGAGTTCTAGAGAAGCTTAGGGAGGAGAAGTTGCTGATTAATCTATAGAAATGTAGTTTTGCAAAGAAGGAGTTGGTATACCTAGGATTTGTAGTCTCAGAAGAAGGTCTTAAGATGGACCCAGAAAAAGTAAGGGCTATCATTGAGTGGCCTACGCCAAGGAGTGCAACGGAGGTAAGATCTTTTCATGGTTTGGCAAGTTTTTATAGAAAGTTTATCAGGAATTTCAGTAGCATTTGTGCACCCCTAACTAAAACAATGAGAGGGGACAGAAAAGAGTTTAGATGGACTAAAGGAGCCGACAAGAGCTTTGATACATTGAAGCAGAAAGTTGTAGAACAACCTGTTTTGGCACTTCCAGATTTCAATAAGGTATTTCAGGTAGATTGTGATGCTAGTGGTAGTGGTATAGGAGTTGTTTTGAGCCAAGAAGGTAAGCCCATTACCTATTTTAGTGAGAAGCTTAATGATGCCAAGAAAAAGTATTTTGTTTATGATCAGAAATTTTATGCAATAGTCCAGGCTTTGAAGAAATGGAGACATTATTTGTTGCCAAAAGAGTTTATTTTATATACTGATCATTAGACTTTGCAATATATTAATAGTTAAGGGAAGTTGAACCAAAGGCACTTAAAATGGGTTGAGTTTTTGCAGAGTTATACCTTTGTTTTGAAGCACAGGAGTGGGAAGTCCAACAGAGTTGCAGATGCCTTGAGTAGAAGGCAAAATTTGTTGACAGAAATGAAGATAGAGGTTGTTGGTTTCGATGAGCTCAAAAGTTTGTATCCTGAACATCCAGATTTTGCAGAGGCTTGGAAAGCTTGTCTGGAGCCTGTTACTTTGGACAGGACAAAATGGTTGGATTTCATAATGCAAGACAGCATCTTGTTTAGAGGAAGCTAGTTGTGCATTCCGAGGAGTTCCATGAGAGAGAACCTGATTCAGGAGAAGCATAGTGGAGGATTAGCTGGAGACTTTGGTCGAGATAAGACCACTTCTATTGTTGGTGAAAATTATTATTGGCCACAGCTACATCAGGATGTGAGGAAGTTTGTGCAGAGTTGCAAAGTATGTCAGATGGCAAAAGGAACAAGTCAAAATATAGGATTGTATCAACCATTACCTGTACCGGAGAAGCCATGGGATGATATTAGTATGGATTTTGTTCTTGGTTTACCAAGGACACAGAGAGGGCATGATTCTATTTTTGTGGTAGTGGACAGATTCTCAAAGATGGCACATTTTATTCCTTGTAAGAAGACTAATGATGCTGTTCATATTGCAGAGTTATTTTTCAGGGAAGTGGTGAGACTACATGGTCTACCAAAGAGCATAGTTTCAGATCGAGATACCAAGTTTGTTGGTTATTTCTGGAGGACACTGTGGAAGAAGTTAAAGATAGATTTGAAGTTTAGTTCTGCACACCATCCACAGACTAATGGACAAAGTGAAGTGGTGAATAGGAATTTGGGTAACCTGCTACGATGCTTAGTAGGAGATAAGCCCAAGGGATGGGATTTAATTTTACCACAGGCAGAATTTGCTTACAACAATTATGTCAATAGGAGTACTGGTAAATCACCATTCTAGATTGTATATGGAAATAGCCCAAGAAATGCTTCTGAGTTAAGGAAGCTGGACAATGGAGAAAAGACAAGTGCCGAAGCTGAAGACTTTGCAGAACACATGAAGAATTTGCATGAAGAGGTGAGAAAGCACATTAATAAGATGAATATTCAGTACAAGGCTAAGGCAGATCAGAAGAAGAGATATAAGGAGTTTCAGGTAGGAGATGAAGTCATGGTTCACCTGAGAAAAGAAAGGTTCCCAATTGGAACATACAATAAGTTGAAAATGAAGAAATTTGGACCATGTAGAATCCTGAAGAAGCATGATTCAGGAAATGCATATGAGGTAGAGCTGCCGAGTGGGATCAATATTTCTTCCGTTTTCAACATTGCTGATTTATCAAAATATCATGAAGGTGGAACAGAGGATGGACCAATAGAAGTCCAATGGAGTATTCCGGCATCTACTTCAATGGAGGAGATAGAAGAGATCTTGGATAGCCGTGTGGGAAGTACTCGGAACAAGCAATATGAAGAATATTTGGTAAAATGGAAAGGAAGGCCTATTGAAGATTCTTCTTGGTTGTCTAAGGTAGAGGTTGACCGTTTGGGTTTTCCTCACACAAACATCTGAGACGTGACAGGGTCACTTCTCAAATTACCCTGGGTGCCTGATGCAGGAGCATCTAGTGGTGTAAGAGCAATCTTACATCACCCAAAAAGAAGTTAATTCAAAATCATTGTAGTTGTTTTCATTTCTTTCCATAATTAGTGTTTCTAGTTCCATAATATCTAGAATAATGATGTAGGACTTTCATTTTTTCCAAAACTGCTAAAAATAGCAACCTGCCTATTTTGGAAAGTCTACCTGCTATTTTTGGAAAGTTTGTAGTTGGGCACGGATTGAAGTGAAAACTTGTAGAAAGTTACTAAATGGAAATATAAGACCTTTGGTGAAGGAATTAGGGAAAGATCATTTGTGAGCTAAAAGATATTAAAGTTTTTGTTTTCTGAAAAGCCCCTAAAAATTTTTGAAATGAGATATGAGGCACTAAAACTTCCCTAAACATCCCAAAAAGTTGATAGAAACCTATTTATGGATTTCTGACATGATATTTCACATCGGGAGCTTTCTAATGCATAAAACGGTTCGTCAATCGGACACTCGGATCAAAAGTTATGCTTCCCGGAAGTTTACCTACTTTTATAGGGAGTTGTAAATTTTGAAATTTAGCTGGATGCCACCAAAAAGTGTTATTTATGGCTATTTTGGGGACCCTGGGCAGTAGTAGAGTTAAGGGGGCAAGTGTAGAGTCAAGAATAGGTGGGAAAATAGAAACCCTAGCTGATTTGGGATTACAGAAGGTGAAAGATTCCAGAGCTTGGTGATGGTAGCTGTAGTATGTTGCAGCCTATGGAGGACTAATTCCTCTGATTGTAATTAAGCTTCTGTAATGTAATAAGTTGCCCAGATCAATAAAAGAAAGTTCTATTCTCTATATTCAATTTCTATTATTGTGTGTTTTATGATATACCTCCTTCATCAAAGCTCATATCCATCGAGTATATATATCCGCAATATGAGATTTCTTCAATTTCAGTTGGCCTCAAGAAAACTTAGAAGCTTTTTCAAGATCTATGTTCTGTCGGCTAAATCCATACACAAATATTAATGCGGACCAAAACTTGTGTACCCAAGTCACCTCACAAGTTAGCCAATACCACTGGATCTCACAAATTATTCAATCATCCACTTCTCTTAATCTGCATAAGGATCAAACACCAAGTCGGCCTGTTTTTCACCGGATTGAACTATCTCACCAAAACCTGATACTCAGATGCTTGTATCTTTCAATCCCTTCATCGCCGGAGGCTAAAATCTTGGATTTAGGTAGCCCTGACATCCCTTATCACTCCCTGAGTTCCACAGCACAAGATGATTACTGATGGAGAAATGCGGACCAAAATGTTGAACCTTGTCATATACCCTGTTCCTGTCTATCCGGACTTAGACAAATCTACAATCTGACTTCCGGTATGAATAGATGATACAATGTGGATGTGTAAGATGAATTTAGTTGCCATCAATGACAACACTTGACATGCCTAGCAGTGTCTCTTGCCAACAATCTCCCCCTTGGCATTGATGGCAACACTTAGTGAAAAATGACTAAGTGTTAGAACAACTCCCCCTTACTTTATACACTTATGATTTCCAATGCTCCCCCTTAGATTAATTCTTCATTTTTCACTACTTTTCCTCCCCCCTTTGACATCAATGGAAAAGGCTGGGATCCGCATACCAAAATTCATGCAAAAAATGTATGTACAAGGGTCAAAATTCTACATACTTCTGCATATGAACATACAGTACTTAGGCTTTGTTCATCAACAAAAAGATATCACCAAAAAATGTTTTTCAACCATGATAATTCATTATCCCAGTTCTTCTTTATGCTGCCCAAAACATATATATGCCCATTGAACAAAAATGCCTGTGATTCTGCCTTTTGAAGATTAGAAGGATCACTAGTAGTAGTAGCAACTTGGGATTCTACCAATATATCATACATAGTCTCCAACTTAGGGGAAATCAGTCCCTGAAGCTCATCCAATCTGCCCAAAACTTTGACCTTTTCCTTCTCCAAAATACTCAATTCATTTTGCAAACTTACTACTTGACATTCTTTGGTTGCTATAGACTTAGTTAGAGGACTATAGGACTGAGAAATGTTAGACAGTTTGAGCTATAAGTCCTTAATCTTCTTCTCAATATCTTTAATAGCTTTAAACCAATTTAGACAAAACTTATAGATCTCTGCACCTTTAGAGAGAGCATTTTGAATACTCTTTACACTGGTATCAAGCACTGATCTATCATAGCTAATTACTTTCCTTATTTCAGAAAATCTCTTCTCATTATATTCATTTTTTACTTTAACTTTTGCTGACTTCTCAAAAGTTTCAAAATGAGTACTTATAGAGTGTATCAAACTTTTCAGCTGACCAGAGGGAGAGTTGGATGAATCATTTTAAAAGGTTGGCATAATCTTTCCAGAATTCTAGAGGCAAGACCAAGCAACTCACTGTCCTTAATGTGAGTTTTTAGAATCTCCTCTCTTGCTTTTGCTTGTGCCACAGATGCTAACTTCATCTTTTGTAGACAGGAAAGAGTGTCAAAATTGATAAGTCCTTGAATCAGCTCTGGTTCATCAAACTCAAGCTTGTCTTTCTTAAGTAATTTCTTCACTGCATCTGCAATGTCTCTTGCCAAAAGTGTAGCTCCATCTTTTAGATCCTTACCAGTACTATCATATTTCTTTTGCTCCTCAATATTCTCTATTGTTTCTCCTTCTTGTTCATCCTTATCCTTAACCTCTTTTGCTTCTTTCCTTTTATTCTTCATAGAGTCATCTTCACTAGGATCATCTACTTCTGTATTCATCTCTGTATGTTCTCAAGCAAATTGGTTCAGAGGAATTTGAGTGTCCTCTGCACAATCAAAATTAGCTTCCTTCACCATCTCTTCATCTCCTTTAGTTATCATTTCATCTTCCGGAGTAGAGATGTTAGTATGTTCATTTTCTTTCAACTCCTCAACATTTGGAATGGAGGAATCAATTACATTATCAGTTTCTTCTTCAACAATAGGAAGATTATGCCTTTTTAATGCCTTCAGAAGAATCTCCTGAGTATCTTCAACTACCTTATCAATTTCACCCAGCATGAGATTATTCATTTTGAACTTACTCCTGAAGTCTTGTTTTACTTCTTTGAGTATCAGGTTCATTTGTTCTAGAGTAATTTGAGGACATAATTTTATTAGCACATGCTCCCAAAGCTCAATATCTTTAGCTTTTGCATTTTCTTTTCTTATTTCTAGAACTTTTGCAAGACTTTCTGGAATTTCAGAAGTTATTTCAAATAAGGTCTTATTATAGATATTCAAGTATTTGACTGTTGCTTCCTCCAAAACTCTCTTATCAACATCACTGTAATGATCATAAAATGCAGTCATTGGCTTCAAGTTTCCATCTACAGTAATTGACTTAATGATGCCATCCACAGAAAGAGTAGGCTTCTCAACATAGGCCTCTGTCTTATGCTTTTTACTTGAATTTATGCTTCCGGAGGGCTTCTCCTTAGACACTTTAGCATCTTTGGTGCCTGAGGCCTTCAACTCCTTAACCTCATCATCTGAATCAATTTCTTCTTCATCCACTTTCTCCAAACTGACATATGTTCTTTTTCCCTTTACCTTTGTTCTTTTTCCTTCCTTACCGGTAAGTTCTTCTATAGTAGGGGAAGGTGACACACCAGAGATTGAGCTAGAAATCCTGGTAGTTGTTTCTTTAGAAGTGGATTCCACTAGAACACTTCTCTATTCTCTTCCCTATTTCTCCTTCTCAACTTTCTCTATCCTTTCCCTATTTTGTCTCATAGCTTCTTTTGATATGCCAATATTTTCTACATACATTTCAACTTGTCTTTGAATCTTTCTCTTAGATTTAGGTTTCTGGAGCTCAACATGTAGTTTCAAACGGATTTCACCATATGTCCCAAATCTTTAAATTGAGGTGTCCTTTGGTTTACTCAAAAGGTGTTGATCATACATATCCAATACTTGCTCATCAACTTCATACCCCATGGGCATGATCCACATAGTTCTTGGTTCAACTACTTCTATTAAACATTGATCTGTATCCACCATAAAACAGACTATATTCTTGTATTTTTCAACCATAGATGTAGGGATTCTTTCCCTTGATTGCATCATGTTCTAAAAATTCTTGAAATATCCCCAAAGAGCAATCATTTGGGCATTGGAGTCACCAATCTTGTTCAAGTGCTCTCTTATTTGTATGGCAGCAGTCTTATCACTAGTCCAACACATGTTTTTCTTGCTGGGTAACTCATTCATGAAATTGAAGAATAAACATAATACCAATTTACCATACTTGAATGTATTCTTCTTGTCCTTTTTGATCTTGTTTAGGTTTTCCATCAGTTGGTTCTGCAGCAACTCACACAAGTCATAGTCAGCATTCTCTCTCAACATCTGATAGGTTGCATAGATAGCTGTACCAGATACAAAATTCTCCCTGCTGGAATGATATATCTTGTATCCAATCACCATTGCTGTAAATTTGACATCCGGATCAGTGATGTCATTTATTGTCATTGCCCTTTTGTCAAACCTTGAACAGGTAGCATTAGTTACAGTTTGATTCTTTATTAACTTCAACATTGGCAATCCACCGGATGAGTTCAACCCTGTCATGGCCTTGATGTCATCTTTGGTGATTTTGAAAGGTTTCATTAACCACATAAACTCATCATGCATCCGACTGAGCACATACCGGACCCACTCATCTTCATCGAAGGATGGAAACACTATAATCTGAATAAAATTCTTATCTTACAGTGCCTTATACTCAGGTTTAAGACTATGAATTTCATCCTTCAGATGATTCTTGAACAAATCTACTAACTTTGAATCCCCAAACTCATCTATGTTGGCATGAATATAGGCCCAAATATCTTCAACATGTAACACACCATACAAAACACTTGAAAAGGCACCTAGCAGATCGACCTCTACTGATTTGTGTGGATGCTTCTTAAACTTTGGCCTAGGTCGCTCAGTGATATTCACAACTAGAGGTGTAGCCATTTCAAAAAGTTTACAAGTTCAAAGCTTCAAGAAAAATGCCTTTTTCTCCATGGGATTAGGGTTAGCTGATGAATTCGCCTGTCATACTACAAATCTTTGAAATCTCAGCTCAAGCGCTCTTCTTCTTGTTTTCTTCAAATGCAAAGTGATTCAAATGATGAATGAATGACTTTTTATGCTCTGCAAAACCTAATTCACCATTGTAATAAATACTCTACCCTAATACCCTAATACATCTAGTTACACTATTTTCGCATATAGTCAATCTTCAATTGCTCCGCAGTCAATCGCATTAGCTTCTTTTCTTCCAAAATTTGCCTCAACAAATCTAGGATAGGCTACTTTATCTTCATTCATCATGCCAGATTCAAGCACCCACTTACTAGCAGGGGGAATTAGATTTTCAGTATAGCTCCCCCTGAGGCAGGGCTCCTATTTCAATTCCCGGAGGAATTATCTGTACCGGATTCTGGTGCGGATCCATCACCTTCATTCTTTGCATCTTTCTTGACCCATGTTTTATTCATTTCCTTTTGGATCTCATTCACATCTACTTTTCCCTTGCCTTTGTCCATCTTCTGCTCTGTTCTTCTTGCCTGTGAGTCCACCTTTTTGCTTCTACAAAGTTTAGCAATATGTTTGGATTTGTTGCAATTGAAACATATAATCTTATTTCTTTGACAATTACATGTTGGAGTAGGTTTAGATCTGTACTACATTGCCATATGCCCAAACTTGTTACAAGTAAAACATCTTCCATGGAAAACTTGTTTGTCCTTAGGAGGGTTCCTTGATCCACTTCTGCAATCCACCTATCCTTTTGCAATTAAAGCATTGACCAGAGAAAGATGATGCATTTTGATTCTCTTTATTTCTATATTGATTAGCTCTATGACCATACTTATTGCATTTGAAACAATTGCCATTGAAAGATGGATACCTTTGAGCATTAGGTTGTCTTACCGGAGGCCTTCTGGGTTTCCTTGATTTCTTGCTTCAAGATTTCTTTGACCAGATCCAAAGTTTTCACCTTTCTCAAATCCCAAACCATGCTTATCATCTTCCTTCTTCTGACTATCAAGCAGCACCTCAAGTTTAGCTGAGCTTATCTTGAATTTCTCTTTATATTCATTTGCAACTTATAGGTCATGTTTGAGAATGAAAATTTGTCTTTCAAGTTCTTCCTCATTATCCTTGGTTTCTTGTAGATCAAACTCTAGATGGCCAATTATCCTATCCAATCTACAACATTCTTTTGTTCTTTCTTTTAGAGATTGATTCAGTTTTTCCTCAATCTTCTTCCTTTCTTCAATTTCCTTGGTTAGCCTCATCACCCTAGATTCCATTTCATGTTTTAGGACAACAACTTCTTTTTCTAGCCTCTCACATTCCTTTGTCTTCTCCTTCAAGGCCTCATTCATATCATTGTCTTCAATCTGATTTGCTAGCTGATGAAGTAGCTCCTTCCTTTTTCTATTAGATTTGTTCAATTGTCCTTTTAAGGTT
This sequence comes from Cunninghamia lanceolata, assembly GCA_027924645.1. Classification (NCBI taxonomy): domain Eukaryota; kingdom Viridiplantae; phylum Streptophyta; class Pinopsida; order Cupressales; family Cupressaceae; genus Cunninghamia; species Cunninghamia lanceolata. The sequence continues at coordinate 1,110,535 of BSBN01000910.1, read as the reverse complement.
TCAATAAAATCTTCAGCATCTTTAAGGTTCTCTTCTAGTTCTTTAACTTCTGCTCTGGACTAATCAAGATCTTCTAAAGTAAATTTAAGTTATTCATTGATGCCATCAGAATACTTGAATGAACCCATTGAAAACACTTTCTCAGATCTTCCTCAAGCTGTTAAACTTCTTCTAAGGAACCTTGCTCTGATACCAATTGTTGAAATTAAGGAAGACTAGGGGGGTGAATCAGTGTTCTACAAAACTTATTACTTTGTTCCTTTATTAATTTGTCACATACATCCAAAAGAAAGAAGCATGAACATGAGAACAAAAACAAGATCACAATACAAGAACACCAAGATTTTTATGTGGAAACCCGGTTAAGGGAAAAACCACGGTGGGGGTTAACCCACAAGAATTTATACTCTATTAAAAGTATTACAAATGGGGAAGGCAAATGCCTTCAGGGCACACTGCCCAGATCTCACTGCTCAAGGAGCCTCACTGCCTACAAGATAGATTACAAAGAGTTCACAGAAGAATTTGAACTAAAGAGTAGCATCTAATAATGCAAGATTATAGTTCTGGTTGAGCTCAGTACACTGACTTTACACACTTCATCTTTCTTTGCTCTACTTTATTGTTCTACCATGATCCAAACCTTAGATCTCCTTGCTTCGCATTTGTTACTACCACACTTAACACCTTTCACATCATATTCATACACCACACACCAAAATGCTCGCATCCATTGAGTATATATATCCGCAATATGAGATTTCTTCAATTTCAGTCAGCCTTCAGAAAACTTAGAAGCTTTTTTAAGATCTCTGTTTTGTCAGCTGAATTCATACACAAATATTAATGCAGACCAAAACTTGTGTACCCAAGTCACCTCACAAGTTGGCCAATACCACTGGATCTCACAAATTATTCTATCATCCACTTCTCTTAATCCGTATAAGGATCAAACACCAAGTCAGCTTATTCTTCACCGAACTGAACTATCTCACCAAAACCCAATACTCAGATGCTTGTATCTTTCAATCCCTTCATCACCGGAGGCTAAAATGTTGGATTTAGGTATCCTCGACATCCCTTATCATTCCCTCAATTCTGTAGCACAACATGATTACCGGTGGAGAAATGCAAACCAAAATGTTGAACCCTGTCATATACACTATTCCTGTCTATCTGGACTTAGACAAATCTGCAATCTGACTTTTGATATGAACATATGATACAATGTGGATGTGTTAGATGAATTTAGTTGCCATCAATGACAACACCTAACATGCCTAGCAGTGTCTCTTACCAACACATGGTGCTTCCTCCTCTAGCATGCAAAAACCTAGGGAAAATCATGACAATACTTTTGAAGATATAAGCAACAAAACAAGAAGAAATAGACTAGCAAGAGAAAGAAGGAGAAGAAGACAATCTTTTGCCCAATGAAATGTACAACAACAAGAAAACATTCCATCTAACATTGAAACAAACCAAAAAGAGCTTAAGAAAGAACAACCTAAAAATAAGAACAAAAGTTGGGCTATGGTACCTTATGTACCTCTTTCTTCTAACATTTGATATTGGGAAGATGATAATGACCATTAGCTCGGTTATTCCTATAGGTAAGTATTTATAACCCTTTACCTATGTGTTGTGTTTCCCCTGTGATGTGTTATGTGTTGTTTAGGCCTCCTAGGATGACCCTTGATACTCTTGTAAGGTCAAGGATACTGGAGACTACATCTGTTGTGACCCTCCTTCTATTTATATCATCATTCTTCTATATTGCCTCTCTTCTATTTTCATTGTTGTGTGTTGTGTCCTAGGGGCATAGCGTTGAAGTTGGTGACTTGGAGGCAACTTCCTATGTGACGACCCTAAGGCACTTGTTCTCCTCTCTCAATTTATTGTTTACCTTCCTCTAGTGTTTCTATCTAGCTGGCAGATGACAAAAAACATATAATACTGATAAGGACCAAGAGTCCCTTCAGCAAGTAAGCAAAAATGGACCTAGTCCATACATGACGATGGGGTTGATATATATTATCCAACGCTTGGCTAGTAGAATCACTCTGTGTGATATTTTGATGTTGTCTTATAGTACTAACGAACCATAACAATACATCTACTCCGTGCACTTTGTTTATCTTTGAATCTTGCCTTGGTTACACTCAGTTTTGAGCTTTCTATGATATAGCCCCATGATTATACTCGGTATCTGAATCCGTAGTATAACCTTAGCTCTTGATGTGAATGATTACATGCATTGTTGTTTAACATGATCATGTGGTTGTTAACACCTTTTCTTGCAGGAAATTATGTGTTTGTGGGAACATTTGGCAATCGTAAAGTACATGTCACCTCTAGGGTCATGGGCTTTGTGAGAGCTTGTGTTCCCTTGTGTGTTTTCTTCCTACCTTAAAGTTCTTGATATCAGTACATGATATCAACCACCTTAAGGTGCGGCATATATAAGGTAAGTTGTCTGATGATTTTGGTAAAAATGAAGTATATTTGTAAGCCCTTTGTGGAGGAAGGATATCGTGCATATCCTTTTATTTTAAGCCCTCTGTGGAGGCGGGGATGGTGTATTTCTCGAGGAGAGTGCACTGTTGGCAAGAGACACTATGTGGCTTCATGAGTGTTGTCATTGATGGCAACAAAGTCCATCCCACACATCCGCAGGACATGGTGTGTCTCTACCGGAAGTTAGATTGAAGAGTATTTTGTCCGGTGACCAAGAACAGAGCATGCAGCAAGGTCCGACAATTAGGTTTGAATCTCTCAGAGGAATTATCTCAGTAAAGTATGGACTTGGGAAAGTCAAGAGGAGTACCATGACTAATATATTCCAGAGATTGAGCCTCCGATGATGTAAGAGTGAAAAGATATGAACACCTAAGAGTTGGGTTTCTGTTTGACAGAGTAGACTGAGGAAGAACTGATTGGTAGAGCTTCAGTCCTTAATCCAGATGAGATATTGATGGTAATAAAGTTTCTTAAGGGATCATTCATGATTGGCTGACATGACTGATGACTTCTATAAGCATCTCTTTGATATGCATCACTTGGTAAGCAAGGATTCAGCCGACAGACCAGAGTTTGGGAAAATATAAAGTATTCCGGATGCTGACTAGAAAGATTTTGAAATCCTTTGTGCGGATATATATACCAGATGGATTTCGATGAGAAGGTGTGTGTGGTGTGTTGTGTAGTGCAAAGAAAAGCATAGAGTAGTGTGGAAGCAATAATACAGGTCTGGTATGTGACAGGACAATAGCACCAAAGAAGAGGAATAATGAAGTCCAGTAGATCATTGTATTGAGCCTAACCAGAACTGAACCTTAGCATGTGTGGATGCTTCTCATCAGTTCAAGTATCTTGTTACTTTCTTTGTACCTTGTAGATAGTGAGTCTCTTGTAAGCAGTGAGCCTCTTGTGAGCAGTGTGCTCGGGCAGTGAGCCCTAATTGGCAAGTGCCATTTTGTACTTCTATTCTTTTAACAGAGAATACAATCTTTGGTTAGTCACCCCATGGTTTTTCCCTTAACAGGGTTTTCCACGTCAAAATCATTGTGTTATGTGTATTGATTTTGTTTCTAATTTCATGGTTATGGATGCTTATTTGTTTTGATGCTGCACTAGTTATTAAAGAAGAACAAAAAGTTAAATTAATTAAGATAACTAATTCACCCCCCCTCTCAGTTATCGACAATTGGTATAAGAGCCATGTTCCTCCAAACAGAGCCTAATAGCTTGAGGAAGATCTGGGAATTCCAATGGATATGTATGGTATGAGGGAACAACTTCAAACTGCCCTTGATGATCTTGAGCAATCTCACTCTGAAGTCAATAACTTGAGGGAAAGACTCAAACAAGCTGATGATTTCATAAATGAACTAAAGGAGAAACTGAGTATCTCTATGAAAAAGAGAAAGGAACTTCTTCAGCAATTAGCAAGTCAAAGTGAAGCTCATGATACTAATGAAGATCTAAATGAGAAGAACAAATTATGTGAGAAGCTATCAAAAGAGGTCATTATGGTAAGACATGAAATGGAATCAGAGGTTATGAAATTCACCCAAGAAATTGAAGAGAAAAGAAAGACTGAAGATAATCTAAAACAATCTCTCGAGGAGAAGTCAGAAGACTACCACAAAATGGATAGAATAATCAAACATTTAGAATCTGATCTTGAAGAAGCTAGAGATAATGAAGAACAACTTGAGAATCAGATTGACACTTTAAAAAGTAATCTTCAAACAACAAATGAATACAAAGAGAAATTCAAGGTAAGCTTTGCTCAGCTTGAAGTTCTTCTTGAAAGCCAAAAGAGGGTAGATGACAAGCAAGGCTTGGGGTATGAGAAAGGCGAAAGCTCCAGATCTAGTTAGAAAAATTCTGGACCAGGAAATCCAAGGAACAGGCCTAGAAAACCTCCGGTAAGGCAACCAAATGCTCAAAGATATCCATCCTTCAATGGATACTGCCACAATTGCAATAACTTTGGTCATAAAGCAAATCAGTGCAGAAGAAGAATGAATCAGAATAACTCATCCTTCTCTGGACAGTGTTTTAACTGCAAAAAGTATGGTCACAAATGTCAAGAATGTAGAAATTTACAAATGAACGAATCATTCAATGGTAGATGCTTTGCATGCAATAGAATGGGACATATGGCTAATCAATGCAGATTGAAAGGATATCAGTCAAATTTGCAAAGAAATGTTGTTTTCTACAATTGCAATAGATCCAGTCATATTGCCAAATTCTGCAGAAGTAAGAATCAGGATAAAAGGGGTCCGGTGCATCATAATTAAAATCGAGACAAAGGAAAAGGAAAAGTGAATGCCGATGAAATTCAAAGGGAGATGAACAATATTTGGGTAAAGAGAAGTACAAAAACTGTTGGGGATGGATCCGCACCATAATCTGGTGCTGATATTCCTTCCGAAAACTAAATAAGATGAGCTCTGGCTTAGGGGGAGTCAAGAATGAAAACAAATTTCCCCAGCTAGATAATTGGTGCCTGAAATTGGCACAAGGGAAGTTGCACAGTTTGATCCGGTGTGATTCTAAACTGAAACATCTTGATCTGTGGATAAAGGGGATGATTTGAGGAAAGAAGATACATTAAAATTCGTCACTGAAAATAGCTTTAAGTACATCTCAGTGATCCAAAAAGATCTCTCTCATGAAAAGGCAACCGGAATAACTTAAGTTGTGCATTTATTACAAAATGAAATTAGGGTTTGCTCAAAGATAAAAGGGTTCATTTGCTCGTCATTTGCACATTTGCATTAGTGAAAAAGATAAGAAGAGCTCTGCAAACAATTTTGCTTCATCTCTCTCAAGGATCAATCGCAGAATTCAAGTCAACCGGCGATCTTTTCAGCTCTTTTTGTGAACCCTAGAGGCGTAAAAGGTACTTTTCACTCTTGTAGATCTCTCTCTGAATCTGTTGAAAGATGGCTACTCTAAATGTTGTCAAAATCACTGATAGGCCGCACCCTAAGTTCAAGAAACACCTTATAAATCTCTAGAAGTAGATCCTTTAGGCGCATTCTCTAGCATTCTGCATGGGGTTTTGCATGTTGAAGACGTTAGGGCATACATTCCTGCAAATATTGAGGAATTCAGGGAATCCAAGATGATGGATTAAACTCAAACCTTAGTACAAAGCCATCCGGGACAAGCATTTGGACAATACATTCATTTCCCCTATTTTGCAGAAGATGAATGGGTCCGGTATATTCTGAGCAGAGTGCATGACAACTTCATATGGTTGATGAGGCTATTTAAGATCACAAAGGATGCAATTAGGGCAGTGACCGGATTGCACTCTTCCAATGGGTTACCTACTCTCAAATAAGTCAAAAACCAAACTGTGAGTGAGGCTACCGGTTCTAAATTTGATAAAAGAGCAATTACAATTGAGGATATCACAGATCTGGATATCAAGTTTGCCACCATGATAATTGGCTACAAGATATATCACTCCAACAGAGAGAATTCTGTATCTGGAACAACAATTTACACTGCTTATGAAATGTTAAGAAAGAATGCTGACTATGATCTTTGTGAGCTCCTTCTAAACCAACTTTTGGAGAATCTGTAGAAGATAAAGAAGGATAAGAAGAATTCTTTCAAATATGGTGGCTTGTTACTCTGTCTATTCTTCTATTACATGAATGAGCTACTCAGATCTAGTGGCTGGATATGGTAAAATGACAGACCTGTTACCATACAAATCAGGGATTATATGTATGGGGTTGGTGATGCCAAGACACAAAATACAACTCTATGGGGTTACTTCAAAAACTTCCAAAGCATGATGCAGGCCAAAGATAGAATCCCCAAATCTTTGGTTGAGAAATACAAGGATACAATGTGCTTTATGGTAGACACTGATCAATGCCTAATGGAGGTAGTGGAACCAAGATAGTATGGATCATGCCAATGGGGTACGAGGTTGATGAGAAAATCCTAGAACTGCATATCCAACATCTGCTAAGTCAGCCCAAGGACCCTAAGGTTGAAAGGTTTAGAACCTACCAAGTGTTGAGTGTAAAAGTTCATGTTGAACTAAGACAACCTGAGATCAAGAGAAAAATGAGGAGGGAAGTAGAAGAATTTGCCAAGAGGCAAGGAATTTCAAAGGAGGCACTTGATGCAAATAGAGAGAAGATGGAAAGGGTAGAGAAAGAAAGGCAAGAAACTGAAAAAGAAAGTGCTCTGGTGCAAGCCCCCTCCCAAACCAGATCCTCCAAGAGCTCTGCACCTGCCACCTCTAAGATCAAAAAGGCATCAAAACCAGAATTCAAGACATTTGGAAAGGGAGAGAAGAGAACTAAGACAAAGGCCACAAGGTCTTACATCAATCAAAAGGATGATGAAGAGATAGAATCTGATGAGGAGATCAAGAAAATGATGATGAAGAAGAAGAAATCTAGTGAACCCTCTACTGGTCATAACAAGGAAGCAGAGGCAGAAGAGTTTGTTGAAAGGCCTACTCTGTCCATTGATGATGTAGTCAAATTAGTCATTGTGGATGGGAACTTAAAGCCAATGATTGAGTTCTATGATGAATATAATGAAGCTGACCAGAAGATCTTGTAAGAAGCTACAGTCAGGTATCTGAATATCTATAATAAGGCATTCATTGAAATCATATCTCTAATTCCCAAGAGCCTAGAGAAGGAACTAGAAATAAGGAAGAACAATGCTAAGGCAAAGGACATTGAGATCTGGGAATAGATAGCAATTCAGCTCTATCCTTCAATCACTCCAAAACAAATGAATATGATCTTCAAAGATTGCAAGGATGAATTCTAGAGAAAAGCTAGAATGAATCATCTTATGCTTGGAGAAACTGACAAAGTGGCAAAAGAAACAGAAGATATCCTCCGGAATGCTTTTAAAAGATTCAATCTTCCTATTCTAGAGGACTTAGCTGATGAACCCTCTACCATGGATGACGAAGGAGAATCTACTATGAAAAATGGAGAAGAGCCAAAGGACATAGGTGAGGAAAGGACTCAGGACTTGGATTCCTCTACTCTGGAAGAGGAAGTCCCTGAAGAAGTAAATCTCTCTCTTCCAGATCCCCCTGCTAACTCTAAAACTGAAGGAGAAGAAAGAAAAGATGAGAAAACTGACCAAGAAGAAGTCAAGGAAGGAGAGAAAGATCAAACAAAGAAGGTCTCTGTTGACACCTCTAAGGCCACAGAAGGAAAGGAAACTTTGTCTCCGGCAAGAGACACTGTAGAAGCTGTTAAGGACTTCCTGACAAAAGAAATGATGGAATTGGATGAACCGGAGCTACTCCAAGGACCATTCAATTTTGATTCCCTCTCCCCGGTTCAAACCATGAAGATAGCATCCTTTGCTCAAGCAAAGGCAAAAGAAAAACTTCTGAAGTCTCACATGGAAGACTATGAGCTGATAGAAATTGCATCCGGTGTATTGGAAAAGATCATACCATCCTTCCAGAAGGATCTCTTGGCCTCCTCATCCAGTAATCTAAAATCTCTTGTAAATTTTGTTAATACACATTTTGATTCCTTAGAGAAGTCAGCTAAAGAAAAGGTCTGAAAGGAGTTTTTGGGAAAAAGATTCTCTGAAGTACAAGAGCTAATAACAACTGATAGGAGAAATTTGGATATTGGAATAAAGAGCCTAGAGAACGCTCTTAAAGATGGTGGAGATCTATACAAATTTTGTCTATCTTGGTCCACCGTAACAGCAGACATCACCAAGAAGGTGGAAGAACAAGAGAGAAAACTATCAAGTTTATCTCAAAATTTTGATCCTCTCACCTCTTCCTTAATAAATCAAGAGTGCCAGACTATTGTAGTCATAAATGAAGTAAAGAAGCTTGAGAAGGAGAAGAAAAATAGAATAAGCAGGTTAAGTGAGCTTAGAGGGATCATTATCCCTAAATTAGAGGCCATGCATGAGGCTCTAACTGATGCTCAAACCACAGCCTGGACTAGTGATCCGACAGATCTAAAAAGGGCAGAGGCTTTTGCATTCCTGTTGAGTGGTCACATCTCAATTTTAGACAGGATGAAACAGAGTTAGGCAACAGAAGTTGTACAGTTGAAGAATACTTTTGCAGATATACTTAAGTATATGTAAGTATAACTTGTATATATACTTATGTGGATATGTATAGATTGTTTTTTTTTGGAAATTTTAGCGTGCGGGTTCTACCCTTTACCATTGATGTCAAAGGGGGAGTGAAGAATAGTGAAAAATATGAAATCTAGCTAAAGGGGAGCTCCGGTAAAGTGTACATTAGAATAGAGCATCAGCTAAGGGGGAGTATAGTATGACAGTCATTTTTCACTAAATGTTCCCATCAATGCCAAAGGGGGAGATTGTTAGCAAGAGACACTGTGTGGCTTCATGAGTGTTGTCATTGATGGCAACAAAGTCCATCCCACACATCCGCAGGACATGGTGTGTCTCTACCGGAAGTCGGATTGAAGAGTATTTTGGTCCGGTGACCAAGAACAGAGCATGTAGCAAGGTCTGACAATCAAGTCCGGATCTCTCAGAGGAATTATCTCAGTAAAGTACAGACTTGGAGAAGTCAAGAGGAGTACCATGACTAATATATTCCAGAGATTGAGCCTCTGGTGATGTAAGAGTGAAAAGATATGAACACCTAAGAGTTGGGTTCCTATTTGACAGAGTAGACTGAGGAAGAACTGACCGGCAGAGCTTTAGACCTTAATCCAGATGAGATATTGATGGTAATAAAGTTTCTTAAGGGATCATTCATGATTGGTCGACATGATTGATGACTTCTATAAGCATCTCTTTGATACACATCACTTGGTAAGCAAGGATTCAGCCGACAGACCAGAGTTTGAGAAAATATTAAGTATTCCAGATGCTGACTAGAAAGATGTTGAAATCTTTTGTGTGGATATATATACTAGATGGATTTCGATGAGAAGGTGTGTGTGGTGTGTTGTGTAGTGCGAAGAAAAGCAGAGAGCAATGTGGAAGCAATAATATAGGTCTGGTATGTGAGAGGACAGCAGCACCAAAGAAGAGGAAGAATGAAGTGCAGTAGATCAATGTATTGAGCCTAACCAGAACTAAACCTTAGCATGTGTGGATGCTTCTCATCAGTTCAAGTATCTTGTTACTTTCTTTGTACCTTGTAGATAGTGAGTCTCTTGTAGGCAGTGAGCCTCTTGTGAGCAGTGTGCTCGGGTAGTGAGCCCTAATTGGCAAGTGCCATTTTGTACTTCTATTCTTTTAACAGAGAATACAATCTTGGGTTAGTCACCCCGTGGTTTTTCCCTTAACAGGGTTTTCCACATCAAAATCATTGTGTTGTGTATTGATTTTGTTTCTGCTTTCATGGTTATGGATGCTTATTTGTTTTGATGCTGCACTAGTTATTAAAGAAGAACATAAAGTTAAATTAATTAAGATTACTGATTCACCCCCCTCTCAGTTATCAACATGCACATCCTATCATTTCTAAAAAGTCCTCCGAGTAGGCGGGGTTGGTGTATCCTCCCTTAAGCATGTCTTTGGCGGTTGTTGTGGCGAAGCCCAACCATTAGGTGTGCCTGTAATGTGCTTGAGATGGTGGTGAACCTAGCAATAGACTGTAATGTCCCCTTTAAGAAGATCCTTATTTTCCACCTCACACATGAGAATTACTTCTTAAAGGAAACATTAGTAATAGATAAGATCAATAAATCATATTAAAATAATCAAATAAATAAATTATTTAATTATTCAATCTTAAGTGGATTCATACTTAGGGTTGTTTGTTATATGTTAATTTTATTTATTTTCAAACCCTAGTGGAGATGGGGTACTATCTTTTGTTAGGTTGCATGAATCATCCTCCACAGGTAGTGCCTTTGTATGATGTAACACATGCCCATTCCACCTTAGGTCTTACTAAGTGCCTTTGTATGATGTAACATATGCCCATTCCACCGCAGGTCTTACTTATTACCCTTGTATGATGTAGCATAGTCCATTCCACCGCAACTCTTATCCATTGCCTAAGTATGATGTAACATGGTCCATTCCACCGCCGGTCTTATCTACCTTTGAGGTATTAATGCTACTTCCTAACAAGTTTACCTCCAATCTCTCAATGTGTGTTATGCTCTTATATAAATCAAATACAATTACTCTTTATTATATTTATTTATTTTCAATATCAAAGTTGTATTTAACTCAGAAGTGTTCTCTTACAAAATATCTTTTGTTCCTCTTCTTTTTACTTTCTATCTTATAACCTTTATTTATTTCCCTTTCAAGGGATATGTTCGAAGAGACACATCTCTTATTATGCTTCACGTAAAATACATACACACCTCTTATAATTTTTATTACTTTAGTAAATTACATACGTACCCTCTTATAATTTTTATTACTTTATATTAATTCCCTTTATGAACTATGGTAAAACTAGTTCTAACCATACCTAACTCCGTTATCATAAGAGGATAGGTTAAAAGATGTTTATTTATTTTATTTATATTTACATTATATCATTTATATTATAATAAATGATATATGATATATTTTATATTATATATACTATATCATTTATATCATAATAAATGATATATGATTTATATTATATTATTTGTATTTATATTATAATGTAAGATAATTATAAGAATATTTGTATTTATATTATTAGATATATTTATATATATTGTTATTTATAATATGGATATTATATTTTAATTATAATAAAATATTCATACAATAATATTATTTATTAAATAATATATAATGTATGTAATTATTTCTATTATCCCAAATAATATTTTACAAACCATCTTTATCATATTCAAATCTTTACTTTAACAGTGTCTTAGATATGGGGACATGACAACCCTCCCCACTCAAGATTGCTTGTCCTCAAGCAACTATAATTAGGTATCCTATAATATTTTATATCATTATATTTATTGAGGTTTATGTACACAATAAATATTTGGAGCTAGTTGTTTACATGTATTTTAATTTGTTTTTCTCATGCCATTTCAAGTCATAGGTTACCCATAGAGATATTTTAATTATTTTATTTTACTATTTCATTTAGTATATTTACTTAATGTAATTTTAAGAGTTATTTTATTCTTATTTATTTTTTTACCTTATTTACTCATTATTTATCAATTAAATATTTGTAAGTAAATTTTAATTTTTTTAATGTTGCATCATAACATATTGAGTAAATTTTAATTTTTAATGTTACATCTATATATTTAAAATATTCTATCAATGTATTAAACACTATTATTCCAGCAAATTCATACCTAGGTTTTCATTGATTCTTGCTTTATTTTATTTTTTTTTATTTTATTATTTTTATTTAACTATTATTCACAGGATGGCAGGATCACTGCTCTGATACCACTGTAATGTCCCCTTTAAGAAGATCATTATTTTCCACCTTGCACATGAGAATTACTTCTTAAAGGAAACATTAGTAATAGATAAGATCAATAAATCATATTAAAATAATCAAATAAATAAATTATTTAATTATTTAATCTTAAGTGGATTCATACTTAGGGTTGTTTATTATATGTTAATTTTATTTATTTTCAAACCCTAGTGGAGATGGGGTACTATCTTTTGTTAGGTTGCATGAATCATCCTCCACAGGTAGTGCCTTTGTATGATGTAACACATGCCCATTCCACCTTAGGTCTTACTAAGTGCCTTTGTATGATGTAACATATGCCCATTCCACCGCAGGTCTTACTTATTACCCTTGTATGATGTAGCATAGTCCATTCCACCGCAGCTCTTATCCATTGCCTAAGTATGATGTAACATGGTCCATTCCACCGCCGGTCTTATCTACCTTTGAGGTATTAATGCTACTTCCTAACAAGTTTACCTCCAATCTCTCAATGTGTGTTATGCTCTTATATAAATCAAATACGATTACTCTTTATTATATTTATTTATTTTCAATATCAAAGTTGTATTTAACTCAGAAGTGTTCTCTTAAAAAATATCTTTTGTTCCTCTTCTTTTTACTTTCTATCTTATAACCTTTATTTATTTCCCTTTCAAGGATATGTTCGAAGAGACACATCTCTTATTATGCTTCGCGTAAAATACATACGCACCTCTTATAATTTTTATTACTTTAGTAAATTACATACGTACCCTCTTATAATTTTTATTACTTTATATTAATTCCCTTTATGAACTGTGGTAAAACTAGTTCTAACCATACCTAACTCCGTTATCATAAGAGGATAGGTTAAAAGATGTTTATTTATTTTATTTATATTTACATTATATCATTTATATTATAATAAATGATATATGACATATTTTATATTATATATAATATATCATTTATATCATAATAAATGATATATGATTTATATTATATTATTTGTATTTATATTATAATGTAAGATAATTATAAGAATATTCGTATTTATATTATTAGATATATTTATATATATTGTTATTTATAATATGGATATTATATTTTAATTTTAATAAAATATTCATACAATAATATTATTTATTAAATAATATATAATGTATGTAATTATTTCTATTATCCCAAATAATATTTTACAAACCATCTTTATCATGTTCAAATCTTTACTTTAATAGTGTCTTAGATATGGGGACATGACAGACCCTTCCATCGCTTATTTGCCATGTTTTCTCCATGTCTTCCATGTGTGTGTGTATGGCGTGTTTGTTCCCAAGCATAGTCTAAAGACTGGTGGCGATGAGTCCCTCCTATGCTTTGGGATTTGTATGGCGCGTTTATTCTCAAGTGTAGTCTAAATACTAGTGGAGATGAGTCCCTCCTACACTCTGAGATTTGTATTACATGTCTGTTGCCCCATATGCAGTCTAAAGACTGGTGGCGATGAGTCCCTCCTGCATTTTGGGTGGTCTGTTTACTTTCCATGTACTTGCATTTGCATTTCATATATATGATAAAATGAAAGAGAAATAATCACTGCATTCACTGTGTTTTGCGTGTCTTCAGTACTGTCTTCTCCATGTTTTGTGTGACTATAACGGTCTTCTCCATGTTTTACATGCCTGTTACTATCTTTAGTGTGTTTGGTGTGTTTTCACTGTGCCTAGCGTGTTTGTTGTGTTTTGATCATACTTTAATGCATGTATTGGCCTTGCATTTATACATACATTAAAGTGGCGGTTAAATATTATGTCAGAAAATTTCTCCTTGGGGGCTTTTCCCTCTTAAGGTTTAGCTCTCGAGTCTTTAGAATTCATTATAAGCATCTTGGATATTCATGTTGACTCCCAAGGAGAAAACCCCTGAGTTTTATGGAAGATACAACCTAGGGCGTACACTTGTGATGAATCCTGACTAAAATAGGGAGGGAGGACTTCGGCACCCGTGCCCTAGTCTTGCCCTATTTTAGGTCAGGACCTAAATCTAAGTGTTGGTTATGTGACTGTTATTAGGTCCTATGCTGACACCTCAAGTTTGAATTACAAAATTCTTAGCGAGAATATGTTTAGTTGCATATATAAGCATGTTTATGGGTTCATTTCTAAACGAGATGGACATTGTGAACTTGTGATCTTATGCTAAAGTGATTCAAGGCCTTCATTGTGTTGTAGAGCAGTATTGTGTTGTTATTATGTTTATTTGTTGCAGATTTGACTCCATCTCCTCATGGCATGAAAGATCTTCCTTCCATGGGAGCTACACCTCCAAGGTGACATTTTTTTGTGTTTCAATCATTTATCATTTAGATTTTGCCTCTATCCCATAGGGATACACACTCTTTATTTGACAACGGTGTTCAGAAGACTTGAATGTCTCTCCAGGGCTTGACTGATGCAAGCCTCTAAACACCACAACCACCAACCCCTTTTTCTGTGATTGTAGGTTACATGTTGTAGAAGTGGAAGAAGTGGAGTTGCAGGGAAGCAGAGTAGAGTGTTGGAAGTGTAGAGGAAATCAGAAAAGCAGGACCTGGACTAGGGTGCCTGCTCAGTAGTCCTCCAGATCTCGAAGCAGTAAATTCTCTGGAACAACATAAACAAGTTGCAAACATTCTTCAGAGATCCTGACAAAAACTAGTACCTTGGATTTGGGCACCCTCTCATCAGTCCCCGACTATTCCACATCTAAAATCCCATAATGTGGTATATATTTGATTTTCATTTGATATCTCTGTGTGCGAGCATTTGTCGAGATTCGTCTGTTTGTTTACGATTTTATGAAATTAGGGTTTTAAGCATAATTGGACTTTAATTGATTAATAAAGTAGCAAATTCCAAGTTTTCTCTTCATTCTAAATGACACTAAATCTATAGAAGAGCCCTCTTACAAGAGATTGTGGTCTCACTCAGTTTATGTCCTTGAATGTTGGAGTGAAAGGAGGATTTACCCTTGAAACCAAAACCCCTCTTTTCACTACTAAACAAGAAAATATGTTTCAAATCTTTTCAACCCAGAATGTGTACAATGTGTGTCAATATAGAATATTGGTAGGTAGATTTGTAAAAGTCATCTCTCTACCACCTATTTTGACTAAATAATAACTAATTAATAAACATATAAACTTAGAACATTAATTGGATCCTAAGTTTTCATTTTTGGTGCAACAAAGTGTAGGTTTTAGGAATATTTAAAATATGTTTTGAATAAATATTATTTTACATTTGGCCCTATCTTGATCAACTTCTATACCCACTATGAAGCCCTCTCCCTTACCTCTTGCATTTATTTACCCCAAGCATAGATTTTTTTTTTTCCCTCTTGAACCTTTGGTGATTAAAAAAAAAAAATTGAAGTTACAAAGCTTCATTGAAGAAATTGTAAATGATCTATTATATTGATTAAGGCATTTGCATAGTGCCTGATTGCATACTAAATTAAATAAAAATTCCCTTATAAAAGCTGTTAAATACACAATCCCAAAATAATAAACTTGGCATGATTGCCGTTATGCCAATATAATAATTCTTAAACAATGTAAGGTCAATGGCATACTGACTAGGTTTATAGATATAATAGATTAGAAGACAAACGGTCAACTAGAAATTCAAGTATATTCACTTAAATAAATGCCCATGCACAAAGAACAAATGAGATGAAAGATTACTTTTCAGGCTTGCAGAAAGAACAAAACAGTCAGAATATTTTGCAGGTTTGAATTGGTATCAAATGTAAAGGCCAACACACTGACATAGGCCCGCACTCTTAGAATAGCAGAATCTACTTCATCAGTCCCCAAGTCATTTTTAAACAGAACACCCTCTTATACCACTCTTTAAATGCAAAGACATGCCTGCCCTTGAAAGTTTGTCACTCATAAAAAATAATACTTAATAGTCATACATTTTATTTATCAAGGTACAGTTTGGTGCAAGCAGTAGAAGTTTATGGTGAGATGTCATGTGCAAGTAGAAAGAGACACTGAAATACAGACACCATGTGCAAGTAGAAAGTAACATTGAAATACAGACACCATGTGCAAGTGCAAAATGACAGTGTGAGAAAGCAATAAACTTAATTTGGTATATCATATGCATAAGATAAATACTTAGCATGTAAGTCTTTCATGCCACCTTTGGTTCATATAATATAGATCCCTTCTTTGATAGAGGATCAGACATATGAAAGGACTGAGCATAACCACATTGGGATTGACCTTGTGTATGTCAGTAATCTTATTTGAATTAGTCTGAAATTTGTTTATTTTCATGTAAATTAAGTATTAAAGCTTTCCTTGAGCCGATCTTTGACTTGTGGTTAGAATCAGTAGCTTGTTAAAGCTAATTCAACACAGTTCAACAAAGATAAAGCCAAGTATAAGATTCAGAATGTTCTTAGAGTCTTCTCCTATCTAAATCCAACCAAAAACCACTGCATGCAATTTTGGTGTCGTCCTCTTTTGCATAACACCCAGTAATTTGAAAAACAAATATGTCACATGGACATATCACCTCAAGAGCTGGTTCGGAACTAATTTTAGCCTTCTAAGATGTACAAGGAATAAGTAAACCAAAATGAAAAGTTCTTTGGATCAACTGGGTATTAGTCGAAATGAGATTTGGCAGCGAGTTACATGTAACTTAAACAGCAATTTGACAGCTCCAAAAGATCTGCAATACACCCTCTTAATGGCTCTGGAAATGTTTAAAGTAAAGGCATCTATAGCAGCAGCAGATCAAGAAAGTTCAGTAACCAAAATAATTAAAAGGTGATGTCAGAAGTTCCTTGTTAGTAATGGGACCCCGAGGCATTGCACAACTGATATTATTAAGGGTATTGGTACAATTTACATGGGCTATTCTTAAATATCATCTATTTCAACAGTCAAAAGTTAATTTTGGCCAATAAAAATAGGACAACTATTTACCAGTTTTTACTGTGGAGAGGATACTATTGAGTGTTTAACCATTGAAACGAGAAATGAATAATATTTAAGTAGAGTAATTTACATACACTCCATTGAATTGGGTGTTCTCCAAATATAAAGAATGCAATCAACACTATTCACTATTTTACAAACTAGTATACCTATATTTTAAAAAATATATCTAAAGTACGCCGAGAGATATCCTTCTCGAGGCGCCTATTTTTTTAATCAATTTACTACACATAGGTGGAAATAGGCGCCTCGAGAAGGATATCTCTCGGAGTACTTTAGATATATTTTTTAAAATATAGGTATACTAGTAGCATCCAGAGTGCAAGCATAATTCTAACTATATTATATACCTTATTAAGAATTATTATTATATAATATTATATTATAACATAGGTTAGATATATTATTATAAAATATTATATAATAATTATAATTATATATTATAATATCTCTCGGCATATTTTATACTAAACTAACCCTAACCATAAAGGTCTTAACCCTAATTATATTATTTGTTAAGGTTTTAATGAAGGTTAGATTTAGAATTATGGTTTTGTTTAGGGATTGGTTTATGATATAAGGCTTATAAATAGGGTTAGATATAGGTTTAGGATTATAAATCAATGCTAAGTGTAATCATCTGATTATGGTTAGAATTAGAATTAGGGTTAGATTGAGGGTTATGATTACAATTAAGATTTGGGTTAGGGTTAGAACCAAGGTTAGATTAGAATTAGGGTTTTTTTTATGAATATAGCTAAGGGTAAAGTTATAACCCTAATTCTAATCATAATTCTAACCCTAATTATAACCATAACCCTAATTCTAACCCAAACCCTAATTCTATCTCTAACTGTAATTGTATTGATAATATTAATTTTATCCTTAACCCTAACCCTATTTTTTATTAATTATATTTGTAACCATAAATCTAATGCTATCCCTAAATGCAACTATAACCCTAACCTTAATTGAATCCCTAATACTAACCATAATTCTAAGTATAATTCTAACCTTGATTCTAACCAAAACATAATTCTAACCCAACCCTAACATTCAGGCCAATACTAATCCTAATTCTAACCCCAACTGTAACCCTAATTCTAACCTAAACCCTAACCCTAACCCTAATTCTAATTGTAACTGTAATTCTAACCCTAATAATAACGTTAATTGTATTCCTAACCTTAATTCTAACCCTAATAATAGCCCTAACCCTAATTGTATCCTTAACTTATAATTCAATCCAAATTGTAATGATAACCCTAACCTTAATCCTGACAATAATGCTAACCATAGCTCTAATTCTAACCCTAACCCTAATTCTAACCTAAACCCTAACCCTAACCCTAATTATAACCATATCCTAACCCTAACCTTCATCCTGATAGTAATGCTAACCCTAACTCTAATTCTAACCCTAACTCTAGTTCTAACCATATTTCTAACCCTAACTATAACCCTAATTCTAACCCTAAGCCTAATTCTATCCCCAAGCCTAAAACTAACTTTATTTGTAACCATAATTCTAAATTGAACCTAAACCCTAACCCTAATTATAGCCCTAACCTCTAATTTAAACCAAAATTGTAACTATAACCCTAACCCTAATGTTAATCTTGATAGTAATTCTAACCTTAACCCTAATTCTACCCCTAGATCTACTTAACCTTAATTCTATTCATAATTCTAACCCTCACCATAAACTTGATTCTAACACTGATTTGATTCATAATTCTAACCCTAATTCTATTCATAAATTTAATTCTAACACTGATCTAAACCTTAACCCTAACCCTAATTGTAGTCCTAACCTCTAATTTAAACTGAAATTGTAACTATAACCCTAACCCTAACATTAATCCTGATAGTAATTCTAACCCTAACCCTAGTTCTACCCTTAGATCTACTTAACCTTAATTCTATTCATAATTCTATCCCTCACCATAAACTTGATTCTAACATTGATTTGATTCATAATTCTAACCCTAAGTCTATTCATAAATTTAATTCTAACACTGATCTGAACCCTAACCCTAACCCTAACCCTACTTTTGACCCCAATTCTCATTCTAATTCTCACCTTATTTTTAACTGTAATCTTAAACATAGTTCTAATTTAAACCCTAACCTTAACCCTAACTCTAACCCTAAGGGTGACCATAATTCAAACCCTAACCCTAACCTTAATACTAACCTTAACCCTAATTCTAACCCTAATTCTAACTCTAACCCTAACCCTAACTCTAATTCTAACACTAACCCTAACCTTATTTCTAACTCTAATTTTAGCCTTGACCCTAATTTTCAAGCTAACCTTGACCTTAATTATAATTCTCCACCTAACCCTAACCCTTATTATAACTAAAAGATTTAATTATAAATAAATCCTATAATTAAATACATTCCTCTATGGTATTTTAAGATGATAAACAAACCCATTTAATACAATAATTAAGTCCATTACTCTTACTTTAATAGAACATAATAAATAAAATCAAAACCTCACTTACATTAAAATTTAATAAAAGCTTTAAACTAAAATAAATCAGAAATAATAACAAGAGACGCAATGCGTCAGGTTCCTGCCTCTATGTTTTGAATGTTGTAATATATCATTGGGGAACATGCCTCTATGTTTTGAATGTTGTTGTAATATATTGTCAGGGAACAAAATTTTAGTGAAGGTAAAAAAAATAGAATAGCAAAACTTGATGACATGAGAAAAGTTAGTGCAAGTAATGAATTCATGTGTCCAATTTTATCTAGAAATCATCAAATAGAGGATTGTGAAGAATGATGGTCATATAACTGAAAAGTCAAAAGATATGTAATGCACAAAGCAAAAAGCATGCAAAACAAACTAGTGGACTTCCAGTTTACCTGCCTGGTTTCATAAGTTTATATGGTTTTGTCATGCGTACAAATTCTTATTCGATACAGAAGCCACTAGTAGATTTTTTTCAAAAGCAATAATGTATTGTAAATAGAATGAATGCACTTGTTCATATGCTTAAAAAGGGGCAAATGTTCAATCCTATACTTAAGAATAGCTGAATACATGCAATTCTTAATACTCTAGGTGCTTTCTTATGAGGAAGAAAGACATTATATACAAAAAGGCATTTTCTTATGGTATCACAATGAAATGAGCTACCAAGCTAGAGAGTTCTTTACAAGTAAAAATTAGAGTGAGCTTGGACTTCCAGAATCTACTTAAGTTCCAAGCAACTAATGGGACAAATAATTAAAATGTAACAAAAAAATTTTTCATTATTATTCATAAAAATAATAACCTACATATCAGCAAAGAAGCAATACAATAGCAGTGACACATTTGACCAAATTAAAAGTTTTCTGTGATTTTACATTATTCAAATAACATGCAAGTAAATGTGATTTGTCAGTTGAAAATACAAAATTTAGCAGTAATAGCGTTAGCCAACTATAAAGTGGTGCCACTACATAGCCTAAGGGACTTGTTAAACAATTTATTTTTAAATGTATAATTAAACCATGATACTATATATTAGATGTAACTGTTTATAATAGCATGCTTACAGACAATTGAATATAAAATGGAAACAGTCCACAGGTACACTTTGGGAAAGATAGTACAGTCAAATAATAAAGCATACAGTTAGTTTAAAATAGTCCACAGGTACACTTTGAAAAAGACACTAGAGTCAAATAATGAATAAATAATAAATTAGTCGAAAGCAAAGTAAATAAAATGGTGATATGCATTGCATAGCTTGAAGAGATGGATACAAGACAGTCTAGGAATAATGTTTTCTGTCAGTGTAATTTATTTGGTCTGAAACATCAGTCAAATAGTTTACTAGACTATTTTTATGCCAGATCTCAAAAACAAAGAAAAATGATCATAAACATTCTATAGTATGAAATGACAGGTACGATGATGATATAAAGAGATGGCCCAATGAAATTTGATTAAAATTTAAAAAACACTAGATTAAGAGCTTGATTTTGTAGTCCAAAATGCCAATTACATAAGTTCCAAGGCAAATTCTTTCATGAGATATTCAAAATAGTAAAGTTAGGCAAAATGATAGAGTAATGTGTAATTTAGAGAGCAAAGAGAGTATTAAAGAGGTATTGTGTATAAGATATATGTAACAAAATGCTTTAGAAGAGACTAGCTGCGGCTATGTAATTCAGTCTGATTGTGGTGTTGTACTGTATTTGCTCCCTGCAAGATGAACATGAAGGTGACTGTAAACATTATTTTATTGGAAAAAACAAGCAATAGGGAGGAGGCACTATAGCCTTGGTGAAGAAGTTAAATTTGTTTGTTGTTATTTTTGTTTACAACTAAGAAGTTGCAAGAAGAGCAGGGGTGTACCTTAATATATTAGCATGATGTGTTCATTCTTCAGCACAAGATGCTTTAATGATGATATTGCCCTTATTCAATGTAAATTGTCCTTTCTTGCTGAACTCTCGTAACATGAAGATAACTGCTGATTTATCTTCGAGGTACTTCTCATAGCTGATCTTTTGTAGGTTTGGCAATAGCATCTAGATGATATAGTTGGCACAAGAGCAATGTATTGTTTGTTTGTTGTCTGTGGTCAAAATAGTCTTGAGATAATGCGAGTAGATATAGGTGACCTCTTCATTGCATCTATCACACTGGGCAGTTTCATGGTCAAGTGCTCCATAGGAATCAAATTTATAATTGCATTTTGAACAAAATGCGTGGAAAGGACTGAAAAATGCATTGGCTATTTTCAATGTTCCTTGTACCAGCAATACATATGGAAGTATTATTTAGTTAGCAAGAGGATTTTTTTGTTAATTTTGTTTTAGATTTGCCAGCAAAAAAATTGGAGATTTCAAGAGTTGTTACCTCAAATGTTGAGTGTAGCAAACTGTTTAAGTGATCCAAGGTCCTTTTGTCATTTAATACATTGATAATGGTTGAGTGGCATGTGTGAAGCATGTTGTCTTTGGCATTCATCCATTTGACAATATTTTTGAAAAGGATGAGTAGAAATTCATTCCTTCAGAGTTGTTCTTCCATTCTTAAGAAATGGTCCTCTAAATTCCGGTGCATCTATAGCTGTAAGTGTAAATAGTGTAAGTATGAAATGAAATTGAAGAAGAATAATGAATATTAATTGGAAAGCAGGTTCAAGAACTAAAAACAATTTAAACAAGAAAGGAGATAGTTGAAGCATAAACAGGCATTGCAATGAGACCTTTTGACTTGGTTTCAGCATCTGCAAGTCCAAGGATTCCTTTCTTGTAATATTTATGGTTGTAAAGCATTTATTTTTCTTTTTTTTTTCATGCAAGCTACCATTTATTTTCTGCAATAGTGTAAGTCAATGGGATTGTACAGCATGTAAGAACTAATGCTCAAGGGCCTCCATGCAGTTGAGATTGAAACTCAGATGCCCAATCAAATTTTTTCAATCTAAAACCCTAAGACTAAATCAAAACCAAATCTTGTGTAGCAGTACACTACATTGGAAAACAAGTGAAATCTTGAATATCAACTTATAAAGAACATGACAAGGACCCTTCACCAGAATTTAAAAGCTGAAATACAACTTAGTCTATCATGACTCATCTATAGAGCCTCTCCAGTCTCCGTCAAATGGGTTAAGTCATCCAAAATATGTAATACATTAACACTGAATGTGACTGTACATGTGCAATCATTAGATTAGGCTAATGGTGGCTGGTGGCTGCTACTACAGCAGGACATTTTTTCTACACACTGTAGAAAACAAACTAATCTCAAAACAAAAAACTGACAGTTGCAAAGATAAACCCATCAAAAAAAGATAAACCCATCAAATGACCCCTTTCTAAAAAGTGGATTATCCATCTAACATGGCCACACAAAAAAGCCTCTACTAGATAATAATATTAAAGAATTAGATTAGGAGAATTAGGTTTCCACAATTGAATTTAGTAACTTTGTAAAGCTTTTACATAAAACTGGGGTAATAATATTTATTATCTCCATGTTTGCATTACATTCCGTGACCCATCATTAGGATTGAGGAAGTCAGGGCAAGGGAATAAATTCAATTTACATGTATATAGACTGAAGTCACTAGATTGATCCTGAGGTATGACATATTTCTCAGTTCATCAATGCAGAGGCATCTTTATTACTTTCAACAATGTTGAAAATGTTTTGGATTTACTGTCTAAACTTAGTCAATAAATCATTCCTACAACTAATAGAGCTAGTTCATGTAACTTCAAATTTGTAAGGCCTACTTCACCTTGGGAGTTCGTGATTAAGAGTTTGATCTGTGATAGGAAGAAATAGACAACATGATTTGAAGGAAATAACTTCTGCAAAAAGGTGCATAATCTGCAGTTTTCTTTGATCTTGTACTTTTGGATGTATTGATCTTTTTTGAGATTTAACAAAAAAAACCTTTGCTTCCCCCATGGATAAGGAGAACAAGAGCAGTTGCTTCATATAGAAGTATACTTACAGGCCCAATAAAAATGATAATGAGAAAGGAGTGGGTGTTCCTTAGAAAGATTCAAGGCACAGTCCTTGAAAAATGCAACATGAGATTCATATTGAATAACTATAAAGGGAACATCTAAGTGGAAGCAAGAGGAACATTTGGGATTGATTGGGGAAGCCACCCTAAAGCAAAGAAAATAGACCATAGTCCTTCAATTTTTGGGAAACAAGTTGCTTGTAACGTTGCAAATCTACACCCAAACAAGATTACCTGGCAACAATAGTGAAAATTTTCCACAGCCCTTTTTTGATGACCTAGACAAGAACACATTTAGAGAGGTCATTGGAGCCTTGAATTTTGTACAAGAGGTTTGATATGTGAACTCAAACATCAGGCCTCCTATAGGATGAGAGCAACATGCAAATATAGGACAAATCTTAAGGATCTGGTCTTTGAATTAAGAAAATATAATCATTCTCATGAGGAAAGAAATGCAAATATGAACTTCATTAACAGCCAAAGATGGCATCTAAAATAATACCTATAAGGGCTTGAATTGATCAGAGTAGTGTAATACACAGAACCACGTGTTACAAGAAACCATAGTAATATCCTTCATACAGTTAATTTAAGGACCATTCTTTGTTTTGGTATGAACTTGTCCACAATATTATGCAAAAAGAGGCAAAATAGGATAAGAAACAAAAACTACTATCACAGGAACATAATATTAACCAAATTTAAAAATTACCAGAGTGACCATGATTGTGATATAAGGTGTCACTATATGTATGTATATGCATATAAAACTTGCTAATGCATGATTATTATGGGCATGAGTAGATTGACTAGATGCAATTTTCCACCAACCTTACAATGCTTAGAGAATATCCAAAGTAAATTGATTTTACCCTAAAACTAGAGATATAAATGGGGAAAAAACCTTTTAGAAAGAAAAGTCAAGCTTAGAAAAATCTCCATCAAAGCAGATGGTTGATAAGGTCAATATCAATAAAAGTGATATCCTATTGATATTTCCCCATTGCTCAAAGGAATTGATATGGAAATGACCTAAAGATACAATATGGTTTTCTGAACTGTGTACTCTGTGTAGAGTGTCAAAGACTCTACATTTTGTTTCAGTCGCAGCAAGTCCGCAGGTCTCTTTTGTTTCTACGTGAGTTTCAAAGATATCACTGCGCGGGTTTCTAATGCTTTGTGCGGAAGCTACCAAGTGTCGAGCCATAGTTAAAGCCATGGTATTGTTACTACTATTAACTTTTGTGTGAAGCGTGCCACGTAACAAATTATTTCAATATTTCAAGTTTCAGTTTTGCTGCGGAGGTCACCACATGTAGCATGCGGAGGCAGTCCCTAAGTTTCTATGTTGTGTGCGGAGTTTTCCATGTGTCTCTTTATTTTGCTGCAGAGTTTGCTGCGTGTTTCTTTCCGTATCATGTTGATGCTTGTAAAGATAGATGGTGGGCCACAGTATGTTTCAAGTTCCAAGCTGTGGAGAATGCCACGTGGCGATTGCAGAGATAGAGTTATTTTTGTTTATGACCCTTTCAGTGAGAAACTTTAAGCTTCTTAAGTTTTGTATGGATTGTGCCAAGTGTTAGCTTCCGTGGGGAGTTTCAAATGTTTTAAATGTTTCAAGCAGTGATGCGGGTTGCGACAGATGTCATAAGCAGAAGTCACCCGAGCATAAAGACACAGTTTTGAGGCTTTTGCGAAGAAAGACACGTAGATGTTTCTGAAAGTTGTGGAACGCGACAAGTGTCATTTTCCTGTTCATTTCTGAAAGTAGAAGAAGTTTATCGCTTTGCTGCGGATGCTACCATCTATCATAGTATGTTTTAAGTTTCAAGTGCATGGGTCTCGCCATATGTCTGTGTCTTAATGAAGGAGTTGCGCCACATATATTTTGCCCCAACCAATGAGCCTGCACAAGTGGATGGCTGTTATAGATTTGAAGGATCATGACCACCGGAGACTTCCAGTTATCTTCAGTTCCATTGGGCCATTGGGATTCAGTTGTTATAGACAATCTAGAGTCAAATCTTTGGTTATAAATATGTAATAGATCTAGACACATATATACACATAGAGATACACAGAGTTAGATATTTTTTGATAAGTTTTGTGAGAATTTAAAAAGAGAAGTTGGAGACTTTGCTATGGCCAGTTGATGTCATTTTGCCTTTATTTGTTGTTCTTGATAAGAAAGTTAATGTACCTGTGCATGTATCTGTGCCTTTTATGTTGCTGGAAGATTAATGAGAACTCTGTTCTGTGCCTTGTTTGATATTATCTGTGTCATTGCAAAGTGTTTGATTGTGAGCCTTTGATTATATTCATTCCATTTGTTTATGTTAATCATGCAATATCTGCTCTTTAATATAACTAAATCTTGAGAATAGTTTCACTGTGCTTAATTTGAAAGGAATACTTTTACTCAGGCGCATTGCCATAGTTAGATTTACTTAATTGTATTTGTAATCTTGTTAGTTTCTTACCCTTTGCTCAAAACCCATTTAAAATAGAGAAGAGCCAGCTTCTTTAAAATCTAGAGGTTGTTTCAAGTAGCAAGTCCCACATTCTTAAAACTTCCCATGTTGGTGTTAGAACCTGCGCAATTTTATACGTCAACACTCTATTAACCTAGTCAGCCATCCTCAAGCTAAAGATAGTTTGAAATTTGTTTAAATGTTTTTACTATAGTTTTCTTTAGGAAGATACATATGACAACTTGCATAAATAGGTATTTATACAAGGGCTTCTTTCAGCTATTTACTATCACCCTATTCAGGATTAATCCTTATTGTAGCTTTATCATCTATCCTTTGTGGGGGTTTTTGGAAATTCTTTTACTCAATGAAGCTTCTAACCATTCAGGGATCAATTTGCCTCTGTACAATTTTTTTCCCTATGTTCTGGTTTGTTACAACTAACAGATAACTGTTACTTGGGTGAAGGAGTTTTATGCCATGAAGCTTCTGGCAACTTCAAGGCTGGTACTTTCACTAGTTGTTGATGTCAGGGTGTTGGTAATGATAGGTATTAATAGGCACTCTCTTAATTCAATCTTGTGCTGCATGTTCAGTCTGATAGATTTGTTGTATGACTATGATATGACACTGGTTGGTTTCTTAATCTGCTATCCTTATCCTTCTTTGTAAACTAGCATTGTTCAATATTAAACAAATTAGTATATTGGGTTCTTTAGTGGAAGCCATTGGTTAGGCTAACATGCATTGGACTACTACATAGGATCTAAGCTCAACAATTACCTTGTGTAGTTTAAATTTTAAAGTTTGGTAGTTACAGACACATAAATGAGTTAAAGTTCTCTCTTTATTTTGACAATGGATTATGAATGTGATCATAAATGATGATATAAAATAAGCATCACCATTACCATCATAAAGTGTAAGAATTTTATATTTCTAAATTAAAATTTTCTAAAATGTGTTTTTTAAATTATTTAGATCCTAGAATATTTAAAAAATGGATAAAATGGCTACTATAATGTTTAAAACAAGCATGTAGGAAAACAATAATGCTACCATTCCTTTACCCTTGAAACTAAAATTAAATCAGTGAAAAACCTAAATCATGACAAAAGCAAAGGCAATTGCCACCTGTCTCAAAGGTGCACAGTTGTAGCCCTAACAATTTTATCAACACACGCGTCTTTTAAGGTTCTCAAATGTGGAAGGGAGATTATTAGCTTTCAGACTATTTTCAAATGCAACCACATAGAAACAACTTCAGAGGGGTGCATCAGTTTTAGAGGACAAGATTTATTAACTCCTACCCAGGGAACAATTAGTCCCAGAGCCAGTGATTCAGAATCGACATCATTGAGATCAAACACTTCTAAAAAAATGGATTGTGAGAGTTCCTCATTGGGATGAGATAGCTTTAAAGAGGAAGCAGGTGCGCTCAAACTATAGAAAGTTTATAAAAGCTACCACAGAAGACAGAATCTTGCAGATTGTGCTGTGTACATTGAGGAACTCTGGTTCTATACAGACTGTGCCATGCCCTCTTGAGACTGTGCCATGCCTTTTTTTTTCACTTTTGTGAGTCAAGATCCAAATAGATTATTTTGTTACACTGATAGGAGAAAGAATGTGTGGAGATATCGTGTTGGTAGTGCATCACTTCGTTATTGCCAGATCAAAATAGGAAACAATTGGTTGTGTTGGATAATATTTAATAAATTATATTGAAGAAAAACACCATATGTGGCAAACAATTGGTTGCATGGCCTTGCTGTCTTCACCTCCCTTCTAATGATTTTGCTAATGCCGATTGTTAAGATTCATTTTTATTTTTTAATTTGTGTCTGGCAAACAAAAAATGGCACTTTTTTTTGGATTAGGAGAACTGTCTTTGTTATTAACCTGCATTGACCTCTCCCCTGTTTCCCCAATTTTACCTCAGTGTTCTCTTGCTTTTAGTTTAATTTTGTGTGAGGACCGCCCTTTTTACTACTGTTGTTATGACTAATTACAGTACTGTTATTGTTACTTTCATATTTGTGGGATAGCAGTTCCCGAAATTTGTCAGACTATTTAACTTTATTATGTTTTCGGAAAAACTAATTGGGTGATGTTTGGATAAGTTACTTTTCAGAAAAATGAATTAGGTGATGATGGAAAATTGTAATATGATTTTTAATTATGTTAAATTGTACTAGGGCATGAGAATGCATGTGTTATTTAAGTTGCTTCGGCTATGATGAATTTATGTGGTTACTGATCTTGTAATTGAGTGTGCAGGGACTACTAATCAAACCACAGATTTCGGAGATCATTCCACACCTTGTTATTTGTTATTCCCTGTTAAGCCGATCTGGTTCCACGAGGAACCAAGATCTCTTTGTGTTTGATGTCATGATGTAATGTGGTCTTTCGTATGGTCGAGTGGGTTAGGTTACCCTCATGTAACATTATTTTTTTTATAAGTAAGTGTTGTAAAGAGATTGAAGTTGAAATTTCTATTTTTTTTTTTTTTTTATTTAAATTATGAGGCCCTTTTTCTTGTGCTTTACCTTGACCTGGGGTGTCTTGTATGGGTTAAAATTGACCCTGGGTTCTACCCCATGGGTCCAGGGGCCCATTTGACATGGGTAACCCTTGAATAACCTCCATCTAGTCAACTTAACCTTCCCCTGAAGTTAAGTGGCGAAAATTGGAGGTAGGAGGGGACATGATGGGTTGTACCAACACTCAACCCATCCCCTCTACTTTTCCCTAGATAAGAGATGCCATCCATTAGTGAAAGTCACCTCTTCTTTAGTAAGATTCCCCCATGTACTATGGGGACACCCATGTGAAGAAAGGAGAAAGAGGCATGGGTCACCTGTCTTGTTCCCATTTAACTCTTTTTTTTATTTCTCCCATGAGAAAGTGGAGTCACATGAGAGGAATAAGGAGTACCCTTGGGAATGGAGAGTGACATAAGCCACCTGGACAGAATAGTGGTTTTTGGGAAGGGTGAGGAGGTGACAAGTGTCACTTCCCCATTTCTCAAAATTAGAAGGAAAGAGAATTTTGGGTTATTTATTTTAAAATTTTGGGAGGAGAGGGAGTTAGTTGAATTTTGGGGAAAAACTTTCATTTTGGCCTTACCAAAAATAGAGAAGTTAGTTTGGAAGATAGAGAAGGGAGAGGGAGTTGGTGGCTAAGGTTGGAAGTGAACTCTGTGGACTCTGCAACAACTTCATCCCAGGAGGGCTTTGCAAGGTTGGTCTGAATTTTACCTTTATTTTGGTAGAACTGAAATGTGCATGAAATGTGTGTGAAATATGTGTTTAAATTTGTTTTCTGTGGGTTCTTGTCGGGTTGTTTGACAGAGCGTCTCCCACTTGGGAGAAATGCTCATCAAGTTTGGGGTAGGGGAGGAGAGATCCTCCTCGGGTGCATACTTGTTTCCATCTTTTGGGATGTTGAAAGCCTTGAGGGCATGTATCTGTGACTGTATTTTTGACTTGAGAGTCATATACAGATTTCTTACAAATTGTGATCACACTTGGTTGAGACCAAGAGAAATTTATATTAGTTCATTTATCTGTCAGGGTGACACTCTGGAGTCGAGTGTGTCCACTCTCCTGCCCCTTATGAAACTCACTGTAGTTGAGTTTCCGTATTGTGTAAAATACCCACGGGTGTATGTGTGCTTTGGGATTGTTGTTGTTTCTGTTGTGAAGTGGAGTGTTTGAGTACCCAGGTGTGAGTATGGTCTCCCTAGCTCGGGGGTGACCCTCTTGCGGGTCTACGGTAGGGAGGAGAGCTAGACGAGTGGTCTTTTCTTCTTGTTTGTCTTTGATACGCAGGTTTTTCTCTTGGAGCTTCTGGTTGGCTATTTATGAAGAAACAGTTCATCTTCTTGTCATGAGAATTAGGCCTGGTTCATTTCATAGAGATGAAGAGAGAACACCTCTCTTGTTATTGTTGTAAATTAATGTTATTCTGGGAGTGAATAAAATCACCTCCCTGATCTTGTTATTATTGGACTTTTATTGGTTGTCATAAGTTTTCAGTGGTATACTGTTTGGGAGGAGAAAGTTCATATCTGGGAAGTTGGTATTCATGATGGAGAAGCTGTAATATGAATGTGCTTAAATTTTAAGTTGATGTTTGCAAACTTTGTTCAATAGCAATTTTTGTGTTTCAAGTATTACTGAAAGGAACAAGTTCGTTTTTGCAATTTAATCTGAGTTGTTTACATTTGAAAGTTTGGAATTGCTTCACTGAAATGCTAATTTTCTTTATAGTTCAATGTTAAAATGGAAAAGACAGTTTTAAATATTGGAGTTATTCTCATGGATTCTGATAATTTAGAGGAAATCTAGCATGTAAATATATAATCTGTTGTAAATTTACGAAGTCTTAAATGTTTATGAAAATGGAAAATTATACTTATAATAAGGGGATAGTTAGTTACCATTTCTATCAATTAAGTGAAATTGGGATATATATATATATATATATATATATATATATATATATATATATATATATATATCATATCGATAGGAGTAAATCTATGAACCATTTTGTTGGACCCTCGTTTAAAATCGTTATAAACTATGTCTCATGGATATAGAGAAAAAATATATATATATAACAATTATATTCTCACAATAGATGTTATTAAGTGTTGAACACAACAACCAAAGAAGATATATTACCATGAACAGAGTTTTATAAAGTGGTGAACCACCTACATCTATTGACAACGTCATACGAGTCACAATCAGTGTATGAATCGGAATTAAGAGTAACAGTAACAACAGTAATTCTAAACAAGAGAAAATAAAATTATAATGTAAAAGAGAGTTTAGGAATATTCAGTGATACTCTGGAAAGAGTTTCTCGGAAGTTTCAACTATTAATGTACTAATAATCACCCAGAAAATGAAGAGGAAAATTACACAACTCCTTGCTCAAAAGAACACTGGAAATAAACTTACGAAGCCACCACTGACAATCCATGTGGCCATATTAATCTCAACTGTAGCAAACGAACTCATATGTAAACCTGTAAGAGGTTCCGAAGAAAAAAAAAACTAACATTGGAAAACACAGAGGAGAAAATGCGCGACATTTCTCACACGGGATAAGAGAACTAAGTTGACGGACCCTTCTGCCAAATTTGCTTAGGAACAAGTTGACTAAGTATTTACGAAGAGGAGGAACCTAGATCGGGGAAGATTAGGAGACCGAGTCCAGCGAAATAGTAAACCAGCCTTTGTGACCTAGATCATCCTGAAATTAGGTTTAATATCAACAATAGCTGCAGTAATAACCCTGATTGACGTAAATCATGAAGAAAGGTCAGGATGCACATAAAGAAAGCATAGAAAATGAAAGAGAGAGAGAGACCGAAATATAAACACACTAAATGAACTAAGAAATAGTTAAGGTAAGGGCGATAAAGATATAATCAAAATTAAGAACTTGTGAAAAGGGAAGAGAGGGCAACCAAACCGCCTTGTTGAAAATGCTAAGTCATAGGAGAAGTATGTTTCAGGAAACAAGAGAGGAGACAGACAACCGTGCCTGGCTGAAAAATGACTAAATAGGGAGATCACTAGCCGGTTTAGTCAGAACAAGGCGTCGTGGGAAGTGGATCCTCTATCAGCGAACCACGTGCGTAAATGAGTGCAGCGTAATTCCCACTAACGCCGTAAGGCATTATGCTACCGAACATTGCCGAGGGTTCGATTTAAGAACGTTGGTAATCTCACTCTTGCAATGACGTTAGCAGTGTTGTATAGACCCTCTTGAGGATCTATATGCTTCTGGATGCACGCAATTGTACTTGTATTCCACCGAAGAGTGTAGCGTTTCGCCATGAGAGAACACCGTTGAGTATGTGTACGCATGCGAAGGGGGTTTTTAGGACAGTGTGAGAAAAGTTTTTCATATCTCGTGTCATAACCACATGACAGATGTGGTTATGACATGTGCGATGTGTGTTGTGACCACATGGAAAATGTGGG
Organism: Cunninghamia lanceolata; assembly: GCA_027924645.1. NCBI lineage: Eukaryota > Viridiplantae > Streptophyta > Pinopsida > Cupressales > Cupressaceae > Cunninghamia > Cunninghamia lanceolata. The sequence continues at coordinate 1,078,658 of BSBN01000910.1, read as the reverse complement.
CATGACATTTGGTATCAGAGCCAAGTTTGTAAACACTGGGCGTATTTGGGCACGTTATTATTCCGCAACTTTGGCTAATTAGTTTCTACCTTGTTTTGTAGGATGCCTCCCCGACGTGTTCGACGAGCGCGATCATGCCACACAGCGTCAGTCGAGGTGCACAGCGATTCCTCAGCCGAGGGACTGGCACCCGCAGATTCAGCAGCACCACCTGCACCACCTGTACCACAAGCACCACTAGTACCACAGGCGACACCAGTATCGGATATAGGTCCACAGATCTTACAGGCACTACAGACTATGCTAGACAGGTTACCACCAGTGATTCCTGAGCCACGTATAGAGCCTCGTGTTGATCCGCGAGAGGAGCCACGTGCCGAGTCACGTATTGAGCCACGTATGGAGCCCCGCATTGATCCACTAGAGGTGCTACATGTGGAGCCCTTCGTTGAGATTCCCGACACAACAGTAGAGGAGGTAGGGTCGGCCTCCCGAGCACGGAGCAGGAGTCCTCCGAGACTTTTGAGACAAGAACAGGTTCAGCAGGGAGTATATGAGGATGGTGTGGAAGAGCCACTTGGGAGACTTAGAGACAGAGGGGACCCTATCAGAGATCTATTGAGGCTCAACCCACCCACCTTCGCAGGAGCTACAGAGGGAGCTGTGGCCGAGGCTTGGCTAATTAGCTTAGACAGGTGTTTCGCATTGCGACCGTATGGGAGCAACACGAAAGCACGAGTGGCAGTTCATCTTCTTAGGGATGCAGCAGCCACCTGGTGGCGCACAGAGGAGTGCAAGCGCCGACTCTCCGTGGATACACTTACATGGGACACCTTCATTGAGCGCTTCAATGCGCGATATTTGTCCGAACATTATAGACAGCGCAGAATCGATGAGTTTCATGATCTACAGCAGAGGGGACTCACCGTTACTCAGTATGAGAGCTGATTTATAGAGCTTTCTCGTTACGCGGAATACCTCCATGACGAGAAAATCTTAATACACAAATTCATCAGGGGGCTAAATCACGGGATAGCAGGACCAGTTCGTATGGCAATCCCCAAACCATGAGCGAGGCTGTTGAAAAGGCCCTTATATCAGAGGAAATTCAGGGATGAGGACAGAATTCACGCCCACAGTACCAGGAACGGAATCCCCAACAACAACAAAATTTCCGAAGGCCTCAAAACACAACACAGAGAGGAGGATATAATCCTTCATCATTACCTCCTAGGCCTCCACAGCAACAGCAACATGCGACCTTAGGATTATGCCATTAGGGTCTTACGGAGTAGTTCTGGGTATGGATTGGCTTGCGGCACATAGAGCCAAGCTTGATTGTCGCCAGAGAACGATTAGCTGTTTAGACGATCATGGTTCGTCGGTTGAGATAGTGGGCATTCAAAAGCCCACGGCGGTTCGTATGATATCCGCACAACAACTTAAGCGCTGTATGCGGAAGGGATGTCAGATGTTTGCCATCACAGTCAGTGATAGAGCAGAGGATGAACCTGAGGCTACTTTAGATGATCACCCTATCCTTAGAGAGTTTGCCGATGTATTCCTGCCAGAATTACCTGGTATGCCTCCACGTAGAGAAGTGGACTTCCACATCGACTTAGTGCCAGGTGCAGAACCGATATCCCGCGCACCTTATAGAATGACGACCCATGAACTCACAGAACTTAAGCTGCAGTTGGAAGAATTACTTGAGAAGGGACACATCCGACCTAGCGTTTCACCATGGGGCGCACCAGTGATCTTCATGAAGAAGAAGGATGGGTCTCTTCGTCTATGCATGGACTACAGGCAGTTGAACAAGGTGACGGTGAAGAATCATTATCCTCTACCTAGGATTGACGACCTTTTTGATCAGATGCAGGGAGCCAGAGTGTTCTCGAAAATTGATCTAAAATCTGGGTATCATCAATTGCGCATCACGGAGTCAGATATTCATAAAACTGCTTTTCGAACCAGATATGGCCATTATGAATTCACAGTGGTACCTTTCGGGTTGACGAACGCTCCTGCAGTATTCATGAGTCTCATGAACGGGGTGTTCCGTACATACCTAGACCGGTTCGTGATCATATTCCTAGATGACATTCTGATTTATTCACGGACTGAGGAGGAGCATGTAGAGCACTTGCGTCAAGTTTTGCAGCAATTACGAGGGCAGCAACTTTATGGCAACTTGGCGAAGTGTGCCTTCTTCAGGACAGAGGTGCAGTATTTGGGACACATTTTATCAGGCGATGGCATCTCCGTAGATCCATCTAAAATTAGAGCAATCCAGGAGTGGCCGGCACCCACGAACGTGACAGAGGTCAGAAGCTTTATGGGGTTAGCCGGGTATTATCGTCGGTTTGTCGAAGGTTTCTCCAGGATAGCACATCCCATTACTTCCCTTCAGCGAAAAGGGAAGGGTTTCACTTGGACCGAGCAGTGTGAAAAGGCTTTTGGAGTCCTCAAAGAGCGTCTTACGAGCGCTCCTATTTTAGCAGTTCCAGATCCTTCAGAAGAGTTTGTAGTTTGCACGGATGCATCATTAGAAGGTTTGGGAGCCATGCTTATGCAGGATGGTCGAGCGATCGCATACGAATCACGGAAACTAAAGACACATGAGTTAAACTATCCTACGCACGACTTAGAGCTTGCAGCTGTTGTTCATGCCTTGGTTCGCTGGAGACACTTTCTCTTAGGGCGACGCTTTGAACTCCATTCAGACCATCATAGTTTGCAGTATATTTTTACACAGCCTAATTTGAACGCCCGCCAACGGCGTTGGATGGAATTCCTATGCGAATATGACTTCGATGTCCATTATATCAAAGGGAAGGAGAACGTGGTCGCTGATGCTTTGAGTCGAAGACGCCACGAGATCCAGACCCTGACCTTGAAGATGGACTTGAAGGATCGCATCTTACAGCATCTGCCGGAGGACGAATGGTTTCTTGAAGTGCAGCAGGCAGTACTAAATCAGAAGGCCCTTGAGGGCAAATTTACAGGATATACTCTTGATTCTGATGGTATGCTTCGACATCGGCAACGCATCTATGTACCCCATGCGGGTAATCTTCGTACAGTAATCTTATCAGAGGCTCATAGAGCACCCTACGCAGCACACCCAGGAGTGAAGAAGATGCATGCTGATTTACGACAGCTTTATCATTGGGCTGGGATGAGGCGTGACATTGCCGAATTTGTTGCTCGTTGCCTGGAATGTCAGAGGGTCAAGGTCGAACATCAGCATCCAGCAGGACTGTTGTACCCTCACGAGATACCTGAATGGAAATGGGATACCATTTCTATGGATTTTATCGTTGGTCTACCTATGTCATCGCGTCGCCATGATGCTATTATGGTGACAGTTGACAAGCTGACCAAAGTGGCGCATTTTTCACCAATTTGTACAACATACAATGCACCATCAGTGGCAAAGGTGTTTCTTGATCAGATTGTTAGACTTCATGGGGTACCTCGCCGCATTATATCTGACAGAGACTCCGTATTCACTTCATCGTTCTGGAAGGCCTTACATCAGGCGTTGGGCACACAGCTCAACTTCAGTTCCGCATATCATCCGGAAACCGACGGACAAACAGAGAGAGTTAACCAGGTGTTAGAAGACATGCTTCGCATGTATGTGATGGACCACCAGTCTAGATGGGAGGAGTACCTGTATCTAGTTGAGTTCGCCTACAATAATGGGCATCATAGCTCATTGGTATGCCTCCTTTCCAGGCATTATATGGCAGACCATGCAGAACACCTTTGAGTTGGGATCGTATAGAGGATAGAACAGTCATCGGCCCAGAGATAGTTCAGAATATGGAACTGCAAGTTAAACAGATAAGACAGAGGCTTCTGGAAGCACAGGATAGGCAGAAAAAGTATGCCGATGCTAAGAGGACAGACCGAAGCTTCTCTGTGGGGGAAAGAGTATTTTTGAGAGTGCGGCCGCACAAAAGTCCAATCCGTTACGGAAAAGGCTCTAAACTCGCACCTCGATTTGTAGGACCTTTCGAAATCTTGGAGCGGATAGGACCAGTAGCCTATCGTCTAGCCTTGCCACCTAGCCTGTCACGTATCCACGATGTATTTCATGTATCAGTTTTACGTCAATATATTTCTGACTTATCTCATGTGTTGGATTGGAGTGCTCTTCAGGTAGAGGCAGACGGACAACTGGCGTTGGAGCCAATTCGCATATTGGCTCGTCGGACGCTGGCCCTTCGAGGTCGAGAGCTGGACCAGGTTAGAGTCCAATGGGACTTATACGACGAAGTCACTGCAACATGGGAAGATGCAGAGAGATTGAAGACCCTGTATCCTCACCTTTTTGACGACTTCCAGGAGGAAGTACCGTCTTAGGGGGAGAGGATGTGAGGACCGCCCTTTTTACTACTGTTGTTATGACTAATTACAGTACTGTTATTGTTACTTTCATATTTGTGGGATAGCAGTTCCCGAAATTTGTCAGACTATTTAACTTTATTATGTTTTCGGAAAAACTAATTGGGTGATGTTTGGATAAGTTACTTTTCAGAAAAATGAATTAGGTGATGATGGAAAATTGTAATATGATTTTTAATTATGTTAAATTGTACTAGGGCATGAGAATGCATGTGTTATTTAAGTTGCTTCGGCTATGATGAATTTATGTGGTTACTGATCTTGTAATTGAGTGTGCAGGGACTACTAATCAAACCACAGATTTCGGAGATCATTCCACACCTTGTTATTTGTTATTCCCTGTTAAGCCGATCTGGTTCCACGAGGAACCAAGATCTCTTTGTGTTTGATGTCATGATGTAATGTGGTCTTTCGTATGGTCGAGTGGGTTAGGTTACCCTCATGTAACATTATTTTTTTTATAAGTAAGTGTTGTAAAGAGATTGAAGTTGAAATTTCTATTTTTTTTTTTTTTTATTTAAATTATGAGGCCCTTTTTCTTGTGCTTTACCTTGACCTGGGGTGTCTTGTATGGGTTAAAATTGACCCTGGGTTCTACCCCATGGGTCCAAGGGCCCATTTGACATGGGTAACCCTTGAATAACCTCCATCTAGTCAACTTAACCTTCCCCTGAAGTTAAGTGGCGAAAATTGGAGGTAGGAGGGGACATGATGGGTTGTACCAACACTCAACCCATCCCCTCTACTTTTCCCTAGATAAGAGATGCCATCCATTAGTGAAAGTCACCTCTTCTTTAGTAAGATTCCCCCATGTACTATGGGGACACCCATGTGAAGAAAGGAGAAAGAGGCATGGGTCACCTGTCTTGTTCCCATTTAACTCTTTTTTTTATTTCTCCCATGAGAAAGTGGAGTCACATGAGAGGAATAAGGAGTACCCTTGGGAATGGAGAGTGACATAAGCCACCTGGACAGAATAGTGGTTTTTGGGAAGGGTGAGGAGGTGACAAGTGTCACTTCCCCATTTCTCAAAATTAGAAGGAAAGAGAATTTTGGGTTATTTATTTTAAAATTTTGGGAGGAGAGGGAGTTAGTTGAATTTTGGGGAAAAACTTTCATTTTGGCCTTACCAAAAATAGAGAAGTTAGTTTGGAAGATAGAGAAGGGAGAGGGAGTTGGTGGCTAAGGTTGGAAGTGAACTCTGTGGACTCTGCAACAACTTCATCCCAGGAGGGCTTTGCAAGGTTGGTCTGAATTTTACCTTTGTTTTGGTAGAACTGAAATGTGCATGAAATGTGTGTGAAATATGTGTTTAAATTTGTTTTCTGTGGGTTCTTGTCGGGTTGTTTGACAGAGCGTTTCCCACTTGGGAGAAATGCTCATCAAGTTTGGGGTAGGGGAGGAGAGATCCTCCTCGGGTGCATACTTGTTTCCATCTTTTGGGATGTTGAAAGCCTTGAGGGCATGTATCTGTGACTGTATTTTTGACTTGAGAGTCATATACAGATTTCTTACAAATTGTGATCACACTTGGTTGAGACCAAGAGAAATTTATATTAGTTCATTTATCTGTCAGGGTGACACTCTGGAGTCGAGTGTGTCCACTCTCCTGCCCCTTATGAAACTCACTGTAGTTGAGTTTCCGTATTGTGTAAAATACCCACGGGTGTATGTGTGCTTTGGGATTGTTGTTGTTTCTGTTGTGAAGTGGAGTGTTTGAGTACCCAGGTGTGAGTATGGTCTCCCTAGCTCGGGGGTGACCCTCTTGCGGGTCTACGGTAGGGAGGAGAGCTAGACGAGTGGTCTTTTCTTCTTGTTTGTCTTTGATACGCAAGTTTTTCTCTTGGAGCTTCTGGTTGGCTATTTATGAAGAAACAGTTCATCTTCTTGTCATGAGAATTAGGCCTGGTTCATTTCATAGAGATGAAGAGAGAACACCTCTCTTGTTATTGTTGTAAATTAATGTTATTCTGGGAGTGAATAAAATCACCTCCCTGATCTTGTTATTATTGGACTTTTATTGGTTGTCATAAGTTTTCAGTGGTATACTGTTTGGGAGGAGAAAGTTCATATCTGGGAAGTTGGTATTCATGATGGAGAAGCTGTAATATGAATGTGCTTAAATTTTAAGTTGATGTTTGCAAACTTTGTTCAATAGCAATTTTTGTGTTTCAAGTATTACTGAAAGGAACAAGTTCGTTTTTGCAATTTAATCTGAGTTGTTTACATTTGAAAGTTTGGAATTGCTTCACTGAAATGCTAATTTTCTTTATAGTTCAATGTTAAAATGGAAAAGACAGTTTTAAATATTGGAGTTATTCTCATGGATTCTGATAATTTAGAGGAAATCTAGCATGTAAATATATAATCTGTTGTAAATTTACGAAGTCTTAAATGTTTATGAAAATGGAAAATTATACTTATAATAAGGGGATAGTTAGTTACCATTTCTATCAATTAAGTGAAATTGGGATATATATATATATATATATCATATTGATAGGAGTAAATCTATGAACCATTTTGTTGGACCCTCGTTTAAAATCGTTATAAACTATGTCTCATGGATATAGAGAAAAAAAAAAATATAACAATTATATTCTCACAGTAGATGTTATTAAGTGTTGAACACAACAACCAAAGAAGATATATTACCATGAACAGAGTTTTATAAAGTGGTGAACCACCTACATCTATTGACAACGTCATACGAGTCACAATCAGTGTATGAATCGTAATTAAGAGTAACAGTAACAACAGTAATTCTAAACAAGAGAAAATAAAATTATAATGTAAAAGAGAGTTTAGGAATATTCAGTGATACTCTGGAAAGAGTTTCTCGGAAGTTTCAACTATTAATGTACTAATAATCACCCGGAAAATGAAGAGGAAAATTACACAACTCCTTGCTCAAAAGAACACTGGAAATAAACTTAAGAAGCCACCACTGACAATCCATGTGGCCATATTAATCTCAACTGTAGCAAACGAACTCATATGTAAACCTGTAAGAGGTTCCGAAGAAAAAAAAAAAAAAAAAACTAACATTGGAAAACACAGAGGAGAAAATGCGCGACATTTCTCACACGGGATAAGAGAACTAAGTTGACGGACCCTTCTGCCAAATTTGCTTAGGAACAAGTTGACTAAGTATTTACGAAGAGGAGGAACCTAGATCGGGGAAGATTAGGAGACCGAGTCCAGCGAAATAGTAAACCAGCCTTTGTGACCTAGATCATCCTGAAATTAGGTTTAATATCAACAATAGCTGCAGTAATAACCCTGATTGACGTAAATCATGAAGAAAGGTCAGGATGCACATAAAGAAAGCATAGAAAATGAAAGAGAGAGAGAGACCGAAATATAAACACACTAAATGAACTAAGAAATAGTTAAGGTAAGGGCGATAAAGATATAATCAAAATTAAGAACTTGTGAAAAGGGAAGAGAGGGCAACCAAACCGCCTTGTTGAAAATGCTAAGTCATAGGAGAAGTATGTTTCAGGAAACAAGAGAGGAGACAGACAACCGTGCCTGGCTGAAAAATGACTAAATAGGGAGATCACTAGCCGGTTTAGTCAGAACAAGGCGTCGTGGGAAGTGGATCCTCTATCAGCGAACCACGTGCGTAAATGAGTGCAGCGTAATTCCCACTAACGCCGTAAGGCATTATGCTACCGAACATTGCCGAGGGTTCGATTTAAGAACGTTGGTAATCTCACTCTTGCAATGACGTTAGCAGTGTTGTATAGACCCTCTTGAGGATCTATATGCTTCTGGATGCACGCAATTGTACTTGTATTCCACCGAAGAGTGTAGCGTTTCGCCATGAGAGAACACCGTTGAGTATGTGTACGCATGCGAAGGGGGTTTTTAGGACAGTGTGAGAAAAGTTTTTCATATCTCGTGTCATAACCACATGACAGATGTGGCTATGACACGTGCGATGTGTGTTGTGACCACATGGAAAATGTGGGCATGACATTTTGTAGCAACGCCCCTCATTTGGGATATATTTGGGTATTGTTGTTTAGATATTCAGATGGAAACAGTCTATTTTAGTTTAACTCTTCATGTCCAACATTAACCTCTTCTATAGAATTTCACAAAATAGTATTCTGGTGTGTGGAGAAGGGTACCAACTAATGTTGTTCTGTCATGAATTCTCTTTCATATCTAAATTTGCATTTTCCTTCACAAGATTCGAGCACTTTTTTGGGGGGTATTTTCCTTGTGTGACCATAATCTATGCCATTAAACATTATAAGGACACAATAACATATCCTTATTCTTTCCTTCAAAATAGAATGTTTGGTAGAGGCCCAAGTTAGCAATTTTTAGTGCCCTCAAAATGTGTAGGGGAATAATTAGTACTTCTGGGTGGCAAAGATAGAATCCTCGCTGTGATCCTAGTATTTTACAGAGTAAACAGAGGATGAGAGACATCCAAATCTTGTTGGTTAGAAGCTGGAAGTCAATTTGCGAGTGACAGAGTTTCATAACCTCCAATTATTTTTTTAGAATTTGTACACCCTATAAACTACTATATTTGTTGTATCAGTTAGACTTAGATATCTTTCTATCAACCAGAATTTGTCAAAACTGCTTTCTCAATGGTGGCTTTTCAGTAGTTAAAATGGCTAGCCATTTGTTTTCACCAAACAACATGCAAAATACAAACTTATGATGTAAATGACACTAGCATTTGTAAAGCTCTAAAATGGTCAGTGATATACTATTGAGCACTGAAAAATGAAGTCTTCGACCCGAGTCAAAAGGTAAATTATTCAAAGGCTTCCCATATTTCTAGAAACAATTAGGTGCAGCGAAATGTAAGAAGTTTTCCTAAACCAAAAATTTTAGTTCTATCTATATTCCAGATCCATCCACAACTACAGATAAAAACTAGTTATCTATAGGAAAAAACTCAAAGGTTTGATAGACATTTTGTGACTCTTGAGTGGAGGCATGATGTTTAAAAAAACTCAAATTTAATTTGCACTGGTTTTGTACACGGATTCTACTCACAGTGAAAAGATTTATGAAATAGAAGTCCATATAGAGGCTTACCACAGATGCAACTTCAAAGGCTTCAAGCAAAATGTTCACCGGATGCCCACTTTCACAACTCTCTGAGTCTAAACAAATTGAAAACCTCCTACCAAGACATGACCTGTCATCTTGTAAGGATGATTAAAAACCATTAATTAACATTGCAAATGAAATAAATTCAACAAGCTCAGTTGCACCATCACTTTTCCCCACTTGACCTGTACTTAACGAAATGACAATTAATTATTTTTTGAAATAAAAAAATTCAAATTTTGCACCTACTGTTTCAACCATGAACCAATAGGAAAGAGCATAAATCAAATTTACCCATTTAATAAATATCTTAAAAAATCAAAGACTATAATATTTTGCTGTGATTTTTCTATTCCTCCATGCCTATTGGCTAAAAAAATTAAATAATTGCATCCAAGCAATGCATTAGTAATCCTGCCGAAGGCAAGAACTAATAATTAAGATTAAAATTAAAGAAATATTTATTTCTAAACTTAATCATATACCACTATGAGTACAACTTATTAAAAGGCAACAATTAAAATTTAAAAATAATAATAATAAAACATCTTAACTCCACTAAAAGCCCAAGTTGGATACATTTTAAGAGTTAGTAAAGCAATTTACTATTACTATTTTAAACTTGCATAAAACATAGCATAAAAAAATTTCTATCTCATTTATCTTTTTATTTTCTCTTAATTGTTTTGGCCAATGTAGGAGAGGATGTACAAATTTCAATCTTCTCATGGTTTTTCCCCTCTTCTCTTTTTTTTTCACTAAGTTTCTATTGAAATTTTGTGGGTTATAGTCAATGTTTTTGGGTACTTGATTTTTTGAATATTTTTGTTTTGTAGGGTTTGGAGGTTTTGGTCTACATGCAGAGAGGATGTACAAATTTAGTCAATGCTTTTGGGTACTTGATTTTTTGAATATTTTTGTTTTGTAGGGTTTGGAGGATTTTTTGAATATTTTTGTTTTGCAGGGTTTGGAGGTTTTGATATGCATGCAGGTTAACAGAATAGAGAATAAGCAACTTAGAGGGAAACCAATTAGTTATATATATTTTCTGGTATGGAGTCTAGATTTATGGAGATATAGATTTTTAGAAGAAGAGGAGGCTCAAACCTAATAGGGAACATCCATTTTAGAGACTTGTATTTTTAGATTATAAGAATAAATATAACTTTCTTTATTATATTTCAATGAATATATAAATGAAATCTACTAAATCTGAAATAAAACAAATTTTAATAAAATAAATTGTCTTCTTATACTTTGTGTTTAACTACTAACTTTATTTATTCCACAATTTTTGTAAAATTCAATAAATACTTATTACCATTTACCTAAATAACTGATTAGTTTAAAAAAAACAATTCTATTAATTTAAGTTACCAATTAAATAGAAAAACAATTAATCAAATTCATAAAATAAATCACTATAATTTTATCCATAACTTAATGACTAATATAATTATGAAAAATTAACCAATTTTAAAAAAACTAATAATAATAAAATTGAAATATATATATATATATAGAATTAAATAAAATCAAGTGGGAGTTGAACTTTAACATTAAATAATAAAACTTGATGTTATCTTAGATAGTGTCAAAATAGCAACATCTGATTGCAACTGTCACTTTAAGAATAGAAAAAGATATATTTTTATAATTGTAACTGATTTATATCCTAAGGGAGATTCTATTTAGGTTTTATAGATTATTAAAAAAATCATAACTATTATTAATCAATAAATTAATTAAAACTACCAAAGATGGATCCATGGTTTCCAGTGTTTAAAAAAGAATTCTTAAAAAACCACAATATTTAAGCTACGACAAAATTCTTATCAATTTATCCCCACAAAAATAGAAAAAAAAGGAAAAAAAAATGTGCACTTACAAAAGCTATATTTTATTTCATAAAGCTTTAAATATGGAGCTAAGCTTGAGATATTTCCTATGCTGGTGCTCTTTTTCTAGCATTTATTTGCACAATAAAAAAAATTGGCTCTAGATCTATATATGTAGGGGTGAAATTTTAATTAATTTTTAATTCCAAACTCTCAAAATAGAGAATGTCACAATAAATATGTCAGTAAAATGCCAAGAATAATAAATATATTTAATGCCAATTGAAACCGTTGTAGGTGATTTTTATTTTTATTTTTGTTTTTTTAGAATGGAATCTTATAAAACTTCACGGAATCTAAAGTATCTTTGAGCTCTCCAACTCCCATCCTGTGACTGTAGGAATGCCTCTCGAGTAATTAGAATAGAATCTTATAAAACTTCACAGAATCTAAGGAATCTCTGAGCTCTCCAACTCCCATCATGTGACTGTAGGGACGCCTCTCGGCGTAACAAGATACAAAGTTTGGATGGATAATGTAATTAAGGAGCATAACATCATCTTTACTATTTAATTGAACTTATTCAATTAAATAATAATTTTTCATAATTCTAAATTAAATTTCATTTTACTACTTTTCAAAATAACCATTAACAGTTTAAACATTAAATACAATTGTCTCAATCGATTGATAGATGGATACTTTATGGTAGATTGTACTCACATAAGCTAACCAACAGACAAAATTTATTCTCTGTTTGTGTCTGTGTGTTGTTTTGGCAGTTGTTTGTAATCTTGACTGTAATCTAGATAGTCTAACATCCTCCTCCTCTTGTAATCACATTCTTTCAATATAAAAAAAAGATATAAATTTATTTTTGTAGGAAATAATTACTCAGGTACCTATTACTGTGTTATAAGGTTATCAGTTTTGAAATCTGAAACTTTTCCACCATCAAAAATTAGATGTCACATGTCACATATGGCTAATTGCATTGAGGTGATTGTTCTAATTTCTTGTGTTGCAGAGGTTCTATTTATTGTACTTCCTATTGAGGGTAACGTCTTGTCATTGCCATTTATTGCATTGACACAAGACCAAGGATTGCCTAGAGAGTCAAGACCTAAGTTTTTGGACAAATGTTAATATATGGAAAGGAAATTATATGCCATCAGCGATGGGAAAGAGCAAGGAGTCATCCAAACCTGTACAAGAATTGGAAGACGAAGAGCATGTACATAAAATTGAAAAGTTGCAAGGCAACCAGGGGATTAAATTATAATTAAGCTAATAAAAGTATTTATAAGCGTTATTGGATGGTCTTATAGGTACATATATATATATATATTGTCAAAGAAATTATTGATCTAAGGGAGACGGCCCAGTTGTGTTGGTAGGTGGTAACTGATCATGCAAGTACTGTACACTAGTTATGTATCCTCGCTGGGGTTTGGGGTTTGGGGGCGGTAGCCCTCGAGAAGCAAGGGTTTGGGGCACAGCCCCCGATTTTTTTTTTCTTGAGCTGACATAAAAAAACCCTATTTTTGTAACTGACATAAGGCTTGATAAAAGCAGCTAAGGGTTAGGGTTTTGGTTGAGATATTGTATTGTAGCATTTGCAACAGTATTGAGTTACAGGGATTGCTGGTTGTAATCGGTTTGATTTACTGGATAATAATATTGGACTCTCTGTTGGTGGATGTAGCCCGAGTTTGGGTGAACCGCGTTAAAACTTGTCTCTTTTTATTATTATTTATGTGTATTTTAATTCCTCTATTTAATCTTTATTTGCATTTAATTGATATCTTCTGCCATCTAATCCTAACAAGTGGTATCAAAGCAGGTTGTGTTCAATTATCATCTATAGGAAGGTCTCACAGTTGAGTGGAAGTCTCATGGTTAAGTGAGAGCAATGGCGAATGAGGATAAATTAAAGGTTGATAAATTTAATGGGTAGAACTATCAATTATGGAAGATGCAGATAGAGGATGATCTCTATCAAAAGTATTTATGGATGTTGTTAAAAGGTGTACCCAAGAAACTGGCAACAATGACTGATGAGGATTGGAATCTTCTTGACAGAAAGGCACTGGGAATAGTTTGGTTGTTCCTGGCACCATCGGTGGCATTTAATATAACAGAAGCAAAGACAACAGATGGTTTGATGAAAGCTTTGGCTAAATTGTATGAAAAACTCTCAGCCTCAAATAAGGTATTTCTCATGAAGCAGTTGTTTAATCTGAAAATAATTGAAGGTGGATCTATGACAGATCATTTAAATGAATTTAATATGATTACCAGTCAATTGACTTCTATAAATGTAAAATTTTATGAAGAAGTTAGAGCTTTCTTGATATTATGTTCTTTGCCTGAAAGCTGGAATAGTTTGGTAATGGCGGTTAGTAACTTTGTTTCTGGTTCAAATACCCTAAAATTTGATGATGTTGTTGGTGTTATTCTGAGTGAGGAAATTTGTAGGAAAAGCTCAGGTGGATCCACATCAGGCAGTGTTTTGAATGCAGAAAGCAAGGGTAGATCAAATGAGAGAGGAAAAGGTTCTGGAGGTCATGGGAAGTCACGAGGAAAATCAAAGGATAAGAGACCCCAAACCAAAGGACAGAAGGATTGCTGGTACTATGGGAAACCAGGTCATTTGAAGAAAGATTGCTGGTCTCAGAAAAATAAAGGAGACAAACAAGAAGGCAATAAGGAGGCAAATGTGGTAAGTAATAAATCTGAAGATGATGCTTTGATTCTTTCCTTAGATAATACTGATGATTCATGGGTTTTAGATTCAGGGGCCTCATTTCATGCTACGCCTCATAGAAGTTATTTTCTTGATTATGTCTAAGGGGATTATGGGCTAGTTTATTTGGGAGTAACGAACCCTGTCAGATTGTTGGAAAGGGAAGAATTAAGATTAAGTTGCAGAATGGGAATCATTGGCTGCTACAAGAGGTAAGGCATGTTCCAAGGCTCAGTAGGAATTTAATTTCAGCAGGGCAGCTAGCTGAAGAAGGTTGCATTGTTACATTTACTGATAAAAATTGAAAGGTTTCAAAAGGTGCCTTAATAGTAGCAAAATGTGTGAAAGTAGGCACCTTATATCTTTGTATAGGTCATACTGTTCCTTCTACTTTAGCTGTTGCAAAGAAAAAATAAATAGGTTCAAGAACAGTTGCTGCAGGTTCGCAGGAAGAGACTGAAACAGTTGTTGTAGGTTCTGAGACAATGAGACAACACTGTGGCATAATAGCCTTGGGCATATGAGTGAAAAAGGTATGAAGGTACTTCATTCTAAGAAAGTTTTACCAAGTCTGAAATGCATTAATATGGATTTCTGTGAAAGTTGTGTGTATGGCAAACAAAAGAGAGTTAGTTTTCTAAAGGATGGGAAGCAAAAGAAAGATGAAAAGTTGGAGCTTGTGCATACAGATGTATGGGGACTGGCTCAGGTATCTTCTCTTGGTGGCTGTCGGTATTATGTTACATTCATAGATGATGCAATTAGGAAGGTTTGGATTTATTTCCTTAGGCAGAAATCTGATGTATTTGAAACATTTAAGAAATGGAGAAGCTTGGTTGAGAATGAGATAGGTAAAATATTAAAATGTCTCAGATCTGATAATGATGGTGAGTATTGCAGCAAAGAATTTGAGGATTATTGTTCCTTTAATAGAATTCGTAGGCAAAAAATGGTTCCAGGGACTCCACAGGAAAATGGAGTGGCTAAATGCATGAATAGGACAATAATGGAGCATGCAAGGACCATGAGATTGCATGCTGGGCTACCTTTAAATATGTGGGCAAAGGCTATCAACACCGTTGTATATTTAATTAACAAAGGTCCTTCAGTTCCTTTGGGTTGTGGTATTCCAAAGGAAGCATGGACAGGTAAGAAGGTGAGTTATTCTTTTCTCAAAACCTTCAGATGTGAAGCATTTGCACATGTAGATTCTAAAAATAGAACCAAGCTGGATGCAACATCAAAAAAGTGTACCTTCGTTGGATATGGCATTGATGAATTTTGGTTATAGGCTTTGAGATTTTGAAAATCAAAAAATTGTGAGAAGCAGGGATGTTATATTCAATGAGAAGGTGTTGTACAAATATCAGTTGCAGCAGTATGAGAAGAAAGAAAAGGATTATGTGGTACTAGATGATACTCCAAATAGTGATGTTCTAATGGTTCCTCGTGCTCTGCAACAACAACAAGAAATACCACAAACTCCAGTGAATGTTAGATGGTCAACAAGGCTAAGTAGACCTCCTGAAAAGTTTTCTCCCTCTTTGTATTCTATTTTGTTAACAGATGCTAGTGAACCAAAAGGGTATGATGAAGCTATGCAGGTGGCTACACAGGTTTAGTGGGAGATTGCAATGAAAGAAGAAATGGACTCCTTGCTGAAAAATCAGACTTGGGAATTATGTAAGTTACCTACAGGTAAAAAGGCTTTACCAAACAAATGGGTTTATAGGCTGAAAGAGGAAGATGGAGGTAAGAAAAGATTTAAAGCCAGGTTAGTTGTAAAAGGATTTGCACAGAAAAAGGGCATTGATTTTGATGAGATTTTTTCTCCAGTTGTTAAGATGACTTCTACTCGTACCATTTTAAGTATTGTGGCTGCTGAAGATTTGCATTTGGAACAGCTAGATGTGAAAATTACCTTTCTCCATTGTAATTTGGAGGAGATATATATATGGAACAACCCCAAGGATTTGAGCTCAAAGGTAAGGAGAAACTGGTGTGCAGATTGAAGAAGAGTTTGCATGGCCTAAAACAAGCACCTCGGCAATGATACTTGAAATTTGATAGTTTTATGGCTGAGAAAGGCTATAGTCAGTGTAATTCTGACCATTGTCTTTATTTTAAGAGGTTGGATAATGACAACTACATTATTTTATGTTTATATGTTGATGACATGCTTGTAGCTGGGTCTAACATGGATCACATAAGAGAGTTAAAACATCAGTTAGCACAGTCATTTGCTATGAAGGATTTAGGGGCAGCAAAACAAATCCTTGGTATGAAAATTTGTAGAGATAGGAAGAATAGAAAATTGACTCTATCTTAGGCTGATTATGTTGAAATAGTGTTGTAGAGATTCCATATAGAGAATGCAAAAGTTGTCAGCACACCTTTGCCTAGTCATTTGAAATTGACTAAGGAGATGTATCCAAAGACACAAGAGGAGGAAGAAAAATTGTCCAAGGTACCATATGCTTCAGCTGTAGGAAGTTTAATATATTCCATGGTATGCACGAAACCATTTATTGCACATGCTGTAGGAGTCGTAAGCAAGTATATGAGTCATCCCAGATTGGAGCATTGGAATGTGGTAAAATAGATTCTCAAATATTTGAGAGGTACATCTAATAAACACTTATGTTTTGGGGGCTCTAATACTGATTTAGCAAGTTATGTAGACTCAGATTTGGAAGGTGATATTGATACCAGGCGGAGTACTATAGGTTGTCTTTACTATAGGTGGGACAATAGTGAGTTGGATTTCTAGGTTGTAAAAGGTGGTTGCTTTATCCACCACAGAGGGAGAGTATGTAGCTGCAATAGAGGCAAGCAAGGAGATGATATGGCTGCAATATTTCATGGAAGAATTGGGCAAACAATAGGCTAATAGTTCTTTGTATATAGATAGTCAGAGTGTCATACATCTTGCAAAGAATTCTAGCTTGCATTCAAAGACCAAACACATAGAGTTGAGGTATCACTTTATTCAGTCGGTGTTGGATGATGGACAATTAAGGCTGGAAAAGATACATACAAGTGAAAATCCAGCGGATATATTTACAAAGGCAGTGACAAGAGAGAAGCTAAGCTCCTCTTCAGCTTCAGTTGGTCTTCAAGACTGAAACAATAAAATCAGAACAACAGAGGCCAGGGTGCTTATTTCCAATGGGAGCTGCACGCACAACAGTGTCGTCCAGGATTAGTCTCCAAGTGGGAAATTTTCGGTAGGTGGCGACTGATCATGCAAGTACTGTACACTAGTTATGTATTCTCACCGGCGTTCGAGGTCAGGGTTTGGGGGCTGCAGCCCCTAAGAAGTAGGGGTTTGGAGGTGCAGCCCCCGAAAATTATTTTTTCTAAGCCGACATTAAAAAAACCCTATTTTTGTAACCAACATAAGGCTTGATAAAAGCGGCTAAGGGTTAGGGTTTTGGTTGAGATATTGTATTGTAGTATTTGCAATGGTATTGAGTTGCATGGATTGCTGGTTGTAATCAGTTTGATTTACTGGATAATAATATTGGACTCTCTATTGGTGGATGTAGCCTGAGTTTGGGTGGACCATGTTAAAACTTGTCTCTTTTTGTTATTATTTCTATGTATTTTCATTCCTCTATTTAATCTTTATTTGTAGTTAATTGATATCTTCTACCATCTAATCCTAACAAGTTGTTGCCCACACCCCAATAACCACTATGTTTTTAATCACTTGATCCCCCAATTAAATTTTTAAAAAGAACCAATACATGTAAAATACCAACCTAATAAATTAACACAAATGCACCAATACATGTTCACAACATATTTACATGTTCACAAATGCACCAATACATTTGTAAATTAACCAATGAAATTAAGACAAGTGTACAAATATGATGGCGAGCGGTTATGTGCACATGGGTCGAAAAATGGTCATCTCAACATGTCGCCCCATGACCCATGTGCACATAATGCATCCTATAGGGAAATGTATAAGTGCCCAGAAGTTGAAAGAATAGCTTTAAGCTCTTCGGTTGCATACGGAAAAACCCAAGCTTTTACTAGTTTATAACAATCTCATGGACACAATAATTTAATAGATTCTGATGGATATATTAAAAAGAAATGACTTTTAATATATCATAATTTATGAATATAAATAGTTATTTGCAAAGATGCTAAAAATGGATACAATAAGTCTCAACCATAAGAATTTTAATATTAAACTTGATTTATTCTTTATATTAAGACTATAGTTATTTCAAAACAATGGACACACTAATTTTTTATGTCATATTCATATAAAATTGTAATATCTTGTACGTAATACAAACAAATGTTACAAAAAGGTTGACAAAGACATTAAAAAGACTCACACAATTGAAACAGGAATTTTAATTTTAAGTATTGCGACCACCACAATTCATAACAACTCATTACAGTTGTATAACAAAGAGCCTTATTAGCACGAGTCTACCATACGTAAAATTGAAAAGTTACAAGGCAATAAGGGAATAGGGAATTAAATGACAATTAGTAAAAGTATTTATAAGTGTTATTGGATGCCCAATGGGTACATATATTAATAGTCATGTCTTCAAGTATTGTAAATTTATGTTTTTTTGTCAAAGATATTTTTGATCTATGGTCCATCTAGTAGCACCTATTGGTGCTTTTACTAGTTTATAACAATCTCATGGATACACTAATTTAAGAGATTTTGATGAATATATTAAAAAGAAATGACTTAAATTAATAGATCATAATTTATTGAATAATTATTTAGACACAAAAAAATAGATACAATAAGACTCAACCATAAGAATATTAATATTACATATTTATTCTTTATATTAACACTATAGTTATTTCAAAACAATGGATACACTATTTTTTTATGTCATATTCATATACAATTGTAATATCTTGTATGTAATACAAACAAATGTTACGAAAAGGTTGACAAAGACATTAAAAAACTAGCACAATTGAAAGAGGAATTTCAATTTTAAGTACTACAACCACCACAATTCATCACAACTCATTACATAATGAAGAGCCTTATTAGCACAGGTCTGACAATACATAAAATTGAAAAGTTACAAGGCAATAAGGGAATTAAATGACAATTAGTAAAAGTATTTATAAGTGTTATGGGATGCCCAATGGTCACATATATTAATAGTCATGTCTTCAATCATTGTACATTTATGTTTTTTTTGTCAAAGATATTTTTGATCTATGGTCAATCTAGTAGCACCTATAGGTGCTTTTACTAGTTTATAACAATCTCATGGATATAACAATTTAAGAGATTTTGATGAATATATTAAAAAGAAATGACTTTTAAATATAATAATTTATCAATATGAATAATTATTTTCAAATATGTGAAAAATGGATACAATAAGTCTCAACCATAGGAATTTTAATATTAAATAATTTATTCCCTATTGTTATTTCAAAACAATGGATACACTATTTTTTATGTCATATTCATACACAATTGTAATATCTTGTATGCAATACAAACAAATCTTACAAAAAGGTTGACATAGACATTAAAAAAACTAGCAATTGATTGAAAGAGGAAGCTCAATTTTAGTACTAGGACTACAACATTACTTTAGTAACACAATATTGGTTCATCACAACTCATTACATAATGAAGACACTTATTAGCAAGGGTATGACCATACATAAAATTGAAAAGCTACAAGAGAGCAAGGGATTAAACTACAATTAGTAAAAGTATTTATAAGTATTATTAGATGGTTGATAGGTACATATATTAATAGTCATGTCTTCAAGCATTGTACATTTATATTTTTTGTCGAAGATATTTTTTATATATACACATATTGGCCATCCAATAGACCTATAGGTGCTTTTACTAGTTTATAACAATCTCATGGATACAATAATTTAAGAGATTTTGATGAATATATTAAAAAGAAATGACTTTTAATAAATCATAATTTATCAATATGAATAATTATTTCCAAAAACACAAAAAATGGATACAATAAGTCTCAACCATAAGAATTGTAATATTAAATAATTTATTCTTTATATTAACAGTATAGTTATTTCAAAACAATGGATACACTAATTTTTTTATGTCATATTCATATACAAATGTAATATCTTGTATGTAATACAAAGAAATGTTACAAAAAGGTTGTCAAAGACATTAAAAAAACTAGCACAATTGAAAGAGGAATTTCAATTTAAGTACTAGGACCACCACATTACTTTAGTAGCATAATATCAATTCATCACAACTCATTACATAACGAAGAGCCTTATTAGCACGGGTATGACCATATGTAAAATTGAAAAGCTACAAGGCAATAAGGGAATTAAACTACAATTAGTAGAAGTATTTATAAGTGTTATTAGATGGCCGATAGGTACATATATTAATAGTCATGTCTTCAAGCATTGTACATTTATGTTTTTTTGTCAAAGATATTTTTGATCTATGCACCTATTGTCCATCTAGTATCACCTATAGGTGCTATTACTAGTTTATAACAATCTCATGGATATAATAATTTAAGAGATTTAGATGAATATATTAAAAAGAAATGACTTTTAAATATAATAATTTATCAATCTGAATAATTATTTTCAAGGATGTGGAAAATGGATACAATAAGTCTCAACCATAAGAATTTTAATATTAAATAATTTATTCTTATCTTAACACTATAGTTATTTCAAAACAACAAATACACTAATTTTTGTCATATTCATACACAATTGTAATATCTTGTATGTAATACAAACAAATCTTACAAAAAGGTTGGCAATGATGTCATGCCCACATTTCTCATGCGGTCACGACACACAAACACATGTGTCATGTCCACATTTGCCATGTGGTCATGACACAAACTACGAAAAACTTGGATTTGCCCACGACGAACACTAACAAAACTCGGATCGAGAAGTGATTTTTTTATGCTTACTGGGGAGAATTTTTCTCTTGAGTTATTTTATCATTTATTTTACGAGAGGAGTTAATTAAACTCTTCTCCCTCGTCCATTAAATTTTTGAGTGAGATATTAAACATAATGCCAAAAATTATATTTAATAACGAACTCGGTTTTTCGGTTGAATTTAACTGACGTTTTGTCATTTTAAATTAATTTTAATATTTTACTTTATTTCGTTGATTTTGTTTCTAGATTAATTTAATAATTAATCGTATATTTTATTTATTTTTCCTTTTGGTGTTTTATTTAAAATTTATTTTTGCGTTTATTAAAAACATGTTATGCTGCCGGAATTTTTCTAGAATCTTGGGGATTATTGTATGTGATATTTTATTTAAATTTTATTCCATCTTTCCTCTTGAATCATGTGCCATCTTACCATATTGATTAATCACTTCTCGATCTGAGTTTTGTTAGTGTTCGTTGCGGGCAAATCCAAGTTATTCGTAGTTCGTGTCATGACCACATGGCAAATGTGGACATGACACATGTGTTTGTGTGTCATGACCGCATGAGAAATGTGGGCATGACATTTGACATAAAAAAAACTAGCACAATTGAGAGAGGAATTTCAATTTAAGTACTAGGACCACCACATTAATTTAGTATCACAATATTGATTCATCACAACTCATTACATAATGAAGACCCTTATTAACAGGGGTATGACCATACGTAAAATTGAAAAGCTACAAGGCAACAAGGGAATTAAACTACAATTAGTAAAAGTATTTATAATTGTTATTGGATGGCTGATAGGTACATATATTAATAGTCATGTCATCAAGCATTGTACATTTATGTTTTTTTATATCGAAGATATTTTTTATATATACACCTATCAGCCATCCAATAACACATATAGGTGCTTTTACTAGTTTATAACAATCTCATGGATACAATAATTTAAGAGATTTTGATGAATTAATTAAAAAGAAATTACTTTTAATATGATTTATCAATATGAATAATTATTTGCAAAATCATAAAAAATGGATACAACAAGTCTCAACCATAAGAATTTTAATATTAAATGATTTATTCTTTATAATAACACTATATAGTTATTTCAAAACAATGGATAAACTAATTTTTTATGTCATATTCATAGACAATTGTAATATCTTGTATGTAATACAAAAAAATGTTATAAAAAGGTTGACAAAGACATTAAAAAACCTAGCACACTTGAAAGAGGAATTTCAATTTAAGTACTAGGACCACCACATTACTTTAGTAACATAATATTGATTCATCACAACTCATTATATAACAAAGAGCCTTATTAGCATGGGTATGACCATATGTAAAATTGAAAATATACAAGGCAATAAGGGAATTAAACTACAATTAGTAAAAGTATTTATAAGTGTTATTGGATGGCCGACATGTACATATATTAATAGTCATGTCTTCAAGCATTTACATTTATGTTTTTTAATCAAAGATATTTTTCATTTATGTGCCTATCATCCATCTAATAGCACCTATAGGTTCATTTACTAGTTTATAAAAATCTCATGGATACAATAATGTAAGATATTTTGATGAATATATTCAGAAGAAATTACTTTTAAATATAATAATTGATCAATATGAATACTTATTTTTAAAGACCTGAAAAATGGATACAATAAGTCTCAACCATAAGAATTTTAATATTAAATAATCGATAAGTGAACAAAGATGGGAGACCAAAAGGGGGTCTTAAGATGCCACTTTTTTTTTGAAATTAGGAAAGACTAATGTTGGATGAGAAATTGAAGAAAGTTACCCTCAAAATTTGAAGATACAAAAAAAACAAGAGTTGTAATGCTCCAAATCTAGTTTCTAAACTACTAATTTTTTCTCAAAAATGATTGAGATTAAGGGGTTCAAAAGGAGGAGCACACAAATTGGTCCCATTTTTTTAAAAAAATATAACAGAGTGTTTGGTGTGTTCCCCATAAAATGTTAACTTTTTTTAGTATTTCAAAAATCACTTCAATAAGAAATTAGCTAACACCATTTAGTTTATCCCCGATTGTTTTGATATTTTTTTCATCAATAATTGATTTTTTTACTAATTTTCAAAGTGGACACATCCTGAAAAATAGAAAATTGAGCATGCTCCCCCCTAAATTTTTTGAAAACTAATCGAAAATCTTTTTTTTAAAATACGTGTAGAATGGAGTCTATTTTCTAAAAATGTAATTTATTTGAAATTTTGATGAATAGTTAAAAAAAGTCAAAAATACCACACACTGGTTTTTGAAAAAAAATGGATATACTAAGAAAAGAAATTAAAGAAGAAATCCTTAACATACTCAAAACATGAAAAAAAATTATATGGTTACAAAGCTAAGAGAGAGCTTAAGATTATGGTGGTATTTTTTTGACTTGTCATTGAAACACATGCAAAGCTGATGGCAAGCATGCCCCAGATTATGTAATTTTTATTACAATCTATAAAAATATGTCTTTGGACATAAAAAACATAGTCCAAGCCTTTGGGTTGGAATCCCAAGGAAAATCCAAGCCAAAGGCTTGGAAATTGCCAAAGCAAAGCATAATGCGAGCACATTATAATGTGCTCACTAACGCGAGCGCGTCATGTAATGCCCCTCACTTTTTTGGCTTGTGATAGATGTTATTTTCACATTGTTATCTGTTAGTTCTACAATAGTTGATATTATTATATTGCCTATTTACAGTTTCAAGACATTTGGACTAGTATGTTATGGTTTATGTTCTCCTTGATCTTGATGGACCATGTTCGATGGATATACTTAGATATGTGTTATGAGTTATAATGACATTATGATTACTTCAGTTATGATGTGTGGATATGTTTAGTAATGGATTATTATTTACATTTTTTAGATTTGTAGATATCTATTTTCAAATGCTATGATTATAATCTTATCCAAGAGCAGGGACGGTGTAGCATTACTCGTTTCGAGTACCCTGCTGTGCCGCGATTCTCTGACTCTCTGTGTGTTGACATATACGTACTTGATCATATTTAACCAGTTGTTTGGATGTAGGTTGCAGGTACTGAACCTCGACTCCACCTGATATAGCAGGTTTGAGCGGGTTCTTTCACCAATGGAATTGTGGATTGGAGTTAGCATAAGGTTCCCTACTCAGTCAACATCATCAAAGAGGATGAGTTCTCAGTATTGTATCCTGTCATAACCGTCAGTTGGACTGTTTGTCATTATTTTGTCATCATGTCCTATCGCTTTACATGGGGTCAGGTATCATCTAGTAAGTTGGGTTTATCCAAGTTAAAGTGTTGATTTAAGCCTAGTTAGTACCTCATTAAAAATAAGGTTAAAATTAAGCTAATTTTAAATAAACATTTGCTAGGGAAATTATGTGTTGTTATTAATTATAAATGATTTAATTGATTGATAATTGGTAAAATTAACATGAATTAGTAAATAAATAAATAAATTAGATAAATGATTAAATGAAATAATAAGTCACAAGTTGTAAGCAGATAAAATTAAAAGAAAACAAAACACATAAGTAAGATGAATAAACAATTACAATCTTGATAAAATAAATTGATAGTAATAAAGATGATATTCTAAAGTTAAAAAAAATGGGGTTGTCATCTGGTATCATGTAATCAGTATTTTGGGGATGTGCAAATTTAATATCATCTGCCGTCAATTACAAATTGGAAGTCTGGGAATCCCTGGGTATGGTGTATTTTTGAATCCCACGAGAGAGTGGGTTGTTGGAAAAAGAGAGGAATGTTTCTGCATTTACTCGAGGAAGTTCAACCCGTGTTTTGAGAAAGTGGGTTGTTGGGAAGAGAGGATGCCTCCTGCATTTATCCAAGGAGTTGAGTCCTGGTTGGGGAGGGAAAAAAAAGATTTCTGGAGGAGGAACGGGGAAGGGGCTGAGGAGTTTTGGAGGAGGCAGTTTTGGAAGAGCCAAGGGAGTGATTCTGGCACCAAATCTTCAAGGCAGCCAAGCATCCAAACTAGGCTCCACTTTCTTTTAGATTTTTATTTCTGAATTTTGAAACTAAATGTTGTGTTCATGCCCTGATTGTCTTCTAGTTGATTGTTGTGTTTGAGTCTCCTGTAATCGTTGAGCTTGTTGTGTGTATCCTGCAATCTCATATCTACCTTCCCCATGTTGAACATTTCGTTTCTGATTCTAATTTACATTGCACTTATTATCATCTCAAAGCTCTTCGAATATTGAATCGGTTACCCCTAAATTTGATACCCTTTAGAGTAATTGCTTCCTTCCCTTGAATGAACTTGCCCTCTCTGATTGATAAATATGGTTGTTCCAACTTAAAATGTCCCTGTAGACCCCTCCAAGAAGTAGGCTTCTGGGACAGCCTTTCCTAGTCTCTCTTGTAATCGTATGCCATCCTCTATAACCCTATATTCTGACTTCAACCCTGAGAAATAAATGATTCAATGTAAAGTTTTCACCAAATCCTTGACCCTGTCATGCTTGCATATTGAATCTCATATATGATCTCTTAGATTGTAGAAGATGCCAGTAAGTAGTGATAGGTCTTTGCATATATTCTCCATGCAACCTGCCAGTACCTGCATATTTCATTAATTCATTGTTTAGAAACCAATATTTGGGATTGGACTGATAGAAATTGAGCTCATTTTGCCAAATGGAATTAAATGTCAAAGGAATTGTGCTATAAACCATTTGTCTAGCAAATGGAAAATCGATAAATCTTAAAGACTTATTTTCAAATTCCCAATTGCTTTATGTTCAAAAATTTTAATAAATTTGACCTATTTAAATTAGTTAACATTTTTCTCAGGGAGTTTTGAATGAATGAAATTCTCTGTTAGAGACCAAATGTATGATTTTAGCATTTGTGCAGGAATGTAATTTGTCACATTGTTATTCATAATATTATCTTTTCCCTATGATCTTTAGCTCAGTTTCTATACCTTAGCAAATGTAATTGATTTGAACTGATTTTGTTTGAAGTATTGTGGCCTAGGTTCAAACTACTGAATGGGGTTTGAAAGAAACATAAAATTTGAGTGTTTATGGTTCATATTGACAAAATAAATGATGTATCTTTCATGCAAAATAGATAAAAAAAGAAAAATAAACATTTAGATGTTATCTTTGAGGCATGTTGTCAAACGGTTCAAGTGCCCTCTCATGCTTCCACATTTTGCATACATATCTACTATAGCTGCTACAATTTCAACATCTGTCGCTATCCTCTCTCCTTTATGCCTTATGGATGTCCATACCCTATTCAAGCTACCATTTTGGCATAGGCGTGAGAATGCTAGCAGAAGCCACAAACCTGGTTGAAGTAGTTTGCATTTATTAAAAGTTTCCAAGACATTTCAACAAATCCATATTGTGCATTTTCTTGAATCAAAGGTCATATGAATTTCACCAGCAATCTGTTACCTTGTGAGTTCAATTTACGGTGGCTTACAAATGGCAAAGTATTTGTCATCATATATACCATCTCCATACAAGACAGATCTGAATTTTATTTCTTGCATAAGCTATAATTCATTTCTAACTGCCTTTTCCTCTTGTGCTCCAATCCAATACTTCAATACGTTTCAACAAAAAAGAATACGGCTGCAAAGAACACCAGCAAGTTTTCAATAATCAATGTGTTTCATTAATTCAAAATTTTTGAGAGTATCCTCCCAAAATCCAATGAGTGTATTTTACAATTATAACATCATATAAAACAACTTATCTTATGTCTTCATTTGCTTTTATTTTAAAAAAAATATATGGACCAATTCATTTCCTAAATTAAAGATATGTTCTTTTTTAAAAAAAAGAAGAGCCCACATAACTCTCTCTTTTTCAACATTTAAATTAGAAACTAAACTCTTCTCTAATATAAACTATTTCCTTTTTAGAAACATATTAAGTTATAATTAATCCTTTTGAATTATTTTTATTCCTTAAATTGAGCTAGAATTCTCCATTCTTTATTTAAAGAAAAGTAAGAAAATAAATTATTTTATAGAAAGTTTCTTAAACTTGATTCAATTAATTTGTGATATTATATTTGCTTAAATATGCAAATAATTCCTATATTAGAATAGAAATTAGAGAAAAAAAAATTAAATATTAAATTATAGAATGAAGGTGTTAGGGAGAGAAAAATAAATAAATTATTCTTTCTAATGATTTTGTTTCTAAAAACAAAGAAATAGATTAATTTTAGAATGATTTTGAATATTATCCACATTGCATGTTTATTTAATAGAGAAATAGATTATTTAGAATGATATTTTTTTTAATAGAGAAAGGATAATAAATAAATAGAGAGTTTGTATATTGTAAATGATAAATAGGAACCCTCAAGTTTATCCTCAAGAGTTGAATTTAAATTACATTGTAATTATTTAATTAACTTGATTTATAAAAATGACAAATAGTGGGTTACTTTAGTTGTGTTAATGATATATAAATATATTTGTATCTTTGTAAATCAATTAAATAATTATTTTAATAAATATTTACATGTAGTTAACTTTATTGTAATTATAGATTTATTCCTTAACAAGAATACAATCCGATGATAAGCTATATTTTAATGATAATATACTATTGTAATAACTTAGTCAATTGCAATCTGCTATAGTGGATTAGTTGTAAAGAAGGCATAATTTTAATTATAAGTGCAATTGATTGCTTGTAATATGTCTAGTAAATTCAATTTGTGGGTCATGAACTAGTTCATATAGTCTTTTGATTTTGTAACTACATGTGGGGTTAGTTTTTCCAGAGGCAAATGTTATTGTGTTTTGACTTTATGTAATGTGTTTATAAGTGTCATGAGTTAATAAGTTGTAAAGACATGTTGCCTCTAATCATGTGTTTTGTGAAGTAATATTCTCTGGACGAGATAGCAAACTACTTGTGAATGACTTATATCCATTTGTCGTGATTGTCATATGGAGAGACTTGGAATCTGTAAAAAGAGTAAAGTATCGTAATGCTTTAGATCTTGGTTAACAATTGGTGTTATGATTCTGTTTGTAATACAAGAGGGTTTATGCCTTGTAGTAAACATGTATGTGTATCGTTATAATGCCTTGTATGATGGTTAAGGTTTACTAGGGTTAGGAAGGAGAGTGGCTTTCAATGTGGGGCTGGCACCCAAAGTGGTTGCCAGGGTAACCCATTGAAAGTAGATTAATCAAGTGATAACCTAAAATGAACTAGGGGGTTAAGGGTAGTTTTCACACTAACAAGATAATTAGATTCCTCACTCATGCCTGTAGTGCTAGTTCAGACTAAGGATGAGATGAGAAGGCCTGGTTGGCAAGGCCGACCTCCTCGTCTCCATGAGAGGACCTGTCAGCTCCGCATGTGTCACCCTATGGGGCCAGGGCCTAGAGAGAGGCTGCCAAGGTAACCATAGATGGGGGCCAGCTTCTGGTGATAGATAGCCTGGGTAACCCATGCTAGGACCATGCGATGACACTCTCCTTACTACAGCCTAGCATTCCCTAGTTGTACTCTCCCCATTTGTTAGGTGTTTGCCTCTAGAAGTACTGTTGTATTGTTTGTGATATTGACTTGTGATGTTGGAGTCATGTGTTGTCTTATAGTCTACTGTCTACCTGACTGTATGTTGTAGTGGGGACCTTATGTTAACTCCTAGCTCGGGGGGTGGACCTCAGGGTTCCACATGGTCAGGTGGAAGAGCTTTATCCATTGGTTTTTTTTTCTTTCCTTGCCGTTGTTCGTGGGCGAGGAGGATATATCTTGTGCATCAGACCAGATCTTGTACTTGTTTATGAAGACAGTTATTATGCTCATGTACTAGCCTATGTATCAGTTGATCCATAATGTATGTATTCAGATGTAATTAGGATAGTGATAATGTAAACTGCATGATGATGTACTCATATGTATAGACCATTGAATAGGGTCAGCCTGATGGAGCCCAGTTGAGATAGATTCTTGAGGAGGCCCTTGCCCGTTTAGGCCCCAGACAGGTGGGTGAGCAGCCCAAAGGAGGTCAGGAGGTAGACTAGCCTGGTCCTAGAGAGAGAGAGAGGTCTCCCAGGCATAGGGAGTTGACAGATGAGCAGGAGGCCACACTAGCCAGCCATATGAGGGATTTACTGAGAACACGCCCTCCCATCTTTGATGGAGCTGGTAGAGGACTTGAGGCAGAGACCTGGCTATTGGACTTAGGCAGGTGTTTTGCCATGCATCCGTATGGTAGCAATACAAAAGCCAGATGTGCCATTCTACATCTCCAAGGGTTTGCTTCTACTTGGTGGGGGCTAGAGGAGTAGAAGCTGCATTTGGACATTAGCACTGTGTCTTGGGAGTTGTTTGTAGAGAGATTCAGAGGCTGCTTTCTTTCTGACCATTGGAGGCAGCGTCGAACAGACGAGTTTCATGAGCTAAGGTAGTTAGCCATGACAGTTGAGCAATATGAGCATAGATTTTATGAGCTCAAATAGTATGGAGGTATCGGGGATGACGAGTCTATGTTGGTACAGCATTTTATCAGGGGCTTGAATGCCTAGATTAGTGGAGGGGTTCATGTATTCGAACCTAAGACTATGGAGGTTGCCGTGGAGAAAGCCCGGCTAGTGGAGGAGAATTTGGCTATAGCCCTCGGTGGGCATACAGGTGTGCACATTGGCAATGCACCTTCTCAGGATATGGTTCTCAAGGTGGTCACACTCAGGCATCAGGTTCTCATGCACCCTCAAAGGGTGGTCAGCAGTAGCAGTATTCGCAATCCAAATCGAAGAATTCTCAGCATCAGCAAGGCAATAGGTTTCCAAATAAGAAAGACCAGTCTTGGCAGCGCAATAAGCGCAACCGTTTTGAATAGCTAGCTCAGAGTACGCACTCCGCAGTGAGCAGAGGTAGTTTCCAGTAGTCTAGTGCTTTCCAGGGTGACAGAGGTTTTGGTAGAGGCATCGGGTGTTTCTCTTGTGGCCAGCAGGGCCATATTGCTAGGCAATGCCCGCAGAAGGGTGCATCAAGATTTGGACATCGACCGACGGCATCTGAGCCGACGGTTGGTGATGTAGGCAGGTCACACCAAGTCTTTGCAGCGGTGGATGACCGACAGGCAGAGCATCAGGGCACCATGGTGGAGACTTCTGGTCATATCCGAGGTATTAGTTTTTCTATTCTTTTTGATTCCAGTGCATCTGATTCATTTATATCTCCTTCTCTTGTGGAGCGTTGTGGCTTAGTGGCAACAAAGCAAGATGATAGGTGGCAGGTTGAGTTAGCCTCTGGAGCAAAGATAGTAGTTGAGTCTCTAGTTTTAGGGTGTGACTTGATGATTGGCTCTCTATCTACTTCTGTGGACCTTCGCATTCTACCCCTGGGTTCATATGACATAGTTTTGGGGATGCATTGGTTGGAGGCCCATCAGGCAGTGATAGATTATCGGCACAAGTTTATTAGATGTGTGGATGATTCTAGTGCTGAGGTTGAGGTTGTAGGAGTTCTGAGACCTATTTCCCTACGTATGATCTCTGCTATGCAACTCAAGAGATGCATGTGTCAGGGATGTCAGCTTTTTGCAGTGACTGTTAGTGATTTGGAGATGAAGGAGAGTCGAGAGGCATCTCTTGATGATCACCCCCTCTTGAGGGAGTATGCTGATGTTTTTCCTTTTGATATTCCATGGATGCCACCTAAGCGTGACATCAATTTCAGGATTGATCTAATTCCCGGTGCAGAGCCTATCTCATGAGCTCCATATAGGATGACCACTCAGGAGATCAAGGAGCTTCAACTGCAGTTGGAGGAGCTATTAGAAAAAGGGTTCATACAACCTAGTGTTTCTCCTTGGGGAGCGCCTATGATCTTTGTGAAGAAGAAGGATGGATCTCTACGGCTATGTATCGACTATCGGCAGCTCAACAAGGTAACAGTGAGAAATAGGTATCCCTTGCCTCAGATCAATGATTTGTTTGATCAGATCAAAGGAGCTAAGGTATTCTCTAAAATTGACCTTAAGTCAGGATATCACCAGTTGCAGATTTTTGAGGCAGATATTCACAAAATAGTATTTCGCACCCGTTATGGACATTATGAGTTCACAATGGTACCATTCGGGTTGACGAATGCACCTTTGATTTTCATGAGCTTAATGAATGGTGTGTTTTGCACTTATCTCGACTGATTTGTTCTCATATTTCTTGATGATATATTGATCTATTCGAGGACTATGAAGGAACATGAGGAGCATTTGAGTCAGGTGTTGCAGTGTCAGAGAAAATCAGCTTTATGCGAATTTGTCAAAATGTGCATTCTTCCAGACAGAGGTTAAGTATTTAGGCCATGTCATCTCTGAAGAGGGTATTGTGGTGGATCCCTCAAAGATCCAAGCTATTATGGACTGGCCTGCACCCACTAATGTTTCTGAGGTCCGTAGTTTTATGGGGTTGGCAGGTTACTATCGTCACTTTGTCATGGGGTTTTCGAGAATTGCTCACCCTATTACTTCTCTTCAGAGGAAAGGGAAGAAATTTGTTTGGTCAGAGTAGTGTTAGGAAGCCTTTCAGACCCTAACCAGTGCACCTATATTAGAAGTTCTTGATCCCGACAGGGACTTTGTTGTTTGTACCGATGCTTCCTTGGAGGGTTTAGGAGCAGTTCTGATGTAGGATGGTCGTGTGATTGCCTATGAGTCACGTAAACTCAAGGATCACGAATTGAACTATCCCACTCATGACCTGGAGTTAGTAGCAGTGGTGCATGCCTTGGTGAGGTGGAGGCATTTTTTATTAGGGCATCAGTTTGAGCTACACAGTGACCATCGTAGTTTGTAGTATATTTTCACGCAGCCAAACTTGAATGCAAGGCAAAGGCATTGGATGGAGTTCTTGTGCGAGTATGACTTCGAGGTCAGATATATTCAGGGGGCAAGGAGAATGTGGTAGCAGATGTTCTTAGTCGTCAGAGGCATGAGATCTCAGCAGTTTCCCTTACAATTGATTTGAGAGGTCAGATTCTCGCTGCTCTTCCTACTGACAGTTGGTGCCAGGAGGTGAGATCCAAGATTGAGTCTGGTAGACCTTTAGAAGGTAGGTTCTCTAGTTACTCCTTTGAGCCAGATGGCCTGTTACGACATTTGGGTCGTATCTATGTTCCTAAGTCTGAGGGTCTTCGCACCCTAGTTTTGTCTGAGGCGCATCGGGCACCCTGTTCTGCTCATCTGGGTGTTAAGAAGATGCATGTAGATCTGCGTCAACTATACTTTTGAAGTGGTATGAAGCAAGATATTGCTGATTTTGTGTCGAGATGTCTTGAGTGTCAGAGGGTGAAGGCGGAACACCGGCACCCTATAGGTCTTTTGCAGCCTCATTTGATTCCAGAGTGGAAGTGGGATATCATTTCGATAGACTTCATTGTTGGTTTGCCGATGTCCTCTCGATGACACGATGCTATTATGGTCACTATGGATAGGTTGATGAAGGTAGCTCACTTTTCTCCTGTCCGTGCTTCTTACAATGCCTCTACGGTGGCTAGAGTGTTCATGGAGGACATCGTCAGACTTCATGGGATTCCTCGTAAGATCATCTCTGACAGGGATCCAGTGTTCACTTCCTTGCAGCACACCTTGGGGACATAGCTAAACTTTAGTTTAGCTTATCATCCTGAGACTGATGGTGAGACTGAGAGGGTTAATCAGGTTCTCGAGGATATGTTGAGGATGTATGTGATGGATCAGCAGAGCCATTGGGAGGACTACCTTTACCTAGTGGAGTTTTCCTATAATAATGGTTATCATAGTTCTATTGTCATGTCTCCATTTCAGGCCTTGTATGGTCGTCCTTGCAGGACCCCTTTGAGTTGGGATCATTTGGAGGATAGAGTTCTTCTGGGTCTGGATATGCTTAGAGATATGGAGCAATAGGTTGAGAGGATTAGAGAGCATTTGGTGGTAGCTCAGGATAGGCAGAAGAAGTATGCAGATGCTCATAGGATCGATCCTCAGTTTTCTGTTGGGGATCAGGTGTTCTTGCATGTGCGACTGTGAAAGAGTCCAATCCGCTATGGAAAGGGCTCTATGCTAGCACCGTGCTTTGTTGGACCTTTTGAGGTGTTGGAGAGGATCAGTCCGGTTGCTTATCATCTTTCTTTGCTGCCTAGCCTTTCACGCATCCATGATGTGTTTCATGTTTCTGTACTTAGACCTTACTATCTGAATATTGCTCATGTTCTTGATTGGACTACTCTATAGGTAGAGGATGGGCAGCTGGCTATGGAGCCCGTAGGCATTCTTCAGCATAGGAGACTCGCTCTCAGGGGCAGAGACGTGGAGCAGGTCAGGGTCCAGTGGGACCCTAATGATGAGACCTCCACTACCTGGGAGGATGCTAACAGGATGAGGGAATTATATCCTCACTTATTTGCAGGCTTCCAGGAGTAAGCCTAGTTCGAGGGGGGAGGATGTAATGCCCCTCACTTTTTTGGCTTGTGATAGATGTTATTTTCACATTGTTATCTATCAGTTCTAGAATAGTTGATAGTCTTATATTGCCTATTTACAGTTTCGAGACATTTGGACTAGTATGTTATGGTTTATGTTCTCCTTGATCTTGATGGACTATGTTTGATGGATATACTTAGATATGTGTTATGAGTTATGATGACATTATGATTACTTCAGTTATGATGTGTGGATATGTTTAGTAATGGATTATTATTTACATGTTTTAGATTCATAGCTATCTGTTTTCAAATGCTATGATTATAATCTTATCCAAGAGCAGGGATGGTGTAGCATTACTCATTTTGAGTACCCTACTGCGCCGCGATTCTCTGACTCTCTCTGTGTTGACATATACGTACTTGATCATATTTAATCAGTTGGTTGGATGTAGGTTGTAGGTACCGAAGCTTGACTCCACCTGATATAGCAGGTTTGAGTAGGTTCTTTCACCAATGGAATTGTGGATTGGAGTTAGCATAAGGTTTCCTACTCAGTCAACATCCTCAAAGAGGATGAGTTCTCAGTATTGTATCCTGTCATCACCATCAGTTGGACTATTTGTCGTTATTTTGTCGTCATGTCCTGTGGCTTTACATGGGGTCAGGTATCATCCAGTAAGTTGGGTTTATCCAAGTTAAAGTGTTGATTTAAGCCTGGTTAGTACCTCATTAAAAATAAGGTTAAAATTAAGCTAATGTTAAATAAACATTTGCTAGGGAAATTATGTGTTGTTATTAATTATAAATGATTTAATTGTTTGATAAGTGGTAAAATTAACATGAATTAGTAAATAAATAAATAAATTAGATAAATGATTAAATGAAATAATAAGTCACAAGTTGTAAGCAGATAAAATTAAAAGAAAACAAAACACATAAGTAAGATGAATAAACAATTACAATCTTGATAAAATAAATTGATAGTAATAAAGATGATATTCTAAAGTTAAAAAAATGGGGTTGTCATCTGGTATTATGTAATCAGTATTTTAGGGATGTGCAAATTTAATGTCATGTGCCGTCAATTGCAAATTGGAGGTCTGGGAATCCCTGGGTATGGTGTATTTTTGATTCCCACGAGAGAGTGGGTTGTTGGAAAAAGAGAGGAATGTTTCTGCATTTACTCGAGGAAGTTCAACCCATGTTTTGAGAAAGTGGGTTGTTGGGAAGAGAGGATGTCTCCTGCATTTATCCAAGGAGTTGAGTTTTGGTTGGGGAGGGAAAAAAAAAAAAAGATTTCTGGAGGAGGAACGAGGAAGGGGCTGAGGAGTTTTGGAGGAGGCAGTTTTGGAAGAGACAAGGGAGTGATTCTAGCACCAAATCTTCAAGGCAGCCAAGCATCCAAACCAGGTTCCACTTTCTTTTAGATTTTTATTTATGAATTTTGAAACTAAATGTTGTGTTCATGCCCTGATTGTCTTCCAGTTGATTGTTGTGTTTGAGTCTCCTGTAATCGTTGAGCTTGTTGTGTGTATCCTGCAATCTCATATCTGCCTTCCCCATGTTGAACATTTCGTTTCTCATTCTAATTTACATTTCACTTATTATCATCTCAAAGCTCTTCGAATATTGAATCAGTTACCCCTAAATTTGATACCCTTTAGAGTAATTGCTTCCTTCCCTCGAATGAACTTCCCCTCTCTGATTGATAAATATTGTTGTTCCAACTTAAAATGTCCCTGTAGACTCCTCCAAGAAGTAGGCTTCTACGATAGCCTTTCCTAGTCTCTCTTGTAATCGTATGCCATCCTCTGTAACCTTGTATTCTGACTTCAACCCTGAGAAATAAATGATTCAATGTAAAGTTTTCACCAAATCCTTGACCCTGTCATGCTTGCATATTGAATCTCATATATGATCTCTTAGATTGTAGAAGATGCCAGTAAGTAGTGATAGGTCTTTGCATATATTCTCCATGCAACCTGCCAGTACCTGCATATTTCATAAATTCATTGTTTAGAAACCAATATTTGGGATTGGACTGATAGAAATTGAGCTCATTTTGCCAAATGGAATTAAATGTCAAAGGAATTGTGCTATAAACCGTTTGTCTTGCAAATGGAAAATCGATAAATCTTAAAGACTTATTTTCAAATTCCCAATTGCTTTATGTTCAAAAATTTTAATAAATTTGACCTATTTAAATTAGTTAACATTTTTCTCAAGGAGTTTTGAATGAATGAAATTCTCTGTTAGAGACCAAATGTATGATTTTAGCATTTGTGCAAGAAGGTAATTTGTCACATTGTTATTCATAATATTATCTTTTTCCTATGATCTTTAGCTCAGTTTCTATACCTTAGCAAATGTAATTGATTTGAACTGATTTTGTTTGAAGTATTGTGGCCTAGGTTCAAACTACTGAATGGGGTTTGAAAGAAACATAAAATTTGAGTGTTTATGGTTCATATTGACAAAATAAATGATGTATCTTTCATGCAAAATAGATAAAGAAAGAAAAATAAACATTTAGATGTTATCTTTGAGGCATGTTGTCAAACAGTTCAAGTGCCCTCTCATGCTTCCACATTTTGCATACATATCTACTATAGCCGCTGCAATTTCAACATCTATTGATATCCTCTCTCCTTTATGCCTTATGGATGTCCATACGCTGTTCAAGCTACCATTTTGGCATAGGTGTGAGAATGCTGGCAGAAGCCACAAACCTGGTTGAAGTAGTTTGCATTTATTAAAAGTTTCCAAGACATTTCAACAAATCCATATTGTGCATTTTCTTGAATCAAAGGTCATATGAATTTCACCAGCAATCTGTTACCTTGTGAGTTCAATTTACGGTGGCTTACAAATGGCAAAGTATTTGTCATCATATATACCATCTCCATACACGACAGATCTGAATTTTATTTCTTGCATAAGCTATAATTCATTTCTAACTGCCTTTTCCTCTTGTGCTCCAATCCAATACTTCAATACATTTCAACAAAAAAGAATACGGTTGCAAAGAACACCAGCAAGCTTTCAATAATCAATGTGTTTCATTAATTCAAAATTTTTGAGAGTATCCTCCCAAAATCCAATGAGTGTATTTTACAATTATAACATCATATAAAACAACTTATCTTATGTCTTCATTTGCTTTTATTTTAAAAAATATATATGGACCAATTCATTTCCTAAATTAAAGATATGTTCTTTTTAGAAATAAAGAAGAGCCTACATAACTCTCTCTTTTTCAACATTTAAATTAGAAACTAAACTCTTCTCTAATATAAACTATTTCCTTTTTAGAAACATATTAAGTTATAATTAATCCTTTTGAATTATTTTTATTCCTTAAATTGAGCTAGAATTCTACATTCTTTATTTAAAGAAAAGTAAGAAAATAAATTATTTTATAGAAAGTTTCTTAAACTTGATTCAATTAATTTGTGATATTATATTTGCTTAAATATGCAAATAATTCCTATATTAGAATAGAAATTAGAGAAAAAAAAAATTAAGTATTAAATTATAGAATGAAGGTGTTAGGGAGAGAAAAATAAATAAATTATTCTTTCTAATGATTTTGTTTCTAAAAACAAAGAAATAGATTAATTTTAGAATGATTTTGAATATTATCCACATTGCATGTTTATTTAATAGAGAAATATATTATTTAGAATGATATTTTTTTTAATAGAGAAAGGATAATAAATATATAGAGAGTTTGTATATTGTAAATGATAAATAGGAACCCTCAAGTTTATCCTCAAGAGTTGAATTTAAATTACATTGTAATTATTTAATTAACTTGATTTATAAAAATGACAAATAGTGGGTTACTTTAGTTGTGTTAATGATATATAAATATATTTGTATCTTTGTAAATCAATTAAATAATTATTTTAATAAATATTTACATGTAGTTAACTTTATTGTAATTATAGATTTATTCCTTAATAAGAATACAATCCGATGATAAGCTATATTTTAATTATAATATACTATTGTAATAACTTAGTCAATTGCAATCTGCTATAGTGGATTAGTTGTAAAGAAGGCATAATTTTAATTATAAGTGCAATTGATTGCTCGTAATATGTCTAGCAAATTCAATTTGTGGGTCATGAACTAGTTCATATAGTCTTTTGATTTTGTATCTACATGTGGGGTTAGTTTTTCCAGAGGCAAATGTTATTGTGTTTTGACTTTATGTAATGTGTTTATAAGTGTCATGAGTTAATAAGTTGTAAAGACATGTTGCCTCTAATCATGTGTTTTGTGAAGTAACATTCTCTGGACGAGATAGCAAACTACTTGTGAATGACTTATATCCATTTGTCGTGATTGTCATATGGAGAGACTTGGAATCTGTAAAAAGAGTAAAGTATCATAATGCTTTAGATCTTGGTTAACAATTGGTGTTATGATTTTGTTTGTAATACAAGAGGGTTTATGCCTTGCAGTAAACATGTATGTGTATCGTTATAATGCCTTGTATGATGGTTAAGGTTTACTAGGGTTAGGAAGGAGAGTGGCTTTCAATGTGGGGCCAGCACCTAAAGTGGTCGCCAGGGTAACCCATTGAAAGTAGATTAATCAAGTGATAACCTAAAATGAACTAGGGGGTTAAGGGTAGTTTTCACACCAACAAGATAATTAGATTCCTCACTCATGCCTGTAGTGCTAGTTCAGACTAAGGATGAGATGAGAAGGCCTGGTTGGCAAGGCCGACCTCCTCGTCTCCATGAGAGGACCTGTCGGCTCCGCATGTGTCACCCTATGGGGCCGGGGCCTAGAGAGAGGCTACCAGGGTAACCATAGATGGGGGCCGGCTTCTGGTGATAGATAGCTTGGGTAGCCCATGCTAGGACCATGCGATGACACTCTCCTTACTGCAGCCTAGCATTCCCTAGTTGTACTCTCCCCATTTGTTAGGTGTTTGCCTCTGGAAGTACTGTTGTGTTGTTTGTGATATTGACTTGTGATGTTGGAGTCATGTGTTGTCTTATAGTCTACTGTCTACCTGACTGTATGTTGTAGTGGGGACCTTATGTTAACTCCTAGTTCGGGGGGTGGACCTCAGGGTTCCACATGGTCAGGTGGAAGAGCTTTATCCATTAGTTTTTTTTTCTTTCGTTGTCGTTGTTCATGAGCAAGGAGGATATATCTTGTGCATCAGACCAGATCTTGTACTTGTTTATGAAGACAGTTATTATGCTCATGTACTAGCCTGTGTATCAGTTGATCCATAATGTATGTATTCAGATGTAATCAGGATAGTGATAATGTAAACTGCATGATGATGTACTCATATGTATAGACCTTTGAATATGTACATGTAATCTTGATCAAGTTGATTATCTAACTGATGTCATGAAATGGAGATGTATATGTATAATCATTAGTGCAATAGATTTAGAATGATCTGCTAATGTTAGTTAATAATATATGTTAAATTATGTTGATTAATTTGTGAAGTAATGCAACCATGGAACCTTAGAAGACAAGTTGTTAGTTTAATGATGTGTATTGATTTGCTAAACATTACCTTGTTATCTTATACAAAAAAAAAAATATTCCACATTTCATAGCATAGATGTGTTGTCCTCTAAGGTATTCATTGCGGGGCATTGCACGTCACTCGCATTATGGTGAAATAAAATCATCTCACTCCCTCCCTCCTTACCCCTCTCTCTATTATTCCCTCTCTTCCTCCCCTCCTCTCTCTCTCACCTCTTTACCTCATGCCCTCTCTCTCACTCTCTACTTCGTGAGCGCATTATAATGCGCTCACGTTATGGTGAAATAAATTCATCTCTCTCTCTCTCTCTCTCTCTCTCTCTCTCTCTCTCTCTCTCTCTCTCTCTCTCTCTCTCTCTCTCTCTCTCTCTCTCTCTCTCTCTCTCTCTCTCTCTCTCTCTCTCTCTCTCTCTCTCTCTCTCTCTCTCTCTCTCTCTCTCTCTCTCTCTCTCTCTCTCTCTCTCTCTCTCTTTCCTAGTTTTCCTTTTCCTTTCCAATTTCCCTTTAGATCCCACCAATTTTTCCCTATTTTACTATTTTCCACCTCTCCTCTCATCATTCTTCCCATCCAATGAACTTTCATTTTATCTTGTTTCCAGTTCATCCTCCTAATTTATATTTTCATCCCTTTTTACATGTCCTAGTTTTCTTGTTTCCATTTGCTTTGTCAATAAGGGAGAGGGAGAGGGAGAGAGGTTGGAGATCGAGGGAAGAGAGAGGGAGAGAGAGGGGGGAGAGAGAGAGAGAGAGAGAGAGAGTCCTAGTTTTCTTGTTTCCATTTCCTTCGTTGATAAGGGGAGGGAGAGATAAGGAGATAGAGGAATGATAGGGAAGAGAAAAGTAAGAGATATGGAGATAGTGAGAGATAGATAGGTAGAGAGAGAGGAGACAAATAGGGAGAGATAGGGAGATAGAGAGTGAGTGAGATGTACAGAGAGATAGGGAGAGAGATTGAGAGCTAGAGGGATTATAGAGATAGGGAGATAAGGGAGAAATAGGGAGATAGAGGTTCAGGGTTGCTCAGGTTTAGGGTTTAGGGGCATTATTTAGGGTTTAGGGGTTTAGGGAGAGAGAGATTGAATTTGATGATATATGTTTATTTTTTTCATAAATTTCAATAATCCTATTAGAGTTATATAGAATGCAACATTGAATAGGAAGGAACTTGCTAAAAGGATCAAATTTTTGAGAATTTTGAAGACAAATTTTTGAGGATTGGGCAACTTGAATCTTGAAATCTAAGGTATGTTCTTTATGTATTCATTTACTTCACTTTATGATTATGTTAAAGCATGAAATCTCATGTTATAGGACAGTCATGAGGGAAGTGAGAGGATTATCATTTTAACAAGTTAACTTATCATGAGAAGGTGAAAATTTATATTTGTTCGAGATAACAATCTATGACAACAAGACATATCACCATGGGAAGGAAATCATCAAGATAGTATTGGTATATATTTATGAGGGGAGTCTTATCAACATTCAAGGATAATCCTAAACTAGAGAAAGGTCATGGAAACACTTTCACTGTGGAGTAGATGTGCAATCACATGTTACTGTTATCCTGAATTAAACACTAACCTAAACAATTAGAAGGATACTAAGGGAAATCATGTTAGTCAATGAATTATCATCATGATAAAATCAAGCTAAGGATTGTCACTTGAGCATACTCACTTGGAAGAACTATCATATCAGCCTAAAGACTAAATTATACCGCAATAGCTATCATGCAACCCTAGGAATAGTTATGACCTCTCACCCATGGGTAGGATAGCAACTGATACGCAAGGTGGCAATCAAGACTAAATGATAAGTCAATTAATCTCAAAAACATGCAAAAAGGTATCCATGATACTATATAAACATATCTAGGTGGTCTTGAAAGGATATTCATATGGCGAGGAAGATTGCCATCAACTAAAAGATAACCATACATGTCATTGGCATAGTTATTAGGACAATTATAATCACAATGAGGTTGTCTTGAATAGTGACTTGTGAAGGAGTTATTAGATAGTTAAGGAAGATAGAATATTGATATTGGTGGGTGCATGGCCTTTTCATGATTTAATGAAAGAGTCATGCATCATGAAGTAGCAGTCAAGATCAAAAGGACACCAAATTTGGTGAAGCTGCAAAAAGAAACTAAATTTGACACTTGATTATAATTTCACAACCAATTTGACTTGGAATGGGAGAGGGATTAGAGAAGGGATTTGTCCTAAATAGGAATGAATATGGTGCATCTTTAATCTAACTTGTCATGTTTTCAGATCTTTCATTGATCTTGACTAAAATCTTTGTGTTTCATTTTTCATTTATCTCAATTTTTTGCTAGCTAGTAGGAGGTTTCTCTACATACACTATTTTAACAAAAATATGATAGAGGAAGAAAGTGCTAAAAGATAAGCTAAGACAAGATCAAGCAAAATGTTTCAGAAGATATGTTAAGAAAATGTTAAATTAACCTAGAGATTGTTCCTACCACCATTTGTAAATGTTGACCATATCTTGGCCATTGATGTAATGTTAAAAACTTAGTATGGAAAAGTTGATTTCTATAAATAGAGAGAGAGATAAAAGACATTGTAAGTGTTGGAATAGTTCCTTTGCATTGCTATGATAAGTTCTTAAATATCATCTAAACAATGAATGTTAGTTGATAGATGCGAGATCTATTGTCAAATGGTGTAACACTACAATGGGTCTAGGTAATGAAGGCAAGTCTATAGTTCGTAAATATTTTTGGTTGGTTTCAGATAATACTAACATTGCAAAATATGAGGATTGTTGTACATTAGGATTGAGTGAGCTACACTTTTTTAGAAGCACTAATGCAGGTTCATGGAGTACATTCATACACGATGGATGGTATGCTTTTATTCTTTATGTACAGATCAAGCATGGTATGATTGTGAGTTAAAGGACTAGGTCGATGAATGGTGTACAAGAAGCCTAAGCCCGATTGACATGTATTGACTCCCGATAGCACTACAACTCACACAGATTGAATCATCAGTTGACTTTGACCATGTTTCAGATCTAGTTCAACTAGGTATTATCAGCATTCAAATTTAATAAAATTCAATATTCCATCTTATTTTGTAGTTTTTTTTGTATTGTTGACTATATTCATTGAACTAAATGCACATATCAATGTAGGGCATGTTTATGTAGTTATTGCAGCTGAAGACAATGAAGAAGGAACATATTATTATTTGTGTTATTGTGTTGAAGCAAAAAAGAAATTAGATGCCCCTGTTATAGATGGAGAAAACATTGAGTACCTTACAGGATCAGTGGTTGTTACTGGAACATGGCTTAGAAGGTACCCATTGAAGAAGTTTGATGTGTGGTTGTTTGAGGACTTTGACACTCATAGGAAGAATCTTCATTATTATAACCTTGTTGTGGCATCAAATGTTCATTTGATCAAATATGGGGTTAGACCATTAAACAAGACCTTGTGGAAGGTTTGTGAGTCTGACCACAAGGAAATACTCGACACAATAAAGAGTAGATTAGACCCGGATGGTTCATTAGATTGAATCAATGGAATGTCATAAAGGTATGTTATTTGTCTTTGCTATCCTCATTTCACCTTCTATATTTTTGACACCTATCTTACCTTCTTATATGTGCTCCTTGGCCTTGGTTGATTAGCTTCGTTTCATTATAGAGTTCATTGGTGTACTCATTTTAGCTAAATAGTGCAATTGCATTTGTATGTAGGATTTGAGTATGATGAGGTAGGCATAATCCTTATGAAGTTGCCTTTGGAAGGAAAGTAAGGTAGGTTTTCATGATTATTTCACGATGATATGTCCTTTAGTTACTATTTCATAATGAGTTTTAATAAGTTTTAATGATGTTACTATGAGTCTTAATGACAAACCCTCATTTGTTTCTTCACATTTGGTGCTAACAATTGATAGCAGTGGTAAGGTTAGCCTTAATTGATGCCATACAAGACAATGGATCAAGTGAGAACACCTTTATAGTACTGAATTTTCATCTACTAGAAAGGTATTAGGATTGAATTTTTACAGTCAACATCTCCTGGGGCCAAATGGATGGTGCCAACGTGTCTAGGTGGGCAGGTAAATGCTAGGGGAGATGTCTTTTTGATGGTGAAGCCTTCTAGTCGTTCTTGGCTACATTGGACAGAGACAGTCTCTCAAGAGCCCCAAGACAG
The DNA here is from genome assembly GCA_027924645.1 of Cunninghamia lanceolata. Lineage (NCBI taxonomy): Eukaryota > Viridiplantae > Streptophyta > Pinopsida > Cupressales > Cupressaceae > Cunninghamia > Cunninghamia lanceolata. Next base: position 1,035,463 of record BSBN01000910.1, on the reverse strand, counting down.
AAAAGGTGTCAAACTTTGGACCAGTTGTTCTGTCAAACCATGACACCTAGGAACATCTTCTTTGCATGTATAGGTGGATGTTAAGTCCACCTAAAAAAACCTACCTTGATTTTTTTAAATCAATTTCATTTGCCTATGGTGGCAAGGAACACATTGTTCCAAAATGCTTCAGTTTCATGCAATGGAAAGGTGCTAGGAGTGAGATTTTGCATTCCACAACTTGTGTGGCTAAAACAACTATGCCAACATGTTGGGGTGGGTGGTTAAATGCTAGGGTAGGTCTTGTTTCATGCACCAAGTGTCCCAGTCGTTCAGTGCAGCAGGCTACTAGTAAAGTCACTTAAGATCCCTAACAGCAAAAAACTGCCAAACTTTGACAGAGCAATTCTCAGAATTTGTGGTAGCTAGGAATATTTTGTTTGGACCTACAAGTGCACATGGGGTCTGTCCATAATAACCTCTCTTAGTTTTGGTCAACTCCAATCCATTTGACCATGTTGAAATCAAATGCATTTTTGCAAAATGCTTAAGTTTCATGTAGTGGAAATGTGCTAGGAGTGAGATTTTTCATTCCACATCTTGTGGGGCCGAACTGAATGTGCCAATGCATCAGGGTGGGTAGGTAAATGCTATGGGAGGTCTTGTTTTGTGTACTAAGTGTCTCAGTCATTTAGGGCAGCAGGCTACCGACAAAGTCACTTAAGATCCCTAAGAGTAAAAAACTACGAAACTTTGACGTAGTAGTTCTTAAAATTCATGGAAGTTGAGAATATTCTGATTAGACCTACAGGTGCACGTGGGTTCCATCCACAATAACCTCTCTCAGTTTTGGTCAACTCCAATCCATTTGACCGTGTTGAAATCAAATGCATTCTTGCAAAATGCTTCAATTACATGCAGTGGAAAGGTGCTAGGAGTGAGATTTTGCATTCCACAACTCGTGGGGCCGAACCGACAAAGACAAATGTTAGGGTGGGTAGATAAATGTTATGGTAGGTCTTGTTTCATGTGCCAAGTGTCCCAGTCATTTGGGGTAGTAGGCTACTGACAAAGTCACTTAAGATCCCTAAGAGCAAAAAATTATCAAACTTTGACGGAGTAGTTCTCAGAATTTGTGATAGTTGGGAATGTTTTGTTTGGACCAATAGGTGCATGTGGGGTCTGTCCACAATAACCTCTCTCAGTTTTGGTCAACTCCAATCCATTTGACTATGCCAAAATCAAATGCATTCTTGCAAAATGATTTAGTTTCATGCAATGGAAAGGTGCTAGGAGTGAAATTTTGCATTCCACGGCTCATGGGGCTGAACCAACAGTACCAACGCATTGGGGTGAGTGGGTAAATGCTTTGTGAGGTCTCATTTCATGCCCCAAGTGTCACAATCATTCGGGGCAGCAGGCCACCGACAAAGTCACTTAAGATCCCTAAGAGCAAAAAACTACCAAACTTTGACGTAGCAGTTCTTGGAATTTGTGGCAGATAGGAATGCTCTGTTTAGACCTATAAATGCTGTGCAGTCTTTCCACAATAACCTCTCTCAGTTTTGGTCAACTCCAATCCATTTGACCGTGCCGAGATCAAATGCATTCTTGCAAAATGCTTCAATTTCATGTAGTGGAAAGGTGCCAGGAGTGACATTTTGCCTTCCACATCTCATGGGGCTGAACCAACAATGCCAATGCATCAAGGTGGGTAGGTAAATGCTAGGGGAGGTCTCATTTCATGCGCCAAGTGTCTCATTCGTTCGGGGCAGTAGGCTATTGAAAAAGTCACTTAAGATCCTAAGAGCAAAAAAAATACCAAACATTGACGGAGCAGTTCCTAGAATTCATGGCAGCTAGGATTGTTCTGTTCAGACCTACAGGTGCATGTGGGTCTATCCACAATAACCTCTCTAATTTTTTGTCAACTTCAATCCATTTGACTGTGCCAAAATCAAATGCATTCTTGCAAAATGCTTCGATTTCATACAACACAACCTTGCCAGGAGCCATATTTTTCATTCTACTCATCGTGGGGCTGAACCAACAGCGCCACCATGTTGGTGTGGGTGGGTAAATGCTAGGGGAGGTCTCATTTTGTGCACCAAGTGTCCCAATCATTTGAGGCAACATGCTACCAGTAAAGTCACTTAAGATTCCCAAGAGAAAAAAACTGCCAAACTTTGACGAAGCAGTTCTCAAAATTCATGGCAGCTGAGATTGTTTTGTTTGGACCTACTAGAGCATGTGGGGTCTTTCCACTATAAATTTTTTTAGTTTTTGTCAACTCCAATGCATTTGACCATGCCAAAATCAAATTCATTTCTTGCAAAATGCTTCAGTTTCATGTAGTGGAAAGCTTCTAGAAGTGAGATTTTGCATTCCACAACTCGTGGGGCCAAACCGACTGTGCCAACACATCAGGGTGGGTGGGTAAATTCTAGAGGAGGTCTTGTTTCATGCGCCAAGTGTCTCAGTCATTCCCAATTGCAGGCTACCAACAAATTTGAAAGGTGCTAGAAGTGAAATTTTGCATTTCATAGCTTGTGGGGCTGAACTAACTGTGCCAACATGTCGGTTGGGCAAGTAAATGCTAGGGGAGATCTCGTTTCATGCACCAAGTGTCTCGGTTGTTTTGGGCTACAAGCTAACGGAAAAGTCAAAAGGTGTTAGGAGTGAAATTTTGCATTCCATAGGTTGTGGGGCCAAACTGACTATGCCAACAAGTGAGGGTTGGTAGGTAAATACTACGGGAGGTCTCGTTTCTTACACCAAGTGTCTCAGTCATTATGGGCTGCAAGCTACCAGCAAAGTTGAAAGGTGCTAGGAGTGAAATTTTGCATTTCATAGGTCATGGGGCCAAACTGACTACACCAGCATGTCAGTGTGGGTGGGTAAATTCTAGGGGAGGTCTTGTTTCATGTGCCAAGTGTCTCAATCATTCCTGGTTGCAAGCTACCAGCAAAGTCAAAAGGTGTTAGGAGTGAAACTTTGCATTCCACAGGTCGTGCGGCTGAACCAACTATTCCAACGCATCGGGGTGGGTGGGTAAATGTTAGGGGAGGTCTCGTTTGATGCGCCAAGTATCTCAGTCGTTCCAGATTGTAAGCTACTAGTAAAGTCGAAAGGTGCTGGGAGTGAATATTTGCATTCCATAGGTCATGGGGATGAACTGACTATGCCAGCATGTCAGGGTGGGTGGGTAAATGCTAGGGGAGGTCTCATTTCATGCACCAACTATCTCAATTGTTCCACACTGCAAGCTACCGGTAAAGTCAAAAGGTGCTAGGAGTGAAATTTTGCATTCGACAAGTCATGGGGTTGAACCAACTACACCAATACGTCGGGTGGGTAGGTAAATTCTAGGGTGGTCTCATTTCGTGTGCCAAGTGTTTCAGTCGTTCCATGCTATAAGCTAACTGCAAAGTGACCTTTGTTGATAGCTTACAACCTGGAATGACTGGGACACTTGGAACATAAAACAAGACCTCCCCTAGCATTTACCTACCTACCTTGATGTGTTGGTAGGTCGGTTCAACCCCATGATGAGTAGAACAAACAATATGGCACCTAGCAAGGTTGTGCTACATGAAACTAAAGTATTTTGTAAGATTGCATTTGATTTGGGCACAATCAAAGGGATTGGAGTTGAACAAAACCAAGAGGGTTTATTGTGGATGGACCCCATGTGCACCTATAGGTCCAAATGAAATATTCCTAGATACCATGAATTTCAAGAACTGCTTCGTCAAAGTTTGGCAGTTTTTTGCTCTTAAGGATCTTAAATGACTTTGTCGATAGCCTGCTGTTCTGAATGACTGGGACACTTGGTGCATGAAATGAGACCTCCCCTAGCATTTATCCACCCACACCAACACATTGGCATATTTAGTTCAGCCCCACAAGTTGTGGAATGCAAAATCTCACTCCTAGCACCTTTCCACTACATGAAACTAAAGCATTTTGCAAGAATGCATTTGATCTCAGCATGGTCAAATGGATTGGAGTTGACCAAAACCAAGAGAGGTTTTCTATGGATGGACTCCACATGCACTTGTAGGTCTAAATGAAACATTCCTAGCTACCACGAATTCTGATAACTGCTCCGTCAAAGTTTGGCATTTTTTTTCTCTTAGGGATCTTAAGTGACTTTGTCGGTAGCCTACTGCCCCGAATGACTATGACACTTGGCACATGAAATGAGATCTCCCCTAGAATTTACACACCCACCCTTACATGTTAGAACTGTCATTTTGGCCCCATGATGAACAGAATGAAAAATATGGCTCCTGACAAGGTTGTGTTATATGAAACTGAAGCATTTTGCAAGAATGCATTTGATTTCGGCATGGTCAAACAGATTGGAGTTGACCAAAACCAAGAGAGGTTATTATGAATGAATCCCACATGCACTTGTAGGTCTGAATGAAACATTCCTAGCTACCACAAATTTTGAGAACTACTCCGTCAAAGTTTGGTTGTTTTTGCTCTTAGGATCTTAAGTGACTATGTCGGTAGCCTACTACCCCGAATGACTGAGACACTTGGCACATGAAACAAGACCTCCCCTAGAATTTACCCACCCACCCCGATGTGTTGGCATTATCAGTTCAGCCCCACAAAATGTGGAATGCAAAATGTCACTCCTAGCTCCTTTCCACTGCATGAAATTGGAGCATTTTGCAAGAATGCATTTGATTTCAAAATGATCGAATGGATTGGATTTGACCAAAAATGACAGAGGTTATTGTGGACAGACCCCATGTGCACTTGTAGGTCCAAACGAAACATTCCTAGCTGCCATGAATTTCAATAACTACTACGTCAAAGTTTGGTAGTTTTTTGCTCTTAGGGATCTTAAGTGACTTTGTTAGTAGCCTGTTGCCCTGAACGATTGCAACACTTGGTACATGAAATGAGACCTTTCCTAGCATTTACTTTCCCACCCTGACATATTGGTGATGTCAGTTCAGTCCCACGATGAGTAGAATGAAAAATATGGCTCCTATTAAGGTTGTGTTGTATGAAACTGAAGCATTTTGCAAGAATGCATTTGATTTTAACATGGTCAAATGAATTGGAGTTGACCAAAACCAAGAGAGGTTATTGTGGATAGACCCCATGTGCCCTTGTAAGTCCAAATGACACATTCCCATCTACCACAAATTCTAAGAACTGATCCATCAAAGTTTGGCAGTTTTTTGCTCTTAGGGATCTTAAACGAATTTGTTGGTAGCCTGCTACCTCGAATGACTGCGACACTTGGGGTATGAAATGAGACCTTCCCTAGAATTTACCCACCCACCTTGATGCGTTAACACTATAGGTTTGGCCCCATGAGCTGTGGAATGCAAAATTTCACTCCTAGCACCTTTCCATTGCATGAAACTGAAGTATTTTGCAAGAATGCATTTGATTTTGACACGGTCAAACAGATTGGAGTTGACCAAAACTAAGAGAGCTTACTCTGGAAGGACCCCACATGCACCTGTAGGTCTAAACAGAACATTCCCAGCTACCACAAATTCTGAGAACTGCTCCATCAAAGTTTGGCAGTTGTTTTCTCTTAGGGATCTTAAGTGACTTTGTCGGTAGCCTACTGCTCGGAATGACTAAGACACTTGGCACATGAAACAAGATTTCCCCTAGCATTTACTTGCCCACCTTGACACATTGGTGTATTCAATTCTTTTCCATGAGTTGTGGAATGCAAAATCGCACTCCTAGCACCTTTCCACTACATGAAACTAAAGCATTTTGGAGCAATGTGTTCCTTGCCACAATAGGCAAACAAAATTGATTTTAAAAAAACTGAGGTAGGTATTTTTAGGTGGACCTAACATCCACCTATACATGCAAAGAAGATGGTCCTAGGTGTTATGGTTTGATAGAACAGTCGGTCCAAAGTTTGACACATTTTTTTTATCTTAGGGCTCTTGAGAGATTGTCTGCATTCGATGTAGTTGATAATGACCAGGAAACTTCACCACTAAAAAGACACCTCCCCTAGCATCACTTGCCCACCCCAATGCATTTGTATAGTCAATTCAACCCCATAAGGTATAGAATCTGTTCTAATTACATCCATCAAAGCATAAAGGATATGGAAATTTTGTTAAATGTTGGAGTTGTAATTTCCCTGATAGACATGTATGCAAAGTGGCAGGTGTTAAGAAAATGTAGAAAGGTGAAATGACGATATGCAAAGCATAGAAACCATATAGAAGGTAAAATTAGGATATGCAAATCATGTCAAATGTGTCTCTCTCTCTTACTCTCTTCCTATTTTGCAAGAGAAAGACAAATGCACAGTCAACGTAGGTAATGATAAATTTGCATAAGATCTATAAGAGAGTTGTTATCACATGTATTTACATAATTTCTATTCTAAATTGTAGCTAAATTTACTCACTAACGAGTGGGTGTGAGGAAACAAATCTACTTGAAGGTAATGAAGGACAAGAAGGTAAAGTTTATGAGGCAATGTAACTTCAGCCCTCACATTTCTTGAAAATTGTACAAAGAACACATCCATTATCATTGATAGAAAACATGTACGCATCCATTATCCATTATAAGATGAAAACATAGTTTATTCATTTGCATGATAAAGTAAGGGATATATAAACTTGCCAGAAAATGCAATCGACACATGTAAAACGAAATTCCATAACCTTAGCCAGCATCCTCCTTGTCTATGCCCATATGGGATCTTCAGAATAGGGTATGGACATCCATCAAAGCATAAAGGATAAAGGAATTTTGAAAAATGATGTATTTGCAACTGCCCTATGATACATGTATGCAAAGTGTGGAAGCATAGACAAGTGATGCCATCCTAGCTGAGCCATACTCACATCAACTTGGCTCTTTGCCTTGAACACTTGCTTGAAACCTATCATGCCTTGTCTATTCACATGACTCCTAAACTTCATGATATAGATCTTGTCTAGAGATTGGCACTATATCATATGACCTCAACTTGATATGTTCATGCAATGAACTAAGCAATTCAAGTTCTCACTAGCTTCATTCTAGGCTTAGAACAAGAGCAAATCTTGATTGGAAGACTTATAGAGATTCACATGGTTTTAAAACACTCAAGAATGCTTAAATTAACTATACCAACCTTTTCCATGCATGGGCAGAGCTCTGTGATTAGTATAACATGAACTTGCCTTGTAAGTGGCCTAGGAGTTTGTAGCCCTTCTCAGAGAGCTTTCCTATCATAACTTCCTTCATACACCTAATAATGGAGATCTGAGACCTGATTTGGATACCCTTTTGGTCCTTGTAAAACATATGTGAAAATTCAAAAGGGTTGTTACAGTCAAATTAGGCCTATTTTAGGGACTGTAATGTAACAGCAAAGCCTTGCACATGGATTTAAATCTTGAGATTGATAGAGAAGGTGTAAATAGGCATATATATAACATTTCTAAACACTTCCCTTGTATAAATCACTCACCCAACACAAGAATTATCAAAAATACACTAAAACAAGGTCTATTTAGGCCAAATAGAGTAGGGCTTATTCAAAATGACACTTACACATGTGACCAACCTCTAAAATCTTTCCTGTAGATCTGTATATACCTACATATGGTGGAATTGGGAGAAAACCCTATCCACCTAGACCTATTCAACTTACCCTTTTTACTTCCCACTACACTCATTCACCTCTTGACAACATGTCAAGGTCGATTTACAATATGAAAGAATATAAATATGTTTTATGAGACCTTCAAGGTCATTTTAACCTCTTGACACCTTTCATGTTCATGTCTGAGGCCTCCAAAAGTCCTTATACAACTTGAATTTTGAAATAGTCTATTTTGGTGGGAAAATGGGAAACCCTTATGTAAATGACTTAAATGGATGTCTTGACCTGCAAGACCACTTGGAAACATGAAAATGTCCTTGCCATCTCCTAAAGTCACTTGATTAGTTTTGAGCCTATGCTCCTATATCAACAAGGTAGGTGAACTATTTGACATGATGCCTCAAAGAAATGTTGTCTCATGGAATGCAATGATTGCAAGATATATGCACAAAATGATTTTTTTTTCAAAAAGGCTTTAGAAACTTTCAAGCAAATGAAATTGGTAGGTGTAAAGCCAAATTCCACAACCTTAGATAGCATCCTCCTTGTCTATGCCCATATGGGATTTTTGAAACAAGGTGTGGACATCCATCAAAGCATAAAGGATATGGGAATTTTGATAGATGTTGTAGTTCCAACTGCCCTAGGATACATGTATGCAAAGTGTGGAAGCATGGACAAGGCCCATAAACTATTTGACATGATGCCTCAAAGAAATGTTGTCTCATGGAATGCAATGATTGCAAGATATGCTCAAAATGGATTTTTTTAAAAAGGCTTTAGAAACTTTCAAGCAAATGCAATTGGCAGATGTAAATCCAAATTCCACAACCTTCTCCACCATCCTCCTTGCCTATGCCAAAATGGGATCTTCAGAATAGGGTATAGACAACTATAAAAGCATAAAGGATATAGGAGTTTTATCACATGTATTTACAACCGCCCTTGCAGACATGTATGCAAAGTGTGGAAGCATAGACAAAGCATGTGAATAGTTTGGCATGACACCTCAAAGAGATGCCATCTCATGGAATGCAATGATTGCACAGTATGCAGAAAATGGATTTGTTGAAAAGGCTTTATAAACTTTCAAGCAAATGCAATTGGCACGTTTAAAACCAAATTCCATAATCTTTGCAAGCATCCTCCCTACTTGTGCCAAATTAGGATCTTTGGAACAAGGTATGGACCATAGAAGCATATATCTTTAAAATATCTTGATATATTCCAATATATCCCTATTTATTCCAATATTGTTATTGTGATTAGTGATAATCATTTTAGCCTTTGACAACAACAAACACTTATGTCATTATTTATGATTTATGGGCATAGTGTGAGGCCTACTATTTCACTCCCTTATTTTGATCATTTCTTATTACTGTTGGAGACATTTTAGACTTTTAGGGACTGTTGATCCCGATATGTAGACTTTCTAGACTATACTTCTTTATTTTGGTTAGTTATGCTTAGTATGTTGTGATGAGATTAGATCTTGATTTTTATTCATTGATGATGATTAGACATGTGATATGCATTACGATATTATTTGAGATACTAGTTGTGGGATTATGTTATGGATTTATTATGTGATTTTTATCTTGAGATGGTTTATAGAAATGTAAACTATGAATCTACTTATGATGTGATGGTGTGAGTGTATGTTTTTCCTTGCTTCAGCTATTATATACATGTTGGATTAATCTTTTGTTTAAGTGCGCACGTGATTTTCCCAAGCCATGGAAAATCGGAGATCATCCCACACATTTTGTGAAATCCCGTGTTGAGCCGATCTAGTTCCAAGAGGAACCAAGATCAACTGTGTAAATGCTTGGTGAATTTTCATAATGTTTGTGTATGGTGTCTTTTGGGCTAGGTCTACCTATTTTCAGTTGATTTTATTATAGTGTTGTGAATGTGTAATGTTTATTTGACTTTATTTTGGTTTTAATTTTTGTGACTCCTTTTCATGTGGTTTTATACATCCTATGGTGCTCAAATTGGGTTAAAAGTGACCTTGGGTTGTACCCCTAGGGTCTAGGGACCATTTGAGCTTGTCTAGCCCTAGGATAACTCTCATATGGTCACTTAAACTTCACCCTAAAGTGAAGTGACGAAAATAGAAATTTGGGGAGGAGTGGAAGGTTGGGTCAAACACTCAACCTTATCCACACCTCATTCCAAGCATTGGGGTACCTTGCATTGAAGGCTTGGGGAGTCTTCAAGACCCCTGATTGTAGAGGACCCAACTCCAAGGCTCTCTCACATTGGTGAGAGTACCTTGGGGTTTTGTGGACTTTCATGGGAGGATAGGATTGGGACACTTGTTGTACCCTCATCCTTTTTGGGCTCCACCTTGCTCTCACACGTGTGGGAGAGCACAAGTGGAGGGGGCAAGACTTGGTGGAATGGGACGGTGACATGTGTCACCCCTACATTCCATAAAGCTTGCAAGTGGATGTGAGGAGGATGGAGAAGGTGACATGTGTCACCTTCTCATTCCTCAAGACTCATGAAGAGAGCCTATTTTAATCCCTCTTGAAGAGAGGGAGAGAGTTGTTGATTTCATTACATTTTCCATTTTATTTTAATTTGGGGAGAGAGTTAAAGGGTTTTTGGAGGCACATTTGGAGAAGGACTTGGAGGTGGAGTTGGAAGGGCTCTACTTCAACTACCTACCATTGTTGGGTTTATCAAGGTAGGATTCAAGGCTTAAAGCCTTTCCTTATGTATTTACTTTACTTGTGTGTTTGCATTGTGTGTGTTTTGTATTTTGTTGTTGTGGAGTTTTAGGGTGTTTGTAAGAGCCTCTCCATTTGGAGAGAATGCTCAACATGTGTCGGGTGGGGGAGGAGTGAACCTCCTCAAGGTCACCTCCTAGTTTTGGTATTTTGGCCTTGAGGGCAAGATTATGAGTATGAGCATTTTGTATGGCTTGAGTGCCATGCAGAAATATATGCGATTCTTGGTATAAATACTTAGGCTTGAGGCCTTGTTAGTGTTGAGTTTTTTTGAGATATTTGGAGTGGCATTCTTGAGTTGAGTGATGTCCACTCCCCCACCCCTTCAAACTCATTCTTATGAGTTTTGTGTTGTGTTAAAATCCTTGGGTGTTCTTCATGTTTTGTTGGTTGGTGTATTGTTGTGTTGTGAAGTACAAATCCTTGTGTGTGGATGACCTCCAAGCTCAGGGGTGACTCATTAGTGAGTCTATGGTAGGGAGGAGAGTTGTATTTTGTGGCTTGGTTTCCCTCCCTTGTTTGGTTCTTGTAGGTTTATTGTTGGCATGGAGCTTGGAGGAAGTGTTTTAGTATTATCTTCATTGTTGTTTTGGCTACTTGAGAGCCTTGGCCAAGATTGGTCATTGTAAAGTTGTTTCCTAAGAGGGAGAGAAAAAAAATACTCTCTTATTTATGTATTGTTTAAAAGAATTTTAATGTTTATATCTATCTTGTTATTATTGCAAAAATGTAAATAGTTGCTGGTTTTATTATGTTTTTATAAAAAAAGTTGCAAAGGAGAAAATTGTGTTTATTACTCTTTCCATTAATGTTTTCAAGAAAAAAGAAAGAAATATACATTGTTAAGAGGCTGATTTAAATATTTATTTTAGTTGCTTGGTTGTTGTTTTACTTGCAAGAAGAAAAAGAAAAGAAATTATTTTTTTGCATAGAAAGAAAGAAGATAATTATTTAGTTGTTGTTTTATTTTTAAAAAAATATACATTTATAAGGATGTTATTTTCAAGGGTGAATCTGAAATGCATATTTAGCTATCATTGTAAATGTGTGTACACACACATAGATATATAAATATATCAAATGCCAAACCATAAATTAAATAAAATGTGTAATGCTATGTAACGAAGTAGAAAGGTCGCGTTATCAACAGAGGAAAAGAAAGCCTTAAGACAAAAATAAACATAACTGTGATTTTATTTTGATTGTTATTGCATAGGGTAGCAAACCCTAGTAGCCACGGTGGTGGTCGTGGAAGATGCAAAGGGCCAACCCTTCCTTCGTCGTTGCACTCAGTGCCCTTTATCCGCAAACTGGTCCCTATCTTGTGCTCAACCATCATGGTTGGCACTCTACCCTGCGCTTCACCGTAAACTCAGCATTAAATATATATATAGACTCCCTCAGGTTTTCTCTATATCTGCTAGTATAAAATTTCAGTGTTATTTTGCATAGCAATATATATATAAATATATATATATATATATATAAACAAAAAAAATGGGCTTATACTAAATGAATATACCTCTTCCAGGTATTCATCCATGGCAGCTCTGTGCATTGACTTGCAACAAAGAAAGGGAATGAGGAGAAAATGAGAGGAGAATTATGGAAAAAAAAAAGAATAGGGGAAAACAATAAGATAGGGTTAGGATTGTATTCTTTCCATAAGGAAAGTAATTTTTTAATGGGTGAGATTTTTAGGGCTTTTGGTTTTAAATTAGATTTTATTTTCTTTTCCCTCTCCTTTTGGCTTAGGGATTTCACTTTATTTTATGTTAATTTGGGGTGCTTTTGACTTCTTGGGTAAAGGCGTAAGTTTAAATTAAGTGTGGGTTATTAAATAAATTAGATTTGTGTAGTGTTAATTATTTTATTTAAGGGTTAGGGGTCTATTTTGTAATATTATTTGGCTAGGGCCACATAGAGATTTATAATTGTAATTGTGAGGGACTATTGTTTTATTTTAATTATGCTTGAGGATTTAATTTCAATTTTTGTAACTTTTGTTTTGTAATGCAACCTTGTTGGGTAGAATTTTTTTTTATATTTTGTGTCATGACCACATGTCAAATGTGTACATGACACGTGTGTTGTGTGTCGTGACTGCATGGGAAATGTGGGCATAACACATAGTATTTACTAGACAAAAATGTCAAATGATTATGCTATCCTTTGGCTTGTCACTATTATTGCATCACAGATGTTAGTGTTGTCATTTGTACTTATTAATGGATATTAATTTCATTATTTCATTTGTAAACTAGTTGTATTATTAAGGCAATTGTTTGGCAATTTTCATAATTGCATAGCAGTCATTAATAATGTTGTACCAATTGAGATGGTTGTCATCATCATTGTCTTTAGACATAACTATCCTTTTTGTGATTAGTAATCTTTTTATGATCACTAATCAATAGCATTCTATCATTATTGTGATCTATACATTCTTGATCATTATGGTGTTTAGTAGCATCCTTATTAGTACTGTGGTCAATTAATATGGGCATCAATACTGTAGTCAACATTATAGGAAATATTAATGATAAAAATGATTAATATGAAACATTGTTGAGACAAGGTGTTGTTGTCCTGAAATGCTTGCCACTACTATAAAATTAAGAGGTATTTCAAGAGGTTAGGGAGACTGTTGTTGTGGACTATACTTAAGTTATTTGCTTCTATGGTATGGACAGCCATGAAAGAATAAAGGATAAAGGAATTTTGATAGATGTTGTAGTTGCAACTACCCTAGGAGACATGTATGCAAAGCTTGGAAGCATAGACAAGGCAGGTGAACTATTTGACATGATGTCTCAAAGAAATGTTGTCTCATGGAATGCAATGATTGCAAGATATGCACAAAATGAATTTTTTCAAAAAGGCTTTAAGAAATTTCAAGAAAATGCAATTAGTGGTTGTAAAGACAAATTCCACAACCTTAGCCAACATCCTCCTTGTCTATGCCCATATGGGATCTTTGGAACAAGCTATGGAAATCCATCAAAGCATAAAGGATATGGGAATTTTATCAGATGTTGTAGTTGCAACTGCCCCATGAGACATGTATGCAAAGTGATGAAGCATAGACAAGGTAGGTGAACTATTTGACATGATGCCTCAAACAAATGATGTCTCATGAAATATAATGATTGCAAGATATATGCACAAAATGAATTTTTTCAAAAAGGCTTTAGAAACTTTCAAGAAAATGCAATTGGCAGGTGTAAAGCCAAATTCCACAACCTTAGCTAGCATCATCCTTGTCTATGCCAAAATGGGATCTTTGGAATAGGGTATGGACATTCATCAAAGCATAAATGATATGGGAATTTTGACATACGTTGTAGTTGAAACTGCCCTAGGAGACATGTATACAAAGTGTGGAAGCATAGACAAGGCAGGTGAACTGTTTCACATGATGCCTCAAAGAAATGTTGTCTCATGGAATGCAATGATTTCAAGATATTCACAAAATGGATTTTTTCAAAAAGCCTTTAGAAATGTTCAAGCAAATGCACATTTAAGAAACTTTCAAGAAAATGCAATTGGCACGTCTAAAACCAAATTCCACAACCTTATCCAACATCCTCCTTGCCTATGCTAAAATGGGATCTGTAGAACAGGGTGTGGACAACCATCAAAGCATTAAGGATATAGGAATTTTGTCACATGTTTTACTTGTAGCTGCCCTTGTAGACATGTATGCAAAGTATGGAAGCATAGACAAGGCGTTGAACTATTAGACATGATGCCTTAAAGAAATGCACAGTCTCATGGAATGCAATGATTGCAAGATATGCACAAAATGGATTTTTTGAAAGGGATTTATAAACTTTCAAGCCAATGCAATTGGCATGTGTAAAACCAAATTCTTGTAACAATAATTGATCATCACATTAAATATTTAATGTAATATGTTATGTATACATTGTTGGCAAGAGACACTGCTATGTATGATAGGTGTTGTCATTGATGGCAACTAAGTCTATCTTACACATCCACATTACATAATTGTTCATACCAAAAGTCAGAGTGAAGATTTGTCTAAGTCCAGGTAGTCAGAAACAGAGCATGTGACAGGGTCTAGCATCTTGGTCCAGATCTCTCTAGTAGTAAATCATGGTGTGCTACAAATCTGAGGGAGTGATAAGGATTGTTAGGACTATCTAAATCTAGAAATTTAGTCTCCATGATGAAGGATTCAAAAGTTATAAGCATCTAAGTATCGGGTTCCAGTTAGTCAGTACAGTCAGAAGAAGAATAGGCTAACCTAGTATTTGATCTTGGTCTAGATGAAGAAAAGTTGTTGGTTAAGAAATTTGTGATAATCAGTGGTATTGGATGACATGATTGATGATTTGAGAACACAAGTTTTTGGTCCACATTGTTGTTTGAGCATGGATTCAACTGCCAAAGTAGAGTTCTTAATAAATGTTCTAAGTTTTCTTGAAGCCAACTACAGTTGATTGAATTTCTTGATGTGGATATATATAGCCGATGGATTCGAGTGTTTTGGTGTGTGATAGTGATGTGATGATGGAGTAAGTGTGAAAAGGGTAGAAAGAAGTATGAAGGTGAAGATCTAAGCTCAGATTATGGCCAAAGAGTGAAACAGGGCAGAGTAAAGATGAAGTGTGTAAGATCAGTATTCTGTGCTTAACTGAAACTAAATTTTTGCATTGGTAGATGCTATTCATCAGCTCAAACATTCTATAATCTTCTTGTAATCATTTATGTAGATAGTGAGCCTCTTGGAGCAGTGAGCTCTGGGAAGTGCACCCTGAAGGCATGTGCCTTCCCCATTTGTAATACTTTTAACAAAGTATAAATTTCTTGTGGGATAACTCCCACCGTGGTTTTTCCCTTAACCAGGTTTCCACGTAAAAATACTAGTGTTCATGTGTTGTGATCTTGTTGTTTCAATTTTTGTGTTCATGCTTCTTTCTTTTGGATGTATGTGGTAAATTAATAGAGGAACAAAGTAATAAGTTTTGCAGAACACTGATTCACCCCCCTCTTAGTGTTTCTTAATCTCAACAATTGGTATCAGAGCAAGGTTCCTTAGAAGAAGTTTAACAGCTTGAGGAAGATCTGGGAAGGTGTTTTCAATGGGTACATTCAAGTATTCTGATGGCATCCATGAACAACTTAAAATTGCTTTAGAAGATCTTGATCAGTCCAGAGCAGAAGTTAAAGAACTGCAAGAGAACCTTAAATATGTTGAAGACTTCATTGAGACCATAAAAGAAAAATTGAGCAAATATAATGAAAAGAGGAAGGAGCTACTTCTTCAACTAGCAAATTAGAATGAAGACAATGACATGGATGAGGCCCTAAAAGAGAAGACAAAGGAATGTGAGAAGTTAGCTAAAGAAGTTGTTGTCCTAAAACATGAGATGAAATCTAGGGTGATGAGGCTAACCAAGGAAATTGAAGAAAGGAAGAAGACTGGGGAAACATTGAATCAATTTATGAAAGAAAGAACAAAAGAATGCTACAGATTGGATAGGATAATTGGTCATCTAGAATCTGATCTACAAGAAACTAGGGACAATGAGAAAGAATTTGAAAGACAAATTGTCATTCTCAAACATGACCTAGAAGTTGCAAATGAATATAAAGAGAAATTCAAGATAATCTTAGCTAAACTTGAAATGCTTCTTGATAGTCAAAAGATGGCAGATGATAAGCATGGTCTAGGATATGAGAAAGGTGAAAGCTTTGAATCTGGTCAAAGAAATTCTAAACCAAGGAATCAAAGAAGCAGACCTAGAAGACCTCCGGTAAGACAACCTAATGCTCAAAGGTATCCATCTTTGAATGGGAATTGTTTCAATTGCAATAAATTTGGTCATAGAGCTACTCAGTGCAGAAGTAGAGTGAATCAAAATGGTCCATCTTTCACTGGTCAATGCTTCAATTGTAAAAGGTATGGTCATAGATCCAATGAATGCAAAAGTATGATGAACTACTCTAACAACAAAAGAAATGTCAATTCTTTCAAT
This sequence comes from Cunninghamia lanceolata, assembly GCA_027924645.1. Classification (NCBI taxonomy): domain Eukaryota; kingdom Viridiplantae; phylum Streptophyta; class Pinopsida; order Cupressales; family Cupressaceae; genus Cunninghamia; species Cunninghamia lanceolata. Next base: position 1,019,132 of record BSBN01000910.1, on the reverse strand, counting down.
GGCTATTGTTTTGCATGCAATAGATTTGGACACATGGCTAATTAGTGCAGATCAAGAGGAAATCAAGTAAATGAGCAAAGAAATGTTGTATGCTTCAATTGCAACAGATCTGGTCATGTTACAAGATTTTGCAAAAGTAGGAATGATGACAAAAAAGGTCTAGTAAACAGAAACCAAAAATTGCAGAGACAAGATAAAGACAAGGGTAAAGTAGATGTGAATGAGATTCAGAAAGAAATGAATAAAACATGGGTGAAGAAAGATGCAAAGAATGAAGGTGATGGGTCCACACTGGAATTCAGTGTTGATAATTCCTCCAGGGATTGAAGTGGGAGCTCTGGCTCAGGGGGAGCTGCATTGAAAATCTAATTCCCCCTACCAGTAAGTGGGTGCCTAAATCTGGCACAATGAATGAAGATAGATAAGCCTATTACAAATCTATTGAAGCAAATTCTGGAAGAAAAGAAGCAAATGTGATTGATTACAGAGCAATTGAAGTTTAATTGTATGTAGAAACAGTGTAACCAAATGTATAGGAGTGGAGCATTTATTACAACGAAGAAATAGGTTTTGCGGAGCATAAAAAGTCATTCATTCAAGAATTTGAATTACTTTGCATTCAAAGAGAACAAGGAGAAGAGCATCTGAGCTAAAATTCTAGAGATTTGAACTGTGAAGAATGAATTCAACCACTAACTATAATTCCATGAAGAAAAAGGTATTTTTCTGCAAAGATTTTAACTTGTGATCTTTTAGCAATGGCTACTCCATTGGTTGTGGATATCACTAAGGGACCTCTGGGCTAAAGTTTAAAAAGCATCCACACAAATCAGTAGAAGTTAAACCGCTAGGTGCCTTTTCAAATGTTCTGTATGGTGTATTGCATGTTGAAGATATTAGGGCCTATATTCATGTGAGCATAGATGAACTTGGGGACTCAACATTAGTAGATTTGTTCAAGAATCATCTAAGGGATGAAATTCATGGTCTTAAACCTGAGTATAAGATACTGCACGATAAACATTTCATTCAGATTATAGGGTTTCCATCCTTTGATGAAGATGAATGGGTCCGGTATGTTTTAAGCCGAATGCATGATGAGTTTATGTGGCTAATGAAACCTTTCAAGATCACCAAGGATGCCATCAAGGTCGTGACAGGGTTAAACTCATCCGGTGGACTGCCAATGTTGAAGTCAGTAGAGAATCAAACTACAACTGATGCTATCAGTCCAAGGTTTGACAAAAGGGCAATGATAATAAATGACATCACTGATCCGGATGTCAAATTTGCATTAATGGTGATTGGATACCAGAAATATCATTCCAGGAGGGAGAATTATGTATCCGGTACAGCTATCTATGCAGCTTATAAGATGTTGAGAGAGAATGTTGATTGCCTGAGTTGCTACAGAACCAGCTAATGGAAAATTTGAATAAAGTTAAGAGGGATAAGAAGAACACCTTCAAATATCGTACACTGGTACTATGTTTGTTCTTCTACTTCATGAATGAGTTACCCGGCAAGAAAAGCATGTGTTGGACTAGCGATAAGCCTATTACTATTCAAATAAGAGAGAACTTGAATAGTATTGGTGACTCCAATGCACAAAGGAGTACTCTTTCGAGATTTTTCAAGAATTTTTAGAACATGATGCATTCAAGGAAAAGAATCCCTACATCTATGGTTGAAAAATACAAGGATACAATCTGTTGTATGGTAGATACAAATTAGTGTTTAATGGAAGCAGTTGAACCAAGAACTGTGTGGATCATTCCCATGGGGTATGAAGTGGATGGAAAGGCATTGGAGTTGTATGTACAACATCTGTTAAGCTAGCCTAGGGATCCAGTTGAGGAGAGATTTGGTACATATAAAGAGATTTCACTAAAACTACATCTTGAATTCAAGGCTCCTGAAATCAAAAGGAAAGTAAGGAAAGAAGTTGAGCAGTTGGCTGAGAATCTAGGCCTTACTAAGGAAGCTATGAGATAAAATAGGGAAATGACAAAGAAAGCTAAGAAGGAGAAATAGGACAGAGAATAGAGAAGTCTTCCGGTGGAATCCACTCCTAAAGAAAGGTCTACCAAGAGTTCTAGTTTATCCTCTGGTGTGTCACCTTCTCTTGCTGTAGAAAAATGTATCGGTAAGGAAGAAAAAAGGACAAAGTTAAAGGGCAAAAGAACATCTGTCAATATGGAGAAATTGGATGAAGAAGAAACTGACTCAAATGATGAGGTTAAAGAGCTGAAGGCCTCTGGAACTAAAGTTACTAAAGTGTCTAAAGAGAAGCCCTCTGGAAGCACAAAGTCAAGAAAAAGGCATAAGCCAGAAGCTGGTGCTAAGAAGCCAATTCCTTCAATAGAGGACATTATTAAAGCAATCATTATAGATGGAAACCAAAAACCAATGACTAAATTCTATGATCATTACAGTGATGCTGACAAAAGAATTTTGGAAAATGCTATTGTAAAATATTTGAATGTATTCAATAGAGCACTAGTGGAGATTTTGTCAGAAGTTCCTAAGAGCATAAGAAACATTTTGGAAATAAGAAAAGAAGCTACTAAAGCAAAAGATCTAGAGCTAAGGGAACATGTAATGTCCACTCTGTGTCTGGTAATCTCCAAAAAAGAAGTAGATAAGATTTTTAAAGAAGTCAAAGAGGAATTCAGAAGCAAAATCCAGATGAATAAGCTGATGATTGGAGAACTGGATGAGGTAGTCAAAGAAATAGAGCAAATTTTGAAGAAAGCTCTAGACAAAAATAAATTCTATATTGTCATAGAAGAATTGATTGACACTGATGATGCATCCATTCTAAATATTGAGGAATTGAAAGAAAATAAACAAGAAGCTGACATCTCTGTTCTGGAAGAACAAGCATTGAATAAAGAAGATAAAGAAATGATGGAAGAAGAACAAGTAAAAGAAATTGATGATGGGAATGATTCCTCAATTCCGAATGTTGAAGAATTAAAGATCAATGAGCAGCAAACTAAGATAGATGACTCCTCTATTCTGGAAGAGGAAGCAATAAACAAAGAAGATACAGAGATGAATGTTGAAACATATGCTCAAACTAAAGATGATTCATTGAAGAATAAAGAGCATGAAATAGAAGAAGCTAAGGACCAAGAAGCAAAAAAGGACAAGGACAAAAATGGAAAAGAAGAAGAGATTGTAAAGGTTGATGAAGAGGACAAGTACGACAATCCGATTGACAGTACCAATAAGGATCAAATAGATACATCAGCATCTTGGGCAAGAGACACTGCAGAAGTAGTGAAAGAAATTTTAGAAAATGATAAACTAGTTGCAAAAGAGTTGAAAGGTCCAATCAATTTGGACAGTCTTTCACCAATTTGAAAGATAAATTCAGCCTCTCTCGCACAAGCTAAGGCCAGAGAAGATATTTTGAAGTCTCACATAGAAGACAGTGAGCTACTTGGTTTGGCATTAGGGATTTTGGAGAAAATCATGCCAATATACTAGAAGGACTCATTAGCATCCCCCTTCAATCAGTTAAAGAACTTAATAAACTTTGTAAGTACTCATTTTGAATCTCTTGAAAAGTCTGTAGAGGTCAAGGTTCAAAATGAATTCAATGGTAAAAGATTTGATGCTCTAAAAGGGATGATTGGAGTAGATAGAGTTGTGCTAGATACCAGTGTAAAGAGTATTTAAAATGCTCTTATAGAAGGAGAAAATGTATATAAATTTTGCTTATCTTGTCCTAAAGTTATAGAGGATATTAAAGATAAAATAAACGAGTCTAAGCAAAAACTATCAAGTGTATCCAAATCTTTTGATCCTTTGACAGCATCAATGGCAAGAAAGGACTGTCAGGCAATTAGCTTGATTGAAGAAATAAAGAAATTGACAAAAGAAAAGGGGAGCATTAAGGCAAGGATGAGTGAGCTTTGGTGACTAATTTCCCCCAAAATGAAAGCAATGTTCAATGCCTTGACTGAAGCCCAAGCTGCCACTCAGACAAGTGACCCCACTGATCTGCGGAAGGTAGGGTCACAAGCATTTCTATTCAGTGGCCACATCTCAATTTTAAACAGTATGAAGAAGAGCTGGGATAGTGAGCTGGTACTATTGAAAAACATTTTTGGTGATATACTTAAGTTTATGTAAATAGGACTTAAGGATTGTTTGTACATATGCGGCTTGGTATATAGAATTTTTGTGTAAATTTTGGTTTGCAGATCCCACCCTTTGCCATTGATGTCAATGGGGGAGTGAAGAGCAGTGAAAAATGAGAAATCCTACAAAGCGGGAGCACTGGAGAACAGTGAAAAGCATAAGTATACATAGTAAGGGGGAAGTGTTCTGACACTTAGTCATTTTTCACTAAGTGTTGCCATCAATGCCAAAGGGGGAGATTGTTGGCAAGAGACACTGCTACGCATGACAGGTGTTGTCATTGATGGCAACTAAGTCTATCTTAAACATCCACATTACATAATTTTTTCATACCGGAAGTCAGAGTGAAGATTTGTCTAAGTTCATGTAGTCAAAAATAGAGCATGTGACAGGGTCCAGTATCTTGGTCCGGATCTCTCCGATGGTAAATCACAGTGCTACAGATCTGATGGAGTGATAAGGATTTTTAAGACTATCTAAATCCAAAAATTTAGCCTCCCGTGATGAAGGATTCAAAAGTTATTAGTTAGTACAGTCAGAAGAAGAACATGCAGACCTAGTATTTGATCTTGGTCTGAATGAAGAAAAGTTGTTGGTTAAGCAATTTGTGATAATTAGTGGTATTGTCTGACATGATTGATGATTTGAGAACACAAGTTTTTGGTCCACATTGTTGTTTGAGCATGGATTCAACCAACATAGTAGAGTTCTAATAAATGTTCTATGTTTTCTTGAAGCTGACTATAGTTGATTGAATTTCTTGATGCAGATATATATAGCCAATGGATTTGAGTGTTTTGGTGTGTGGTAGTGATGTGATAATGGAGTAAGTGAGAAAAGGGCAGAAAGAAGTGTGAAGGTGAAGATCTAAGCTCAGATTATGGCCGAAGAGTGAAACAAGGTAGAGTAAGGATGAAGTGTGTAAGATTAGTATTTTGTGCTTAACTGGAACTGAATTTTGCATTCGTAGATGCTATTCATCGCTCAAACATTCTATAATCTTCTTGTAATCATTTTTGTAGGTAGTGAACCTCTTGGAGCAGTGAGATCTAGGCAGTGCACCCTGAAGGCATGTGCCTTCCCCATTTGTAATACTTTTAACAGAGTATAAATTTCTTGTGGGTTAACCCCCACCATGGTTTTTCCCTTAACTGGGTTTCCACATAAAAATCTTGGTGTTCATGTGTTGTGATCTTGTTGTTTCAGTTTTTGTGTTCATGCTTCTTTCTTTTGGATGTATGTGGTAAATTAATAGAGGAACAAAGTAATAAGTTTTGTAGAACACTGATTCACCCCCCCTCTCAGTGTTCCTTAATCTCAACATACATAATGTCATGAACATAACATCTAGTCTATATATAAATCCATACAGGCATGTACAAACAAAGCCAAATAGGCATATACAAAGATATACATCGGTAACATAAAAAAGTATGTATACAAATCCATCTAGGCATACACAAAAATGCTCCAAAATCTAGTTTCCTATGAATTACTATCAAATAATCGGTGGCCCTTGCTTGGCCGTGAAGATGGAGAGTCAATCAGTGACTCATCCTCTCTCTCTCGTCGACTAGACCTCCTCGACAAAGATTCTTACAGCTCCACTTGTTAATACAATCAAACAATATGCACATTACTATAGAAAACATGAAACATATAACATCGCATATGTAATCAATCACTTACCACTAGTTAATGATCCCTCTCAATCATCTTTTCTCTCTCTTCATTTGTAGTTGGGCGAGTTGGAGTTATGACCTCCTATGAGAATCATAAAGAAGCAAAATTGAATAAACATAAATATCATTTATGTACATCAAATGACATGAGATAAAACAAGAAATACAAAATGACATTTACATGTTACTAGCTCATACCTCGGTCAAAGGATTTACAGACAACACAACTACAACAATGCATGTTGCCACTGACTGACGAAGATGAGGAGTCTCCATATTCAACATCTAAAAATAGAGTTCAAGGTTATTTGACCAAAATAGATACATAACATTATTTAAATGCATAATGATTACAAATGGTTAACTTTACCTCTGTAAAAGTGGTTCTGCATCCAGGGGACCAAGGAAATCTTGGAGGTGCTGGTGAAGCTCCCTATTGAAATCATCAAATTGTCACTAAATAAGATTACCATTGATATATGTACTATATTTACAATCATGTGATAAATTACATACCTGCTGACTCGACCTCCTCTCATAACCCACCACTAGATGGCTAACAGATGCAGGATGAAAACTTTGACCCTGGAATTTCATAGTGCAAACAATTACATACATTAATTTTAGCTTATAATATAGATAGTCATATAAAATTAATTACAAATTTCAAATACAGATATATTAAATCAAGATGAACCTTGTAAAAAATTCCCTATGAGTCAATACCAAATGTACATGTAAGACATCATTTGTGAGAACAATATCATCCAATATGGATATGTCCATCACTGGCTATTGCCCCTACATCACAGCATCATGTTGAGAGTCTTGTGTCCCATAATCGCACAAGTTCCCACATGAACTACAAAGATGTGTGGACAAATGACACCTGCTTCTCTCACCCTCATCGGCCTAGGTGAGATCATCGTCATGCTATGCTAGAGACTGGGTGAGAGAACTTGATGAATGCAATGTCTCCACCTCAACGCTCTCCTTCAAAGTTAAAGGGAGTGATACATGTGTTGGCTTAATGAGAGGTCTAGGTACGTGGTTTTGGTCTTGATGTGCCACCACTCTATCTTGGGCAGAGCCACCACCTTTGCCCTGGAACTCTTGAATGTCGAAGTAATTAGGAATCTCCTTGAGGACGAACTCACAATAGAGTTCCCTCAAGAAATATTGCGGCACCTCATTGTTATTACATGGATGCTCATCAAAGACCATGTACCATGTATCCCAAAAGTTTTAGGATATATCGCCATTCCTACACCAATGAATCAGGAAGCATTTGTAAGTCTCTTCTAGTGTTTGGCCAGTTTTAGGATTGATGAATTGCGAACATAATGCAGATTTTGTAAATTTTTTGTCCTTCACTTTTTTGTAAGACAATTTGTCAGCATAGTATTGCTGACTCCTCTCCCTATAGTTATTCCATTCGGTGATTTGGTTTGTCACCAATTCAATGTGAGAAACAATCACCTCTAATGACTTGGCAAGGGCTCTCCTACAATCGGTGCTTACACTTGGACTATTTAACGTTTCAATTAGGGTTTCAAGATGTTTTTTGTGTTCTTCAATTTACCCTAAATAGTTTTCTTATGTGTCTCTTTCATGGTGAGGACGTGAAGGTGGGGTGTTTTGAGGGTTTTGAGGGCTTTGGGGGTTGTTTTCAACCTCCTCTATTGGATTAGTGTTCTATGATGCCTCATTGACTGTAAATTCAACATAAAACCAATCAAAAATTGTAAAAGTAAAAATTTCTTTTCAAATTCACAAAAATCAATCAAACCCTACCTTCTTTGGCTACTACACCCTCTACATTTTGTTCACGACATCCTCGAGAGCGGGATTGGCGAGGTGGCATGGTGAAAATGTTGATTCTACTTAGAAATTTCTTGAATCCTCCTTCCTCTAACTCGCTCAAGTTCTAAAACCTATTTTTTGCTTGCCAAAATGTAGAAATGAGCTGCAACTTTCTATTTTTGGCTTTTTATTTTTTAATTTTAACAAAACAAAACGACGCACTCACATTTTGCCTTGCATGGGACCAAAAAGCCAAGTGGTGACTTTTTGGTCCCACAACTCTATGCACTTACCCTAATTTATTATTTATGTTAGCACTATAGTTATTTCAAAATAATGGATACACTAATTTTTATGTCATATTCATACACAATTGTAATATCTTGTATGTAAAAGCAAAGAAATCTTACAAAAAGGTCGACAAAGACATTAAAAAAACTAGTACAATTGAAAGACGAATTTCAATTTAAGTACTAAGACCACCACATTACTTTAGTAACACAATATTGATTCATCACAACTCATTAGATAATGAAGACCCTTATTAACAGGGGTATGACCATACGTAAAATTGAAAAGCTACAAGGCAACAAGGGAATTAAAGTGCAATTAATAGAAGTATTTATAAGTTTTATTGGATGGTTGATATGTACATATATTAATACTCATGTCATCAAGCATTGTATGTTTATGTTTTTTCCAAAGTTTTTTATATATACACCTATTGACCATCCAATAGCACCTATAGGTGCTTTTACTAGTTTATAACAATCTCATGGATATGATAATTTAAGAGTTTTTAATGAATATATTAAAAAGAAATTACTTTCACTAAATCATAATTTATCAATATGAATAATTATTTGCAAAGACGCAAAAATGTATACAATAAGTCTCAACCATAAGAATTTAATATTAAATAATTTATTCTATATATTAACACTATAGTTATTTCAAAACAATGGATACACTAAATTTTTCTGTCATATTGATATACAATTGTAATATCTTGTATGTAATACAAAGGTTGACAGAGACATTAAAAAAAATAGCACAATTGAAAGAGGAATTTCAATTTAAGTACTAGGACCACTACATTACTTTAGTAACATAATATTAATTCATCACAACTCATTACATAACAAAGAGCCTTATTAGCATGGGTATGACCATACGTAAAATTGAAAAGCTACAAGGCAATAAGGGAATTAAACTACATTTAGTAAACGTATTTATAAGTGTTATTGGATGGCCCACAAGTACATATATTAATAGTCATGTCTTCAAACATTGTACATTTATGTTTTTTTGTCAAAGATATTTTTGATCTATGTGCCTATTGCCCATCGAGTAGCACTTATAGGTGCTTTTACTAGTTTATAACGATCTCATGGATATAATAATTTAAGATATTTTGATGAATATATTAAAAATAAATGACTTTTAATAAATAATAATTATCAATATGAATAATTGATGAGGGGGTCAATCCTAGAACACACAATAACACAAATTGCACAGAGAAAATAAAAATTTTCTTTTATTGATTTGAAAACACATTACATTACAGAAACTAAAATCAAATCAGAGGATGAATCCTCAACGAGTTGTAACACAATATAGCTTCCTTTGTCTGGATTCTAGAACCTTTTGCCTTCTGTAGCTTCAAATCTACTAGGATTTCTATTTTCCCTCCTTTCCTAACTCTCCACTTTCCCCCCTTTCTCTACTACCAAAGGATTCCCAAGATGGTCATAAATAGCTCTTTTTGGCGTCTTTCGGCCAAAATTGCAATTTTGTAACTCCCTCCAAAAATAGGTCAACTTCCAAGAGCTATAACTATTAATCTGAGTGTTCAATTGATGAACCATTTGATGCATTGGAAAGCTCGTGAAGTGCTCTACACCCTTAGAATAGGCTTACAGGGCCTCTAAGTGCCTCATATTTGACTTTTAAACTTTTTAGGACTTTTTAAAGAAACATAAACTTTAATATCTTTTAGCACAAGTGATCTTTGGCTAATTCCTTCACCAAAGGTTATATTTTTTAATTCTAAAGCTTCTCTCGTAAATTTTTGCTTCCATACATGCTCAAATGCAAAATTTCTAGAAATAGCAGTTTGTTATTTTTAGCAGGTTAGAAAAACCAAAGGTTCTATATCATTATTCAATCAATTAGGTATCTGAAAATACCAAAATTGAAAACAATAGAAAATAAAATCATCATTTTTGGAAGATGGAAGATTTCCTTTACACCACTAGATGCTCTTGCATCAGACACCCAGGGTAATTTAAGAAGTGACCTTGTCACATATTAGGTGGTCAAGGAAAAACCAAATGGTCAACCTCTGCCTTAGGCAACTAGGAAGAATCTTCGTCAAGCCTTCCTTTCCACTTAACCAGATATTCTTCATAGTGCCTGTTCCAGGTACTTCTTCCCACACGACTATCTAAGATTTCTTCTATCTCCTCCTTTGAAATAGATGTTGAGATACTCCATTATTATTCTATTGGTCCATCCTCTATGCTACCTTCATGATACTCTGTTAAATTAGCAATGTTGAACACAGGGAAAATGTTGATTCCACTTGGTAGCTCTACCTCATATGCATTTCCTGAATCATGCTTCTTCAGGATCCTGTATGGTCCAAATTTCTTCATCTTCAACTTATTATATGTCCCCATTGGGAACCTTTCTTTCCTTAGGTGAACCATCACTTCATCACCAACCTTGAATTCCTTAAACTTTCACTTCTAATCTACCTTAGCCTTTTACTAAGAATTCCTTTTTTTAATGTGTTGTCGTACCACTTCATGCAAAGTCTTCAGCCTTGGCACTACTCTTCTCTCATCTGTCTATCTTTCTCAACTTAGAAGCATTTCTCAAACTACTCCCATATACAAATTTGGAATGAGGATTTACCAATACTCTTGTTTATAGAACTTTTATATGCAAACTTTGGCTATGGTAATATCAAATCCCATCCCTTGGGCTTATCTCCTACTAAGCATCTCAACAAGTTGCCCAAACTTTGATTCACTACCTCTGTCTATCCATCAATCTATGGATGATGTGCAGAACTAAACTTCAACTCAATCTTCAACTTCTTCCATAAGGTCCTCCTAAAATACCCAACAAACTTGGTATCTCTATCTAAAACTATACTCCTCGGTAGACCATGCAGTATAACCACCTCTCTAAAAAACAACTCTACAATGTGAATAGCATCACTAGTTTTCTGACATGGAATGAAATGTGTCATCTTTGAAAATCTATCAACCATCACAAACATTGAATCATGCCCTCTCTATGTCCTTGGTAAACCAAGAACAAAGTCCATGTTGATATCCTCTCATGGCCCTCTGGTATAGGTAATGGCTGATATAGCCTAGTATTCTAACTCACTCCTTTGGCCATCTGGAATACCCTACAACTTTGTACAATTTTCTTCACATCCTAGTGCAACTGTGGCTAGTAATAATTCTCACAAACAAGAGAAATGGTCTTATCTCAACCAAAGTATCATGCCAACCCTCCACTATGCTTCTCCTTAATCATATTTTCTCTCATGGAACTCTTCAGAATGCACAACTGGCTTCCTCTGAACAACATACCATCTTGGATTATATAATCCAACCATCTCATTAGGTATCCAGGGTAACATGCTCCAAAGAAGCTTTCTATGCCTTTGCAAATTTTGGAGCTTCAAGCTACAAATTCTTGAGTTCATTAAACCCAACAACCTCTATCTTCATCTTTATCAACAATTTTTTCCTTCTGCTTAAGGTATCTACAACTCTACTAGACTTCCCACTCCTATGCTTCAAAGCAAAAGTATAACTCTATAAAAACTCAACCCATTTTAAGTGCCTCTAATTTAACTTCCCTTGAGTATTAAGATACTGCAAAGCCTGGTGATCAGTATATAAAACAAACTCTTTTGGCAATAAATAATGTCTCCATTTCTTCAAAGCCTAGACTATAGCATAAAACTCTTGATCATAAACAAAATACTTTTTCTTGGAATCATTAATCTTCTCACTGAAATAGGAAATGGGCTTATCTTCTTGACTCAAAACAACTCCTATAGCACTACTACTAGCATCACAATCTACCTAAAATACCTTATTGAAATCTAGAAGTGCCAAAAAAGGTTGCTCTGTGACTTTTTTCTTCAATGTATTAAAACTTTTGGTTACTCCTATAGTCCATTTAAACTCTTTTCTATGTGCTCATGATTGTCTCAGTTAGGGGTGCACAAATGCTACTAAAATTCCTGATAAATTTTCTATAAAAACTTGCCAAACCATGAAAAGATCATACCTCTGTAACACTCCTTGGGGTAGGCCATTCATTGATAGCCCTCACCTTCTCTGGATCTATTTTAAGACCCTCAGCTGAGATAACAAATCCCAGGTACACCAACTCCTTCATGAAACTACATTTCTTCAGATTAATCAACAACTTTTCTTCCCTCAACTTCTCAAAAATGTTTTGAACATGAGTCAGGTGCTCCTCCAAAGTCTTACTAAAAATAAAAATATCATCTAAATAAACAATGATAATTTTTTCCAAAAACTCTTTTAGTACCTCATTCATGAGCCACATGAATGTGCTCGGTGCATTGGTTAGCCCAAATGGCATGACTAACCATTCGTACATGCCCTCCTTAGTCTTGAAGTCTATCTTCCATTCACCTCCTTCTCTAATTTGGATTTGGTGATATCCACTCTTCAGATCAATATTTGTAAAGTACTTGACTCCACTTAGACAATCCATTATGTCATCCATTCCGGGTAATAGAAATTTGTACTTGATAGTGATCTTGTTGATGGATTAAGAATCTTTACACATTCTCCACTCTCTATATTTCTTTGGTGCTAGTACTACAGGTACTGCACATGGACTTAGACTCTCCCTTATCAGTCATTTCCTTAACATCTCATGAACTTTTTTGTTCATCTCTTCATTCTCTACAGGAGTCATTTAATGGGTTGCCTTATTCGATAGACTAGATCTTGGTATCAGATCCATTTGGTAACATCTTTCTCACCAATGGTAAACCTTCTGGTACATTATTAGAGACAATCCCCTAAAATTCATCCAATAAATCTAAGACTTCTGCTAGTACATCTTCACATTTCTCCTAGCTAATCTTAGGAATCAATGTAAATAAATAATGCTCATGCTTCATACATCTAAAAATTTCCTGCCATCTACCAAGCAAATTCTAGCAGTACTACATACCTTTTCTTCCACCTCCTTAAGGGCTTCAACTTATGACAAACTCCATCCTTTGTCAAGGAATAGATATTTGCATGGCCATCATAGACAACGCACCTATCATACTACCATGACCTTCCCAATATAAAATGACACGCGTCCATCAATATGCTGTCACACAGCACCTCATCATGGTAGTCTCCAATCTTGAACTTGACTAAACATTGTTCATTGACCAAGGCTCTATGGTCCTTCTATAACTATGTAATATGATATGGATGTGGATGTCTTCTCCTTGTCAACTTCAAATTGTTAACCATCTCCTCTAAGACAATATTATCAGTGCTTCGATTATCAATAATAATATCACAACACTTACCTTCACACTTGCACCTTGTGCAAAATAAACTCTTCCTCTGATCAGGTTCTTTCTCCTCATTTAACAAGGTTCTTCTGACAACTAGGGTTTCTCCCCTTTTAGCATCTGTAGAATGCTCAAACTACATATCTTTATCTACATGTGCAACTCGTGCATTACCTTCAGGTCTTCTATTTTTCCTTCCTTGATGTTGTCGACACTCATAGGCTCGATGTCCTCCACATTAGAAATGGGTTCCTCTGAAACCTCCTCTTCCAGGTCCTTTCCCAAGTCTTCCTCTTCCTCTTCCTCTTTGCTCACCATTATTTTGGTCACGAGGGTGGTAGGCATTATCTCCTTTCTGATTTCAACTAGTTCCTGCTTCTTCACTTTTCTTTTAATCTTCATTTCAGCCTCCATAGGATCTTCCACTAGTTCTTCTGCCATGACCTCTTCCTCTCTTCTTGCTTTTGAATCTTTTATTCAGCTTCTCTTCCACCTTCAAGGCAAACTAGTATGCATCTTCTATGGTGGTCTTTTTGACCAAGCTCAAATCCTCTTGATTACTTGGCCTCAACCCATTAATATAACGAGCTACCTTCTCCTGTTGGCCTCTGTATGGCATGTTCTAATAATCTTATAAAACTCTTCTATATACTCCTTAACAGACTTGTTACCTTGTTTCAATTCTTGCAGCTTCTTCAACAACTCCAACTCATAGTCCACAGGAATGAACTACTTCTTTAGTTTGTCCACCATTTGATCCCATATGGTAATCTTTCCTTTTCCTCTTCTATTTCTATCTAACTAGACCTCCTTCCACCAAATACTGGCATGGCCCTTTAACTTCATTTTTGTAAACTTGACCCATTCTGGATCGTCCACATCTTCATACTCAAAATATTCTTCCATATCATTTATCCAATCAATAAGCTCTTCCAGATTCAGAGCCCTAGAATAGGTAGAAACTTCAATCCTAGGCCTCTTTCCAATCTTTGAAATGGCCCTCAACAAACTAACTTGTGTAGGATCTCCTACATCATCTTGTTCTTCCTCGAATAGCTCTTCTTCAGCTTCATCTTCACTTTCTTCTCTTATTCTTGGCTCAAACCCTCTTCATAGCTCCTCTTGCAATGCATCGATCTATCGTTGCAAGGCTCTACAACCCTCTTCTATCAAATAATTTCTTCCAACACCACCATAGTTCCTTTGTGGAGGATTTTTTTTTAGTTCTACAGCAAACCCACAACCTTAGGTCCTGGTGTAAATTGCCTCACAGTCAACAAGTAGTCTACACACTCAAGAACTACTACCCTAATACCACTTGATGAGGGGGTCAATCCTAGAACACACAATAACAAAAATTATACATAGGAAATAGGAATGTTCTTTTATTGATTTGAACAACACATCACATTATAAAAACTGGAATCGAATCAGAGGATAAATCCTCAGCAGGCTGCAACACATTACAACTTCCTTTCTTTGGATTCTGGAACCTTTTGCCTTCTGTAGCTTCAAATCTACTAGGTTTTCTATTTTCCCTCCTTTTCCTAACTCTCCACTTTCCCCCTCCCTTTCTCTACTACCAAAGGATTCCCAAAAAAGGTCATAAATAGCCCTTTTTGGTGTCTTCTAGCCAAAATTTCAAAATTTGTAACTCCCTCCAAAAATAGGTCAACTTTTGGGAGCCATAACTTTTGATCTGGGTGTCCGATTGACAAACCGTTTGATGTGTTCCACAATTTTGAAATGATAGTCAACAATGTTTTATGGTCAAAAAACTAATTTGTTCCTATTATAATATCATATGATTCTAGTGGGGCTTGATACAAATTCACTAAGTCAAAACAATAGGGAACTTAGATTGGGCTTCAAACAAGCATTTAATTACAAGAAGAGGATGATTGTCTACATTTATGACATTCCATGTGTGCTTCACAAAATGAGTTGGTTTATTAATATTGTTCAATATAGTAGGGGAAATAAAGAATTATGTCAAACCAGTAGTATTTGTAAGAATGTTTACATGTTGACCTAGTAACATACTTGGTATCTCAATGGGCATGACTTGACGATTCATATGTCAGTTATTTATAATTATGTTCAAATGTGATGGAAAGGCTCCCAAGGTCAGTTTGGTATAATAGGTCTTTTCTACTACCCACCATTATTTTTGTTTCCCTTCCTTTCATTTCTTTAAGGACACTAAATGGTATAGTGATGCTCCCCACAAGCATGTTACTTCCACATTTATGTTCCTAGAACCTTAGTTTCTTGTATTTATTTGCTCTACCTAAGGGTTTCAATTTCCATTCCTATTAGGATTTTGTCCATTAATCCTTCCTTCTGATATTCATCATTCCTCCAAGGTTTTTATTACTATTGAACCTCAAAAACTTCCTTGCATTTTGAGAGAAGTTATGTCTAAGTTATTTGAATTCTTCCTTCACATTTCTCCTAAAGTTGGAGAGTGCTTGTAGCTTATGTTCCTATTTGAGTGACTTATAAAACACTCCCAACATAATCCTTGGATTATGGAGATTCACTTTTACTCTAATTTAGGTGTTAAGTCCAAGAATAAATTTGTTGATTCAAAATTGCTCATCCTTCAAATACTATGGAACATAATGAAACAATCTATGGAACCCTTTCTGATATTGTGTTATTGTCATTCCCCCTTGTTGCAAGTTCTAAAAATCATTCATATTTTAATCATAGAAGAGTTATGGTAGCCACCATTTATGGAGCAAGTGAACAAAGACATTCCAAGTGATGTCATGTCATGTGAGTCCTTCTTTAGTCTTCACATTTACCCACCAAGTAGTAGATTAACTAATAAACTAGCAGGCTCCCCACTAAGATTTCTATTTTTTTAGAATAGTTCATTAGGTCAAAGTACTCTTCTAATTGGATTGAACAATTCTCAACTTTGTTTCCTAGATCAATATTGTTATACTTTAGAGGTTACACCTTCTTTAAATATTTAAAATGTTCATTATTCATGTCATCATCTAGCTGGGCCTCCACCTTATACATTTCATTATCATGTTCTTTTTCCTCATCCTCATTTATGCCCTCATTATGTACTCATTTCATTTATATTTTTCTCAAGATGGCCCATTTGTTCATATTGCTCCACTTGCATTACCATAGTAACATCTAGCATCCTTTAAGGATCATTCTCCATATCATCATTGACATTAGGTACACCAAAGTTACATGGTCCCTCATCAAGAATACCATTCCTATGGTGTGGTGCTATCAATGCTTGAAATACACAAAACTAAATTAAATACAAAATAATATTACCTAAGAAGAACAAGCATGTACACAAGAGGCATAACAGACTCATAAATATATGTTTTCATTTATTACAAGAAAGTATACATAGTGAGAGAAGGATTATTTAATTTAATATTTCCTTCCAAACAATTATAATAGCATTTTAGCTTATAATGTTATGCCCATAAATCTAGGTTTACTAGTTCTAGTTATCAAACCCACTAAGTTCTTCTAGATGTAGTGGGTTTGGAAGGTTCATGTTTAGTCCATTTTCTTTTACATCCAATACTATTGCAACCCTACACTAATGATGTGTGGTACATCATTTTTTGAAGAAAAAGGCCTCAAATTGTTTATTATGTCTCCTTAACTTGGTTTGGACCATTGGCTCAGATCAAGTTGGGGAATTGGTCCTTCATCTCTCCTAACCATTTTCCTGAACAATTTTTAAATAAAAATTAGTGTCAACAAATTTTCATTTCTTCACTTCAAGATACATGATGTTTATTTATACTAGGGAACTCTATGGTACCAATAACTTCTAGGATCCCCTTCTTTAGGGTATTCCTCCTTAGTGGTCATCCCTTTTATTTTTCAATTTGGGTGAACATATATGTATTCCTCAAGCACTTCTTTATCAACCTTTGGTATGTTTCATCTGCAACCAAATAGAAAATCTCACATGACATAAGGTTTCTTGATTATGCTTTGCCTAATAGTTTATAGATCCTTATTTTCTTCTACTTTATTTCTTTTCCAAGTTTGATCCTAATCAAGATGGCAAATAGTGGCTTAATAGGAGAAATCCATATTGCATCATTGCTTATTTTTTGGAAAGAAGTTCTTCTTAGGTTTTCTCATATATCTTGCTAGATATTTGCTTTCCTCCTTTCTTGTTCTTTTGTGTCTTACCATTATTGAATAATGACTCAACAAAAGAAAATAGTTCCTAAGCTTGAGTACACAACATTATGTAGTGAGTCCTAAGTTTGTGTTTAACCTAGTGCTCTAATACCATATGTCATGCAAACCAACCAGTTGTGCATAATTAAGAATGAATTTTGTTTGTTTGTTATAGACATGAATATGCAATCATCAAGTTTGACTAAGTTTTTAATTGTCAAAACATGTAACATGTCATCTATTACCTGGATTAATTCCAAATTTACTATCAAGTAAATAATCATGATCATCATAATCATATTTTTGTTTAACAATAAGTATTTGCATAATCAATATATAAAAAGCATATCTTTTCTGAATAATTTCAAACTAAAAATTTACAACATATTCAAAGATAGCATGCTAGTGAGTTCCTTCACTTTACAATCATAATGTTTTTCTCATGGCAATAATGATAAATTTACATAGAATTTGACTGTCAAGACATATGAATAGAATATATTGCATCTAGAGTTTTGATATCTATGTTCATAAGTCTTAGCTTGCCATTTGCTTGGGAAGGAGAGCATCACCTGAGTGCTTTTCCTCCAACCATAGACTGGTAGTCCCACAACTTCCTTCTTGGAAGTTGCCCTACCCTTCATGAAGAAAATAGATAAGGAACCATAAGGTTTTCCATCTGAGTTTCTAGTGTTGTGTCCTTCATAATTCATCACGGTCATCCAACTATAGATCCACTCTAACTATGTATGACATTACTAGATGGTTATGCCATCTAGAGCATAGTGAACCGACAAATGCATGTAGAGATGGATGCATTACTTTGGCCAAAGATTTAATATACATAGACATTTCGCAATGAACGTAGTTGATTGTTCACACACCTCTAACTTGATTTAGAAGCTATCTCATCCTATAGTGATTATATACATTACTTGTATGTTCATTATTTCTTTTCCAGTCCATCTGACTGGGTATCAATTCTTAGTCTTGGATATATACATACATTGTAAAAAGGATCAAGTAATTCTACCTTTTTTAGAGAGTCCCTCTTTTGCATCGTTGCAAATTCTAGGGTCTATGACTTCCTATCATTCTACTCTCTATTACAAATATCTAATGGTCTTATTCTTTAAATAAGTCTCACTTGAATAAGATTCATTTAGAATCATCAAAATACCCTTTAGACTCATTATGTCTCATTCTAGGGTTTTCTTGATCACTTTAATGTTGATCAAACATATTTATAAATAAAGTCATTTCTTACTCAAGAGTTTTAGTTTTCATAACTCTTCTAATTTAACTCGAGGGTTAACTTTTCTAACCCATAAAATTAAATAACGAACACTCTTGTTCTTTGATTTAATAGATATATCATACTAGATTTCTCTAGTTTACTTCGACCATTTGGTCATGTTGACCTTTCAATTTATACAGCAAGAGTAGACATCATCTACCAAGTATAC
Source organism: Cunninghamia lanceolata (assembly GCA_027924645.1). Classification (NCBI taxonomy): domain Eukaryota; kingdom Viridiplantae; phylum Streptophyta; class Pinopsida; order Cupressales; family Cupressaceae; genus Cunninghamia; species Cunninghamia lanceolata. The sequence goes on along the minus strand of BSBN01000910.1, from coordinate 1,000,260 downwards.
CCTCATTACATGAATTAACTTAATAGGGTTTCTTGTTTTCTCATAGCTAATCTTTTTGTAAAACTCAATCTATCAAATCAATAGTTTTCAAGTTTACAACCTATGGTTATATCCCTGACCTCTTGGTCATCTTAGGCCATATATCTTTCCATAAGGAAAGAATTAAAATAAACAAAGTTTAACTCCTGGATCTTTCATGATACTGCTTATCATGCAGTCGAGTAAGAATAATTTGGTATCTCATGTCATCCACAATGATGCAATAATGTATTTTCTAAAGAAAGACGAGTTATAATGAGTCTTCATCTCATCGAGTTGTATGAATCATTTTCAATATGGCTTGAAAATAAAACAAATAATTAGTTTCACATAAGCTTGCTTAGTCATAATAATTCGAAAAAGTTCATTTTAATAAAACAATAGGGTCTACAGTCTTTTGATTCATTTAGAAGCTTCAAGTTATACACAGTGATAATGATCCCATCGACCACTAGATGGTTTTAAGATTCTAAGCCTTTCAACTCTCTATCCCATACTATGTTTAAATGCATTAGTTCTGTTTGTAAAAAGAACTACCCATAATAGCACACAACAATATATTAGCTATTATACTCATATGAATAGAGTTAACAATGATAATTCTTAACCATACATATCGAATGGTTTGGCTAAGCCAATAATAATGATAATGATAGTTTGATATGCCATGCATAGTGTTTCTTAGGTTGGCGCTCCTGCACTCTTCAATCCCTTAGAATAAGATATGAATAAATATAATACGTAGCCTCTACAGTTAGCAGGCTCTAATACTCTTGCCCAGAGAGCAAGCTTTGTTCTCTTCATAGCTAACAGTCATCTCCCTATGGAGATATGGTATTCTCTTATCATAAACCAAAAAGGCTCTTTCTGAAATTAATATTCCCTCCTGTGTATTTTTTTGAGAATGCATAACAACCAAAATGATTATCGAAAGGAATCATTATCTCTCTCCACTATGCAGAGTAACTAAAAGTTTTCTCCATAGAAATCTCCTTGAAGGGAGCATGCAACTCACCAGTTGTTCTCCTGTTTCAAAATATTCTCATGGCCATAGTGGGGTTATCCCCACTCACTCCACTTTACATGGGTTAAGGAGAATGTGTCTCACTACATGAACGTAGTGGTAGTACCAAAGAAGAGCTTATCACAGAAAAAGAGATAATTCTTATTACTTAATAAAATAGATTCTATATCAATATAATAGTATTTAAACAAATAAATAATTATTATATCAACAAAATGGTAACATTACCATTTCTATGAAGGTTGATACTAATTGCTTGATAAGGTACGAGAGTGGGTTGAGATCTTCTCCCCCTTCGTAACCTTATGCAAAACAGAGAAATATATCAAAAATCTCTCTCGACCAAATCAAACGAAGTTTGACGTTGGAAAACATTTTCCTCACGTCAAATCAATAATGGTCAAATTTGAAATGTCTAAAAAGAATAGGCAATTATTACATACCCCGTCTCAAAATGGTTCACTAAGCACACGACTTGGAGCTCAGATGGCAAACCTGACTTTCCCAAAACATTTATTCCCTTCTCTCTGGTGATACTCTCCTTCCATTTTAGAGGTGGAAATCTTTTTCTGTTTACACTCACAGTCATACAAACTATGATAAGTGTATCATCAATAAATCATTATTAATCATAATAAAATAATCTCAACAACATGTAATCTCATGTCTAATTCTAAGCATTAATCATAATCCATATAATCAATGATTTATCTTGACATTTTCCCAAACATTAAATCATTAATCTATGATTACTTATCCATCTAATCACATGAAAGTAAAAGTGAAACATAGTTAAAGTTTGGGGATGTAATATATCTCCCCCCATAAGAATCATCGTCCTCGATGATTTAATGTATCTAAAGTTTATAACATAAAAATAGTTTGTTCATCATAATAAAAATCTTAAAATAGATGAGGATATCTTTGATAAATATCATAATGATTCTCCCAAGTGGCATTCTCTTCTGCATATTGGTCCCACTGGACCTTGCATTGAGTAATTTCCTTATTATGCAAGTGTAGCTTACGTTTCGAGCTCCTTGATGGGCTCAATCATTGCCACCCCTAGGTCTTTAACCTGTATGGAATTCCAATTAAGAATAGGAACATGATTATCTCCTGCAATATACTTTCTAAAATATGAAACATGGAAAACATTATGCATCATGGCAAGAGCTAGCAGTAGAGTAATCCTGTATGCAACTAGGTTGACCTCCTCGAGAACTTTGAAGGGACCCACATACCTAGGAGCTAGTTTGGAGGTCTTTCCAAACTTAATAGAACTCTTTTGTGGTTTAACTCTTAAGAGGACCTTTTCTCCCACTGAGAAATGCCTTGCGATGCACTTAGCATCCACATAACTTTTCTACCTATCATTCACTTCTGCTAGCCTTTTCTTAATCAGATGGACTTGCTCTTCCATTTCTGATAGAATTTTTAGACCAAGGCTAATCCTATTCTCTAGCTTATCCCAACTTATAGGGGTTCGGCACTTTCTTCCATATAATGCTTCAAATGGAACCATCTTAATAGTGGAATGATAGGAATTATTATAAGCAAATTCCACAAGAGGAAGATAATCTTCCCACTTGTATTGTTGGTCCATACAATATATTCTCAATAGATCTTCCAACACTTGGTTTACTCTTTTAATTTGGCCATCCATCTCGGGATGATAAGCAAAGCTTATGTTTAACTGAGTTCCAAGTAAGGAAAATAAGGTTTGCCAAAACCTTGATGTCATACGATCATCCCTATTTCAGATAATCTTCTCAGGAATACCATGCAATCTGAATACTTCTTGCACAAATTTGCGGGCTATAATTGGTGCCTCATCTCTCAAATTCCTAGGTATGAAACGTGCTACCTTGGTGAGTCTATCCACCACAACTAGAATAGCATTTATTTATCTATGCATATCACTAATTTTTTGATAAATTATTTTAGGATAATTTATAGATACATATATTGCTTTATAACTTTAATTAAGAAATAAATATAAATAAATATATTTATACTTTTATGAAAAATAAAATATAAGAAAAATTAATTAATAGACTTTTATAAATATAAATTTTACAAATCATGCTTTATTCATACATATATAGTTAAACAAGTTTTTAGAATGTTTTTAATTATGGCAAGCAGGGATTTTGAAAGGGCCCAGACCCTTGTACAAAAGAGAGATAAAATAATGAAGCCCACAGAACTACATAGAAAAAACACTGGACACTAACAACACAGCAACTGCACAACTACAATAAGACAAACAAGAGGCAAAAATCCCCAAAAAATAACCAACCTAAATTCAAGGAGGTTTGAAGCCAAATTGATCCAAAGATTTTTGAGTGAAATCACCCAACTTGTTGAAGTTCTACTCAAATCTTCCTTTCTTGTATACCCCCTTTTCTCTTGGAATCTCCATCAATGTAGTCTTAGACATAGCTTTTGGGTCCTTAGAATCCTTCTCCTTACTTCTCTCATCCTCATAAGATGTCTTGCAAGTATTACCAAATGCTTGCACCTTTTTCCTAGACACACAAGATGATTTGTGTTGAGGCTCGGACAAATAGCAGTAGCATGGCCCACTTTAAGGCAACAATCACATATAACTGGAGAATTCTTAATTTGCTGCACCTAGTTTACCAGCTTGGAAGATAGAGTAATCTGAGAAGGGAGCTCTCTATCAACCTCCACAAAAACACAAAATCTAGCAACTACCAAACATCTCTTGAATTTTGTAACAGCATCAGCCACACTATACTGCTTGAAAGTATTAGAAATGCTCATAAATATCTCCTCATCCTAGTATTCTAATGGAAACCATGGCAACCTAAACCAGATTAGAAACATGTTGATGCAGTATTGCTCAAGGTTGAAGCCTAGACACCAATTTTTTAGGAAAAGACCATTCTATCCAAGGAACCAAGGACCTCCCAAGAGGATCCTAGAACAATCTTCAGAGTTAGAAAATGAAAATAGGAAGAAATTGTTAGGTAAATCTATTACCTCAACCTGTCCCCTAACCTTCCATTTTCAAAGCACCCATCTTCTGAGCACATCAATATCAGGGTGATTACCACTAAATCTCCCAACAAGAGAGCTCCAAAGCCAAGCAGTAGATATATCAATAATAGAGTCTAATGCAAATGTAAGACTCCCCAGACGAAGCCCCAAAAACTTGGGTCTCAGGAAGACCATTGTAATTCGAGGCCCCTGGAATATGGCCCAACATAGGTGACAAGATTGGGCCCTGACCCACATTGCCTAAAGTTGAAATAGGGTAGAGATGAGGGGTGCCAGAAACCTTATCCACCCCATTCACAAGGGGGAACAGAGGCATTCCCAAATGAATCCTCTGACTGTTGTGTAATAGAAAGCCCCTGGGCCTGTGGAGATACATACCCAGCAGAAGAATCTCCAGTAGCCTGGGAAGAATTGTCCCCAGCAAGCACACATGTCTACATATCCACATCAAGCAGAGGCATAGAAGACCCACCAAAAACTCCCCCATCCTGGCAAAGGGCAAGCCCCACCAGAGAGGAATCTGCCAAACACACTTTCTTCAAGATTGTTGGGGATTTCTCCTCCAAGCAAATAATCTCAGATTGCTAGGGATAAAGTCCGTGGTAGGGGAAGTCAAAATCTTCCCGACTAAAGAAGTCTCAAAGACAGACTTAGGGGAGAGAAAACCCCTCTTAAGGGCCTAGCAAAACATGCCATCACCCATAGCAGGAAGAGATTTTGGTAGGCCTGAAGTGTAACATCCAAAATCTTATACAAGACTAAACATAGATATTTACCATGAGATAAAACATACAAGGTGAAAAAGATTGAATTTCTTTCTTTTTTTATTTAACTTAAAATCAAGATACAACAATTTACATAATTTCTTTTATGAAATAAACAACATGATATAATATATGAAGATGACATTATGTCTTTACAATTACAAATATCTGCAATAGATAATGTTTTACATAGTCTTAAAAAATAGAAGTCACATAAGCCAAAGGTATATTGCATCCAAAAATTTGACATCTTTATCGTGAGCCTTAGCATGTCTCCTACTGGAGAGAGAGAGAGAGAGAGAGAGCATCTTCCCAATGTTTTTCCTCCAACCACAGACTGGTGGTCTCCCACCCATCTTCCAATTGGAATTGGCCCTATCCTTCACGAAGAGTATAGACCAAAGGTGACCAACGGTAATTTTCCATCTGAGTATTAGTGTTGTATCCTACATAACTCTATCGATCATACAACCCTAGATACCCTCTAGCTAAGTATGATCAAACCAATAGGTTATGCAATCTAGATACGGTGAACTGATAATGCATGCAGAGACATATGCATTACTTTGGCCAAAGATTCAATATGAATAAGTGTTTATAATAAACGCAGTCATTATGTCCACCCACCCCAACTCAAATTAGATACTATCATGATCCTACAATTTGACTTGGTCAACTAGGTTTGTCTATATAGTCTTTGACAACTTCAATATTTTAGTCTTCTCGACTTAGACAAGTTTACAAGCACTATTAATGTTCCATAGACCTTATGGATTATCTTTCTATATGAGGATTCTCATTGCATCTTTGCAATACCTGAGATTCAAAACTCATTGACACTCAAGAACTTAAGTCAATTTATAACGACTAAGAAGGTCACCTTACCAAGGTTAACCATTATTGGTTAGGAAAATATTTCCTTTCTGACTAGTAAGAATAAATAATCAAAGTTAGGGTACTTCACCCTTCATTCACAATCTATATAATGATCTCAGATGTTTAGTATATAAAATTACCCTATTGGGTCAAGTTTAGGTTTTTGTCTTTCTTATCCCATCATAATGGAATAACAAACATATATTCTCATAAAGTAATAATTTAATAAGAAAAAGGATTAACCCCTAGGTCTTATTCCGACTACGAGGTCATTTCTAGGTTTCACAACTCTTGACTAGATAAACGATTATTTTTTAGTGTTCTTACTATTAAGAGATCGTTCAATCTTTTACAACAAGTTTATTTCCCCCTACAATGAAATCTTAATTATATCAAACCATTTGGTTCCACATGAGTCTAGAATATTGACTTAGGATTGATTTGATAACAAATATTATACAAAGATTAGTTAAGTTATTGACAACCTAGGTTTATTGACTAAGTTTGAATTGCTTCCAAGATTGTAAAAAGGCTAATCAAGTTACTATTAACATAAGTTTAAATATCCAATGTTGCTCTTTTAAATATATAGATACATATATATTTATATAACACATGTCATCATTGGAACAAAGTTGTCCATTCTTTTGAGTATCTAAAAGATTCTAATAAAGTGCTACTTGTCTTAACAGTACTTAATCCTCATATGTTTACTTGAAACTACAAGAATACTAAATCACATATCAAGTAATAATAATCTCGTGGTTCTAAAAGAACATACGAGTGCAATATCAAAATACCCTATGATTTACTAAAAACGGTAATATCTACTTGCACTGTTCCACAATGAAATCCACAACACACATAGGGTATACGATAGAATAAACTAAAAGGACTGAGTCATACATAATATATACTGCATGGGCATAAGTGCATGAAATATGTCAAACTCTTGATGACACAACTTTCACAAGCTATTGACTATATTTTTAATATATGTATGCATAGATATATATGTAACAAGTTCGCCTACTCAAAAGACAGAGATTTTGACTCAGAAATCATTAATAGAAATGAAAGAGATTTTGACTCATATATCATTCTAAGATATGCGTAAGAATGCAAGCATTACTTATAACAAAATGACATCATAAAAAAGAAGGAACCTGATAATGCACTTCGATAGTCCACGATTTTCCTCGAAAAATTCTTTTTCTTTCACTACTACTTGTAATAATATCCTTCTGTAACAGCTTATTTCCTTTCATAGAATCGGCTCAAGCTTAGCCGAGTAAAGCCTTCAGGCTGACTATGTATTCTGATGGCTTCCTTATCTAAGCTATGATATTATTTCCTTGACCCAGCTAAAAGCCAAACTCTACCTTGACTCTATCCTTTCGCAGAAAAAAACTTCCTATCTATCTCTCCTAGCTCAAAATCTTCTCTTTTCCTATTCTAGAGTCATTCCTCCCCCATGCCTGACTCTACGAGGGTGGTTGTCTTTTAAACACTAGATACAACTCCCTTATGAGTCACCCTCCTTCACTCCATGACTAATAGTCATAAAGGATCCACTACGATGCAATTGTAACCAATCTCTCTCTTAAGTCGCAGAGCCTCTACACGTGCTGACTCCAAGAAGATCAATCAAACATCGTGAGGAAAGAATATGTGGTATACTACACCACTAACACTCATGAAGTCTGACACTTAATAGAATCACGACTCCTAATAAATAAGTTATCTTCAAGAGTCATAAAGACCACTACACCTCAGTTGATATACTCTCCATTATTTATGCCCATGACTGCTCTAGGTTTGAACATGTGGCTTTTAAAAGATAACGTGGTATTTATTCCACTTTACATACCACTAAAGGCTCTTAAAAGAATAATCGATACTTAAAGAAATTGGTTGAAAGATGACAACTTCACTTAGAAGAAAAAGTGGTTAATCATATTAAACCACAAGCAATTCCCGACTAACAAATTTTCCAAAGATAATAAACATAATAATAATAGTCTAAAATCAAATGAATAACATCAATAGTGATTATTATAATAATGTGGCGTAAGCCTTACATATAAGCGTGATAGGGTCGAGATCATCTCCCCTTCACGAATACCCACTATTTCACATTGATTTGCTTGCCATGAACAGTCATGTGACGTTTAAACTATAATCATGACAACAATTTAACCATCTGCATTTTGACGACGCAAATGCAACTACTTATGACGTGATCAACGAAAGGTTGCATTAGTCGCAGATGACTAACGTTCTTTCTCGACAATGTCATTTTCCCAAAAAGACAAGGTTGACACACAACTAACTCAAAAAGGAATCTATAAGACATCGACAACCTATCGAGTCAATCCAAGAATTAACCAATAAAATGTGACTTACCTCAATCGACTAGAGTTATTTAATTGTTGAACACTATACTCATTTGGAAAATGACCATTTATAACCTAAGGTCTATTCTCCTCTCCTCAGAATATACTCTCTCTCTCTCTCTATCTCTTCTCGGAGAGTCATCAAAAACCTATTTTCCTGCATATATCTTGCAATCACCAAATTATGACCAATGCATCGTTAGTCCATTCATAAACCTTATGATTAAAAATTGAATTCTCATAACATAAATTGCTAAATCATTACATCATATGCATTGCATTTAATTACATAACTAATATTCAATAAAATCAATATTTTCTAATGACATTTAACCCAATGTCAAAATATTTATCCATAGGTTTACTTCTATCCATGTAAAAGTAAAAAGTAAAAACAAGCCAAAATTAGGGATGTAACATATCTCTCCCCTAAGGATTCATCGTCCCCGATGATTCAAAGTATCAAAATAAAGTTTAAGACAAGTTTTTGTTTAACTGCTAAAAGCATGAAATAAATGAGGAAATTTCTAATAAAATTCATGGTAATCCTCCCAAGTAGTGCTATCCTCCGCATACTAGTTGATGGGTTCAAATGTTGACTTCTTTTATGTTATTTCTTATGCTTCCAGATTTTATACCTATGATATTTCAAATACTTTTCTAAGACATTACCACCATAATATGTTGTCTTTTATATATATTCAGCCAAACCTTGAACCTAATCTACAAATATGAAACATGGTGATAATATTTGTCAATTAAATGAGTTAGACATAAGTATGTATGTATATAAATGAGATTTTATAGATTAATTATGAAGGCTATTTTTGTATGGATATGTTTTATGGATTAACCCTATGCAACAGCGAGTTGGTAGCATTAAGGAAAGGAGCATTCACAACACATTGCAAAATAGAGCATTAAATGAAGTCACAATTAAGCACCAACTGAAGCTGAACATGATCATCATGGAAGAATAAATACAAGAGAAGAAGAAGACTTTTTCCAGGATTCTAATCGTAGCTTATGTGTTTTCATTCATGAGATGTTGTATAGGAATTTCTGTTTCAATAGGACTCTTCTTCCTTTGTTTCAGTTAGATTAATAAATTGATCTCAGCCCTATACCCTGATATCTAGGGATGAATTGATGATCAAAGTTAGTTGGTAGTTACATCGTACTCTCGTTTCTGTATAATTTAGGAGGGATGAGTTCGATGGCAAGTTAGTTTTTTCAAGTTACTTTATTTTTACAATTGTTCAACGGTTACTCTATTTTTTTTATGTTGGAATATCTAGACATGTTTTATTGAATACAATCTGAAAAGATCATGTTTCTGATATGAAGTGAATACAACCATGTGTTATGAGAATCTAAAGTAGATTTAGTTTGTAATACCCCTCACTTTTTTATTTTTGCCTATGACAGATGTTATTTTTGTGTTTCCTATGACAGTTCTGCTTTAGATGATAGTCTTGTAGCGCTTGTTTACAGTTTCGAGATGTTTGAACTTTTACGTTATGGTTTATGATCTCCTTGAGCTTGATGGACTCCTTGATATTATGCTAGCTGATTATGGATCTATAATAGGATGATGCTTGATTACTTGTACTTTGTGCTTTCACAGTTGATGGACATGATTATGGATTAATGTTACTTTTAGTTTAATATGTTGTTCGATCATGATTATGATGTATGAATGGTATTATTATTTAATGATGTGTTACTTGAACATAATAGTGTTGCATTACTCGTGTCCGAGTACCCTACCACGGTGCGACTTCTATTCATTATGCTTGTGATTACATGGTTATATATGTATATATGCACAACCTTGTTGTTCCTTGCAGGATGCAGGTACTGGGCATTGACTCCACATGAATTACTAGGTCTGAGCGTGCCCTAGACAATGGAATTGTGGATTGGAGTTGACATGAGGTTCCCCTAATTAGTCAACATCCTCAAGGAGGATGAGCCTTCAATGTTGTACCCTGTCATCACCGTCTGTGGGACTGTTGTCGTCATGTGTCGTTATGTCCTATGGCTTCTCTTGGGTCAGGTATCACCTTGTAAATTAGGGTATATCCAATTCAAGTGGCAATTTATGCATGGTTGGTATTTCAAAAAATAAATAAGGTTAAAGCTAAGTTAACATTAAATAAACATTGCTAAGGTTTATGTGTGTGGTTTATTAATTATAGATAATTTAATTATGGATAATTGGTAAAACTAATATGAAAAATAGTAATTAAATAAATAAACTGGATAAATAATTAAATGAGTAAAATGAAATAATAAGTCCTAAGTTGTAAGTGGATTTAATTAAAAGAAAATAAGTTTTATAAGTAAGATGATTAAACAATTACCATCTTGATTAAATGAATTGACGGTAATAAGGATAATGTTCTAAAAGATTAAATTTTGGGGTTGTCGCCTGGTTTTATGAGTTCAATATTTGGAGATGAGTTAAAAAAAATTAATTAATGTCTCTTGGCCGTCATCTGCAAGTTTGAGGTGTGGAATCCCTTAGTAAGTGAAATTGAGGAATCTCACGAGAATGTGGGATGTTGGAAAATGGAGAGCCATGCCTCCTGCATTTACCCGAGGAGCCCAATCCTTGTTTAAAGAAAGTGGGTGGTTGGAAAGGCAGGCTTGTCTCCTACATATATCTAGGAAGTGAGTCCTGGTTTAGGCAGGAAGGGAAAAAGATTTCTGGAAAAAGGAAGGTCGCAAGAAATTGGAGAGGGAGAAAGCAGCTACAGGGATCAACAGGGCAACTCTTGAATATTTAGACCGGGTACCTCATTTCTTTTTACAGATTAATGTTTAGCTTGCAAATTCATCATTAAATTTAACAAGAGAGACTAGAGTGTAGAATTAGATTTGGAAATGTAGCTGTTATAGTTTTGCTTCTAGATGTTTAGTGCCATTCATTTAACTTTATTTATAAGTTCTTTTGGAATCATTATCTTGTTGTTCCCTCCATTGTCATGAGCATCGATCTATAGCCACCTGTATCTAAAGGTTCCTCTAATCTATTCTTTTTTTAGGGGCAATCATCTGCATGTGTGGGAACTATCCATTCAAAGCTTATGATCAGACCTGTCAAAAACTCTTATTACTCACTTACTACTATTAATTATGTTCTTTGAATGGTGGTTCTCGTAGCCATCTGAGTTTTTTCTTTTTTTGGGAACCCTAGTCTGCATCTGTGGTCTACCTATTTAAACCTGCCCATACGTTAAGCTACCAATCCATCCTGTCGTATGGCACTGCTAATCAAGTGAGCTATGCGAAGTAATAATTCTTGTCCTTTAGGTTGGCGGCCTTGGGCAGTTCACACTGAAACCAACATATAAGTAGCTCGACCCTATCCATCCGATCACCTCGAAGTAAAATGTGGCTTAAACACTTCAATGCATATTCCAACTAAAGGGTAGAGATCGTGGCCTGCGATCATTCTGTGAGACGTTTTGTTTTCTAAAGCTAACCATTCTCCTATTAACCACAAATGGCCTTGTCATCACCATGTGAGGATTCTGTAGAGAACTATTCTGTCACCCAACATTTAGTTCCATTTTGTTGACTACCCTACAATCGTGACACCAAGCAACATATATATATTAGAAGAACATATTAAATTACAAAACATGACCTTTCAGTTCAGTTCTAGGATGACTGTCCAAATTTTTAGAAATATTTGTAATAATATAAATAGCACTATTACTCTTAGTACTACATAATCCTATGTAAGTGATACTACAGGTTTAAAACTATAGCCACTCATTGCCTAAAATTGTTGATGTTACCACCTTGGCTATTAGAGACACACCGGGCTCTCACCCCATTCATAATCTTTGTGATAACTGCGTCTACCTATGATGGTGTGGCTTAATCCTATGTAAGTGACGCCTTAGATTGAAAATTTCAGGCATACATTTCTACACTACTGATGTTGCTAATAGGAACACCCTAGACTCTCATACCGTTTGCAATCTCTCTGATGACCATACCTTCCTATGACAATAGGGTCTAACTGCACGTAAGAGTGACTTCAAATTAAAATGACAGCAACATGTGTCTTACACTCATCTAGATTAATACCCTGTAGTGGGGATTGGCGATTAGAGCCCATCAACTCATTCGTTCCCCAACTGTTGGGCTAATCATGGTAAAATCCCATCGTCTGCAAGAGATGTTAATCTACCACAACGTCGACCCATCTACTTAGGTTTGGGTGCTTTAACAATCAATCCATTTTGTGCTTAACTTGTAACCTTGCACCCTTTCATATTTTGCACTCCATGAGATGACATTTTGTGGGCGTACTGTCCATGGCTTGTGCTAGAACTTTCTCCCAGGCCATGCACCATGAGCACAAATGTATTTCAAAGAGCTCCTTATCATTAGCAGACTGCAATCACTCCATTCCATGAGAAAATGCTCTACAAATAACGGTCTACGTTTACTCTTTTTGATTCTAACTTTCATTCCACTTTGTATGTGGCAGTTTTCGAATTAGAAGTAGATGCAGTAATCTTCCTTATAGGAATTCCAAGAGTAAGTTGCTCTTTGTGTACATGGCAAAGGGGAAGTTGTCTTTTAGAAAGTTTCCTTTGGATTGTTTTGTCTATCAGGAAGTGCGACCTACCCTTTAGGAAGGCTCTGTGAATTGTTATTAGAATATAATCATGTGTGTATGTTGTTGAGGCAAATTAAATATCAACCTAACCATAGATAACTAAAATAAAATAAAAACAATCTTCCCTTGTTCTTAAAATGATGTACAAGATAATGCAGACTAGTTATTTAATTGTTTGAATTTCGTAATTATTTACATGATTTATTTAGGTAAGTTGGGAGTTGTGGGATTAAAATCAGTAGGTTATTGATTTGTCATGAAATTTGATTGATATAAATCATTATGTAATGATACCATAATAAGGTGATTAATTAAACATAGTAGAGTTGTAAATAAGATGGAATGTTAATTACTTAACGATCTATGGAATTTTAATATAATTATTGTTGTCACTGTTATTATTATTATTACTATTATTATTATTATTATTGTTTTTATTATCATTATTATTATTATTATTATTATTACTATTATTATTATTATCTGCATCACGTGATTTATTTAAATCAAGCCATCGAAATTGATATAATCTATTATCGAGATTATTAATTGATAAATTTAAATGTATATCAGATTTGGGATAAGTGAATATTCATTATGTTGTTTCGTGGAATGGATAAATGTATTTAACGTAGTATTTAAATCTATCACCTTCTCTTATTTAATGACTTGTTGAACTAGATTTCGTTAGTCGTAAATATATTTTGATATTCTCATGAATGTTGTGATAGATAGACAATGATATGTGATCTATAGGTAGTTGTAATCATTAATTACGTAGATGTGATTTACACTGTTCCTCTTTTGGTTATAAATTAAATCAGAATACTCATCTTATCTGTATGAAATGAATTTAAACTTTCCTTATAATTCATTTAATCAATTTGATTTATAATACTGATAATACAAGTTCACCTTGGTTACGTCAATGATAATTGTTTCACGTAGATTAATTCAATGATTATTTTAATACATGTTTAAACATAATTCACTATATTGTAAGTCGTAGATTTATCCCTTGCAAGAATACAATCGAACAACAAGCTTTATCTTGATGATTGATATACCAATGTAACAACTTAGTCAAGTGCAAATTGCTATAATGGAATTAGTTGTAAGAAGGCATAATTGATCATAAGTATAATTGATTCTCGTAATGTGTTAATCCAATCTGTGGGTCATAAAACCATTCTTATAAACTTTGATTGTGTATCTTTCCATGTGGCTAGAGTTCCAGAGGCTTAGCTTGGGATGTCTTGAATTCATGTGTTGTGTTTTTAAAGGTCTTGAGATCATGATGTTATAAGAAGCCTTGTCGTCCCTAGTTATGTATGGACTAAATGACAAATGAATGATAAAGGTACTTCTTGTGGTTGTATTGTTATCTAACTGGTTGTACTAGTCTTGTATCCAGTTTTGTGGTAAGATATGGAACTAGGTGTCATGGAAATCTTAGAGTTGTAATGAATATGTGTTATTATTGGCGATGGTCCAGGAGTCCTGCCCTTATAATTATGTTATGGAGGGTTAATGCTTTGTATTGCTATATAAGGATAGTTATTATTCAAGATGGTCAATGCCTTGCATGGTTCCGTATCCATGTTGTTGTGATGTCTTACTATGCTTGTTGTGTAGGGCTTCCTAGTTGTAGGTAAGGGAGTGGCTTCCAATGTGGGGGCCGATGCCAAGTGGCTAGCCAAGGTAACCCACTGGGAGTTGGTAATTCAGTGATAACATAATAAAATACCTAGGGGGTGGGTAGTTTTCACACTAACAAGATAATAAGATGTTTTGTTCCTCACTCATGCCTGTAGTGCTAGTTCAGACTAAGGATGAGGGGAGAAGGCCGGGATTGGCAGATTTACTTCCTTGTCAACATGAAAGGAAGGTTGATTCCCGCATGCGTCATCCTATGGGGCTGGTGTCTAGAGAGAGACTGCCAGGGTAACCATAGATGGGGCCTGGTGTCTAGAGAGAGACTGCCTGGGTAACCCATGTTAGGACCATGCGATGATACTCTCCTTACTACAGCCTAGTAGTCCCTAGTTGTCCTCTTCCTAGTTGTTAACTGTTGCCTCTAGATGTACTGTTGTGTTGTTGTGATATTGACCTGTGATGTCGGAGTCGTGTGTCCCCTTAGAATCTACTGTCTACCTGACTGTATGTCATAGTGGGAACCTCATGTTAACTCCTAGCTCGGGGGGTGGACCTCAGGGTTCCACATGGTCGGGTGGAAGAGCTTATTCCATTGGTTCCTCGTGCATTAGACATTAGATCTTGTACCTACTTATGAAGACACTTATCATGCTCATGTTCTAGCCAGTATATCAGTTGACTCAAATTGTATGTCTTCGAATGTAATCAAAATAGTGATAATGTAAATGATGTACTCATTTGTATAGACTTGGAATATGTGCATGTAACCTTGATTAAAATGGAGATGAATATGTATAATCAATATTGTAATAGAGTTAGAATGATTTGTCGATGTTAGTTAATTATGCATGTAAACTATGTTGGTTAAATTGCCAAGTAATGCAACCATTGGACCTTGGAAGACAAGTTGTTAGTTAATGATGTGTATTGAATTGCTAAACATTACCTTGTTATCTTATACAAAAAAAAATTACTCCGCTTTGCATAGCATAGATGTGTTGTTTTCCAAAGTTTTCATGGCAGGGCGTTACATTTGGTATCAGAGCCAGGTTTAAACACTGGGTACCTTGGTTATATTTGAGCCCATTATGCAACCTAGTGCTTAAATTCTGTAGTACAATTTAACTCATGTTACGACCCTATTCTTAAAATAATAATTGTCCTTTTCTATGTAGGGAAGATGCCTAGACGTAGGGGCCAAGGTCGGGGCAGAGGAAGGGGTCGTGGGAGAGGTGGTGGAGGTATTCCTCCTCCTAGTTCTCCTCATGGGAGTGTTGATGAAGGCGGGGGTCAGAACATGGAAGGTCAGGGTCAGCCTGATGGAGCCCAGTTGAGACAGATTCTCGAGGAAGCCCTTGCCCGTTTGGGCCCTAGATAGGTGGGTGAGCAACCCAGAGGTGGTCAGGAGGTAGACCAGTCAGGTCCCAGAGAGAGAGAAAGGTCTCCCAGGCATAGGGAATTGACAACCGAGCAGGAGGCCATGCAAGCCAACCATATGAGGGACTTACTAAGAGCACGTCCTCCCATCTTTGATGGAACTGGTAGAGGACTTGAGGCAGAGACTTGGTTGTTGGGCCTAGGCAGATGTTTCGCCATGCATCCGTATGGCAGTAATGCAAAAGCTAGATGTGCTATTCTACACCTCCGATGGTTTGCTTCGACTTGGTGGAGGCTAGAGGAGTAGAAGCTACATTTGGACATTAGCACGGTGTCTTGGGAGTTGTTTGAAGATAGATTCAGAGCTCGCTTCCTTTCCGACCATTGGAGGCAGCATCGAGCAGACGAGTTTCATGAGCTGAGGTAGTTGGCCATGACAGTTGAGTAGTATGAGCGCATATTTTATGAGCTCAAACAATATGCAGGTATTAGGGATGACGAGCCCATGTTGGTGCAGCATTTTATCAGGGGATTAAATGCCCAGATTAGTGGAGGGGTTCGTGTATTCAAACCTAAGACCATGGAGGTTGCCGTGGAGAAAGCCCAGCTAGTGGAGGAGAACTTGGCTATGGCCCTCGGTGGGCATACAGGTGTGCGCATTGGCAGTACACCTTCGTCAGGGCATGGTTCTCGAGGTGGTCACACTCAGGCATCAGGTTCTCATGCACCCTCAAGGGGTGGTCAGCAGCAGTAGTATTCGCAGTTCAAACTAAAGAATTCTCAGCTTCAGCAAGGGAATAGGTTCCAAAATAAGAAAGACTGGTCTTGGCAACGTAATAAGTGCAACCGTTATGATTAGTCAGCCCAAAGTGTGCAATCTACAGTAAGCAGGGATAGTTTCCAGTAGTCTAGTTCCTTCCGGGGTAACAGTGGATTTGTTAGAGGCACCGGGTGCTTCTCTTGTGGCCAGCAGGGCCATATTGCCAGACAGTGCTCGCAGAAGGGTGCATCAGGATTTGGACATCGACCGGCGGCATCTGAGCCAACGGTTGGTGATGTAGGTAGGTCGCATCGAGTCTTTGCAGCGGTAAATGACTAGCAGCTAGAATATCAGGGCACCGTGGTGGAGGCTTCTGGTCGCATGCGAGGTATTGATTTTTCTGTTCTATTTGACTCTGGTGCATCTGATTCATTTATATCTCCTTCCCTTGTGGAACATTGTGGCTTAGTGGCAACAAAGCAAGATGATAGGTGGCAGGTTGAGTTGGCTTTCAGGGCTAAGATAGTAGTTGAGTCTCTAGTTTCTGAGTGTAATTTGAAGATTGGCTCTCTATCTACTTCTATGGACCTTCGCATTCTACCCCTAGGTTCATATGACATAGTTTTGGGGATGGATTGGTTGGAGGCCCATCAGGCAGTGATAGATTGTCGGCATAAAATGGTTATATGCATGGATGATTATGGTGTTAAGGTTGAGGTCGTAGGAGTTTAGAGACCTGTTTCCCTACGCATGGTCTCTGCTATGCAACTCAAGAGATGTATGTGTCGGGGATGTCAGCTCTTTGCAGTGACTGTTAGTGATTTGGAGATGGAGGAGAGTCGAGAGGCAACTCTTGACAATCACCCACTATTGAGAGAGTATGCAGATGTTTTTCCTTCTAATGTTCCAGGGATGCCACCTAAGCGTGACATCAATTTCAGGATTGATCTAGTTCCTGGTGCAGAGCCTATCTCATGAGCTCCATATAGAATGACCACTCAGGAGCTCAAGGAGCTTCGACTGCAGTTGGAGGAGCTATTAGCCAAAGGGTTCATATGATCTAGTGTTTCCCCTTGGGGAGCACCTATGATCTTTGTGAAGAAGAAGGATGGATCTCTACGGCTATGTATCGACTATAGACAGCTCAATAAGGTGACAGTGAGGAATAGGTATCCCTTGCCTCAGATCGATGATTTGTTTGATCAGATCAAAGGAGCTAAGGTATTCTCTAAAATTGACCTTCAGTCAGGATATCACCAATTGCAGATTTTTGAAGCAGACATTCACAAAATAGCATTTCGTACCCGTTATGGACATTATGAGTTCACAGTGGTACCATTTGGGTTGATGAACGCACCGTCAGTTTTTATGAGCCTAATGAATGGTGTGTTTCGCACTTATCTCAACTGATTTGTCCTCGTATTTCTTGATGATATATTGATCTATTCGAGGACTATGGAGGAACATGAGGAGCAATTGTGTCAAGTGTTGCAGTGTGAGAGAAAATCAGCTTTATGCGAATTTGTCAAAATGTGCATTCTTCCAGACAGAGGTTAAGTATTTGGATCATGTTATCTCTAGAGAGGGCATTGTGGTAGATCCCTTGAAGATCCAAGCTATTATGGACTGGCCTGCACCCACCAATGTTTCTGAGGTCCGTAGCTTTATGGGGTTGGCAGGTTACTATCGTCGCTTCGTCATGGGGTTTTCAAGAATGGCTCATCCCATTACTTCTCTTCAGAGGAAAGGGAAGAAGTTTGTTTGGTCAGAGAAGTGTCAGGAAGCCTTTTAGACCCTTAAGGAATAGCTAACCAGTGCACCTATATTAGCAGTTCCAGATCCTGATAGGGACTTTGTTGTCTGTACCGATGCTTCCTTAGAAGGTTTAGGAGCAGTTCTAATGTAGGATGGTCTAGGATGGTCGCGTGATTGCCTATGAGTCTCGCAAACTCAAGGATCACAAGTTGAACTATCCCACTCATGACCTAGAGTTGGCATCAGTTGTGCATGCCTTGGTGAGATGGAGGCATTTTCTATTAGGGCATCGGTTTGAGCTGCACAGTGATCATCGTAGTTTGCAATATATTTTCACACAACCCAACTTGAATGCCAGGCAAAGACGTTGGATGGAGTTCTTGTGCAAGTATGACTTCGAGGTCAGATACATTTAGGGCAAGGAGAATGTGGTAGGAGATGCTCCTAGTCGTTGAAGGCATGAGATCTCAGCAGTCTCACTTACAGTTGATTTGAGAGGACAGATTCTTGCTACTCTTCCTTCTGACAGTTGGTGCCAGGAGGTGAGGACCAAGATTGAGTCAGGTAGACCTTTAGAAGGTAGATTCTCTGGTTACTCTTTTGAGTCAAATGGTCTTTTGTGACATTTGGGTCGCATCTATGTTCCTAATTCTGAGGGTCTTCGCACCGTAGTTTTGTCAGAGGCACATCGAGCACCCTATTCCGCTCATCTGGGTGTCAAGAAGATGCATGTAGATTTGCATCAGCTGTACTTTTGGAGTGGCATGAAGCAGGATATTACTGATTTTGTGTCAAGATGTCTTGAGTGTCAGAGGGTGAAGGCAAAGCACCAGCACCCTACAGGTCTTTTGCAGCCTCATTTGATTCCAGAGTGGAAGTGGGATATCATTTCGATAGACTTCATTGTTGGTTTGCCAATGTCCTCTCAACGACATAATGCTATTATGGTCATGGTGGATAGGTTAACAAAGGTAGCTCACTTTTCTCCTGTCCGTGCTTCTACAATGCCTCTACGGTGGCTAGAGTATTCATGGAGGACATCATTAGACTTCATGGGATTCCTCATAGGATCATCTCTGACAGAGATCCAGTGTTCACTTCTGCCCTTTGGACTTCCTTGCAACATGCCTTGGGAACACAGCTGAACTTTAGTTCAGCTTATCATCCTGAGACTATCATACTGAGAGGGTTAATCAGGTCCTCGAGGATATGTTGAGGATGTATGTTATGGATCAGCAGAGCCATTGGGAGGACTACCTTTACCTACTGGAGTTTGCCTATAATAATGGTTATCATAGTTCTATTGGCATGTCTCCCTTCCAGGCCTTGTATGGTCGTCCTTGTAGGACCCCCTTGAGTTGGGATCATTTGGAGGATAGAGTTCTTCTGGGTCCAGATATGCTTAGAGATATGGAGCAGCAGGTTGAGAGGATTAGGGAGCATTTGGTGGCAGCTCAGGATAGGTAGAAAAAGTATGCAGATGCTCATAGGATCGATCATCAGTTTTTTGTTGGGGATCAAGTGTTCTTGAGTGTGTGACCGCGAAAGAGTCTGATCCGCTATGGGAAGGGCTCTAAGCTAGCACCGTGCTTTGTTGGACTTTTTGAGGTGTTGGAAAGGACCAGTCCAGTTGCTTATCATCTTGCTTTGCCGCCTAGCCTTTCACGCATCCATGATGTGTTTCATGTTTCGGTACTTAGACCTTACTATCCAGATATTAATCATATTCTTGATTGGACTACTCTACAGGTAGAGGACGGGCAGCTGGCTTTGGAGCCCGTAGGCATTCTTCAGCACAGAAGACTCGCTCTCAAGGGCAGAGACATGGAGCAGGTCAAGATCTAGTGGGATCCTAATGATGAGGCCTCCGCTACCTGGGAGGATGCTACCAGAATGAGGGAGTTATATCCTCACTTATTTGCAGGCTTCCAGGAGTAAGCCTAGTTCTAGGGGGGAGGATGTAATACCCCTCACTTTTTTTTTTGCCTATGACAGATGTTATTTTCGTGTTTCCTATGACAGTTCTGGTTTAGATAATAGTCTTGTAGCGCTTGTTTACAATTTTGAGATGTTTGGACTTTTACGTTATGGTTTATGATCTCCTTGAGCTTGATGGACTCCTTGATATTATGCTAGCTGATTATGGATCTATAATAGGATGATGCTTGATTACTTGTACTTTGTGCTTTCACAGTTGGTGGACATGATTATGGATTAATGTTACTTTTAGTTTAATATGTTGTTCAATCATGATTATGATGTATGACTGGTATTAGTTATTTTAATGATGTGTTACTTGAACGGAATAGTGTTGCATTACTCATGTCCGAGTACCCTGCCACGCTGTGACTTCCGTTCATTATGCTTGTGATTACATGGTTATATATGTATATATGCACAACCTTGTTGTTCGTTGCAGGATGCAGGTACTGAGCATCGACTCCACCTGAATTACCAGGTCTAAGCATGCCTTAGCCAATGGAATTGTGGATTGGAGTTGACATGAGGTTCCCCTAATTAGTCAACATCCTCGAGGAGGATGAGCCTTTAGTGTTGTACCCTGTCGTCACCGTCAGTGGGACTGTTGTCATCATGTGTCGTTATGTCCTGTGGCTTCTCTTGGGTCAGGTATCACCTTGTAAATTAGGGTATATCCAATTCAAGTGGAAATTTATGCATGGTTGGTATTTCAAAAATAAATAAGGTTAAAGCTAAGTTAACATTAAATAAACATTGCTAAGGTTTATGTGTGTGGTTTATTAATTATAGATAATTTAATTATGGATAATTGGTAAAACTAATATGAAAAATAGTAATTAAATAAATAAACTGGATAAATAATTAAATGAGTAAAATGAAATAATAAGTCCTAAGTTGTAAGTCGATTTAATTAAAAGAAAATAAGTTTTATAAGTAAGATGATCAAACAATTACCATCTTGATTAAATGAATTGACGGTAATAAGGATAATGTTCTAAAAGATTAAATTTTGGGGTTGTCGCCTGGTTTTATGAGTTCAATATTTGGAGATGAGTTAAAAAAAATTAATTAATGTCTATTGGCCGTCATCTACAAGTTTCAGGTGTGGAATCCCTTGGTAAGTGAAATTGAGGAATGTCACGAGAATGTGGGATGTTGGAAAATGGAGAGCCATGCCTCCTGCATTTACCCAAGGAGCCCAATCCTTGTTTCAAGAAAGTGGGTGGTTGGAAAGGCAGGCTTGTCTCCTGCATATATCCGGGAAGTGAGTCCTGGTTTAGGCAAGAAGGGAAAAAGATTTCTGGAAAAAGGAAGGTCGCAAGAAATTGGAGAGGGAGAAAGCAGCTTCAGGAATCAACAGGGCAACTCTTGAATATTTAGACTGGGTACCTCATTTCTTTTTATAGATTAATGTTTAGCTTGCAAATTCATCATTAAATTTAACAAGGGAGACTGGAGTGTAGAATTAGATTTGGAAATGTAGCTGTTATAGTTTTGCTTGCAGATGTTTAGTGCCATTCATTTAACTTTATTTATAAGTTCTTTTGGAATCGTTATCTTGTTGTTCCCTCCATTGTCATGAGCATCAATCTATATCCACCTGTATTTGAAGGTTCCTCTAATCTGTTCTTTTTTTTTTTGGCAATCATCTGCATGTGTGGGAACTGTCCATTCGAAGCTTATGATTAGACCTGTCAAAAACTCTTATTACTCACTTACTACTATTAACTATGTCCTTTAAATGGTGGTCCTCGTAGCCATCTGATTTTTTTCTTTTTTTGGGAACCCTAGTCTGCATCTGTGGACTACCTATTTAAACCTGCCCATACGTTAAGCTACCAATCCATCCTATCATATGGCGCTGCTAATCAAGTGAGCTATGCCAGGTAATAATTCTTGTCCTTTAGGTTGGCGGCCTTGGGCAGTTCACACTGAAACCAACATATAAGTAGCTCGACCCTATCCATCCGATCGCCTTGAAGTAAAATGTGGCTTAAACACTTCAATGCATATTCCAACTAAAGGGTAGAGATCGTGGCCTGTGATCATTCTGTGAGACATTTTATTTTCTGAAGCTGATCGTTCTCCTATTAACTGCAAATGGCCTTGTCGTCACCATGTGATGATTCTATAGAGAACTATTCCGTCACCCACATTTAGTTCCTTTTTGTTGACTACCCTGCAATCGTGACACCAAGCAACATATATATATTAGAAGAACATATTAAATTACAAAACATGACCTTTCGGTTCAGTTCTAGGATGACTGTCCAAATTTTTAGAAATATTTGTAATAATATAAATAGCACTATTACTCTTAGTACTACATAATCCTATGTAAGTGATACTACAGGTTTAAAACTATAGCCACTCATTGCCTAAAACTGCTGATGTTACCACCCTGTCTATTAGAGACACACCGAGCTCTCACCCCATTCACAATCTTTGTGATGACTGCGTCTACCTATGATGGTGTGGCTTAATCCTATGTAAGTGACGCCTTAGATTTAAAATTTCAGGCATACATTTCTACACTACTGATGTTGCTAATAGGAACACCCTAGACTCTCATACCGTTTGCAATCTCTATGATGACCATACCTTCCTGTGACAGTAGGGTCTAACTGCACGTAAGAGTGACTTCAGATTAAAATGACAGCAACATGTCTTACACTCATCCAGATTAATACCTTGTAGTGGGGATTGGCAATTAGAGTCCATCAACTCATTCATTCCCCAACTGTTGGGCTGATCATGCTAAAATCCCATCGTCCGCAGGAGATGTTAATCTACCACAATGGCGACCCATCTGCTTAGGTTTGGGTGCTTTAACAATCAATCCATTTTGTGCTTAACTTGTAACCTTGCACCCTTTCATATTTTGCACTCCATGAGATGACATTTCGAGGGCGTACTGTCCATGGCTTGTGCTAGACCTTTCTCCGGGGCTGCGCGCCATGAGCACAAATGTATTTCAAAGAGCTCCTTATCATTAGCAGACTGCAATCACTCCATTCCATGAGAAAACGCTCTACAGATAACGGTCTGCGTTTACTCTTTTTGATTCTAACTTTCATTCCACTTTGTATGTAGCAGTTTCTGAATTAGAAGTAGATGCAGTAATCTTCCTTATAGGAATTCCAAGAGTTAGTTGCTCTTTGTGTACATGGCAAAGGGGAAGTTGTCTTTTAGAAAGTTTCCTTTGGATTGTTTTGTCTATCAAGAAGTGCGACCTACCCTTTAGGAAGGCTCTGAGAATTGTTATTAGAATATAATCATGTGTGTATGCCGTTGAGGCAATTAAATATCAACCTAACCATAGATAACTATAATAAAATAAAAACAATCTTCCCTTGTTCTTAAGATGATGTACAAGATAATGCAGACTAGTTATTTAATTGTTTGAATTTCGTAATTATTTACATGATTTATTTAGGTAAGTTGGGAGTTGTGGGATTAAAATCAGTAGGTTATTGATTTGTCATGAAATTTGATTGATATAAATCATTATGTAATGATTCCATAATAAGGTGATTAATTAAACACAGTAGAGTTGTAAATAAGATGGAACGTTAATTACTTAACGATCTGTGGAATTTTAATATAATTATTGTTGTCACTGTTATTATTATTATTACTATTATTATTATTATTATTATTGTTTTTATTATCATTATTATTATTATTATTATTATTTGCATCACGTGATTTATTTAAATCAAGCCATCGAAATTGATATAATCTATTATCAGGATTATTAATTGATAAATTTAAATGTATATCAGATTTGGGATAAGTGAATATTCATTATGTTGTTTCATGGAATGGATAAATGTATTTAATGTAGTATTTAAATCTATCACCTTCTCTTATTTAATGACTTGTTGAACTAGATTTCGTTAGTCGTAAATATATTTTGATATTCTCATGAATGTTGTGATAGATAGACAATGATATGTGATCTATAGGTAGTTGTAATCGTTAATTACGTAGATGTGATTTACACTATTCCTCTTTTGGTTATAAATTAAATCGGAATACTCATCTTATCCATATGAAATGAATTTAAACTTTCCTTATAATTCATTTAATCAATTTGATTTATAATACTGATAATACAAGTTCACCTTGGTTACGTCAATGATAATTGTTTCACGTAGATTAATTCAATGATTATTTTAATACATGTTTAAACGTAATTCACTATATTGTATGTCATAGATTTATCCCTTGCAAGAATACAATCGAACGACAAGCTTTATCTTGATGATTGATATACCAATGTAACAACTTAGTCAAGTGCAAATTGCTATAATGGAATTAGTTGTAAGAAGGCATAATTGAGCATAAGTATAATTGATTCTCGTAATGTGTTAATCCAATCTGTGGGTCATAAAACCGTTCTTATAGACTTTGATTGTGTATCTTTCTGTGTGGCTAGATTTCCAGAGGCTTAGCTTGGGATGTCTTGAATTCATGTGTTGTGTTGTTAAAGGTCTTGAGATCATGATGTTATAAGAAGCCTTGTCGTCCCTAGTTGTGTATGGACTAAATGACAGATGAATGATAAAGGTACTTCTTGTGGTTGTATTGTTATGTAACTGGTTGTACTAGTCTTGTATCCAGTTTTGTGGTAAGATATGGAACCGGGTGTCATGGAAATCTTAGAGTTGTAATGAATATGTGTTATTATGGGCGATGGTCTAGGAGTCCTGCCCTTATAATTATGCTATGGAGGGTTAATGCTTTGTATTGCTATATAAGGATAGCTGTTATGCAAGATGGTCAATGCCTTGCATGGTTCCGTATCCACGTTGTTGTGATGTCTTACTATGCTTGTTGTGTAGGGCTTCCTAGTTGTAGGTAAGGGAGTGGCTTCTAATGTGGGGGCCAGTGCCAAGTGGCTAGCCAGGGTAACCCACTGGGAGTTGGTAATTCAGTGATAACATAATAAAATACCTAGGGGATGGGTAGTTTTCACACTAACAAGATAATAAGATGTTTTGTTCCTCACTCATGCCTGTAGTGCTAGTTCAGACTAAGGATGAGGGGAGAAGGCCGGGATTGGCAGATTTACTTCCTTGTCAACATGAAAGGAAGGTTGATTCCCGCATGCGTCATCCTATGGGGCCGGTGTCTAGAGAGAGACTGCCAAGGTAACCATAGATGGGGGCCAGTGTCTAGAGAGAGACTGCCTGGGTAACCCATGTTAGGACCATGTGATGACACTCTCCTTACTATAGCCTAGTAGTCCCTAGTTGTCCTCTTCCTAGTTATTAAGTGTTGCCTCCGGATGTACTATTGTGTTGTTGTGATATTGACCTATGATGTCGGAGTCATGTGTCACCTTAGAATCTACTGTCTACCTGACTTTATGTCGTAGTGGGAACCTCATGTTAACTCCTAGCTCGGGGGGTGGACCTTAGGGTTCCACATGGTCAGGTGGAAGAGCTTATTCCATTGGTTCCTTGTGCATCAGACATAAGATCTTGTACCTACTTATGAAGACACTTACCATGCTCATGTTCTAGCCAGTATATCAGTTGACTTAGATTATATGTCTTCAAATGTAATCAAAATAGTGATAATGTAAATGATGTACTCATTTGTATAGACTTGGAGTATGTGCATGTAACCTTGATTAAAATGGAGATGAATATGTATAATCAATATTGTAATAGAGTTAGAATGATTTGTCGATGTTAGTTAATTATGCATGTAAACTATGTTGGTTAAATTGCCAAGTAATGCAACCATGGGACCTTGGAAGACAAGTTGTTAGTTAATGATGTGTATTGAATTGCTAAACATTACCTTGTTATCTTATACAAAATAAAATTACTCTGCTTTGCGTAGCATAGATGTGTTGTTTTCCAAGGTTTTCATGGCGGGGCGTTACATAGTTTCCAGATTAAGTGAGATAGTTCCCTGAGTTGGCCACTCAAGGTACTAAACCTCACTTCGTATATTTCCTTATTTATTTATGCATTCCTAGTTAAAATTATTTTTTTGTTATTTCATCAATTGCATCGTGGGACAAGTGAGATATCTTGATTGTTATTTCTAGTAGTTGTGATTCATGAACAAGTGCATATTTTAAGTCCTTCAGAGGTTAGTGTTAGTTCTTTTATCATTCTAAATATTTTGAGTAAATTATGTAATTATCTATTGAATATAGTTAACTTCAGCTTATGCTGAAGGTACCCATAGCAGCTAGATTTTTAACTGTTTTGTTCTTACATTTCTATGAATTTCAGTAAACTAGGTTAATTAGAATAAGTCTGTATGAGTTAGTTTATGATAGAAATGAGTCTTGAAGGCATATATAGTGTGGGCATCATCTTAAGCTTACGCTCATTGGTCGATAATTCAATGTAGGAATGCAATGATAGAGTGGACTATTCAGATAGGTTTACCCCTAAATTTTGTTTAAGTCTACAATGCATTAGTTTTCCTCTACATTTTTTATGCCGTTGTCAAGGATGGTGCTACCTTCATAATCTCCTTAGTCCATATGCTTTCATAGTTTAAATTCTGATTTCAGCATTGGACTTAATAAATTCACTTTTCACGAAACATCAAACATTCTACTAACATTGTGCAGGACCGTTGAAACATAAAGCTCAAATTATTGTATGCAGAGGCAAAGAGATCATCGAGGTAGATTCCTCCCTTCAACTTCTTAGGATAATGAGGACACAACTGACTTTATCAATTATACAGTAGAAAGTGCTGAAGAAGAGTTTCCTCTTACATCTTCATCAACACCTCCTACATCTCCATCAACATCCTCCACATCTATAGAAGGGACTTTTAGAACCATGGTAGATGCTACAGTAGAGGATCCTCCAGGACAAGCAATGTTTGAATTCCCTATTCTAGACCAAGCACGGGCTGCTACTCTGAAAAATATACCACCTTCTGCATTGCCTATTTTCTATGGCTTTGTGACTAAAGATCCTGACATTTTCCTATTCAAGTTTGATGTCTTGTGTAGGAGTTATGACTACACCACTAATCCTTACAGACTCAAGTTGTTCGCTGCCACATGAAAAGATGTTGCTTTAAAATGGTTTATGGGGTTGGGGAAATGTGTCATTCCAAACTGGGATGCCATGAAGACAAAGTTCCTGGCAAAATATAAAGACTACTGTAGAGGACATGATAGGAGAAGAGATGACATCTTCAGGATGTCATAGAAAGAGAATGAGCCACTGGAAGACTAAGTGGAAAGATTTTAGTTTGCCTTTGAAGAAAAACCCTCAAAATAGATTGTTTGAAGAATCACTGAAGCTGGTCTTTTTGAGGGGAGTTAATGATGACTTCATGGATGCCCTCAATCTCATTAGAATAGGGGATATATCTCAACTTCCCTTTAAGGATGTCTACAGAGCTTGTAAAAACTATTCCAGAACCTTTTCTAAAAAACCACGGGGGGAAAGGGCAGCCATCACAGGCAAGGCAAACAATGGGGTTTCCAAAGTGATTAGTAATTTGTTGACCAACATGAAAGAGGACATTATTAGCCACATGGATACATAGCTGGACACTCTTCACATCAAGAAGAAATAGGAAGAAGTAGATGCAATGCTTACTAAATACTGCCCTAGTTGTAGACAGAGGAAGGCCAATTGTAAATGCAAGAGGGTGGCTAATATCCAGGAAGAAAAGATTGAAAGGCCAAAATTACAACCACTTGAGGGAGAAGATGGGCAACTATTCTTTATTGCTCAAAGGAGACCATGGTAGCAAAGACAAGGTATGCCCTTTGATCCACTTAATTATAATTCCCCCTTTTCTGCTGCAAACCAGAATTTTTCGCTTGGAATACTCAATAGTGGCCTGGCAATCAAAATGCATGGCAAAACCCACAATGGCCTACCCCAAAAATTGGTTGGATTCAACAATAGCCAAATCCATGGCCACAAAAAAATTTCCAAGGTCCCAACTATAACCCCTAGTGGCCTAATTAGCAGTAGCAATGGTAGCCTCAATGGAACAAGGGCCAACAATGGCAGCAAAATGCACAATTTCATAAACCAATGATTCCATCTCAGCCACAATAGCTAGCCATAATGCCACCATCAACACCTCAAAATCCACCTCCTAGACCTACCCAAATCCCTACCCAACCTGCACCTAACTCTAACAGCAAGCCTATCTAGTAGACTTATACTAACGAGGTAATGCAATATCCCACTTATGGGGTGGAAGTGAGTAATGTCCATCTTAGATCAAGGAAGCAACTTGTAGGTCTTTCATATCTCAAAATCATAGTACTTGAAGATGAAGAAACCACAGAGGAAGCCTCAGATCAACCACCTTTGGAACTAGAGTCAACCCAAGATGCCTAGACTACCTTACATCAGAAGTCTCCTCCTTTCCTTGAGCACTTGGCCATGTAAAAACAAACTGCCCAAACTAATACTATCCTTCGCAGCCAGTTAAAAGATATAAGCATTAAGATTCCCTTAATCCAAGCCTTCAAGGATATTCCTATCTACACTATGACTATTAGGGATCTTTGCATAAAGAAGCCAGGAAGGAAGAGAATAGACCCTCAAACAGTGCATGTTTTAGGTAATCTTGCTGATATCATGTTGGGTAATATAATTGTTCCCAAATATACAGATCTAGGTAGTCTAGTGGTGGATGTCAAGATCAATGGGACTTTGATTAAGAATACTCTGATAGATTTAGGAGCTACAATTAATGTCATGAGCAAGGAAACAATGCAGACACTCCAATTGAACAACCTTAGGCCTACTCAGATAGTCTTGCAATTAGTTGATAGGTCTACAATCAAACCTGAAGGAGTCATAGAAGATTTGGTCATTGCATTAGATTCTTGGGAATAGCCTGTTGATTTTATAGTGTTGCAGCCAAAGGTTAACCTTACTAGTTATCCTCTTATACTAGGTAGACCATGGCTTGCCACTGTTGATGCATTTATAGGTTGTAGGTCTGGTAACATGATCATATCCAATGGAACTATGACCAAGAAATTAGTTTTATATCCACCAGCCCAGCCATACCATGAGCTTGAGCAAACCATTTGGCCTAGCCTGGAAGATGAGGACACCTATTCCCTGCAAACCTTGATGACTATTGAATGCAACCCCTTATTAGATATTCCAGATGAAGATGAATTAATTGCTCATGTTATACAAAATGACTGTGGGAGGCACCCACAGCAGCAAGACTACCTATCCTGCTTACAAGACCCTTTGAGTAGCATAATACCCAGCAGTTCCTCAGAGGAGGTATTCCAAATATTTCATGCTTTATTACCCCAGTAATGCTTACCCGTATTACCTAGCCTTGATTTGTCTTATGTGCAAGAACTGTCCAAACAAGTAGAAATAAAGCCGAGTAGGATGTTGAATATTAACAATACATTGACTGATGAACAACAATCCCTGCATGAGATATTGCATACACACTCAACAACATTCACCTGGGATTACAGTGACATGAAAGGCATTGATCCTGCCTTATGCATGCACAAAATATATATTGATGATGGCTATAGACCCATCAGGCAGTAGCAGAGGCGCATGAACCCCACCCTCAGAGAGATTGTAAAAGTTGAGCTTCAAAAGCTTCTAGATGCAAGCTTTATATACCCCATTTCAAACAGTGAATGGGTTTCACCATTGGTCATAGTGCCCAAGAAAGGTGGCAAATGGAGAGTTTGTGTTGATTACAGAGAACTCAATACTGCTACCAAGAAGGATCACTTTTCATTGCCATTTATTGACCAAGTTCTTGACTCTTTGGCAGGCAAGAAATATTTTTCCTTTCTTGATGGCTTTAGTGGGTATAACTAGATTAAGATTGCTCTAGAGGATCAGGATAAGACAATGTTTACTTGCCCTTGGGGGACATATGCATATTTTGTCTTACCCTTTGGTTTGTACAATGCTCTAGCTATATTTCAAAGAGCAGTCCTCAGTATTTTCTCTAATTTTTCCCATGACAACATGGAGATTTATATGGATGACTTCACCACATATGGTGACACATATGATGAAGCCTTACACAATTTGGAGAAAGTGTTGAAAAGATGCACAGAGCACAACCTCTCTTTGAGTAATGAAAAGTGTTTTTTGATGATGACATAGGGAATAGTCTTGGGACATTTCATCTCAAGTGCAGGCATCCAAGTTGACCCAAAGAAGATTGAGATCATATCTACCCTGTATATTCCACAAAGATAGAGGGATGTAAAGAGCTTCCTGGGACATGCAGGATATTACATGAGGTTCAATTAGGATTTTAGTAAGATTGTTGCACCTCTATTTACTCTGTTGACTAAGGAGAGTGAATTTGAATCGACACCAGATTGTCAGATTTCTTTTGAAAAGCTAAAAACATCTTTGACACAAGTCCCTATTCTTAGAGGTCCGAATTGGACACTACCTTTTTCACATCCATACAGATGCATTAGATTTTTCCATTGGGGCATTCCTAGGCCAACAAGAAGGAAACAAAGAGTATGCCATATACTATGTGAGTAAAAATCTGCAAGGAGTTGAGTTAAACTACACTATGACAGAGAAAGAGATGTTGGCAGTTGTTTATGCAATTAACAAATTTAGGCACTACATAACTAGTTACAAGGTATTCATACATACAGATCATGCATCCATCAGATATTTGATGAATAAGCCAATAGTGGGTGGAAGACTTGTAAGATGTTTATTGTTGTTACAGGAGTTTGATATTACAATTGTTGATAAACTAGGCAAGGCCAATGTAGTTGTTGATTTTCTGTCTAGACTACCTACACAGTCCTTAGAAGGAGTGGTTGATGATTCTTTTCCTAATGAGAATCTATTTTCTCTAACTCTACACACTCCATGGTATGCAGATATAGCCAATTATTTGGTTACAAGGTAGATTCCAAGATACTTCTCTCCAAGGGAGAAGAGGTAGCTAGTTCACAAATGTTTCTCTTATTCTTGGATTTCTGGATTCTTATTTTACACTGGCCCAAACAATATTATGACAAGATGTATCAGAGAGGATGAAGTGTTTGATATAATGAATGCCTGCCATGATGAACCTTGTGGGGGACATTTTGTAGCCAAGAGGAGAGCCTTCAAAATACTGACAACAAGATATTACTGGCCAACACTTCATAAAGATACTGTCAGGTACACTAGGAGCTGTGATAGATGTCAAAGAATGGGAAGACCTACAAGAAGTGATGAGATGCCTTTGCAACCACAGATTTCATTGGCTCCTTTTGACAAGTGGGGACTAGATTTTGTGGGTCCTATATCTCCTACATCCAACAACAAAGAATATATCCTGGTATGCACTGATTACTTAACTAAATGGGTTGAAGTTAAGGCATTACAGTTTGCCAGAGATGGCAATGTGGTCAAATTCCTGTATGAGGACATCTTCACCAGGTATGGTGTGCTAAGGGAGATAATAATTGATCAAGGACTGCAATTTACATCTGATTTAATCACCAAATTGGTTGAGGAATATCAGATCGGACATAAGAAATCCACTCCCTACCATCCTCAAGCTAATGGTCAGGTGGAAGTCACAAACAAAGAAATTGAGAACATCTTGACAAAGACAGTGTAGTTTCATAGAAGAGACTGGGTTTCTAGGCTCCCAGAAGCTGTTTGGGCATACAGAACTACCTGGAAGACAACTGCACGGTTTACACCTTATGAGTTGGTCTATGGCAAGACAACAATCCTGCCTATAGAATTTGAACACAAAACCCTGAGGAGAGCAGTGGAACTAGGAATGGATTTGACCTCAGCCCAATAGGACAGGCTACAACATTTGAATGCTTTGGATGAAATATTATTAGAGGTCATTCACCACATAGAGGTCATACAAAAACAAAGAGCCAAATGGCATGACAAGTACATCAAGACTAAAGAATTCACTGCTGGTGACTGGGCACTCCTTTATGATTCAAGATACAAGGATTTCAAGGGCAAGCTTCAGTCCTGTTGGTTAGACCCATATGAGATTAATCAATTCTTTCCTAATGGTGCAGTTCAATTCTAGACCATTGATGAAGTTTAGTTTTCATTGCTTGTCAATGGGCACAGGTTGAAACTGTATAAAAAGCCACTTCAGAAGGATGA
This sequence comes from Cunninghamia lanceolata, assembly GCA_027924645.1. NCBI lineage: Eukaryota > Viridiplantae > Streptophyta > Pinopsida > Cupressales > Cupressaceae > Cunninghamia > Cunninghamia lanceolata. The sequence goes on along the minus strand of BSBN01000910.1, from coordinate 967,842 downwards.
CTCTCTTGTTTCTCTAACTGCTCAGTATGGTACTCCTAGTACTCCTAATGAAGGTTATATAACACTAGCTGATACACCGTCAGATGTTGATCAACCACTGCTATCCAGTGATGCGGAGGTTGAGTTGCAATACTCAACCCCTGTCGCTGAAACCTATTTTTTATGCTTTATAAATCACTTGCACACACAACACATTATACATGATGACCATAGTCAATTTCAGAGGGACTTGTTTTTCACATGCCATAGGGACTTGTTGCAGTTGGACCTTGGTTTACTATTTCTAAACATATTCAGTCGAGATCTATGCTGCGGGTGCCTATAGCAACAAGTGTCTACAAATATTTTCAAAAATTTGGCAAGCATTCCATTCTTCTTCCCACACATTTCCTTACAGCTACATGTGCTTCATCCACCTTCAATAATCCAACAGTTGCGGCATGCTTGTTCGAGTTGCATTTACCAGCTATTACATCAACTGTTGCTGTCTATCACATTGCATTAATTCTAACGTACTTGCCACCCTTCCATCTACTCTATGCATATCACTCCACTAATGCCAAATGAATGCCAACATACTGATCTCCTTTTCCAAGGCGAACTACTCCATGCTCTTCATAACCGATGCACATAAGGTAACCTTTAATTATTATCTTAAAATTTCTATTTATATTCATTATTACTAAGTGTTTATCTCATGCATGCGGCAATATATCACCCTTTTCATGTAATCATTACTCTTTCATCCCTGCACATTCATTCGTGAAGTGTGGTCACTTTACCTTTCAGTTGGGGGGAGGGGTATATGGTCAGTTTTTTATTTTTTTTAATTTTTACCATCAATCAAATTTTTAAGCTACTGTCAAGGTTTTCCTATGTCATTTTCCATGATAGTCGACCTGCCCTAAATTGTGAGCTTGTTATTTCCCTGTGAGTGAGCTGAAATTTCAAATTTTTACTAACAAAAAGCTCTAAAATCTACAGTTGGGGGGGAGAATTGAAAGGTAATTTTTTGAAGGTGGTAAAATTAAAATTAGGCAGAATTAAGAATTGATAAGAGTATAGAATAAAGTGCAACGGGGGGTGATGTAATCAGAAGAGAACCATTGGTGTATAAGCAGATATTGGAAGATGTATTGGTTCTCCCACTCTTTACAAGAGTGGGGTGGTTAGACTATTTTCTGAAATTAACAGAGTATGATAATGATATGGAAAGGGATTTTGTAGCAACCTTGTAGTATGATGAAGCGGTAGTGAGGGGATTAGTTGTGGATGCCTCTGAAACAACTATTGCCCAAGTCACCAGATTACCATGAACAAGGTCCGAGTATCTAGTCCGTGCTAATACAGCAACGATGAGGGAGGAATTTTGCGAGCGTGGTGAGAACTTAGATTTGACTACACAAGGTACAAAAAGATTGTCCCTTCCATTCTTCTGGGGGAAATGTGCCTCGTATATTATCAAATATATTACTTGTGATGGTCGACATAACTTGTTGTATACTGCACACTTTAAATTGTTGAATCACCTGCGCCATGACGAACTAGTTAATGTTCCCAATTATCTGTACAATATGTTGAAGAGAATGGCATTTAAGTATTAGAAAAGACAAACAAAGACTACATTGTCTCATCATTGTCTGATAGCTCTACTGGTTAAAAGGAGTTTGAGAATCTAGCACCCACAGGTTAGTGGGGATACTTTTAAACAATGCAAGGATATTTTAGAATTATTGGAAGTAGATGAACCTCAACATGAGCTAGAACCAGAAGTTGAACCTAATGTTGAACTAGAAGCTGAACCTAATGTTGAACCAGAGGATGAACATGAAGTTGAGCCTGAACGGGAAGAGCCACAAGAGGAAATTCCTCTAGAAACTAGGCCAGTGACAGTAGAAGAAACCTCAATTCCTAACCCTAAACCTATGAGAGGAACTATGAGAAGTGATGCTTCTGCCGCTTCTAAAAAGAAGAAGAGTAAGAAGAATGTGGAGAAGCATAAGAGCATTGAGAAAGAGAAGGGTACAGGGGAGAGGAAGAAGACGAGAAGTTAGAAAAAGAGAAAAAGTGAAGAGAAGCTAGAAATTGTCACACCTAGGCATTCAGGAAGGCCAAGGAGGCAGAATGTAGGAAAAAGAGTTGATGAGGAACAAGGGGAAGCGGAAAAGGAAGAAGCACATCAGCAACAAGATCCAACATTGTTGGGCATAGCTTGAGAGAAGGAAGGAAATATCCCTAGAAATACTTCTACTAATGCCAATATACTTGCCAAATGAAGAAGGTATGTTTCTTCATCCTCTAGTTCTAATTCAGAGGATACTTTCATTGCAAGAAAAATGGGAAAAATAGTTCTTGGTAGCCGTGTTAGAGAAATTTTTGATGTTACTAAAAAGAAGGATGAAGGTTTTGATTTTGAACAAGAAAAAGAGTTGTTACAAGATAGAAATATAAGTCAAGAACTTCAGGAAGCCCTTAATAGAATCAAACAATTAGAAGAACAAGTGAAACAGTATGAGGAAAAGGATAGGGACAAAGAGATAAGAATAAAAGAATTGGAGGAGAAAATTTAGACATATGGTCACGGCACTAACATGGATCTATTAGCACAAGTGGTTGAGAGTAAACTGGAAAATGAGGAAAAAGAAGCTCCAATCTTGTAGCCTCCTATAATAAGACCTCCAACATACCTCACTATTCTATCTATGGCTTTTGAATTGATGAAGTTCAATGGTGAATCAAAGCAAGAAAATGAAAATTGGGAGAAGGAGAAACAAATTCTTAATGCATCATTAGAAAGTAAAAATGTTGAGTTGAAAAGGTTGGAATTGAAGCTAACAGAGGTATTTGAAAGGGCAATTCAAATCATAGAATGTAGATCTCCACCAAGAGTTTATGCATCATTCCTCAAGGAAAAGTTTCTCAGCTTTCAATTTAATAGATTCATCAGTGATCAGCCTATTTCTATCTATTCAAGGCATCATTTTTTTCAGTTATTTCAAGAAGTCAGTTTGGAAGAACAAGATTAGTTATGTGAATACCGTCTGCACAATTATTTGATGGAAGAAGATACAGAGTGGAATCCCTTGATCTATGTTGGTGATTTTCAAGTTAGAGCACTGTTATCTTACTTCAGCAGCTTAGAGGGGAGCTAATGGATAGGTATGAAGAATAAGAAAAGAAAGTGCCACTGCAGATTAGGAAAGAATCCTTAAATCCTGAAGTGATCCTAACCCAATGGCTAACACTACTTTCTCATAAGGGTCCAAGTAAGGTAATTATGGATTTAACACTCAGGGATTATAAAAGGATACAATGATTAACAGTGTCTTTTATTCAGAATTGTCAGAGGCATGTACAGAATAGATGGGATAGTATGACCCCAGAATTGCAGAAGAAAGAGCCTCACTCTTTCTACAACTTTATGAATATTTTTGAGAGATTGCACAGGTATATCCAGATCTCAGAGAAAAAAGGAGTGGCATGGTTACCCCTTACTTATCACCCTCCTATTCTTCTTTATCTAGTACCAAACTGGGCAGGAGGATGAGGTGATGAGTGTAGGCATGCTGAATTAATCAGGATGGAGAAACTTGCATGCTACAATGGTTTTTATCTCAAACAAAAACAGGGGGTCAGAGAAGCTATGGACCTGAGGTGGATAAATTTGCATTATAACCTTTTCCCCTAGGTGTTTTATTGAATATTTTGCTTGAGGACAAGCAACAGTCTAAGTTGGGGGGAAATGATGGTTCAAATGTTGACTTCTTTTATGTTATTTCTTATGCTTCCAGATTTTATAACTATGATATTTCAGATACTTTTCTAAGACATTACCACCATAATATGTTGTCTTTTATATATATTCTACCAAACCTTGAACCTAATCTGCCAATATGAAACATGGTGATAATATTTGTCAATTAAATGAGTTAGACATAAGTATGTATGTATATAAATGATATTTTATAGATTAATTATGAAGGCTATTTTGTATGCATATGTTTTATGGATTAACCTTGTGCAGCAGCAAGTTGGTAGCATTAAGGAAAGGAGCATTCGCAACACATTGCAAAACATAGCATTAAAGGAAGTCACAGTTAAGCGCCAACTGAAGCTGAACGTGATCATCATGGAAGAATAAATACAAGATAAGAAGAAGACTTGTCCTAGGATTCTAATCGTAGCTTATGTGTTTTCATTCATGAGTTGTTGTATAGGAATTTATGTTTCAATAGGACTCTACTTCCTTTGTTTCAGTTAGATTAATAAATTGATCTCAAACCTATAACCTGATATCTAGGGATGAATTGATGATCAAAGTTAGTTGGTAGTTACATCGTACTCTCCCATTTCTGTATAAGTTAGGAGGGATGAGTTCGACGGCAAGTTAGTTTTTTCAAGTTACTTTTTTTTTATAGTTGCTCAACGGTTACTCTATTTTTTTTATGTTGGAAGATCCAGACATGTTTTATTGAATACAATATGAAAAGATCATGTTTCTGATATGAAGTGAATACAACCATGTGTTATGAGAATCTAAAGTAGATTTAGTTTCTAGATTAAGTGAGATGGTTCCCTAAGCTGGCCACTCAAGGTACTAACCCTCACTTCATATATTTCCTTATTTATTTATGCATTCCTAGTTAAAACTATTTTTCTATTATTTCATCAATTGCATCATGAGACAAGTGAGATATCTTGATTTTAATTTCCAGTAGTTGTGATTCATAAACAAGTGCATATTTTAAGTCCTCTGGAGGTTAGTGTTAGTTCTTTTATCATTCTGAGTATTTTGAGTTAATTCTGTAATTCTCTGTTGAATATAGTTAACTTCATCTTACGCTGAAGGTACCCGTAGCAACTAGATTTTTAATTGTTTTTGTTGTTCTTACATTTTTGTGAACTTCAGTAAACTAGGTTAATTAGAGTAAGTTTGTATGAGTTAGTTTAGGATAGAAATGAATCTTGAAGGCATATATAGTACAGGCATCATCATAAGCTTACGCTCCTTGGTCAATAATTCAATGTAGGAATGCAATGATAGAGTGGACTGTTCAGATAGGTTTACCCCTGAATTTTGTTTAAGTCTACAATGCATTAGTTTTCCTCTACACTAATCCCACTAGACCTTGCACTGCGTAACTTCTCTGTTACGCAAGCGGAGCTTACGTGTTTTGAGCACCTTGAGAGGCTCAATCATGACTACCCCTAGGTCCTTCATCTGTAATGCATTTCAATTTAGAATATGGGTATCTCCTACAATATACTTCTTTAAATAAGAAACATGAAAAATATTGTGCATTCTAGACAAGGTTGGTGGTAGAGCAATCTTGTAGGCAACTTGATTGATCACTTCAAGTATTTCAAAGGGTCCTACATAGAGAGGAGCTAATTTGGAAGACTTCCCAAATTTTATAGAACTTTTCTGAGGTTTAACCCTCAAAATAACTTTCTCTCAATGGTATTTTCTTGGTATTAGCATAACTTTTCTGTCTATCATTGGCTTCTACCAATCTGTTCCTGATCAACTTAACTTTTTCTTCCATTTCAGCCAGCATTTCTGGACCAATGCTAAACCTATCTTCTAGCTTATCCTACCTTATAGGAGTTCGGTATCTTCTTCCATACAATGCTTCAAATGGTGCCATCTTAATAGCAGAATGATAGGAATTGTTATAAGCAAATTCTACAAGTGGTAAGTACTCTTCCCACTTATATTACTAATCCATGCAATACATTTGTAACAAATCCTCCAAAACCTAGTTAACTCTCTCAGTTTGACCATCAGTTTCAGGATGATAAGTTGTACTCACATTAAGTTTAGTCCCTAGTGCAGAGAATAAGGTTTGCCAAAACCTTGATGTTACACATGCATCTCTATCTAAGATAATCTTTTTAGGAACCCTGTGTAGTCTAAACACTTCCTGAATAAATTTGTGAGCTAACACTGGTGCTCCATCAGTTAAATTCCTACATATGAAATGTGCTTCTTTTGTGAGTTTATAAACCACAAATAAAATGGCATCATGTATATTCCTAGACATTGGAAGACCCTGAACAAAGTCCATACTTATGACTTGCCACTTCCATTCTGGTAACAATCCTGCGAGACGTTAATGTTCTACTTTTACCCTTTGGTACTCTAGACAACTTGCTACAAATCTTGCATAATTATTCTTCATTCCTTTCTAGAAATAAAGAAGTTTTACATCTGCTAGAATTTTGGTTACTCCTGGATGTCCTAAGTATGGTGCAGTGTGAATTTCTTTCCACGCCAAATTTCTTAATTCAGCTAAATTAGGAACATATATTCTTCCTCTGTATCTCAATAGTCCATCCGACTCAAAATGAAACCCATCATACCTTGAATCTTTAAGATTTACTATAAGATCTTGTTTGACCTACTCATAATATTCATCACCAAATAAATTTTGCAACACTGAGTCTTTAAAGTTTGCATGTATAGAGACAATTGAAGAAATATGTCTCCTTCGACTCAAAGCATCAGCTACTCTAACCATAGTTAGATATCAACTCTAACCATCTTCTTTGTCGAGCATTTAGATGAGGTTGTGAAAATATATACTTAAGACTTTGATTATCTGACTTAAGTACAAAGGTTTTCCCTAACAAATAGTGACACCACATTTGCAAAGCATGCGTAACTGCTACTAATTCCAGATCATGTGGTGCATAATTTTTCTCATAAGCTTTCAGCTTCCTTGACTCATAGGTTATCACTCGCCCATCTTGCATAAGCACACCCCCTGATCCTTCTCCTGAGGCATCAGTTATTACCTCAAACTTCCCTTCGGGGTCAGGAACTTTCAAAATGGTGTTGTTGTCAACTTTTCCTTTAATAGATCAAATGCCTCCTGACATTTATCTATCCATTCAAATTGCTTCCCTTTCCTTTGCAAAGAAGTGATTGGACTTGCAATACTAGAGAAATTTAGAACAAACTTTCTATAATAACAAGCCAAACCCATAAAACTACGTACCTCATGCACATTCATGGGTACAAGCCAATCTAGAATAGCTTTGATCTTTGTTGGATCAACAAATATTCCTTTTGCAGATATTATATGTCCTAGATACTGAATCTCCTTCTGGAAGAAAGAACACTTACAAAGTATTCCATATAACTTATATTCCCTTAACCATTGCAGAACCACTTGCACATGTTGTAAATGTTCTTCATTCTTAGAATAAATAAGAATATCATACAGAAAGACTAGAACAAACTTGTCTAAACAATCTCTAAACACACTATTCATGAGATTCATGAATGCGACAGGGGCATTCGTAAGTCCAAATGGCAACACTATGAACTCATAGTGTCCATATCTTGTCCTAAAAGTTGTTTTGTGGATATCCTCATCTTTCAATCTTAACTGATGATATCCTGATCACAAATCGATCTTTGAAAACACCGCAACTCCAGGCATCTGATCGAAGAGATCATCAATACGTGGTAAAGGATACTTGTTCTTTATCATTGATTTATTGAGCATGTGATAATCAATACATAATCCTAGAGTTCCATCCTTTTTCTTGACAAAGATAACTGGTGCACCCCATGGTGAAACACTGGGTCTAATCAAACCTTTAGCCAAGAATTCTTGTAATTAGGATTTTAATTCCATTAATTCCATAGTTGTCATACGTAAGGTGCTTTTGATATAGGCTCAAATCCTAGTTTAATATCAATTGCAAAATCAAAAACCCTTTTGGGAGGTAGTCCTAGAAGTTCCTCAGGAAAAACATCCTAGAAATATCTAAGAAAAGGATACTTTTCTTCAAAGGACATACTATGCTTTTCAAGACCTTCCTCAATTTACTCCATTTTTATTGCAAAGAGTTGACACCCCTTTTGTCTAGCTCTTTTTAATTGCTTAGCAGAGATAGGTCTAATCTTGATGTCTCTTTTAATTCCCTAGAAAATGACCTTATTTACCAAGTCATCTAAGCACTCAACTATTTTTGAAAAATAGTTGACTTTGGCTCTATGCCTCCATAACTAGTTCATTCCTAAGATAACATCATAGGAACCTAAGGGGGCTACATTAGGTTTACCTCTGTTGAAAAACTAGAGAGATCAATCTTGGCCTCAAACAAACATTGCTCTACCTGAGCCTTTGATTGGTTAGCATATTCTACTAACCAAGGTTTAGACATGTACCTAGCTTTTCTAGGAAACTTATTCAAAACTCTAGGAGAAACAAAATTTTCAGTAGCTCCTATATCAATCAAAATAGATATAGGGACTCTAAACAAGGTACCTGTCATGTCTATGGGTGTGATTTGGTACTCTGCTTGACGATTGTCGAGAGCTGCATGAATCCTTTGCTGGAAAGCTACTTGTTGAGTAGGTAATGCAGTACCTCTTTGCTGACCATTTTCGTTCTTGGTTGGACAACGATTAGCATAATGGTCACCCCCACATGTAAAGCATCCTCCAAGAGGTCCTCTCTTTTTTGTAGACTTTCCAGTATTATCCTCATTTCTTTTGAAATTACTACTCCTTTTCTCATTACCAGTCCCATTCTTATTCTTCTAAGTTCCCTTACCATTTCTTTTATTCTCATAGCTCCTATCATTTCTTCTTTTGTATGGTTGGGAAGTTGGAGTTCTATTGAATCTCTTGCGATTCCTATCTTGATAAGCTGAGATGGATTTCAAGTTTTGTTCTTGATTAATCGCCTTCTCTTACACTTGATCCATTGTTGTGGGACCATATACATCCACCTCTCCACCAATTTGAGCATTTAAACCCATGATGAACCTCTTGATTCATAATCTTTCATCTTTCTGATACTGGGGCACATATTTCAGAAGACGGGTAAATTTCTCCCCATATTCCACTACTGACATGACTTCTTGACAAAGATTCTAAAAATCAATCAATTTTTGGTCAAAATAAAGTTGTGGCAGCCACCTTTTGCGAAAGAGTTCTACGAATTCATCCCAAGTTACTCTTAAGGAAATTAGATTTAGTTCCATTTTCTTATTCATCCACCAAGTGGATGCTTCTGCTGCCAATTGAAAGGCTCCCCAAACCGCTTTGGTTACTTTCAAGTAATTCCTTATCTCAAAGTACTTCTCCATTTCTGACAACCAAGCTTCAGCTATATCACCAATCACTGTTCCATCAAACCTTGGTGGAGTGACCTTTTTCATATCCTTGGAAAGTTCTAAGGCCATCTTATCCTTTGCTTGCTTCTGAGGTTCATGGTTTTAAGGGATCTCACTACACATACTATGATCTTGGTGATTTTCCCCACTCTCCTCATGAGAATTTTCATTTTCTCCCTCAAAGTCTTCTTGATCCATTACCTTCTTTTCCAAGTTACCAAGTATTTCCTTGGTTTCTATAAGCATGATTAAAATCTGATCTAGCTTGTCCTTGGAATTATCTGGCGGGTTATTTTCCTCTTAACTCTCACCCTGGTTAGTTCTTATTTGAACCATGTTTTTCATTTTTCTCACACCTATTAATATTGAGTTATCTATTAGTTTCCTGATTTTAATGCGTCTCATTCAATCAACACATAATGAACTCAAAACAAATAATAGTTTGGTACAAAACAAACTCATTTATTATAAATTATTTAGGAGTAACTACATCCTTTATTGATACATAGAATGACTCATATGTCATGTTCAAGGGGAGTATATGGATCCCTCATATTCATTATTAGATACATAATCAAGAGGTGTATAACCTTCTGACTCACTATCAGACCTAAGTACAATGATCTCAAAAGATGGAGGTATGCGAGGATCTCTCCTAACCATAGGTGCATCATCTTCAAACATATAAGCTCTAGTCCTAGCGGTGATCTTAGCTACCTCTAAATTTTTCTTTCTCACTCACTTGATTTGAGTTAAGGCATTCTTGAGGGTTTCAGTATCAATCAACCATATGTCACTTGTTGCAAGTATGTGCCTAATCAGTGTTGTCATTGATGTCAACATATCTATGTTGTCATTGGTGTCAACTGTGCTCCTGATTTGGTCTTTGTATTGGCTTATGTAAGTGTTGGATAAAATGAATAAGTGATCCTAATATTGAGTTTCCAAGTGCTTTTGAGAAAATTTGTTCCTCCGATGGAAACAGTATGTTGTAAAGTATCCTTGTTTAGTGACTAACAATCCAGTAGATTGTTCCGCATTTCCTGTAGAATGAATATCTTTGTTTGCGGATTGGAAGTTATTTAGAGGCATGTCTGAAGATACTATATTCTAAGTTTGAGCTTCCGGCTATGAAGATTTGAGTGAGTTATGTTCACCAGAGTAAAAGTTGCTTTTTTTGAGTATTCACTGGTGATAGTGAGAATGTATTTTGCTCCACATTCCTCTGCATTAAAGTATTGTGATCTGCGATTTTATAGTTAAGTTTGGAATGATGATAAGTACCTTCAACTCCAATGATTCATGATTTGGTGGTCTGCAAGCTATCCTCTCTTTATGACAGTGGTTGACAGTGTTGTTCTTGTGCTCCGGTTTGAAGAATCTTCTTGACAGAGCGGTTAGAAATCGTGTGGTTGTTCTTGGTGATTACAATGTGATTATGGATGCCTCTTGATCATGTTCCTACCTTTGTATTGGTCTGCAAAGAGAAATTTGGATGATAGATGAAGATTGTTCTTAGGAGATTTAGTGTTAACACCAGTCTTGGCTGACTTCGTTGTTTTCACTACTTATCGAGATGCTTCAAAGATTGTGAAAGCATGTCATGGCATGAAAGATTGCATTTGAGTTCGAGCTAAGTCACAACATGATCTACATACATTTTTGCCTTAGCTAGTCTTGTTTAGGTCTAGACCTATTTCTATGTATGTTTGTGATGCCGACCTTGGAGATTGTTCCAATGGTTGTTGAATGTAATGCTGACCTTGATGTACATTCCAAGGTTGATGAATTGTATAAAAGCATGTAATGTGGTTGCGAAAAAGGCATCTAAGTGTGAAAATAAAAAGATAAGTGTGAAGGTGTAAAAGAGCAGAGAAGAGGAGATATATTGTGCTCCAATGGAACTGAACCCAAGCATGGAGTAGATGCCATCAAATCATTTCACCAATCTTGGCAGTGAGCCAACCCCTTGGTAGTGAGCTGATCTTGGCAGTGAGATGATCTTGGCAGTGAGCCTCAACATTTGTAGTGAGCATATTGGGCAATGAGCCTCTATTTTTTGGTATTGTTATAACTTATATATTTCTGTGGGCTAACACCCACTGTGGTTTTTCCCTTATAGGGTTTTCCACGTAAAAATTTGGTGTCTCATGTGTGGATTATGTTGTTGTGTTAAGTTTTTCAATTCATGCTTTCATTGTTAAATCTGAATAACAGTAATCAAGTGTTTGATGAGTTAATGTTCATAAGAGGTTAAAGTTTTGGAGACAACTGATTCACCCCCCCTCTCAGTTGTCTGGTGCATTTCAACAATTGGTATCAGAGCAAGGTTCCTTGGAGGTAAGCTTAACAGCTTGAGGTAGATCCAAAATGTCTTATAAGAAGGAAGCTCTGCAGTTTGATGGAATGAATTATGCAACCTGGAAGATATGCATGAAAAGCCATCTGCTTTGTATTGGTTATAGAGTATGGAAAGCAATAGAGACTAAATATACTATGCCTCCAAATGGTCTGACAACAGAAGATGAAATCAAAGAATATGAGTTAAATATAAAATCCAAAGATGCTTTATTAAGTGCATTGATTGATGATGATTTGATAAAGGTTATGGATTATGAAACTGCTCAAGAAGTATGGGAAAAGTTGGAAAATCTATATGAAGGAGATAAATCTGTAAAGAGTGCCAAATTGCAGGGACTGAAAGCTAAATATGAAGGTTTAAAGATGGGTACTGAAGACGAAAACATAACATCCTACATGCAAAAGGTTGATGAACTTGTCACTGGAACCAAAGCTATGGGAGGAACTATTGAGGAGAAGGAAGTTGTAATGAAAATTCTTAGGTCATTACCTAAATCCTATAGTCACAAGGTAGCAACAATTGAAGAAGTAATGACTATGAAAGAAGTCACTAAGGATCAGTTGCTAGGAAAGCTTATAGCCTTTGAGATGAGAGAACTTGGTGATGCTCTGCCAAACATTGAGACTGCCTTCAAGGCTAGTATTTCAGAGAAGATCTTCAGAGCTGAAAAGTATAAGGTGGAACCTGATGATGAGTTTGATGAATCTGAAGCAAACTTTGTTCAAAGACTGCAAAGAGGTTTTGGTAAGTTCAAAGGCAAATTACCTTGCAAATATTTTACATGTGGTAAGGTTGGTCACTATGCTTCTAGATGTCCTGAAAGAATTGAAAGAAATAGAAGAAGATTTGAGAATAGACCTAGGGTTCCAAAGAAATGCTACTATGCTAGAGATCTTGATGGTGAAGGTGTGACAGATGATGAATCTGATGATGCTAGTACTAGTGCAAATGAGTGCTTGTTTATTGCAATTAAAGAAGAACATGTGTCTACTAATCCTGCTAGTTGTGTGAAGGAAGAAAACCAGTGGAAGAAAGTGCTTTGGTTGTTCAGGTTGAGAAAGATAAGGATGAATGGATTATTGATAGTGGATGCTCACATCACATGACCGGTAACAAAAGTAAGTTTGTGAATTTGGAAAAGTATGATGGAGGACTGGTTAGGTTTGGAGATAATGCGGCTAGTAAGATTTGTGGGAAAGGATCTATTTCTTTTGATGGAAAGCACAACACTGATAATGTCCTATATGTGAAAGGTTTGAAACATAATCTTTTGAGCATTGGTCAGATGTGTGACAAAGGTTATGATCTAAGATTCAAAGACAATGGGTGCAAGATCATGGAAAGCTCTGGAACAGTGATTGCTACCAGTAAGAAGACTAGAGGTAACATTTACTAGTTAAGAGGAACAAATGATTACTCTTTATTGGCCCAAGCAGATGAGAGTTGGTTGTGGCATAGAAATATGTGTCATATAAAATTTGATAATTTGATGAAAATAAGTTTAGGTCAGGCTATGAGACATTTACCAAAGCTTGTGAAACCCACAAATACCATTTGTAAGGAATGTCAGTTGGGGAAGTAGACAAGAACAAGTTTCAAGAGTAAAGAGCAATTTTTTGTCAATTTGCTAGATCTAGTGCATATAGATCCCTATGGTCCTACAAGGGTGAGAAGTCTACAAGGTGATAGGTACTTCATGTTGCTTATTGATGACTATTCTAGAATGACTTGGGTTACTTTTCTAAGAGACAAATCAGAAGACCTAGAGAAGTTCAAATCTTTCAAGGCAATGGTGGAGAATGAAATACAACTAAAAATCAAATGCTTGAGGTCTAATAGAGGAGGTGAATTCACATCAAATGAATTCAACATTTTTTGTGAAGAGCAAGGGATAAAGAGACAGTTGTCTACACCTAGGACTCCTCAACAGAATGGAGTTGTGGAAAAAAAGAATAAGACAGTTCAAGAGGCTACTAGGACAATGATGAAGGAAGGAGATCTGCTAGAAGTTTTATGGAAAGAAGCTATACATACTATTGTCTACATTCAAAATAGGGTTCAAGTGAAAGGTAATGGTACTAAAACTCCCTATGAATTGTGGTACAGAAGAATTCCTACAATAAAATATTTTAAAGTTTTTGGAAGAAAATGCTATATCAAAAGAGATGAAGATCTAGGGAAGTTTGATGCAAAGTGTGATGAAGGAATTTTTCTTGGATACTCTACCAAGAGTAAGGCCTATCAGTGCTACAACAAAAATCTGAAAAAGATTTTTGAGAGTGCAAATGTAAAGGTGGATGAAGACAAAGGTAGAATTTCAGATCTGAGTGGCTATGAATCAGATGAGCCTACTGCTATAACAAATGAAGAAAAGGTTGATCAGGAAGATAATCAAGATGAAGAAGAAAAAGATCCAGAAAGCACTACAAAGCTCCCAGGTATGTAAGAATCAATCATTCTGAAGAGTAGATTATAGGAGACAAAAGCAAAGGGGTATTAACAAGGAAAAGAGCTACAGAAGAATAGGTGAATTATTGTTTTCTTTCAAAAGTTGAGCCTAAAACTGTGAATGAAGCCTACAATGATGAAAATTGGGTAAAATCTATGGAAGAGGAGTTGATGCAAATAGAAAAGAATCAAACTTGGGAACTAGTTCCTAGTCCTTCTGATAAGAGTGTGATTGGCACCAAAGGAGTTTTCATAAACAAGATGAATGAGAATGGTGTAGTAAGTGTGAGGCCTACCTTTTCATTCCCGTACATTGGACTATTATTTTACTATTGATGATACAATTAGACTTGTGGGACTGTTGATCCCAAATTTTTGAGCTATCAGACTTTATGATGTATGTGGATTGTTATGCTTAGTATGTTTACGATGAGTTAGACCTAGATATTGTTTTACTAATGATATTAGATAGATGCTTTATATTATGATGTTATGGGAAAACTAATTGGGTGATGTTAGAAATTTGTTTTGTGATTCAATATTGGGAATGGATGTTTGAAATGCAAAATTTAGAATCTAAATTGTAATGTGACTTCTGTGATGCTTATGTGAATTGGTGAGATTTTATGCAAGTGTATGTTTTAATTTGCTTCAGCTATTATATATATGTCTGTGTGTGTGTGTGTGTGTGTGGAATTAACTTTGCAATTGAGTGTGCAGGTATTTCTAACAAGCCATAGAAAATTGGAGATCATCCCACAGACGATGTTGTTATCCCTTGTGAGGTCAATCTAGTTCCACGAGCAACCATGATCAACTCTGTGTATGATGAAATTTTGTAATGTTGATTGCATGTTGTTAATTGGGCTAAGTTTACCCCTCTTTTAATTTGAATTCTAATTGGTGTTGTAAGAATTTTGTCTTTGAATTTATTTTTTAAATTTTAAATTTTGAGACCCCTTTTCATGTGCTTTAATTTAACCCTAGGTGCTCAAAATGAGCTAAACTTGACCCTAGGTTGTAACCCTTGGGTCTAGGTACCTTTTTGACTTGAGTAACCCTTGGTAAACCTCCATTTGGTCGCCTTAACTTCACCCTAAAGTTAAGTGACGAAATTGGAGGCATGGGAAGGAGAGGATGAGTGAGTCAAACACTCAACCCCATCCTTTCCACTTCCCAAGGTTGGAGATGTCTCCAAGATCCCCCAATTGTGGAGGACTTTACTCCAAGTCTCTCTCACAATTGGTGAGGGTACCTTGGAGTTGTGTGGTCCCTCTTGGGAGGAAAGGAATGGGACACATGTGTCACCCATTCCCTCTTAAGCTCCACTTTTCTCTCCCACATGTTTGAGAGAGGACAAGAGAAGGCGAGAGAGAGACTTGGGGATGGGTGAGCGACATGTGTCATCACCCAACCCATGGGTCTTTCTTGTAGTGAGGAGGAAGGGTGAGGAGGTGACAAGTGTCACCTCCCCATTCCTCAAAGCTAATGGGTTGAGCTTATTTTAATCCCACTTGGAGAAGGTTATGGGTTGTTGAATTTTTGGAAAATTTTATTGTTTGAAATTTACTTTGGGGAAAAAGTTAGACAGAGTTTTGTGGCTTATGTTGGAGGAGGATTTGGAGAAGCTCTACATCAACCATCTACCATAATTGGGCTTTTAAAGGTTGGCTTCAAGGGTAAGGCCTTCCCCTTGTATTTTTGTTTTCTTGTATGATGCTATGTGTGAGATCTATTTTCTTGAGTCTTTATTGTTATTGTGGGAAAAATTTGTCAGGTGTTGTAAGAGCCTCTCCCACTTCGGATAAGATTCTCAACAAGTCTGGGGTGGGGGAGGAGTGAACCTCCTCGGGGTCATTACCTTGTTTTTGTGGTGTTGGAAGCCTTGAGGGCAATATATGAGATTTTGAGCAATATGTCAAATGGCTTGAGAGCCAAAATGGAAGCTTGTGGAAATTGTGTTTAAATGTGTTGGCTAGAGGCCTTATGATGTATTTGTTTTGGGATATTTGTAGGAGTGGCACTCTTGAGCTGTGTGTGTCAACTCCCCTACCCCTTTGAACTCATCATGGTTGAGTTCTTATGTTGTACTATCCATGGGTATAAAATTGTGTTTGGTTGTTTGAATGCCTTGTTGTGAAGTGGAATGAGTTCCCTAGTGTGTTGATGACCTCCCTAGCTCGGGAGTGACCCTCTTGCGGGTCTATGGTAGGGAGGAGAGAAAGATGTGTGGCTTCTTTTCCCTTGTTGTGATATGTAGGTTCATTGGAGCTAAGTTGTGAAGTTAGAGAAAACACCTTGTTCTTGGAGTTGTTATTTTATTTTCCTTTACTCTTGAGAGAGAGCTTGGCCTACTTAGGAGATCGTATCATTTGTTAAGTTTCAAAAAGGAGGACATTGTCCTCTCTCTTGTTGCAAAAGTGTATTTTCTTATGTTGTGTGTAAGCTACTTTCATTTGTAATAGAAAGTTAAAATGGTTGATTTTAATGCTTATCATTTAAGGAAAGTTGAAGGAAGAAAAATTGTTTTTAAAAGTATTTCATTTGTATGTAAATTTTAAGAATATTAAATAGTAAAGGTGTGATTTTATTATTGAGACAAAATATGAAACTTGAATATTGTTTTTATGAAAAAGAGAAATAGTTGATGTCATGTATTCTAAGTATTTACTTAATTGCATTTGTTATTTTCTTTAAAAATGTAAATATTAATCATACAATGAATATATTTTAAAAATGAGTTCCTTGTCTTTTAGAAGATTTGATTAAAAAAAAAATAGATATATATATATATATATATATATATATATATATATATATATATATATATATATATATATATATATATATATATATATATATATATATATATATATATATATATATCTTTGTGTAGTTTTTTAAAACAGAAAATTTGTATGTGATTGGAAGGAAATTTAAGCTGAAATATATATATATATATATATATATATATATATATATATATATATATATATATATATATATATATATATATATATATATATATATATATATATATTATGAGTATTATGAATGTATTCTTGTGTATTAAAATATAAATTGATTTTTATTAATTCTACCAAATAGAATTAATTGACTGTATTAAATATACACATTATATATATATATATATATATATATATATATATATATATATATATATATATATCTTGTATATATTTTAATATATCATAACTGTGATTTCAATTTAATAGTGCTTTTGTTGTGTATATATATTTATACATATATAATAATAAATAAATCTCATTCAAGAATAGTGACTATTGTGTAAAGAATACACAGTGAATAGACTGTGTCAAAGGTTCAAACTGTTCATTGATCACAGAGATGTTAAACAAAAAAAAAGAATGGAGTGGTGGGGGGGTCGAACCCCCCACCTTCATTGTTATGTATTGGGTGTGGGGAGGGGGCGGAGCCCCCACCCACATACCACACAGTGGTATGTGGGTGGGGGCTCCGCCCCCTCCCTAGACCCCACACTACCTCCAAAACCCCGCCACGGCCTCCACTATATCTCCGCTCCCCATGGCCACGTTACCTTCACCGGATCCCTTCCACTCTACTCTACTAGCTCTGCCCCCCCTAAACACCTCCGCCGCCGGTCTCTAAACCCACCGCCGACCTTAAACACAGCAGCCCTCATGTGATCTACCACTCCTCTGATCCACCGCCACCGTCGGCCATTTCTCCACAGTGCCTTACCTCTGGCTGCCAAACAAAACAAAAAACTAAAACCCTTAGGGTTTTTGGTTTTAACAAAAATATATATATATATTTTTAAAAAGAAAAACCAAAGCATTTCATTACACATTAAAATAATATATATATATATATACATATATTTATAAATGCCATCATATGCATTTCATATGTGGCCATTAAACCTGCAACCAAAAACACAACCAAGAAGACAAAAATGAGAGAAAAAGAGAAAGAGAAAGAAAGAGAGAAAACAAAGAGGAGAAAAAGCATGAGTTTAAAAATAGGGCTAGGGTTTTTGCCATAAAGAAAATAATATTTTAATGTTCGAGGAATTTAGGGCAAAGAGAAATTAAAAATTCTTTTTAAAATTTAACTTCCCCTCTTTTAAATATTTTGCTCATTTGTTTTAAGTTTGATTTTATAAAGGGAATTTTTAGACAATTTTATTTAATGGGTGCACTTTATTATAATTGTGGATTATTATTTTTATTTGTTAGTGGATGATAAATAATGGATTAGATCATGATAGAGGGAATTATTTGATTCAACTAAATTTTATACAATTAAAATAGTGAGAGGTATTTATTTTAAACAATCGTGTTAAGAAATCTAACTCTACGAGGACGATTTAAACCACATCGTTATTAATTAAAATTTAATATTCCTTGTAATCATGATGGGGCAATTTAATTAATGAAAATTAATCTAAACGTTGTTTTAAACCCAAATCAAAAACCTAGCAAACCTAATTAAACAAAGTTAGTAAATCCTGTTTCTGAGATCTTATCTACCAAGAAATTAGGAATAATGTAAATGATGCAGAGATAACTCTGATTGATCGAAAACGTGAAGGAGAACAAATTGATCAATCTTTGTTGAAAAACATTTAAAATTATAGAAAACGTGAAGGAGAACAAATTAATCTGACTTTGTTGAAAAATGTTCAATTAACTTATTCAATTGTTTTACCAATTCAACTAGTGAGACATAGGTAATTTAACACCAATCAGTAAACATTTCGATCAAATTAGTTTTAGTACAATAAACCCTACTCACACCCGTAAGGTGTTATCCTGCTAGATTTTTCCAGAATTTAGGGTTTAGCTAGGTTAGTGAAGTTTAACCTTGTTAGAGAATATAATATTGTTTTCTACCGAGTATAGTCATTTGAATTCTATATTTTATCATCCTCTCATGCATTTGGCTTCTGGTTATTGATTTTGACTTATGTCAAAATCCCTTCATTCACACAGGATAACTTAGAGGTTTTGATCGTTGATCCTAACCCTATTGGCAACATTAACTGTGTCGCGATGACACCCTAGTTGGCCTTCATTGTGATTGGTATGCGCACGTGAATGCATTAACCGGGCGCATTTAATTGTATTGTTTACACCTTAAGCATAACGCCACCGAGCACACTTACGCGTGAGAGGGGGTTTCTAGGGAAGCATGAAAAAAAATTTGATATTTCATGTCATGACCACATAACAAATGTGGACATGACACGTGTGATGTGTGTCGTGACCGCATGGGAAATGTGGGCATGACATTTGGTATCAGAGCCCAAGTTTAAACACTAGGCGTATTTGGGCATGTTACTTTTACCACAACTTTGATTAATAAGTGCCTACCTTGTTTTGTAGGATGCCTCCCTGATGTGTTCAACGAGCACGATTGCATAACACTGCATCCGTCGAGGTGCACAGTGATTCCTCTGTAGAGGGACAGTTACCAACAGCCTTAGCAGATTAGCCAGCACTGCAAGCACCACTAGGACTTGATATAGGACCTCAGATTTTACAGACATTACAGGCCATGTTAGAGAGGCTACCGCTAGTTATACTAGAGCCACGTGAGGAGCTACGTGCTGAGTTGCGATCTGAGCCACGTGTAGAGCCCCGCATTGATCTGCGAGAGGTGCCATGTGTGGAGCCTTTTGTAGAGATACCTGATACTATAGTGGAGAAGGTAGGGTCAGCTTATAGAACACGGAGTAGGAGTCCTCTATGACATACGAGACGAGATGAGACTGTGAGGGTAGAGCAGGTACATCATGGACCTTATGAGTATGGTATGGATGAGCCAGTTATAGAACATAGAGACAAAGGAGATCCTATCAGAGACCTACTTAGGCTTAATCCACCTACTTTCGCAAGAGCTATAGAGGGAGCCAAGGCTGAGGCTTGGCTCATCAGTCTAGACAAGTGCTTCGCGTTACGACCTTATGGGAGCAACATGAAAGCATGCATGGCAGTAGACCTCCTAAGAGATGCAGTAGCTACTTGGTGGCTCACCGAGGAGTGTAAGCACCGCTTATCATTAGACACACTCACATGGGACACATTCATAGAGCGCTTTAATGTGCGTTACTTATCAAATCATTATAGGCAGTGTCAGATAGATTAGTTTGATGACTTACAGCAGAGAGGATTCATGGTTGCATAGTATGAGAGCTGATTTATTGAGTTTTCACATTACACAGAGTATCTCCACGATGAGAAAATCCTGGTGCACAAATTCATCAGATGTTTGAATCAGGGAATAGCAGGACCAGTGCGTATGGCAGACCCCCAGACTATGAGTGAGGCTCCCGAGAAGGCTTATATTGCAAAGGAGATTTAGGGATGAGGGCATAATTCATGCCCGCAATTTCAAGATCGTAGTCATCAGCAGCAAAACTTTCATAGATCACCACTAACACCACAGAGAGGAGGATTTAGTTCTCCATCTTTACCTCCTAGGCCTCCACAGCAACAGCAGCAACATCAGCAAAGGTCTAGACCCCAGCAGAGGGCACAAGGAGGATAGAATCGTGGTTGGCAGCAGTAGGGCTGCGTAGGGATCAGCGACAACAGGGATCATCTACGAGACCCGCAAGGTCACAACAGTCCTTCAAAGAGTCACAGGGTTTCACAGATCAACCTGGACAACAACAGTCTAGTAGGACACAATATCAGCCTAGGGGACCGTGTTATGTATGTGGTGGTGAGGGTCACCTAGCCAGAGAGTGCCCCCAGGGCTTTACGGCAGGGGGTAGCCTCGTGCGGGAGGTTCAGAGAAGACTATAGGAGATGTGGGTAAGTCCCACCATATGTTTGAAATGGTCAATAACCCCTAGGCTGATTTCTAGGCCTCCGCTATTGAGACTATGAGTAGAGACAAAAGAACAGCTAGCTTTGGAGCTAATTCGCATATTGGCTCGTCAGACACTAGTACTTCGAGGTCGAGACCTGGACTAGGTTAGGGTCCATTGGGAAATGTACGATGACGTCACGGTGACATGGGAGGATGCAATGAGATTTAGGGACCTTTATCCTCACCTCTTTGATGACTTCTAGGAGGAAGTACAGTCCTAGGGGGGAGGATGTGAGGCCTACCTTTTCATTCTCATACATTGGATTATTATTTTATTGTTGATGATACAATTAGACTTATGGGACTATTGATCCTGAATTTCTGAGCTATTAGAATTTATGATGTATGTGGATTGTTATGCTTAGTATGTTTATGATGAGTTAGACCTAGATATTGCTTTACTGATGATGTTAGATAGATGCTTTATATTATGATGTTATGGGAAAACTAATTGGGTGATGTTAGATAGAAATTTGTTTTGTGATTCAATCTTGGGAATGGATGTTTGAAATGTAGAATTTAGAATCTAAATTGTAATGTGACTTCCTTGATGCTTATGGGAACTGGTGATATTTTATGCGAGTGTATGTTTTAATTTTCTTCGGCTATTATATATATGTGTGTGTGTGTGGAATTAACTTTACAATTGAGTGTGTAGGTATTTCTAACAAGCCACAAAAAATTGGAGATCATCCCACACATGATGTTGTTATCCCTTGTGAGGCCGATCTAGTTCCACGAGCAACCATGATCAACTCTGTGTATGATGAAATTATGTAATGTTGATTGTATGTTGTTAATCAGGATAAATCTACCCCTCTTTTAATTTGAATTCTAATTGGTGTTGTAAGATTTTTGTCTTTGAATTTCATCTTTTAAATTTTAAATTTTGAGACCCCTTTTCATGTGCTTTAACTTAACCCTAGGTGCTCAAAATGAGCTAAACTTGACTCTGGGTTGTAACCCTTGGGTCTAGGGACCTTTTTGAATTGGGTAACCCTTGGTAAACTTCCATTTGGTCACCTTAACTTCACCCTAAAGTTAAGTGACGAAATTGGACACATGGGAAGGAGAGGATGAGTGAATCAAACACTCAACCCCATCCTTTCCACTTCCCAAGGTTGGAGATGTCTCCAAGACCCAATTGTGGAGGAATTTACTCCAAGTCTCTCTCACAATTGGTGAGGGTACCTTGGAGTTGTGTGGTCCCTCTTGGGAAGAAAGGAATGGGACACGTGTCACCCATTCCCTCTTAAGCTCCACTTTTCTCTCCCACATGTTTGAGAGAGGACAAGTGGAGGGGAGAGAGAGACTTGGGGATGGGTGAGCGACATGTGTCATCACCCAACCCATGGGTCTTTCTTGTAGTGGGGAGAAAGAGTGATGAGGTGACAAGTGTCACCTCCCCATTCCTCAAAGCTCATGGGTTCAGCTTATTTTAATCCCACTTGGAGAAGGTTATGGGTTGTTGAATTTTTGGAAAATTTTATTGTTTGGAATTTACTTTGGGGAAAACGTTAGAGAGAGTTTTGTGGCTTATGTTGGAGGAGGATTTAGAGAAGCTCTACATCAACCATCTACCATAATTGGGCTTTTAAAGGTTGGCTTCAAGGCTAAGGCCTTCCCTTTGTATTTTTGTTTGCTTGTATGATGCTATGTGTGAGATCTATTTTCTTGAGTCTTTATTGTTATTGTGGGGAAAATTTGTAGGGTTTTGTAAGAGCCTCTCCCACTTGGGAGAAGATGCTCAACAAGTGTGGGGTGGGGGAGGAGTGAACCTCCTCAGAGTCATTACCTTGTTTTTGTGGTGTTGGAAGCCTTGAGGGCAATATATGAGATTTTGAGCAATATGTCAAATGGCTTGAGAGCCAAAATGGAAGCTTGTGGAAATTGTGTTTAAATGTGTTGGCTAGAGGCCTTATGAGGTATTTGTTTTGGGATATTTGTAGGAGTGGCACTCTTGAGTTGAGTGTGTCCACTCCCCTACCCCTTTGAACTCATCCTGGTTGAGTTCTTGTGTTGTATTATCCATGGGTGTAAAATTGTGTTTGGTTGTTTGAATGCCTTGTTGTGAAGTGGAATGAGTTCCCTAGTGTGTTGATGACCTCCCTAGCTCAAGAGTGACCCTCTTGCGGGTCTATGGTAGGGAGGAGAGCAAGATGTGTGGCTTATTTTCCTTTGTTGTGATATGCAAGTTCATTGGAGCTAAGTTGTGAAGTTGGAGAAAACACCTTGTTCTTGGAGTTGATATTTTATTTTCCTTTTCTCTTAAGAGAGAGCTTGGCCTACTTAGGAGATTGTATCATTTGTTAAGTTTCAAAAAGGAGGACAATGTCCTCTCTCTTGTTGTAAAAGTGTATTTTCTTATGTTGTGTGTAAGCTACTTTCATTTGTAATAGAAAGTTAAAATGGTTGATTTTAATGCTTATCATTCAAGAAAAGTTGAAGGAAGAAAAAAAAATTTTAAATGTCTTTCATTTGTATGTAAATTTTAAGAATATTAAATAGTAAATTTGTTATTTTATTATTGAGGCAAAATATGAAACTTGAATATTGTTTTTATGAAAAAGAGAAATAGTTGATGTCATGTATTATAAGTATTTACTTAATTGCATTTGTTCTTTTCTTGAAAAATGTAAATATTAATCATACAATGAATATATTTTAAAAATGAGTTCCTTGTCTTTTTGAAGATTTGATTAAAAATAAAATAATAGATATATATATATCTTTGTGTAGTTGTTTAAAACAGAAAATTTGTATGTGATTGGAAGGAAAATTTAAGTTGAAAATATATATATATATATAGATAGATATATATATATGATTATATATATTATGAGTATTATGAATGTATTCTTGTGTATTAAAATATAAATTGATTTTTATTAATTCTGCCAAATAGAATTAACTGACTTTATTAAATATACACATTATATATATAAATATATATATATATATATATTATGTACATATTTTAATATATCATAACTGTGATTTCAATTTAATAGTGCTTTTGCTGTGTGTGTATATATATAATATTAAATAAATCTCATTCAAGAATAATGACTATTGTGTAAAGAATACACAATGAATAGACTGTGTCAAAGGTTTGAACTATTTGTTGTTCACAAAGATGTTAAACAAAAAAAAAGAATGGAGTGGTGGGGGGGTCGAACCCCCCACCGTCATCGTTATGTATTGGGTGTGGGGAGGGGGCAGAGCCCCCACCCACATCCCACATACGCCCCCTCCCCACACCCCCCACTACCTCCAAAACCACGCCGCGGCCTCCACTTTATCTCCACTCCCCATGGCCACGTTACCTCCGTCGGATCCCTTCCCCTCTCCTCTGCAGACTCCACCCCCCCTAAACACCTCCGCCGTCAGTCTCTAAACCTGCCCCTGGCCTTAAACACAGCAGCCCTCACGTGATCCGCCACTCCTCTGATCCACCGCCACCACCGGCCATTTCTCCACAGTGCCTTACCTCTGGCTGCCAAACAAAACAAAAAAATAAAACCCTTAGGGTTTTAAGTTTTAACAAAAATATATATATTTTTAAAAAGAAAAACCTGAGCATTTCATTACACAATAAAATTATATATATATATAAATGCCATCATATGCATTTCATATTTGGCCATTAAACCTGCAACCAAAAACACAACCAAGAAGACAAAAATGAGAGAGCAAAAGAGAAAGAGAAAGAAAGAGAGAAAACAAAGAGGAGAAAAAGCATGAGTTTCAAAATAGGGCTAGGGTTTTTGCCATAAAGAAAATAATATTTTAATGTTGGAGGAATTTAGGGTAAAGAGAAATTAAAAATTCTTTTTAAAATTTAACTTCCCCTCTTTTAAATATTTTGCTCATTTGTTTTAAGTTTTGATTTTATAAAGGGAATTTTTAGATAATTTTATTTAATGGGTGCACTTTATTATAATTGTGGATTATTATTTTTATTTGTTAGTGGATGTTAAATAATGGATTAGATCATGATAGAGGGAATTATTTGATTCAACTAAATTTTATACAATTAAAATATTAAGAGGTATTTATTTTAAACAATCGGGTTAAGAAATCTAACTCTACGAGAACGATTTAAACCACATCGTTATTAATTAAAATTTAATATTCCTTGTGATCATGATGGGGCAATTTAATTAACAAAAATTAATCTAAACATTGTTTTAAACCCAAATCAGAAACCTAGCAAACCTAATTAAACAAAGTTAGTAAATCCTATTTCTGAGATCTGATCTACCAAGAAATTAGGAATAATGTAAATGATGCAGAGATAACTCTGATTGATCGAAAACGTGAAGGAGAACAAATTGATCAAGCTTTGTTGAAAAACATTTAAAATTATAGAAAACGTGAAGGAGAACAAATTGATCAGACTTTGTTGAAAAATGTTCAATTAACTTGTTCAACTGTTTTACCAATTCAACTAGTGAGACGTAGGTAATTTAACACCAATCAGTAAACCTTTCGATCAAATTAGTTTTAGTACAATAAACCCTACTCACGTCCGTGAGGCGTTATGCTGCCAGATTTTTCCAGAATTTAGGGTTTAGCTAGGTTAGTGAAGTTTAACCTTGTTAGAGAATATAATATTATTTTCTGCCGAGTATTGTCATTTGAATTCTGTATTTTATCATCCTCTCTTGCATTTGGCTTTTGGTTATTGATTTTGACTTACGTCAAAATCCCTTCATTCACATAGGATAACTTAGGGTTTTTGATCGTTGATCCTAACCCTATTGACGATGTTAACCGCGTCACGATGACCCCTAGCTGGCCTTCATTGTGATTGGCATGCCCATATGAATGCATTAACCTGCATTCAACTGTATTGTTTACGCCTTAAGCGTAACGCCACCAAGCACGCTTACGCGTACGAGGGGCTTTCTAAGGAAGCATGGAAATTTTTTTGATATTTCATGTCATGACCACATGACAAATGTGGACATGACACATGTGATGTGTGTCATGACCACATGGGAAATGTGAGCATGACATTTCGTATCAGAGCCCAACTTTAAACACTGGGCGTATTTGGGCACGTTACTTTTTCTGCAACTTTGATTAATTAGTGCCTACCTTATTTTGTAGGATGCCTCCCCGACGTGTTCGGCGAGCACGATCGCATAACACTACGTCCGTTGAGGTGCATAGTGATTCCTCTGTAGAGGGACAGGTACCAGCAGCCTTAGTAAATCAGCCACTACCGCAGGGACCACTAGGACTTGATATAGGACCTTAGATTTTACAGACATTACAGGCCATGTTAGAGAGGCTACCGCTAGTTATACCAGAGCCACATGAGGAGCCACGTGCTTAGTTGTGAGCTGAGCCATGTGTAGAGCCCCGCATCAATCTGCGAGAGGTGCCATGTGTGGAGCCTTTTGTAGAGATACCTGATACTACAGTGGAGGAGGTAGGGTCAGCTTACAGAACATGGAGTAGGAGTCCTCTGCGACATGCGAGATGAGATGAGACTATGAGGGTAGAGTAGGTACATCATGGACCTTATGAGTATGGTATGGATGAACCAGTTATAGGACAGAGAGACAGAGGAGATCCCATCAAAGACCTACTTAGGCTTAATCCACCTACCTTCATAGGAGCTACAGAGGGAGCCAAGGCTGAGGCTTGGCTCATCAGTCTAGACAGGTGCTTCGCGTTGTGACCTTATGGGAGCAACATGAAAGAATGCATGGCAGTACACCTCTTGAGAGATGTAGCAGCTACTTGGTGGCACACCGAGGAGTGCAAGCACCGCTTATTATTAGACACACTCACATGGGACACATTCATAGAGTGCTTTTATGCGTGTTACTTGTCAGATCATTATAGGCAGCGCCGGATAGATGAGTTCCACGACTTATAGTAGAGAGGACTCATAGTTGCACATTATGAGAGTTGATTTATTGAGCTTTCACGTTACACAGAGTATCTCCACGATGAGAAACTTCTGGTGCACAAATTCATCAGAGGTTTGAATCAGGGAATAGTATGACTAGTGCGTATGGCAGACCCCCAGACTATGAGTGAGGCTGTCGAGAAGGCTTATATTACTGAGGAGATTTAAGGATGAGGGCAGAATTCACACTCGCAATTTTAGGACCGTAGTCATCAACAGCAGCAGAACTTTCGTAGATCACCACCAACACCACAGAGAGGAGGATTTAGTTCTCTATCTTTACCTCCTAGGCCTCCACAATAGTAGCAGCAACATCAGTAGAGGTCTAGACCCTAACAGAGGGCTCAAGGAGGACAGAATCGTGCTTGGCAGTAGCAGGGCCCGCGTAGGGATCAGCGACAGCAGGGATCATCTGCGGGACCCATGAGGTCACAACAGTCCTTCAAAGAGTCATAGGGTTTCACAAATCAACCTAGACAACAACAGTCTAGAAGGACACAGTATCAGCCTAGGGGACCGTGCTATGTATGTGGTGGTGAGGGTCACCTAGCCAAAGAGTGCCCCCAAGGCTTTACAGCAGGGGGCAGCCTCGTGCGGGAGGTTCAGAGCAGACTATAGGAGATGTGGATAAGTTCCACCATATGTTTACAGCAATCGATAACCGCTAGGCTGATTTCCAAGCCCCCGCAATTCAGACTACAAGTAGAGATGAAAGAACAGTTGGCTTTGGAGCCAATTCGCATATTGGCTCGTCGGATGCTAGGCCTTCAAGGTTGAGAGCTAGACCAGGTTAGGGTCCATTGGGACATGTATGATGAGGTCACAGCGACATGGGAGGATGCAATGAGATTTAGGGCCCTTTATCCTCACCTCTTTGATGACTTCCAGAAGGAAGTACAGTCTTAGGGGGGGAGGATGTGAGGCCTACCTTTTCATTCCCGTACATTGGACTATTATTTTACTATTGATGATACAATTAGACTTGTGGGACTGTTGATCCCAAATTTTTGAGCTATTAGACTTTATGATGTATGTGGATTGTTATGCTTAGTATGTTTACGATGAGTTAGACCTGGATATTACTTTACTGATGATGTTAGATAGATGCTTTATATTATAATGTTATGGGAAAACTAATTGGGTGATGTTAGATAGAAATTTGTTTTGTGATTCAATCTTGGGAATGGATGTTTGAACTGCAGAATTTAGAATCTAAATTGTAATGTGACTTCCTTGATGCTTATGTGAACTGGTGATATTTTATGCGAGTGTATGTTTTAATTTGCTTCAGCTATTATATATGTGTGTGTGTGTGTGTGTGTGTGTGTGTGGAATTAACTTTGCAATTGAGTTTGCAGGTATTTCTAACAAACCATAGAAAATTGGAGATCATCCCACACACGATGTTGTTATCCCTTGTGAGGCTGATCTAGTTCCATGAGGAACCAAGATCAACTCTGTGTATGATGAAATTCTGTAATGTTGATTGCATGTTGTTAATCGGGCTAAGTCTACCCCTCTTTTGATTTGAATTATAATTGGTGTTGTAAGAATTTTGTCTTTGAATTTCATTTTTTAAATTTTAAATTTTGAGACCCCTTTTCATGTGCTTTAACTTAACCCTAGGTGCTCAAACTGAGCTAAACTTGACCCTGGGTTGTAACCCTTGGGTCTAGGTACCTTTTTGACTTGGGTAACCCTTGGTAAACCTCCATTTGGTCACCTTAACTTTACCCTGAAGTTAAGTGACGAAATTAGAGGCATGGGAAGGAGAGGATGAGTGAATCAAACACTCAACCCCATCCTTTCCACTTCCCAAGGTTGGAGATGTCTCCAAGACCCCCCAATTGTGGAGGACTTTAGTCCAAGTCTCTCTCACAATTGGTGAGGGTACCTTGGAGTTGTGTGGTCCCTCTTGGGAGGAAAGGAATGGGACACATGTGTCACCCATTCCCTCTTAAGCTCCACTTTTCTCTCCCTCATGTTTGAGAGAGGACAAGTGGAGGGGAGAGAGAGACTTCGGGATGGGTGAGTGACATGTGTCATCACCCAACCCATGGGTCTTGCTTGTAGTGGGGAGGAAGAGTGAGGGGGTGACAAGTGTCACCTCCCCATTCCTCAAAGGTCATGGGTTGATCTTATTTTAATCCCACTTGAAGAAGGTTATGGGTTGTTGAATTTTTGGAAAATTTTATTGTTTAGAATTTACTTTGGGGAAAAAGTTAGACAGAGTTTTGTGGCTTATGTTGGAGGAGGATTTGGAGAATCTCTACATCAACCATCTACCATAATTGGGCTTTTAAAGGTTGGCTTCAAGGCTAAGGCCTTCCCTTTGTATTTTTTTTGCTTGTATGATGCTATGTGTGAGATCTATTTTCTTGAGTCTTTATTGTTATTGTGGGGAAAATTTGTAGGGTGTTGTAAGAGCCTCTCCCACTTGGGAGAAGATGCTCAACAAGTGTGGGGTGGGGGAGGAATAAACCTCCTTGGGGTCATTACCTTGTTTGTGGTGTTGGAAGCCTTGAGGGCAATATATGAGATTTTGAGCAATATGTCAAATGGCTTGAGAGCCAAAATGGAAGCTTGTGGAAATTGTGTTTAAATGTGTTGGCTAGAGGCCTTATGAGGTATTTGTTTTGAGATATTTGTAGGAGTGGCACTCTTGAGTTGAGTGTGTCCACTCCCCTACCCCTTTGAACTCATCCTGGTTGAGTTTTTGTGTTGTACTATCCATGGGTGTAAAATTGTGTTTGGTTGTTTGAATGCCTTGTTGTGAAGTGGAATGAGTTCCCTAGTGTGTTGATGATCTCCCTAGCTTGGGGGTGACCCTCTTGGGGGTCTATGGTAGGGAAGAGAGCAAGATGTGTGGCTTATTTTCCCTTGTTGTGATATACAGGTTCATTGGAGCTAAGTTGTGAAGTTGGAGAAAACACCTTGTTCTTGGAGTTGATATTTTATTTTCCTTTACTCTTGAGAGAGAGTTTGGCCTACTTGGGAGATTGTATCATTTGTTAAGTTTCAAAAAGGCTGACATTGTCCTCTCTCTTGTTGTAAAAGTGTATTTTCTTATGTTGTGTGTAAGCTACTTTCATTTGTAATAGAAAGTTAAAATGGTTGATTTTAATGCTTATCATTCAAGGAAAGTTGAAGGAAGAAAATTTGTTTTTAAAAGTATTTCATTTGTATGTAAATTTTAAGAATATTAAATAGTAAAGTTGTGATTTTATTATTGAGACAAAATATGAAACTTGAATATTGTTTTTATGAAAAAGAGAAATAGTCGATGTCATGTATTCTAAGTATTTACTTAATTGCATTTGTTCTTTTCTTTAAAAATGTAAATATTAATCATACAATGAATATATTTTAAAAATGAGTTCCTTGTCTTTTAGAAGATTTGATTAAAAAAAATAATAGATATATATATATATATATATGATTATATTTTTCAACTTAAATTTTCCTTCCAATCACATACAAATTTTTTGTTTTAATATATATATATATATATATATATATATATATTCTGTATATATTTTAATATATCATAACTGCAATTTCATTTTAATAGTGCTTTTGTTGTGTATATATATATATATAATAAATCTCATTCAAGAATAGTGACTGCTGTGTAAAGAATACACAGTGAATAGACTGTGTCAAAGGTTTGAACTGTTCGTTGTTCATAGAGATGTTAAAAAAAAAAAAGAATGGAGTGGTGGGGGGGGTCGAACCCCCCACCGTCATTGTTATGTATTGGGTGTGGGGAGGGGACGGAGCCCCCACCCACACCCCACTGTGTGGGATGTGGGTGGGGGCTCCGCCCCCTCCCCACACCCCCCACTACCTCCAAAACCCCGCCGCGGCCTGTGTGGGATGTGGGTGGGGGCTCCGTCCCCTCCCCACACCCCCCACTACCTCCAAAACCCTGCTGCAGCCTCCACTGTATCTCCGCTCCCCGCAGCCACATTACCTCTGCCGGATCCCTTCCCCTTTGCTCTGTGGGCTCCGCCCCCCCTGAACACCTCCGCCGCCAGTCTCTAATCCTGCCACCGGCCTTAAACATAATGGCCCTCATGTGATCCGCCACTCCTCTGATCCACCGCCGCCACCGACCATTTCTCCACAGTGCCTTACCTCTAGCTGCCAAACAAAACAAAAAAATAAAACCCTTAGGGTTTTTAGTTTTAACAAAAAAAAATATTTTTTTTTAAAAAGAAAAACCAGAGCATTTCATTGCACATTAAAATATATATATATATATATATATATATATATATATATATATATATATATACACACACATATATTTTCAAATGCCATCATATGCATTTCATATGTGGCCATTAAACCTGCAACCAAAAACACAACCAAGAAGACAAAAATGAGAGAAAAAGAGAAAGAGAAAGAAAGAGAGAAAAAAAAGAGGAGAAAAAGCATGAGTTTCAAAATAGGGCTAGGGTTTTTTCCATAAAGAAAATAATATTTTAATGTTCGAAGAATTTAGGGCAAAGAGAAATTAAAAATTCTTTTTAAAATTTAACTTCCCCTCTTTTAAATATTTTGCTCATTTGTTTTAAGTTTTGATTTTATAAAGGGAATTTTATATAATTTTTTTTAATGGGTGCACCTTATTATAATTGTAGATTATTATTTTTATTTGTTAGTGGATGTTAAATAATGGATTAGATCATGATAGAGGGAATTATTTGATTCAACTAAATTTTATACAATTAAAATATTGAGAGGTATTTATTTTAAACAATCGGGTTAAGAAATCTAACTCTACGAGGATGATTTAAACCACATCATTATTAATTAAAATTTAATATTCCTTGTAATCATGATGGGGTAATTTAATTAACAAAAATTAATCTAAACATTGTTTTAAACCCAAATCGAAAACCTAGCAAACCTAATTAAACAAAGTTACTAAATCCTGTTTCTGAGATCTAATCTACCAAGAAATTAGGAATAATGTAAATGATGCAGAGATAACTTTGATTGATCGAAAACGTGAAGGAGAACAAATTGATCAAGCTTTGTTGAAAAACATTTAAAATTATAGAAAACGTGAAGGAGAACAAATTGATCAGACTTTGTTGAAAAATGTTCAATTAACTTATTTAATTGTTTTACCAATTTAACTAGTGAGACGTAGGTAATTTAACACCAATCAGTAAACCTTTCGATCAAATTATTTTTAGTACAATAAACCCTACTCACGCCTGTGAGGCATTATGCTACCAGATTTTTCTAGAATTTAGGGTTTAGCTAGGTTAGTGAAGTTTAACCTTGTTAGAGAATATAATATAGTTTTCTGCCGAGTATAGTCATTTGAATTCTATATTTTATCATCCTCTCATGCATTTGGCTCTTGGTTATTAATTTTGACATACATCAAAATCCATTCATTCACATAGGATAACTTAGGGTCTTTGATCATTGATCCTAACCCTATTGGCGACGTTAATCGCATCGCGATGACCCCCTAGTTGACCTTCATTGCGATTGGTATGCACACATGATTGCATTAAACCACATTCAATTGTATTGTTTACGCCTTAAGCGTAACGCCACCGAGCACACTTACGCGTGCGAGGGGGTTTCTAGGGAAGCGTAAAAAATTTTTTGATATTTCGTGTCATGACCAAATGACAAATGTGGACATGACACGTGTGATGTGTGTCATGAAGAAGGCCTTGTATGGACTGAAGCAGGCCCCTAGAGCCTGGTATGCAAGGCTAGACAAGTATTTGTTGTAATTAGGATTTAGTAAAGATACTGCTGACAACAATTTGTATTTCAAAATCAATGATAATCAGATCCTGATTGTTGTAGTCTTTGTTGATGACATTATCTTTGGAGGCAATGAAGGTATGTGCATGAAGTTTGCATGTGAAATGCAAAATGAGTTTGAGATGTCTATGTTTGGTGAAATGAATTTCTTTTTGGGTCTACAAATTAATCAAACAGATAAAGGAATCTTCATATCTCAGTCTAAGTATGTGAACGAGTTGTTGAAGAAGTTTGGGATGGAAGACTCTAACCCAGTATGTACTCCCATGGTGACTAGCTACAAATTGTAAAAAACTGATGAATCACCCAAGTCTAATCAGAAAAGGTTTAGATCCATGATTAGAGGATTGCTTTATCTAACTCAAACCAGACCTGATATAATGCATGCAGTTTGTCAAGTATTGCAAGATTTCAAGCTGATCCAAGAGAATCACATGTGATGGCAGTTAAGAAAATCTTGAGATATTTAAAAGGCACACTAGATCATGGCTTATGGTATCCAAAGGATAATGATTTCACCCTTAGTGCTTATTTAGATGCAGATTGGGCCAGAGATGATGATAGAAAAAGTGCAAGTGGAGGTGCTTTCTTCTTGGGTAATAGATTGGTTTCATGGCTGAGCAACAAGCAAGATTCAATCTCTTTGTCAACTGTAGAAGCAGAATATATTACAATAGCATATTGTTGTACTCAAGTGTTATGGATGAAGCAGACTTTGAAGGACATAAGAGTTGTGTATGAAGATCCAGTTGCAATCTTTTGTGATAATACAACTGCTATAAACATTTCAAAGAACCCAGTGATGCACTCAAGAACAAAGCATATCTCTATAAGGTATCACTTTCTAAGAGAAAAGCTGACAGAGAATGAAGTAAAGTTGGAATATGTGTCCACAAAGGATCAGATTGTAGATATTTTCATTAAGCCTCGGCCTAAGGATACTTTTGAGTATCTCAGAGAAAAGTTAAGGGTCATTACCCCTCCTGCTCTGAACTAAGATGCATAGGAATGCATCAGTCCAATGGTGCTCAAAGTGTCATTCTTTGATCTAAATTGATGTTTTGAGGGCTACCTCTCAGGGGGAGTAGCTAGATGTTCCTAATAAAGAAAGTGTTGATAACAGAGAAAGTTCAGTGGATCAAAGCAGCAGCATGCAAGTATGTTCCCTTTGCCATGGATGTCAAAGGGGGAGTGAAATCATGTGAAAAACTCAGGTGCAGATGTGTAAAGAGAAAGGGGGAGAATCTTGTCTTGATGGACTTTACAGTTTTTCACATCATATGTTGCCATCAATGACAAAGGGGGGGATTCACTAGTAGAAAAAGTAGAAATAAATGACTAAATAAACTACCAAAAATTGGTCATGTGATCAGTAGTTTGGTCATGTGACCATTGGTAGTTTATTGCTAGTCATTTATCTCGTGACCAAATTTATGACCAAACAAATTTTAGTCATTAATTTGGTAGTATATTTAGTAATTAATTTGGTAGTATATTTAGGCATTAACTTGGTAGTATATTTAGTCATAAATTTGGTAGTATATTTTGTAGTGCCCCTCACCTTGTCTTCTATCAGACTGATGATTTTCCTAGTAGGATTAGACAATATGACACTCTATTGGATGATGGACTCTTTGTTATTATGCTAGCTGATTATGGATCTATGTTAGGATGATGCTTGATTACAGGTACTTTATGCTTTCATAGTTTGATGGACATATTTGATGTTATAGATTAATGTTATTCTAAGTTTAATGTGTTATTTGATCATGATTATGATGCATTACTGGTAATGGATGTAGTTATTTAATGATCTATTTACATGAACAGAACAATGTTGCATTACTCGTGTTTGAGTACCCTGTCACACTGCGACTTCTATTCATTGTGTTTATGACTACATGTTTATATATATATGCTCAACCTTGTTGTTTGTTGCAGGCTACAGGTATCGGGCATCGACTCCACCTAAACTACCAGGTCTGAGTGTGCCCTAGCCAATGGAGTTGTTGATTGGAGTTAACATAAGGTTCCCTACTTAGTCAACATCCTCGACGAGAATGAGTATCCAGAATTGTGTCCAGTTGTCACTGTCAGTTGGACTATTTGTTGTTATTTTTTTTGTCATGTCTTGTGGTCTTGCATGGAGGTCAGGTATCATTCTGTAAGTTGAGTTTATCCAATTTGAAGTGTTGATTTAAGCTTGGTTAGTACTTCATTAAAACAATGTTAATTTCAAGCTGGAGTTAAATAAATACTTTTAGGGGAAATAATGTATTGATAACTAATTATAAACAATTTAATTATTTATAATTGGTAAAATTAACATAAAAATAAATAAATTTGATAAATGATTAAATAAAATAATAAATAACAAGTTGTTTATAAATAATTTAATTGGTTGTAATGGATAAAATTAAAATGAAAATAAAATATACAAATAAATATTTATGAACAATTATAAAATCTTGATAAAATAAATTTATAGTTAACATTAAAATAATAAAAATAATATTTTATCGATTAAAAATAGGGTTGTTGCTTTGGATCATGTGCACAACACCTAAAAAGGTGGGAAGTGTCTGGAAAGATTGAGAGGGATTAATTTGGGAAGCTGGAAAAATTTGGGGAATCATTTTTCATTTGGAGGAAAGAGGAATTGAGGAGGAAGATTGAAGGTCTGGTTTTGGCAATTGTATGAGTGAACCCGGCATCGAATTCTCAGAGAGGGGAAGCTAGGTTCCATCATTATCTATATTTATTTCTAGTTTGATTAATTTTGGTTGTGAGTTTCTCAGATATATTAATTGATTATTCCTAAAGTTATTTAATCCTGCCAATTGCTTTTGCTTGAAAGCCTCTAAACCTTTTTATGCAAATCACACTTGCTTGAAAGTTTCCATAGCCTTTTTAACAATGCTATTTTGTGTGTATCCAGTAATTGATGCATTTCATAGGACGATATCTCTATGTGGTAAATCTATTAAATAGCTCGCTACCGTCTATGCTTCCTGCAATCACCACATTCTAGGTATCACATCAACACATTCACCGTAGTTTCTACTGGCATTTTAAGACAAAGTTTAGGGTGTTCTCTAGATTGCCAGTGCAGAGAGTCAATAGGATTGTCACAACAGATGCAGCACATCCCTTCCCTTATCGTAATCCCACTTAATCCATCTATAGTTTCATCTGTCACACTTTGACCTTCATTTGTGCGGTTTAGAGCAATAGATACTTCTTGTCAGATAGATCGTTGTAGCTCCAACTGCATACCCATACAAGCTTCCAACATGCACTGCATGCTATTCATTCCTTGTTGGATTCATGTCATCTCAGACCTTATGTCATTTACAACTTCCCATTCAATGTCAAAAGCGTTGTAATGAATGGTGGACGCAATCCAAGAACATTTGTAATGTTGGTTAGACCCTCATTCCGGCTCTCAGCTTCTTGCCGATCTAGATCTTCCTCTCGTAAGTTGACGATGGCTGAAGGGAAGCTAGCAAAGGTTTAGATCTAGATTATTCATGCTATTATTTTTGTTGTTTTAATCCTTTATCCTTCACCAATTTCTTGAATCGATTGATCCTCACTATACTTGCCCACTTCTGCATAGATGTTGAGAGAAACACAGAAAATGAGTAACATTTTAGGATCCAAATCAAAGAGCACTTCCATTGGAAATACTTCTAAGCCTATACTCATATGTGATCTATAGTCACAAGAAACTGCATCCATACCATCGGCATAGATTTAACAAGTATCTCAATTATAAGTTAGGGCAATCTTCTGAGGGCCACTCATTGAATAACTTGCTTGATCATTTGTTGGAGGTTGTTTTTTAAAAATCGTATTAATAAATTCTATCTGAGAACTATTCAATCCATTCTTTTAGTTCTTTCTATTTAATCCATTCTACTCATATTTTGCAATCGTTGCTTGCTTTCATTAAGTTTCCCTGTGAGGCGTTTCCAGCTAATAGTTCACAGATTGCTGAAGCTTTCTCTTGCATCCGTTAAGAAATTATATTCCTGTATTTAAGCTTATTCATCATTATATCTACCAACATCTATCATAATCCTCAACGTGTTTCTGGCTGTAAAGAGGTTTGCGTTCCATTGATGCATTTAACTTCAGGCTATGTTAAGCCTCATGGCAGAAGGGAGGATGGCATTCCATTTATGCGCTTCATTTTAGGATAGGTTAAAACACATTAATGTCTTAAGAAATTTCATTTCCTATAGTTAGTGGATATCAAAATCTAAAATTTAGTTAATAAAAAAAAATGCAATCGCCCTTGTAATAGGCGTCCAGCTGAAAGAAGGTGAAATGTATACCTTTGTGGGCTATTTTCCTCTGTCAAATGAGTAACAGAATATAAACTACAGGAAGTGATTGATTTGGGCAAAAAATCCTCATTGATGAATTTGGTTTGAACAGCATTAAAACTGTATATTGATATTTTAGTTGTACAATACAACTGGAGTTTTAAAAAGATTTAAACATATGAAAATAGAGATTTTGATTAAATCTGTCAAAATTTATATCGGATTATGATGTTATGTATATTAGGTTTTATATACATTTCACTTATGCAGGGGTAGGTTATAGAAATTTTAAAGGCACAATTGAATAGATAACTGTCATGTAAAAGAATTTATATAATAATAATAATACACTAGATTAATTTCAATGATCCATGGTTTTTATATTCATTGTTAATATTATTATTGTTATTATTAATATTATAATTAATACTATTATTTACCATAGTAGTTGAGTAAAAGATGCATTAATCATTTAGAAATTTAAAATAATATTACCGGTAAAATTGTTGGGTAAGTTAAATTATTAGGGTATGGAGTTATAAAATATGTATCTTGAATTGAATTGACAATTAAAAGTAGTTATGAAATGAGTTGGTAATTATGTAGATCGTTTGAATTGGTAATTGTGTAGATCGTTTGAATTATCTATATTTTGAAAAAGAATTAAATAAAGAAAATTAGTTGATATATATATAGCATTTGTTTAATATGTTTAAACGAATTTAGTGTGTTTAAAGATTTAATGTTGGTGAGTTAAATTTAGAGGTGATTTTGTTAAGATGGTTTTGGTTAACGAGATTAAAATTAGGATTATAGGCATTGCATTTAGATTTTGATCTTGATAATTGGTTAATTCTCTTTGGATGAAAAATATTTACTATCCAATGACCCATGTAAATTATTATTATTTTTATTATTATTGTTGTTATTATTATTATTATTATTATTATTATTATTATTATTATTAATCCTCAACCAACTAAATATTTACATAAAGAAATAGAATCCATTTCTGTAATATAAAAATATCTTTATGTCTTTGAGTAGAATTGTTGGTAAATAAAGAAATACATATAAGTAAGATTAAGATTTAAATTTAATTTAGCAACTATTGGCATCATTTATTTTCTATTGTTTTAATTAAGAATTTTATGACTCATAGTAAGGATGCCTCTTGTGTTGATTAGTTTGTGTTAAAAGAATGTTAATATTATTATAACTTGAGGGTAAATGTAGTGTGGGGATTAATGAATTACAAGCATTAGGTTAAGATGGAAATTAGATTTTTTTAGAGTAAATATTAGCACTTTTGTTGTGAATGAGATGTAAATTGTATTGGTTGTTTGACCATAGAAGGAATGATGTTTATGTAGAGTAATTAAAGTTGTTTCTTTTTACTTTTAAGTTAAATATATTATTAGGAGATTTAGGGTTTTTATATGTTTATAAAATAAATAGGAACCCTCAAATTTATCCTCAAGAGTTGAATTTAAATTACATTGTAATTATTTAATTAACTTGCTTTATAAACAATGACAAGCTATGTGATGACACTCTCCCTACTGCAGCCTAGCATTACCTAGTTGTACTCTCCCAATTTGTTATGTGTTGCCTCTGGAAGTGATATTGAGTTGTTTGTGATATTGACTTGTGTTGTTGGAGTCATGTGTTGTCTTTGTTCTTATAGTCTTCTATCTACCTGATTGTATGTTGTAGTGGGGACCTTATGTTAACTCCTAGGTCGGGGGGTGGACCTCAGGGTTCCACATGGTCGGGTGGAAGAGCTTTTATCCATTGGTTTTTCCCTTGCCGATGTTCATGTGCAAGGAGGATATATCTTGTGTATAAAGCATCAGATCTTGTACCAGTTATGAAGGTAGTGATTTATATTCATATACTAGCCTTGTGTATCAGTCGTATCATATTGTATGTATTCAGATCTAATCAGAAGGTGATAATGTAAACTACATAATGATGTACTTATATGTATAGGAATTTATATATTCACATGTAATCCTGATCATGTTGATTATTTAATTGATGTTATGATATGAAGGTTAAATGTTTATTGATTTAATGCAATAGATTTAGAATGATCTACTGATGTTAGTTAATGATGCATGTTAGATAATGTTAATTGATTTGTTAAGTAATGCAACCATGAAATCTTAGAGGACAAGTTGTTAGTTCAAATCATGTGTTTAGATATGTTAAATATAACTTTGTTATCTTATTCATTTAAAAAAAAATATTCTGCATTGCATAACATAGATGTGTTGTTCTCTAGGGTGTTCATGGTGGGGTGTTACATATTTAGTCATCAATTTGGTAGTATATTTTGTAATTTGGTAGTATATTTAGTCATCAATTTGGTAGTATATTTAGTCACGTGACCATTGCTAGTTTATTGCTGGTCATTTATCTCGTGACCAAATTTATTTAGTCATTGTAATCATTAATTGCCGTCAATTGGTAGTATATATAGTCATTTATTTAGTCACTGATTTCCATCCATTGGTAGTATATTTGGTCATTTTAATCATTATTTATCCATCAACTGGTCATATATAAACAACTAGTACATGATAAACATCAACTATGCCATTTTTTTTATAAACTTCAACAAATCTGCTCAAAGGATTGAAACAACAATGCTGGAAAACAATTCATTATATATTCAAACTATATATAAAATATGTTACAAAGAACTCGTTTATCAACAAATCTGCTCAAAGGATTGAAACAACAATGTTGGAAAATAATTCACTGTATATTCAAACTGTATATAAAATATGTTACAAAGAACTCTATATAGAGAGTTTTCAAGACAAAATCTTTCTGCAGTATGCAAACTGCGGATTTATTATGCTTTTAAAACTGAAAAAAAACTAAAGCTAAAAAGCCATTAGTGTGAATGCATGTCTTCAGTGATGCCATTGTTGCACATGGGGTGGACTGTAAATGCATCTAGAAGCCACTGTTTTGCATTTTCTCCTTGCTCTGTAGCTGTCCACAATCAAAAAACTCAAAATTTGTTAATATTTTTAAAAGATTTATGAAACTTTGAAACATGAAAAACAAAGTGGGATGATAAGGAATTTTACAGCGATATAGGCATATATTATGAAAGTATTCAAGAAGAAATACTTGTAACCATTTATCATCACCCATCATGATCACACGTCTACCATTCTTAATTAGCTGCAAATCAATGAAAATAGTTGTTTCTACAATCAGTGTTCCACCTATCTTTTGAGAGAGAACTGTGGATTAGCTCAACAAAAATAATAGAACTTAGTAGATTAAATTTAAAATTTTCTATCTCACTAAAGGTGCTCACTTCATCCTTTTGGTCTTTTTGTCATCAATGCATCAAGATGGAGTGGTTCTATCACAAGGAGGCATCTCAAACAATAGATTGCAATGTATTTTTGCATGTATGGACCCATCTATGCTAGGGTTTGTCAAATCCATCTTCTGTGAGCTAGCACTATGAGATGGTCAATGCTCCAAAGTGGCTAAAAGAGAGTATTTCATTGCCAACTTAGTACTATATTGGTGCAGGAGCACCTTGGCAAATCAAAGTTGTCCTAGACAAATCTTTGATTTTGATTATATTAAAATACTTCAACATTGTATCAAGGTTATATTGATTATTTATTCATGTGTCTAGGTCATTAGGAGGACAATATTTAATGTTTTGTGTCAAATTTGGAAGGAATGTAAAAGTTGTCATCTAATTTGTAAAATTGGAAAAAACTGTCAAGTTACTAAAAAGACAGTTTTGGGAATTTGAAAGGTCATTTTGTGTCTTGGGTCGTTGGAAGGTAGTGGAAACTGGAGAGACATGTTGAAATGCCTTTATTAAGGCCTTGTAACATCCAAATACTTGGAGGTGATTGGAGATTTCAAATGGAATAGTAAAAAAGCAATGCTTTTATGTGTTTTTCTTCAGAAAATTGTTATCTTCTTGCATTGTACGGCCCTGTACGGGTAGGGAATCATTTCTAAGTGATTTTGCATGAAAGGTATTTCAATCACCTTCCCTCCCCATTTGGTTGCATGCATTTTGGTTTCATTTTGTGAAAGATATTACATTTTTGGTAGAAACTACCCAAAGCCTCTATTAGCGTAAACAGTGGCAAGAAAGACTGTGTTTCTCCCGATTTATGTATTGCATGTTGGTGGAAAAGGACTGTGGTGATATGTGCCTTCAAGTCCCTAAGGTCTCTGACCAAATATCTTAGATTTATGGGGGAAAATCCGAGTTTTGATGACTATTTTTCTATTACAATCCTGAAAATAAAGTTCCAAGAACAGTTAAGAGGCATAAGATTTAGGGTTTGATAAACTGCTTAGTAATGTGGACTTTGGGTGGTTTTATAAGCATGAGTGGGTCCATTTAACAATGTTTCAAGTGTTGGTTATGACAGTTAGAGCTTGGAGATAGAAGAACCAATAAGCCCTTGTTGGTGACAAGGCCTATTAGGCCTATTTAGCATAGTAACAGTCCATTTTTGGACAATTCGTTACAAAGTAACATATGTTGATTTCTATATATGTTTGAGAATGCCTTAATGGGTACTCAAAACACCCATAATAGTCTTGAGGAAGGTTCTGCAGTAAAAGTTATACTTGACTGTCTCCTAAAACAGGGCTACTAGAAAGTTATGACAGTCAATGAAGAAAAAGTCATTTGATGAAAGGTCAGACCTTGGTGATTGTTGTTTTGAGTGAGTTATGGAATGTGAAGACATTGTGAAACCTTGTGTAGGTCAGGGATGTTGAATAAAACAAAAATGGTGTTATGTTGAGAGCCTTGGTTATGATAAAGAATGTGGATTTGAAACATTTTGTAATGAACTTTACCTATATGAAGTTGAGAGAAATTAAACTTTGCATTAGATTGGTATTAGAGCTCAGAAGATTTTGAGCATGTAGATAGAGTGCTGAAGGAGGCAATCTACACCAGGATTTTGGGGTAAGCATCGGTTTTTGCTACCTGATTCTTGTTGTGAAGTTTTATGGTTGCAGGTGCAAGTTCACTCGCTACAGTAGGCAGACAAGAAGGTCTGTCAAGAGGGCCAGAGGAGATGGTCCATTGGTTGTTGCCAAAAGTATTAGGGAGAGAGGCAAGAGAGGATTCCCGGGTGAGGGACAGGAGTGTTGTTGTAGCAGGAAGGAGTGGACTTCTGATAATAGAGATGCACCTTGGAGGCAGCCAGTCAAACTCCATTAATAGGAGTCACAGTTGGCAAGTAAAGAGGAAGCAGAGGAGGCATCAAGTCAGGGTTGAAGACATAAAGAGGTAAAATTCATTTGAAGCAGACCACACAACTCTTGGGACAAGATTTTTCTTCATGCTGAGGAGTATGGTGCAGGAGCACCTTGGC
Organism: Cunninghamia lanceolata; assembly: GCA_027924645.1. Classification (NCBI taxonomy): domain Eukaryota; kingdom Viridiplantae; phylum Streptophyta; class Pinopsida; order Cupressales; family Cupressaceae; genus Cunninghamia; species Cunninghamia lanceolata. The sequence continues at coordinate 925,566 of BSBN01000910.1, read as the reverse complement.
AAATCAAAGTTGTCCTAGACAAATCTTTGATTTTGATTAAATTGAAATACTTCAACATTGTATCAAGGTTATATTGATTTTTATTCATGTGTCTAGGTCATTAGGAGGACAATATTTAATGTTTTGTGTCAAATTTGGAAGGAATGTAAAAGTTGTCATCTAATTTGTAAAATTGGAAAAAAATGTCAAGTTACTAAAAAGATAGTTTTGGGAATTTGAAAGGTCATTTTGTGTCTTGGGTCATTGGAAGGTAGTGGAAACTAGAGAGACATGTTGAAATGCCTTTATTAAGGCCTTGTAACATCCAAATACTTGGAGGTGATTGGAGATTTCAAATGGAATAGTAAAAAAGCAATGCTTTTATGTGTTTTTCTTCAGAAAATTGTTGTCTTCTTGCATTGTACGGCCCTATACGGGTAGGGAATCATTTCTAAGTGATTTTTCATGAAAGGTATTTCAATCACCTTCCCTCCCCATTTGGTTGCATGCATTTTGGTTTCATTTTGTGAAAGATATTACATTTTTGGTAGAAACTACCCAAACCCTCTATTAGGGTAAACAGTGGCAAGAAAGACTATGTTTCTCTCGATTTATGTATTGCATGTTGGTGGAAAAGGACTGTGGTGATATGTGCCTTTGAGTCCCTAAGGTCTCTGACCAAATATCTTAGATTTATGGGGGAAAATCCAAGTTTTGATGACTATTTTTCTATTACAGTCCTAAAAACAGATTTCCAAGAACAGTTAAGAGGCATAAGATTTAGGGTTTGATAAACTGCTTAGTAATGTGGACTTTGGATGGTTTTATAAGCATTAGTGAGTCCATTTAACAATGTTTCAAGTGTTGGTTATGACAGTTAGAGCTTGGAGATAGAAGAACCAATAAGCCCTTGTTGGTGACAAGGCCTATTAGGCCTATTTAGCACAGTAGCAGTCCATTTTTGGATAGTTTGTTACAAAGTAACATATGTTGATTTCTAGATATGTTTGAGAATGCCTTAATGGGTACTGAAAACACCCATAATAGTCTTGAGGAAGGTTCTACAGTAAAAGTTATACTTGACTGTCTCCTAAAACGGGGCTACTAGAAAGTTATGACAGTCAATGAAGAAAAAGTCATTTGATGAAAGGTCAGACCTTGGTGATTGTTGTTTTGAGTGAGTTATGGAATGTGAAGACATTGTGAAACCTTGTGTAGGTTAGGGATGTTGAATAAAACAAAAATGGTGTTATGTTGAGAGCCTTGGTTATGATAAAGAATGTGGATTTGAAACATTTTGTAATGAACTTTACCTATATGAAGTTGAGAGAAATTAAACTCTGCATCATATATCTCCCCAATGTTGAAGTTTGTCTTTGGCTTCTCATAATCTTCCTTTTTGTTCAATTCTTGGGGATGATGATGCCAGATATTAATCTAGTGGTGGGTCGGAGGTGCAAGTAGTCAAGGCTGAGGGAGTTGGCTTAGTATTACCCACTTTACAATAGGAAGATTTGCTAAATGTGTTGGATAGTTTGTAGAGTGAAATTTGGGTTTTGCAAGCCTAATGTACTAATGTGGCAGTGTTATGTAGGGTACATGTTAATCACTTCCATGTTCACTTAGAGGTTGGTAGTGATTACACTATTTATTTTTTTGTGGTTCCTTTATTCACAGATCTCAGTGTCGACAAGAAATTTGTTACAATGTATGGTAAATCCCATGCTAGCTGGTAATCAAAGGGCTAAAGCTGGAAATGATAATGCTCCTTGGGTGGAGGAAGTGGTAGATACTAGCCAAGCTATGCATGGAGCCAAGGAGTGGTGGGGTGTGGTATAGTGCTATGGGTTTATGGTTTTAGTCTTGTCTTTTTCTCCTGGGTTGTTGTATGTTTGTAAAGGTTTTTCATAGTTATTAGGCAGTTTTGGATTTTGGTAGTTGATGGCAGTATAACAAGCATCATAATTATGTTTTGTATCTATGTAATGATATAAATCAATGTGTTAAATAAAACTAATGCTAATGTGCCTAGACCAATATAAATCATTGATCAATAAATTGATCAATATATATAATCCAAGAATGTAACATGTCAAAGCATCAATTGTATGTGTACCAAACATGTTGTTACCATATGCTATCTCAAACATCGATGTCAGTGTCACTCAAAACACATAAAATATATGTAGCCTTTATAACAAAAGAACATTGTCATCCCAATGACATTTAACACCAATCAAACAACACTAAACCTTCAATGAAAGCCACAAATGTATGCCAAACCTCTGTGTGTGTGTGTATATATATATACCAATGTGTATCACCTCAATATGTGCCAAGTGGAACATTCAACCTGACATCAATGCCAAAACCAATGTCAAAGGGGCAACAAACTCCCCCTTTGGCATTGATGTTAAACCTTGCCACAAACCTGAAAAGATATCACCTATAGAAACACTAAAGTACCAATCCCTGCCTTGTCAAACAATCACCAAAATTATGCAATATTGAGCATTAAACATCATGAACCAAATGAAGAACCATAACTGATCATGTATACCAAAACTAAGCATTAAACATCATGAACCAAATGAACAACCATAACTGATCCTATATGCCAAAACTAAATCTAAATGTTACTCATGCTATCATGAACCAAATGCTGGACTAAAAACCATAGTCCTGCCACTGAGCTCATCTCCCCCTTTTTAGAATAATGTCAAAGGTCAAAGGGGTGGGAAATCAACAAATACCTGCTCATGAACAACAATTTGTTGTCACAGTGACACAAAATAGCATCAGATCTAAATGAATAAAACTGAAAAGAGCACTACACAATGAAATATAGAACTGTAATGGTATCAAAACTGAACCAAGATGCCACCACGCTGAAAATATAACCCAGGGGTGTAGAATATGCATGAAAACTCCCCCTAAAACCATGCACTCAAAGAGATCAGTTGTTTCCCCTAAGAATAACATTGTGAAAGGCCAATAATCCCAAATAACAATATGAAATCAATCATGGGAGAGACTGTCTGGACTGCAACATACACTTAGGTCTACTGCAAAGTCTGTCATCACAACAAGTCTGTCAAGAAGTAATTAGACACTACAAGATATCACTTGTTCCAAGGCATCTTCAACTTGTTATGGCCTTTGGCCTCCTGAAGCCCAAACATGATCAGATCAAAACTTAATTCCACAGTACTTTCTCTACTGTCCTTGTTGTCATGAAAGTTCCTGTCACTAGCAGAATGCTCTATATACACAAAGGTCCTACAACATAAAATCACACATAACTGACAAATATCTATCCTAGGTGTTGAGTAAGCCTGTTTGAACAGTTTGAGATCCTGTAGAGTCATAATGACCATGAAATAGTTTTTGAAGGAATTATTTAAAGTCTCAAGGTCTGTCAAGCCCTTATAAGGATGGTATCACTATTTTATTCTCTATTTGTGATTCAAAATCTTATATAATCGTCAAATTTGAGATGGCATCAAGTCATTATTACAGTTGTAAAAGGTTCTAGCAAGAGTAGGACTATCCCTATCGGTTAGGAGATTATTTAAGGGTAGTAAAGGTCTTAAGACCATCAAATATTACATAATACTATCAAGTGTATACAATGTCAATGTCCTTTAAATGAATCAAACTTCATGAAGACTGTGAATGAAGGTCTACAAGAATGTTAAATACATTGTAGAAGGAAATTAAGAAACAAGGTTACTATCTATAGGGTTTGTAGATAGAGATCCGAGATAGTTTATGTGATATGAGTTTGTTGAGAGTGGATGCACAATAAAAATAAATACAATGAACGGTGCATGAGATAGGGGTATTTCATTAAACATGTAGAGTGTTTGGAGGAGACAATGTAAACTTTATGTTTAAGCTATGGAAATATAATAATGACTTGTTAGTAGAGGAATGTGATACAATGTTAACTGGGACAGAGATGAGATGGAATGACTGAGTGAGCAGGAGCTTTCATGATATAGTGTAGTTGACAGTATCATGGGGATAGACCAGGCAGAAGTGAGAGGACTATGAAGATTCAATTGAACCTATAAGGCTTTGTATTAAGACTTTAGAGTTTCTTCACAATACACAAAACTATATGAGAAAATATGTTAGTGTTGTGAAGAAATCAAGTGTGAGAATAATGTAAGATATCTAAAATAAGTGTTTAAAATATCAAGCATTGTGAAGAATATTTCCAAGGGTTTTCAAATCTACATGCTCTTGAATGAGTGAGCAGTCATTCTAAGAGTCTATATTTCTTCTAGACTATAAGGAGGCCTAAACATACATATTAGAAGCTTGTAGAGACAATTAAAATCTTATGAACCCTGCTCAGTCTAGGGTAAGGAATCTACAAAAAACTCTAGACTCAGATTCTAAAGGACAAGCAATGAATCAATTCCATGATAAGGCTCTTGAACAAGCATCCAAGGTAAGACACACTTGCTACTCAATTGGAAGGAATAATAAAGTCTTCAAAGTTAATACAAAGGTGCTTATAGAGATTAGTATTGGTTGAAAGCCTAAATGCAGAGTGAAAGAGAGTATGGAGATCAAGTTACAAGGTGCATATCCACTATCACAAGTTGTCATACCCTAAAGAACCTTTCATTTAAGTGAAGTCAACCATTAGGTGTTTAGAAGACAATGTACAGATAGAAATGTAGAAGTCTCACAATGTGAAGACAAGACAGAGCAAGGAATGAGTTAGAAGGACAATGACCAATAAAGAATAGTGGCATGGGTCTACTATTGTTACTAAGAGGTTGCATTCATACAAAGATCTAAAAAGTGATATGAAGGACAATGATCTCAAATAGGGAGAGTTCAATGATCATTAGAAGGTCTACAAGGCAAGATAAAGAAAATACATTAATAAACATTGCTAAAACAATGACAGGACATTATCAAGATATTGTCAGAGTAAAGGCACCTCAAGAACAACAAATTACATGGATTACACACTTTGTCAATATCCCTCATGAATCCTTCCCCATTCTGAATGCTATCTCCTTTTTGTCAGCTTTTCTTCTACCTTTTCCCCTGTTCTCCACAAAAATTGTTCATTTCAACTTCCCGTTGAATGATCTTCTCAAATGATTAACTGTCAAATATCCAAAACTGAACGCTCGATGTTCAACAACATTCTATCAATATTTCGAAGAAATGGTAGAAAGACTCACTCTAAAAATAGAAGGTCCCACCGATGGAGCCTGACCACCACACATCCTCTCAAAATATCGAAGAGACCGAGTTCATAGTCTTGGCGACATCTAAATCTCCCATCGATGAAAGTCAAGGCTTTGGGATATCGAAGAGACTATATTCAAGGTCTCTCCGAAGTCATAGGGTCCTTCCGTCGAAACACGACTTCACATCAGAATGTCAGGGAGACTAGATTTAGAGTCCCTCTGATGGCACATAGTCACACTGATGAGTCTCAACTTGTAATCAGGTTTTCGAAGAGACACCACCAAGAGTGTCACCAAAAAGGCAAAGTCATCCTGATAAAGAAGACACCCACCAACTGCCCTGGTAGACATGTATGCAAAATCTGGAAGCATTGACAAGGCATGTGAGCTGTTTGGCAAAATGCCTCAAAGAGATGTCATCTCATGGAATGCAATGGTTGCGGGATATGCACAAGATGGATTTGTTGAAAAGGCTTTAGAAACTTTCAAGCAAATGCAATTAGCAAGTGTAAAGCCAAATTTGACAACCTTTGACAGCATACTCCCTGCCTGTGCCAAAATGGGAGCTTTGGAATAGGGTATGGACATCCATCATAACATAATTGAAGGGAGATTTTTGTCAAATAGACATGCATGCAAAATGTGGAAGTATAGATAAGGTACATGAACTGTTTGATGGAATGGCTCAAAGAGATATCATCTCTTGGAATGCAATGATTGCAGGATATGCACAAAATGGATTTTGCATGGATACCCTTAAAATATTTGAATTAATTGAGCACTCGGGAACATATCCTAACATTGTAAACTTTGCTTGTGTTCTATATGCATGCAATCATGCAGGTTTAGTGGATGAGGGTTGTACATACTTCAATCAAATTAGTAACCCTTATTGCATTACACCTATAATTGATCATTATGTGTGCATGGTTGACCTTCTTGCTCATGTTGGATATCTTGAGGACACTCTAAACTATATCATTAAGATGCCATTAAGAGTGGCACCAGGCATGAACAATGACTTCAAAATAAAACATGGGCAATTTTCATTAGTGAGAAATATTTTTTGAGGTGGGAAAATGCCAAACTAGAGGGAGACCAACGTAGTTCTCTACTACTACTTTGCGTATGGGAATAAATAGACAGGGGTATTTTTGTTTGGAGGTTGTGCGGTAGTAAAATAACTTGGTGGTGCAAGAGCACCTTGACAAATTGATGTTTCTACCTTGTAACAAGGTCATTTGGACCAATTCACATATGTTTAGGTTCAAGTCTTGTGTTCATTTTTGTAAAATGTAAAGGTATCACAAATATAAACCTTGCAAAATTGTAAAGTTGCAATGCAACATATGGAATATGAAAGGTCATGAGGGTCATTCGCTTGGAGGAAGTTAGAAATCAGTTGGAAACTGAAGAGATATGAGTGTAATGCCTTTAAATAGGCTTTGTAACCTTTGTAAACTCGTGGGTGATTGAATTCAAGAATTGGATCAATAAAGAAGACTATTTTTTTAGGCATTTCTACAGAAATTTGTTGTTTTCTGATACTGTACGGCCCTGTACGGGCAAGGAATGGTGCCAAGTTGGTTGTAAGTGATAGTTCTATCAATCACCCTCCATTTCCATTTTGTTGCATGCAGATTGGTTTTGTTTGGAGTTAGATATTGCATTTTTTGTATAAGACTGTCAAAACCCTGTTTAGGGTAAACAGTGGCATGTAAACCTATGTTTCTCTCGTTTTATGCATTGCATGTTGCTATCCTTCAGTGGGAATGAGTATGGTAGTATTTAACTTCTAATCCTAGAGGTCTCTGACCATATGACTAAGGTGGATGTGGGAAAAATCATGATTTTATGACTATTTTTCTATCACAGTCCAGGAAGACAGAGTTTATGGACAGTCAAGAGGTAAGGACTTAAGGTCTGATAAATTGTTTAGCAATTTGTGACTTTGGATGGTTTTATAAGCATGAGTATGTCCATTTAACCCTGTTACAAGTGTTGGTTATGAGAGCTAGAGCTTGGAGATAGGAGAAACAATAAGCCCTTGTTGGTGACAATGCTTAACAGGCCTATTTAGCACAGCGACAGTCCTATTTTTCAGACATTCTTTACAAAGTAATAGTTATTGATTTCTTGATATGTTTTAAAGTACCTTAATGGGTACTCAAAACACCCATAATAGTCTTGAGGAAGGTTCTATGGTAAGAGTTATGTTTGACAGTTCTATAAAACAAGGCTACTAGGAATGGAGCAGCCTATATGTGAAAAGGGCATTGATGGAATCTCCTGACTCTTGGAGTGGTTTGGGTGTGCTTGGTGAGTGGAGTTAATCTTGTTAGATGTCTCTTATACCTTGGTGAAAGGGTTGAATCATTATAATGCATTAAAACTAGTTCATTGAAGTTTCCTTATATGGTTTTGTGAGGCCCAATCTAGAAGACAAGCTTTGAAATTTCGTATAAGTTATGTTTTTATCATTTTCCTCTGCATCACTTGGCACATGAATACAATATCAGAAGAGGCCACACATGATTTGTATTGACCATATTATTTTTCTACGTTGGGTGCATACCAATGGAAAGAAAGGGGCAATGTATAGATGCTTAATGATAAATGGAATCCAAGGACAGAGCTATAGGAAAGTAATGATGAGAATTATTTTGGTTGGGATGGCAATGAATAGAGCTTCAATTGATTTTCAAATTAGCATTCCAACAAATGATGGAGGAATGTATCAGCTTCTTCCATGTCTTGTTTCATTGTGCATAACCATTCAAGACACAATGAACTTGTTCTCTTTTGCTAAAGTTATGGAAGTATGGCATGTACCTAAGCTTGTGATGACACTTATTGTTGTTCCTATGGTTCATGCATTGGCAACTACAGTCAAGGAAAACTCCATAAAAGATTAGCTTTGTATGGAGTAATTCCCAACAACTTTGAGATTTATGATTTTATTATTTATTTCCATGTGCATCTACATGTTTATTCTTTTTGCCCTCACTAAATTATCAACAAATAAGTTTTGATTTTTCTATGCTCAGAGGAGGACTATAGATGAGTATTCTTCAATATGCAAGGTAGAGGTGATATAAATCATGGTGTCTTACACATTCAAAGAAAAGTACGGGTATTCTATATATATGGAGGTGTAGGAGTTTGAGAAATGGTGTGGAATAGGTAGGCAAACCAAATGCAATGATTTATATTATAGAGAATGCCAGCATGTATTGAAACAAAAAGAAATCCACGTGGAAAGTGTTATTTGTTATTAGAAAGGATCTTTTCAATGGGGAGTTTTATCTTCCCCTAGCCTTCCACTCTTTGTAGGACACCGAATAGAATCTTGGAGGAAGCTAGAACATTAGATCTGCAACTCAACTCAATCTACACCTCTCGTATGGCTAAGAAGATTTCTTGGCTAAAGTGACATTACATAAACATTTACGTGTGAAATTATACAAGGAAAAAATAAACCTACATCCATCCAACATAAAGTCATGCAAGGAAACTACTGCAAACATCTAAGGCCACAAACAATCAAATGCTAGTAATACATCAGCTATACTTCCAACGGTACTATTGACAATGAATAAACTAATGCATTCATCTTAGCAAAGTCTCAAGAGGTTATAATTAGAATGAACCTTACCTGAACTTCATTGTTCCTCCATCATTTTTTGTGTTAACTGCACAAGTAACATAAGGAGATTTGGCACACCTTCTCCACTGAAACCCACAATCAATAAATGTTAAATACAACTGAACAACCAAAAATATGAAAAACAATTATATCCAGTATATTGTAACCTCAACTAAATATGGACTTGAACACAGAAAAAAAGAGATTATAAGAAGCTACAATGCTTATGTGACAGAAATCCTAGTTCCCTAATGTCTGGATCATGATCATCCTGCCTAGTCCTTGAAGCCTATGTAGTAGTGTGCACACACACTTGAAAAATAACCATTAAACTTGACATTGAACTTTTCTTCACTACTAAGTTGGGTAAATTTTGATAAATTGGAAAAGCTCAAGTCATTCCTAATTGCACTAGTTGGCACAATACTAATATATTTCTTCACTTCTTTATTTCTAAAATACAGCTCAAAATTCAGTCCTTGTTCTTTGAGCTCTGTAATAACCTGCATTCATTGCAAAAAATTGTTCAAACTGAAGAACCATGTGAAAGCCTGATAAAATTCTCTCGTGAATGATTTCAAATTGTAATCAATTTCTTTGTAGCTTATAATGTGTGGATAAGAATTGACATTCCTTGTAGTTTCCTATGCCATTAATTAAAAGGAATCTAGATCTACACATTCATCTTAGATGCATTTGCACAGTTGAAGCCTATTCTTTTAAATCCTTTACACAAGTTTTCCATGGGTTAACGTATGATAACACGTCTCCTAGCAACATAATGGAAATCCTCTCAAGGGATTCTTAAATACAATCAATCTAGGTTAATTTATGTTAGGTTGTGTGCATAAAATAGATTACATCCCTCAAAGAAATGTGGTCTCATGGGTTGCAATGATTGCAGGATATGCACAAAATAGATTTGTTGATAAGGCATTAAAAACTTTCAAGCAAATGCAATTGAATATACATATAAAGAGAGAGAGGTGTATGTGGAAGCATAGGCAAGGCATGTGAACTGTTTGACAAAATCCCTAAAAGAAATGTGGTCTAATAGACTGCAATGATTGCATGATATGCACAAAATGGATTTGTTGAAAAGGCTTTAGAAGCATTCATGCAAATGAAATTAGCAGGTGTAAAGCCAGATTCCACAACCTTTGCCAGTATCCTCTCTACCTGTATCAAAATGGTAAGCTTTAGAACAGGGTATGGACATCCATCAAGGCATAATAGAAGGCAGATTGTTGTCAGATATTATAGTTGGAAATGCTCTGATAGACATATATGAAGAATGTAGAAGCACAGACAAGGCACACAAACTATTTGACATAATGCCTCAAAGAGATGTCATCTCATGGAATGCAATGATTGCAAGATTGCACAAAATGGATTTGTTGAACAGGGTTTAGAAACTTTCAAGCAAATGCAATTGTCAGTTGTAAATCCAAATTCCGCAACCTTTGCCAGCATCCTCCCTGCCTATGCCCAAGTGGGAGCTTTGGAACAGGGTATGGACATCCTTCAAAGCATAATGGTAGGGGAATTCTTGTGAGATATTATAGTTTGAAATGCTCTCATAAACATGTATGCAAAATATGGAATCATAGATAAAAAACATAAACTGTTTGACAAAATTTCTCAAAGAGATGTCATCTCATGGAATGCAATGATTGCAGGATATGCGCAAAATGGATTTTGCAAGGATGCTCTCAAAATCTTTGAATTAATTAAGCACTCTAGAACATATCCTAACATTGTAAGCTTTGCTTGTATTCTAGGTGCATGCAACCATGCAGGTTTAGTGGATGAGAGCTATACATACTTCAATCACATTTGTAACCCTTATTGCAATACACCTACAGTTGATCATTATGTGTGCATGGTTGACCACCTTGTCTGTGTTGGCTATCTTAAAGACACCCTAAACTTTATCATTGAGATACCTGTTAAATCTGTGTTGGTTGTATGGATGTGTTTTCTTGGTGCCTGTAGATCACATATGAATATAGGCTTAGGAGTATTTATAGCAACACTGCTTTTTGATTTGGATCCTAAAATGGTTGCACAACTTATGTTCTTCTCTCAAACATCTATCTAGAAGTGGGCAGGTGTGGTGAGGTAAGGAGATTGATGAAATATAGAGGAATTAAAAAAATCCCCAGATGCAATTGGATTGAAGGGCATAAAATTGTTGTCGAAATAGAGATACCTGTTAAATCTGTACTGGTTGTCGAAATAGAGATATCAGCGATGCTACAGTAGGAAAAACTAGGAGTTGTTGATCTGAAGGTCCACCGAAAGTGACCCTTGGTAATATGCTCTGTCACACCTCTCCCCTAAACCTCCACTAACTTTTCATAGACATGAAACATTAGGGTTTACCAGGGACCAAAAATTTAATTAAATTTTAACCATTTTAACATTTTGGTTTTAACGCTCACAGTTTATCGTTTGATCGGCGTGACACATTTTGGTATCACGCCGATATGCCCTTGTCTGCTCGATACAATGTGTTCAGGAAGTCTTATATTAATATTATATTATATTATAATATATTTATAATATTATATTATATTATAATATAATATTATATTATAAATATGTTATAATATAATATTATAATATTACATAATTATTATAATATAATATAATATAATATTTATTTTATAATATTATATAATATTAAATATTAATATTATAATATTATAATATAAATATTATATTATATTATAATATGATAATTATGTAATATTATAATATAATATTATATAATATATAATATAATAGATATTATATAATCATTCGATAAAGGGCTAGATCTTTAGGCAGACAGGAGAGGTCACATGGAGGGGGTAGAGATAGCCCCTAGACATTTTATGCGAGCCGACTTTGTTTTCCGACAGTCGGAAAGTGCAATTGAAGGCCTCGGTAGATGTTGGCAAGGTGGCAAGTAATGATGTTTTTGGCAGGTCGGGGTTGGACAGTCACTTCCCGAGGCATGCAAATCATTAATGGGCATGTTGTGTCGTGGCTAGTGCGCTGAGATAGATTGAAGAGCCAAGATAATCTAGCTCCACTCATGGGAAACGTCTGAGCTTTCTCTCCCTTTATTCCTTTGGTCTAAGCAGACATTTATTGCCTTGCCTTGTATTGTCTTTGAATTCATGGATTATAATCAAATTGGAAAGAAAAAAGAATAGAGAAGTAATAGTCATTTATTTAGTCATTTTTATTTTTCTGACCAATTATTTAGTTGTGTTTTTTGCCTGATGACCAAATTAGTCATTTATAGTTGTGTTGCAAAAAAATTTGGTCACGTGACTAAAAGTTCTAGTCACCTGGTCATTTATTTGTCATATTTCTACTAGTGATTGTTGCAAGTATGTGCCTAACTGGTGTTGTCATTGATGTCAACATATATGTGTTTTCATTGGTGTCAATTGTGCTCCTGATTTGGTGCTTTGTATTGGCTTATGTAAGTGTTGGATAAAATGAATAAGTGATCCTAATATTGAGTTTCCAAGTACTTTTGAGAAAATTTGTTCCTCCAGTGGAAACAATATGTTATAAAGTATCCCTGTTTACTGAAGAACAGTCCAATCGATTGCTCTGCATTTCCTATAGAATGAATATCTTTGTCTGTGGATTGGAAGTTATTTAGAGGCATGTCTGAAGATGCTATATTCCAAGTTTGAGCTTCCAGTATGAATATTTGAGTGAGTTATGTTCACCAAAGTAAAAGTTGTTTTTTCTGAGTATTCATTGGTGACAATGAGAATGTATTTTGCTCCACATTAAAGTATTATTATCTGCGGTTCTATAATTAATTTTGGAATGATGATAAGTGCCTTCAACTCCAATGGTTCATGATTTGGTGGTCCGCAAGCTATCCTCTCTTTATGACAGTGGCTGACAGTGTTGTTCTTGTGCTCCAGTTTGAAGAATCTTCTTGACAGAGTGGTTAGAAATCGGTTGTTCTTGGTGATTAAAATGTGCTTGTGGATGCCTCCTAATCATGTTCCTACCTTTGGTTTGGTCCGCAAATAAAAATTCTGATCATAGATGAAGACTATTCTTAGGAGATTTAGTGTTAACACTAGTCTTGGCCGACTTGGTTGTTTTCACTACTTGCAGAGATGCTTCGAAGATTGTGAAAGCGTTTCGTGGCAAAGATTGCATTTGAGTCTGAGCTAAGGCACAACTTGATCCACATAAATTTTTCCCTTAGCTAGTTTTGTTTAGGTCCAAACCTATTTCTATGTATGTTTTTGATGCCGACCTTGGAGATTGTTCCAATGGTTGATGAATGTAATGCCAACCTTGATGTACATTCCAAGGTTGATGAATTGTATAAAAGCATGTAATGTGGTTGCAAAAAAGGCATCTAAGTGTGAAGGTGTAAAAGAGTAGAGCAGAGGAGATATATTGTGCTTCAATGGAACTGAACCCAGGCATGGAGTAGATGCCATCAAATCAGTTCACAAATCTTGGCAGTGAGCTATTCTTGGCAATGAGTCGATCTTAGCAATGAGCCTCAACATTTGCAGTGAGCATATTGGGTAGTGAGCCTCTATTTTTCGGTATTGTTATAACTTATATATTTTTGTGGGCTAACACCCACCGTGGTTTTTTTCCCTTATAGAGTTTTCCACATAAAAATCTGGTGTCTCATGTGTGGATTATGTTGTGTTAAGTTTTTCAATTTATGCTTTCATTGTTAAATCTGAATAACAGTAATCAAGTGTTTGATGAGTTAAGTTCATAAGAGGTTAAAGTTTTGGAGACAACTAATTCACTCCCCCTCTCAGTTGTCTGGTGCATTTTAACATCACTATCATTATTGGTTCCCTCAAAGGTTTTAATAATGGCTTCACACTCTCTCTTGGCTTTTAGGTAATGCTCATTCCTGATAACTGACTTCCTAGCAGTCATCTTGAGACGCACCATCCTGGCACAAGAAATTCAAACATTAGCTAACTGCTTAATGTTCGCTACATGCTAGCATAGTGGACTCATAAGCCCTAGTGTTGAACCTGGTAGCTCTGATACCATATGTAACATCCAAAATCTTAAACAAGACTAAACATAGATATTTACCATGAGATAAAACATACAAGGTGAAAAAGATAGATTTTTTTAAAAAAATTATTTAACTTAAAATCAAGATACAACAATTTACATAATTTCTTTTCTGAAATAAACAACATGATATAATATACAAAGATGACATTTTGTCTTTACAATTACAAATATCTGCAATAGATAATGTTTTACATAGTCTTAATAAACACAAGTCACATAACCCAAAGGTAAACTGTATCTAGAAATTTGACATCTTTATCGCAAGCCTTGGCATGTCTCCTGCTGGAGAGAGAGAGATAGCATCTTCCCAGTGCTTTTCCTCCAACCATAGACTGGCGGTCTCCCACACATCTTCCAATTGGAAGCAGCCCTACCCTTCACGAAGAGTATAGACCAAAGGTGACCAATGGTAATTTGCCACTTGAGTACTGGTGTTGTATCCTACATAACTCTATCAATCATACAACCCTAGATACCCTCTAGCTAAGTATGATCAAACCAATAGGTTATGCAATCCAGATATGGTGAACCAACAATGTACGTAGAGACATATGCATTACTTTGGCCAAAGATTCAATATGAATAAGCATTTATAATAAATGCATTCGTTATGTCCACCCACCCCAACTCGACTTGGATACTATCATGATCATATAGTTTGACTTGGTCAACTATGTATGTCTATATAGTCTTGACAACTTCAATATTTTAGTCTTCTTGACTTAGACAAGTTTACAAACACTGTCAATGTTCTATAGACCTTATGGATTATCTTTCTATACGAGGATTCTCATTGCATCTTTGCAATACCCGAGATCCAAAACTCATTGACACTCAAGAAATTAAGTCGATTTATAATCGTACTAAGGTCACTTTACCAAGGTTAAGCATTATTGGTTAGGAAAATATTTTCTTTCTGACTAGTAAGAATAAACAATCAAAGTTAGGGTACTTGACCCTTCATTCACGATCTATATAATGATCTCAAAGTTTTAGTATATAAAATTACCCTATTGGGTCAAGTTTAGGTTTTTGTCCTTTCTATCCCATCATAATGGAAAAACAAACATATATTCTCATAAAGTAATAATTTAATTTAAGAAAAAGGATTAACCCCTAGGTCTTATTCCGACTACTAGGTCATTTCTAGGTTTCACAACTTTTGACTAGATAAACGATTGTTTTCCAATGTTCTTACTATTAAGAGATCGTTCAATCTTTTACAACAAGGTTATTTCCCCTACAATGAAATCTTAATTATATCAAACCATTTGGTTCCATATGAGTCTAGAATATTGACTTAGGATTGATTTGATAACAAATATTGTACAAAAATTAGTTTAATTTATTGACAACCTAGGTTTATTGACTAAGTTAGAGTTGCTTCCAAGAATGTAAAAAGACTAATCAAGTTACTATTAACATAAGTTTAAATATCCAATGTTTCTCTTTTAAATATATAGATCTACATATATATTTATATAACCCATGTCATCATTGGAACAAAGTTGTCCATTCTTTTGAGTATCTAAAAGATTATAATAAAGTGCTACTTGTCTTGACAGTACTTAATCCTCATATGTTTACCCGAAACTACAAGAATACTAAATCACATATCGAGTAATAATAATCTCATGGTTCTAAAAGAACATACAAGTGCAATATAAAAATACCCTATGATTTACTAAAAACTATAATATCTACTTGCACTGTTCCACAATGAAATCCACAACACGCATAGGGTATACGATAGAATAAACTAAAAGGACTGAGTCGTACGTAATATATACTGCATGAGCATAAGTGCATGAAACATGTCAAACTCTTGATGACACAACTTTCACAAGCTACTAACTATATTTTTAATACACGTATGCATAGATATATATGTAACAAGTTCCCTTACTCAAAAGACAGAGATTTCAACTCAGAAATCATTCATAGGAATAAAAGAGATTTTGACGAGCAGATATCATTCTAAGATATGCGTAAGAATGCAAGCATTACATATAACAAAAATGACATCACAAAAAAGAAGGAACCTGATAATGCACTTCAACGGTCCAAGATTGTCCTCAGAAAGTTCTCTTTCTTTCACTGCTACTTGCAATACTATCCTTCTGTGACAGCTTATTTCCTTTTGTAGAATCAGCTCAAGCTTAGTCGAGTAAATCCTCCAAGCCAACTATGTATTCTGACAACTTCCTTATTTGAGCTATGATATTGTTTCCTTAACTCAACTAAAAGCCAAACTCTACCTCTCTATCCTTTCACAGAAAAAACTCCAGGGATTTATCTCTCCCAGCTTGAAATCTTCTCTTTGCCTATTCGAGTGTCGTTCCTTCCCCATGCCTGACTCTACAAGGGTGGTTGTCTTTTAAACACTACATATGACTCCCTTATGAGTCGCCCTCCTTAAATCCACGGCTAATAGTCATAAAGGATCCACTACGATGCAGTTGTAACCAAAATCTCTCTTAATTCCAGAGGTTCTACATGTGTTGACTCCAAGAAGATCGATTAGCCATCGTGAGGGAAGAATATGTGTTATACTAAACCACTAACACTCATGAAGGCCGACACTTAATAGAATCACGACACCTAATAATTAAGTTATCTTCAAGAGTCATAAAGACCACTACACCTCGGTCAACATACTCTCCACTATTTATACCCATGACTGCTCTAGGTTTGAACATGTGGCTTTTAAAAGATAATGTGGTATTTATTCCACTTTACATACCACTAAAGGCTCTTAAAAGAATAATCGATACTTAAAAAAATTGGTTAAAAGATGACAACTTCACTTAGAAGAAAAAGGTGGTTAATCGTATTAAACCACAAACAATTCCTGACTAACAAATTTTTCAAAGATAATAAACATAATAATAATAGTCTAAAATCAAATGAATAACATCAATAGGGATTATTATTATAATGTGGCGTAAGACTTATGTATAAGCATGATAGGGTCGAGATCATCTCCCCTTCACAAATACACACTATTTCACATCGATTTGCTTGCCATGAACGTTCATGCGACGTTTAAACTATAATCATGACAGCAATTTAACCATCTACATTTTGACAACGCAAACACAACTACTTACAACATGATCGACGAAAGGTCGCGTTAGTAGCAGATGACTAACGTTCTTTCTCGACAACATTGTTTTCCCAAAAAGACAAGGTTGACACATAGCTAACTTAAAAAAGAATCTATAAGACATCGACAACTTGTCGAGCCGATCCAAGAATTAACCAATAAAACATGACTTACCTCAATCAACTAGAGTTATTTAACTATTAAACATTATACTCATTTGGCAAATGACCATTTATAACCCAAGGTCTATTCTCCTCTCCTTAGAAGATACTCTCTCTCTCTTTTAAATTGGAGAGTCATCAAAACCCTGTTTTCCCGCATATATCTTGCAATCACTAGATTATGATTAGTGCATCATTAGTCCATTCGTAAACCTTATGAATAACAATTGAATTCTCATAACATAAATTCCTAAATCATTACATCATATGCATTGCATTTAATCACATAACTGATATTTAATAAAATCAATATTTTCCAATAACATTTAACTCAACGTCAAAATATTTATCCATAGATTCACTTCTTTTCATGTAAAATTAAAAAGTAAAAACAAGCCAAAATTAGGGATGTAACATGTAGCCACCGACCGTGCACGAGAAACTGAACGTTGGGCCTCCAGCCAAAGTTCCATAATCTGTACATCCTCATCATCACTGGGTAGTTCCTAGTCTTCACAAAAAAACCCTTCGTCCTCGTCATCCTCATCGTCACCACCATCTGCACGCTCCCGCCTAGAACAGAGTTTGAAACCGTGTTCATCCTCATGCTCCAGCTCCCACTCTCGCTCATTGTGTTTCAAGTTTTTAAAATGTTTTAAAAGCATAATATGTTTATTTATAGTTTTTTTAAGTTTTATGGTTTAAAACAAAAATCAAATGTGAGAGAAAAATAAAAGGGAGAAAAGCAAAGGAAAGGAAAGGGGGGAGATTTTATGGTGGAATGAATTTGAAAAAAAAAGGGAAGTTTTTTTTAGAAGGGAATTTTCATTTCTTATGGAAGTTTTAAAGCTGGAAAGATTTAGTAGATTTTAATAGTGAATGATAAAAATCTTTCCAAATTTCTTTCATTAAATTAGAAGGTTTCCATAAAGATTGGTATGTAATTTTGTTTTGGGCAGAATTTAAGGATTTTTGCGTTTGTATGGGATTTTTCTCTTAATGTATTAATTTGTTTTATTAAAAAATATTAAAATATATATGAATAAATAAACAATACTCGGGTAGAAAAAGAAAAACTTTTGGTGTAATAATGGGGGTTGAAATCTGCAAGATCAGTGGATGTTCTCTTTAGAGCTTTAAAAAGAGTTTTCTTTCAGACCCAGAGGGGTTTTTTTTTTAGATTCAATGAAAATTTGCCATTTAGTTGATTTCAAATACACTGTTTCATATGTAGCAGATCAAAGATCGAATCCTGCGGCTTATGTAATCACAGGATTAATTCGAGTGTAACGGACGACATGTTTGATCTTAAGTTTCCTTTTTATGTGGAGGATGTGCTGGAATTTGAGGTTCCTCCTCATGCTACCACTGGAGCATCCTAGCATTCGAATTCCTTAGAGGATTTTCACAACCAAGAGGGATTTAATCAACTGGCGGTTAATTCATTGCCCTATCCTCATCTTAATTGCTTAACTTCTTTCATTTCTTTGGTGCCAAGTGCTTTTGCCTGTAGTTTTCTAAAACCTTTTCAACAGATCCAGCATATCATGTAATCCTTGCATTACACTTAAATTTTCTTAGACTTTTATAAGGCATCCATTTTTGCTTTTATGGTGTAGTTGGATCAAAACGGCAAGCCAACTAAGTTTAGCTAGCTACATTTTTCTCCATAATGTTATTACCATTGCCTGCCTTACGATTTTTTTGCATGAGATCGAGGTTGAGGTCTGGCCAGTTGGTACTGAAAACAACGGAGAAACAAAAACAGTTTAAGGTAAATTTTAGGGAAATTTATTTTTAGCTACTTTACACTGGAATCTATACATTTTCTTTTAAATAAAATATAATATCTATTATGTGTTTTATCTCAGATTTTGTTTTGTTGCTTTCAATGTAATATAAAGCTACTGTGTGAAATTTTAGACTGCTAGAAATTACAATAAACTTAGATATAAGAAAAGATAAGGCTAATTTTGTAGCCTATTATGTCTCTCGACAGCAGGAAAAAAAATCAATTATAAATATCACATCATAAATTAATTTTAAAATAATAATTTTTTTTGTTGATTAGGTATTGGTTGTATAGACCAATTGCATTCCAATAATTGAAAATTTAATTTTTGAAGAGCGTTGAAATGTCTTACGTAAATAAAATTGAAATCTCAAAAACAATCTAATTTGGTAACTAAAATATTTCCTAACATATTCATATTTGCATCACTACAATATTTTATCTTAGTCACTTAATTTTTTATTTAAGTAATAATAGTAAGTACTTTTAGACAACATGATTTTAATTATTTTAATTAATGTAATATTGTGGTTTAGTAATAATTTTGGGTGCATTCATTTAATAAAAGTATGTAGTTTAGCTCCATTTAATTAGACATCAATGGTTAAGATCAAATGAATAGTTAATAAATATTTTAGTGAAATTAGGTTATTTATGTGTAGAACCCTAAAGTATAGTAATAATACTAATACTTTTATAATTTAAAATGCATTAAACTATTGTAAGTTTGAAGAATAAAATATATTTTAGTGAAATTAGGTTATTTATGTGTAGAACCCTAAAGTATAGTAATAATACTAATACTTTTATAATTTAAAATGCATTAAACTATTGTAAGTTTGAAGAATAAAATAAAAAATATAATTAAATTCATGATACTATAGATTTTAAAGTTTTGACTAAATAAAATAAATAATCTAATTACATAAAATAAAATCTGTAGAACACTAAAAATTAAATTAAAATTATATTACTTTTAGCTAATGAAGCAAAAAAATTAATGGCCATCCATTTAGGCATGACTTAACTAGTGGGAGACAAAATTTGTGTTCATAATTTGTTTACTTGCCACGTTCTCTCGGCATTTATAGTTTTTTGTTGCACTCTCCCGACAAACTCTCCCGACAAACCAACAATCCGCAAAGAAGAGGTCATTTTTTTTCAGCCAATGACAATATAGATAAATCATTTCTAAATAATTTTTTGTTAAAAATTTATCATGTTCACATAGGAAAAGTACAAATTTAAATCAAATTTGTCCGACAAGAAAAATAATCCTATCTTTTGATTGGTTTGCAATCAATAGATTAATAACTAGATAAGTTGAACACATTGCAATAGTACCAGCCGAAGGCAGGTACTAATAAAAAGAAATACCACGCTCCGAGACAACTAAAATGGATTACATACTAGAGGGCCCTTATGAATTTAAATAAATAATATTAAATACTGATCAGTATTAAATAATATTAAATACTGGCGTAATAATTGATCAGTATCTAATAAAAAGAAATACCACGCTCCGAGACAACTAAAATGGATTACATACTAGAGGACCCTTATGAATTTAAATAAATAATATTAAATACTGACGTAATAATTGATCAGTATTTAATATTATTTATGCGTAATAATTGATCAGTATTTACTATTATTTATTTAAATTCATAAAGGGCCCTCTAGTTACGCGGATAAGGTGTGCTACAGCGGCAGGCGGGGGTGAGAGCCCATAAACAATATTCATGTAATTTTAATTTGAAAAAATCAAAAAAATAGTTTTTTTTTCTCCCTAGTGGCATCCGCCATCTATTATTGTTATTAGCCGATAGGCTTTTATATGTGAGCATTATAGTGCTCAGATGTCTCACGCCGTAAAAATAAAAAAATTCATGCCGGAAAGTTTTCTAAACTCGTCGATTGTTCCTATCGACGTATTCCTTGAACCTCGTATGGGTGCAAGTGCTAGTCTGTAGAGTTGGGTCACTTTTGCATGTAACTTTTTTCTAAACTGATTAAAAGTTTAGGAGCGATTGTTCAAACATAAGAATTAAAGAACTTAGTAATATTTTTATGTTTATATTAAATATATAATACTTGAATCACTTAAAAAAATATTAAAAATAATTATATCTTTACTCTAGTAAAAAAATTCTATTTTTTCTATCTTATATCTAAACTAAATTTAGATGCAATATTAGACTAAGTAAAGAGATGTGTGTTAATTCAAACTTATTGCTCTTCATCTCATATTCCATAAATGATGTGTAACTTATCACTTAATAGTTTATTAAAATATAAATTAATAA
Source organism: Cunninghamia lanceolata (assembly GCA_027924645.1). Taxonomy (NCBI): domain Eukaryota; kingdom Viridiplantae; phylum Streptophyta; class Pinopsida; order Cupressales; family Cupressaceae; genus Cunninghamia; species Cunninghamia lanceolata. Next base: position 904,272 of record BSBN01000910.1, on the reverse strand, counting down.
TATATAGTTTAACATATACTAATATTTAAGTTATAATAAATCAAAGGTATTAAATTATAATATAATATTAATTATATTTATCGTAATATTAATTAATATATTTTACTATATAGGTCAAATTAATAATATTATATATCTAACTATAAAATTAGATCATATATTATATCTAATAAATATCCCTATTTGGATCTAATATTACTAATTGTATATTTATTTATATTAATAGCTATATTAATATTATCTGACCTAATTATATGAAAAACACTTTGTTAGTATATATATATATATATATATATATATATATATATATTATTTCTAAATTATTAATATATTATAATTAATGTTAATAGATATAGTCTATTTTTTTTTAAGACTCCAGGTATATTATAGAATTTAAAATATATATATTATTTCTAAATTATTAATATATTATAATTAATGTTAATAGATATAGTCTATTTTTTTTTAGACTGTAGGAATCCGATAGCCCCCCCTATAAACTGCAGTGTGCCTGGTAAACTTTTTTTCACGTGAGTGCACGACACGCCCTCTGGTACCATAAGGACCGAGGAGACTAGAGCTCAGAACTGAATTTTTTAGTCTATTAATATATATATATATATATATATATATATATATATCTTATATAATAAATATTAATATATCCAAATATTATTATTATAATATAACATATATATATATTAAATATTTAATATTAATAAATTTATATTTATTAATATATTAAATGTATTTATTTAATAGTATTAATATATAATTATTTAATAATATATTTATATTGTTAATATATATAATTAAATTATATTAATATATTAATATTTAAAAAAACATGTAGATTAATAATATACTGATTTGAGAAAGTAACGTTCAATGAGAGAAGGAAATCAAGATGCAAATAGGCTATCTAATCTCAGGACAGATGGATTGTTTATTAAGGCATGAGTGGAAGGGATGTTGCATTTATTAAGGTAAGTGTTAGATTTGGCATGAGCTGGGAGTCCAATTGGATTTCGAGAAGCTTCGGCAGACCTCTTGATAAGCAGTCTGCGAAGGTAGCAATCTCATCTCGCTTTCTCCCTTCACAAGCAGTCAAATGCCTTCGCATTTCATAGTCATAATCTCTGTAGAAGCCATTCATTGTGGGGGAATGGACACCCCGGTTAGGCTTACCAGTAAAAAAAGATAGATGGCTTTCCTCGGGGTTATCACCGATCTTAGGTTGCAGAGAATGTTCCGCCGCTCGGATGAACTGATGGTCGGGGCTGTGAAAATGCTCCTAGAGAAAGCCTTCATGAATAACAGTGAAAGGTATAGGGTGGATACAGATATCTCCTCCCGGGTGCTGGCCATGCTTCTTGAAATTGGGTCGGATAAAGCAGAGGCAGTGATGATTATGAAAGGAATCTTTAACTCTGAACATTTAGGGGATCTGGAATTCTCCCTACAGGTTGCTAGGCCAGGCATTGGCATCCCTCGGCCAAGAGATTGGCCTCTGCTCGCAAATCCTAGTGAGGTCATCAAATTGTTCCCATTCATTTTGGACACCAGAGGTTTTGAGCTGGTGATGATGAAGGAACAGGCAGAGATAGTAGTGGATTACATCAAAAAATCTCTTGGCATGGTGACGGTGGACGGGCTCAACTGGGTTGAAAGCTTCAGTAAGAAGCTATCTGAATATAGTAATTAGTTGTGGATGGCCCCTTCGCTTCCTTTTGTATAGTTGAAGCAAGGTTTTATAGTTATAAGAAGGCTTATATTCATAGTTAATAGTTATTGGGGTGACCCTGCGTGGTCGTAGATATTGCCCCCCAGTGTGTTTTAGGCTGCTATATGGTCCATTTTGCCAGTCATGGATAGGCGGTAAACTCTGTATTCCTTTGCCAAAAATTTCAATATAAAATCTCTATTATGAATCAAAAAAAATAATAATATAATATTTTTAAATATATTTTTCATAATATATATATTATATTAATATAATTTAATTATATTAATATATAATTTGTCACATTCATAAGATTATATTAATATATATTATATTAAAATATATCATATATTTCTATTATAGGCACTTGGAAAAGGATATCTCTTGGTGTAATTTATTTCTATTATAGACCAAATAAAATTTAGAAAAATTTAAAAAAACATGTAAATAAAATTCAATTAATATTATAATTAAGTCACTCGTTGTAGTGGTTGGTTGTGTGGAGCCGAAGGGCGTGTAGCATCACTAGTCACGTTAAAAAGTTTACCAGACGCATTATATATATATATATATGTATAATTAGGTTATTTTATTTACTTTAGAGTTATTTTATTTTTATTTGGAGCTATTTAAGGATTATTTTATTTTATTTATATTATAGGCACCTACAAGATATCTCTCAGCGTACTTTAGATATATTTTTTCTTTAAAATATAAATATACTAGTATTTGTGCCAATGGTATCTTTACATTCAAGATACCTGTAAGGTTGTTCTTAAATCATCGGGTTTAACTTCCATAAATTTGTGCTTTCTTGATTTTATAAATTAGCCATATAAGATTTATTTCATTTTACTGTTACTTTATGATTCTCTAGTTTTTTTTTTTTTTTTTTTAAATCTTTCCTTATCTTCAATTCGATTCCATTTCTTTAAACTATGCTCCCCTTTAAAAAAAGGCATATAATTAGTAAGGATAGGAAATTAATCTATTATTCTATTTTGTAAATAGTAATTTATTTTGTCTATATAAATATTGAAAGAATTTTATTTTATAAATATAAAGGTTATAAATTTATCTTGTTATGCCAAGAGCCATTCTACAATCATAGCGAGATGGAGATGGAGATCAAAAAAATGGAAAAAAATGCAAAAAGCATCCACAAAACCTTGAGAAGATATCTCTGGGCATATTGTAGATATATTTTTTTAAATATATATATACTAGTTTATCTCTCTGCATATTGTAGATATATATATTTTAAATATAAATATACTAGTTTTTAAGGAGTATCAATTTATAGAAAGAATTTATTTTTGTTTATTTAACTATGATTTATTTATTTATTTTTACCTTGAACTACTTGAGTGAACTATTTGAGAGAATAGTGGAAAAATTGATCATACTTGAACTTGAAACGATAGTTATGTTATGAACCGTTATGCTCTATGTTAGCTTAGGGTATAAGGAATGTTGGTCAGAAAAAGTAATTGTACTCTTTTAAACCGAGTGGGTATGGGTAGTTTTTACTTGATTGTAATCATATAAATATTATAGTTGGAAATTTGTATTACTTTACTCCGTATAACATAGAGTATTGTAGCATCTTTAAAATTTAAAATTTAAGTGTGATGCAAAAGCATCTCGAATGGTGATTGTATAGCGTGTGTATCATATTGATTTCAAAAGTTAATGAATTTAAACATGCTAGGTAAAAAGGTTTCAATCAAGATTAATCCTCCATTGGATGAATTTATGTTGAATGTTATGTTAAGGAAAAGTGTTTCATCTTTGTTTAATGTATTATTTGGCTTTATAACTTTCGTTATTGAAAGATTTTACTATTTTCGCCTGAATTGGTAATAATGCATTAGTTAGAGTTGGGTTTAAGAAGGGGGTATTAAGAAGAGTTATTATTTATTTTATTGGAAATTTGAATAAGGAATGTAAATTATTGCATCTACATTTTTACTGGTTGTAGGCATTTTAATTTGATTCTTTAATAAGAATTAATATTTTTTTTCGTGTTTAAACCATGTACCATTTATTACTTAGTGTACTCGACCTGATTTATGTATGATAGATTTCTAGCCACCTATAGAACAACTATATTTGATGACCTAGTTATACTAATCAACTTGGGATTATAAGAAAAGAAACTTGGTAAGCTTGTGCTAGGTAAACTTGTATACCTATGATTGGCCCCGATAAGTGAGTCTTGATTCATGTTAAGGATCTAAACCTGGATTGTTATTGTTCTCATATGATTAAATTATCCTTGGTCAACCTATATTAGTTGAAGTATAGTTCGAACTACGAAACCTCTGCATTGTGCGTACGTAGGCAAGGCCATCTGGGATGAGCCCCCGAGGCATTAGGTGTATCCCTTAGGGCCTGTAGTCTCGTCACCTTGTGCATTGATATCTATTACGTATTATTATTGATCTTGTGAGACTAATTCTTATATCTAGTTGTGCATATTCATGCCAAAAGATCAGTACAAGATTACTGTTGTGAAGACAAGCATTATATGAGCGGCGTAAGGCAACTGAACAATCTTAAGGTGATTATTAGGTATTCATTTCATAGGGATTGAATTGTATATTGGGCACTTATGTTTCTAATTCGGTGATGCATAAAGTCGTTGTAAGGTTTATATGTCGAAAGCTAACCTATGGGTGATGTGGTATACTTTCCTTCAGATATGAGTGTTGTAATCCTCTCTCTCCGTCCATGAAGGATCAATTGTAACTCTATTTTTTTTACCTTGTAATTTACTATTGTATGGTACTTATTATTGTTTTATGTAGTTGTGTAAGGATGGTTTAAACTTGATCTCTAAATATAGTGGTTGATATAAAAAGTTTCGTATAATGCACAAAATTTACTCATTTGAATGTGTCATGCCCACATTTGCCATGTGGTCATGACACGATATCCACGTGGCATGTCCACATTTGTCATGTGGTCATTGTTAGGAATTTCATGCAGAAGATATCAATTAAATGCAAATAAAGATTAAATAGAGGAATGAAAAATACATAGAAATAATAATGGTGAGACAATTTTTAACATGGTTCACCCAAACTCAGGCTACATCCACCAACAAAGAGTCTAATATTATTATCCAACAATCGAACCGATTACAACCAACAATCCTTGCAACTCAAAACTATTGCAAATGCTACAATACAATATCAACAGAAACCCTAACCCTTAGCCATTTTATTAAGACTTAGTCGGTTACAAAAATAGGGTTTTTTTTCATGTCGGCCAATAGAAAAAATAACTCCCGACACCTTTATAAAATAATAGGCAATTTTTGCTTCGGGGGAGCTACCCTTGAGCCCCTAGCAACCTCCAGACCCCCACCATGGGCTCCCCCCCAGGCCCCCACCGGGGGGGTCATCCCCCCGGGCCCCGCAAGAGGGGCTCCGCCCCCCTTCCGATTCCCCCGTTAAATGATTTGGGAGGAAAACGCATCGATAAAAGTGGGGAAAATTTAACCTCCAAGTTTGATTAGGCTCCATATAACAACAATCTCTCACTTGGAGACTGATCAGACTCCACACCATATCATCTCCCACTTGGAGACTGATCATAACACCGCTGAGCCTGTATCTCCTACTGGAAATAAGCACCTTGGACCCTGTTGTTTTGATTTTATTGTTTTCAGTCTTGAAGACCAACTGAAGCTAAAGAGGAGCTCAGCTTCTCCCTTGTCACTGCCTTCGTAAATATGTCTGCTAGATTTTCATCTGTATGTATATTTTCTAGCCTTAACTGTCCATCATCCAACACCAGTCGGATGAAGTGATACCTTAGCTGTATGTGTTTGATCTTTGAATGTAAGGCAGAATTCTTTGCAAGATGTATGGTAATCTAACTATATGTAAACAAATAATTGTTAGCCTATTGTTTGCCCAATTCTTCCATGAAATATTGCAGTCGTATCATCTCCTTGCTTGCCTCTATTACAACTACATACTCTGCCTTTATGGTGGATAAAGCAACCACCTTTTGCAACTTGGAGATCCAACTCACTGTTGTCCCACCTACAGTAAAGACATAACCTATAGTATTTCACCTGGTATCAATATCCCCTACCAAATATGAGTCCACATAGCCTGCTAAATTAGTATTAGAGCCCCCAAAACATAAATGTTTATTGGATGTACCTCTCAAATATCTGAGAATCCATTTTACTGCATTCTAATGCTCCAATCCGGGATTACTCATATACCTACTTACGACTCCTACAACATGTACAATATCCAGCCTAATGCATACCATGGTGTACATTAAACTTCCTACCACTGAAGCATATGGTATCTTGGACATTTTCTCTTCCTCCTCTTGTGTCTTTGGACACATTTCCTTAGTCAATTTCAAATGACTAGGCAAAGGTGTGCTGACAACTTTTGCATTCTCCATATGGAATCTTTGTAACACATTTTCAACATAATCAGCCTAAGATAGAGTCAATTTTTTGTTCTTCCTATCTCTGCAAATTTTCATACCAAGGATTTGTTTTCTTGCCCCCAAATCCTTCATAGAAAATGATAGTGCTAACTGTTATTTTAACTCACTTATGTGATCCATGTTAAACCCTGCTACAAGCATGTCATCAACATATAAACATAAAATAATGTAGTCATTATCCAACCTCTTAAAATAAACACAATGGTTAGAATTACACCGACTGTAGCCTTGCTCAGCTATAAAACTATCAAATTTCAAGTGCCATTGGCGAGGTGCTTGTTTCAAGCCATATAAGATCTTCTTCAATATGCACACCAGTTTCTCCTTACCTTTGACCTCAAATCCTTGGGGTTGTTCCATATATATCTCCTCCTCCAAATCACCACGGAGAAAGGCAGTTTTCACATCTAGCTATTCCAAATGTAAATCTTCAGCAGCCACAATACTTAAAACAGTACGAATAGAAGTCATATTAATAACAGGAGAAAAAATCTCATCAAAATCAATACCTTTTTTATGTGCAAATCATTTTACAACTAACTTGGCTTTAAATCTTTTCTTACCTCCATCTTCCTCTTTCAGCCTATAAACCCATTTGTTTGGTAAAGCCTTTTTACCTGTAGGCAACTTACATAATTCCCAAGTCTAATTTTTCAGCAAGGAATCCATTTCTTCTTTCATTGCAAGCTCTCAATTAACCTTTGTATCCACCTGCATAGCTTCATCATACCCTTCTAGTTCACCAGCATCTGTTAAAAAAAAGAATACAAAGAGGGAGAAAACCTTTTAGGAGGTCTACTTAGCCTTGTTGACCGTCTTAGATTCATTGGACTTTGTGGTATTTCTTGTTGTTGTTACGGAGCATGAGGAACCACTGGAACATCAATATCTAGAGTATCATCCAACACCACAAAATCCTTTTCTTTCTTCTCATAATACTGCAACTGATCTTTGTACAACACCTTCTCATTGAATACAACATCCCTGCTTCTCACAATTTTTATATTTTCAACATCCCAAAACCTATAACCAAATTCATCAATGCCATATCCAATGAAGATACACTTTTTTTATTTTACATCCAGCTTGGTTCTATTTTCAAAATCTACATGTGTAAATGCTTCACATCCAAAGGTTTTAAGAAAAGAATAACTCACCTTCTTACATGTCCATGCTTCCTCTAGAATACCACAACCCAAAGGAACTGAAGGACCTCTATTAATTAAATATACAACAATATTGACAGCCTCTGCCCACATGTTTAAAGGTATCCCAACATGCAATCCCATGCTTCTTGCACACTCCGTTATTGTCCTATTCATGTGCTCGAACACTCCATTCTCCTATAGAGTCCCTGGAACCGTTTTCTGCCTATGAATTCCATTAAAGGAACAATAATCCTCAAATTATTTGTTGCAATACTCACCACCATTATCAGATCTAAGACATTTTAATCTTTTACCCATCTCATTCTCAACCAAGCTTTTCCGTTTAATAAATGTTTCAAATACATCAGATTTCTGCCTAAGAAAATAAATCCAAACCTTCCTAGTTGCATCATCTATGAATGTAACATAATACCGAGAGCCACCGAGAGAAGATACCTGAGCTGGTCCCCATACATCTGTATGCACAAGCTCCAACTTTTCATCTTTCTTTTTCTTCCCATCCTTGAGAAAACTAACTTGAACTTTTGTTTGCCATACACACAACTTTCACAGAAATCCATATTAATACATTTCAGACTTGGTAAAACTTTCTTAGAATAAAGTACCTTCATACGTTTTTCACTCATATGCCCAAGTCTATTATGCCACAGTGTTGGCTCAAAACCTACAGCAATTGTTTCAATCTCTGCCTACGAACCCACAGCAACTGTTCCTAAACCTATTTGATTTTTCTTTGCAACAACTAAAGTAGAAGGAACAGTTTGACCTTTACAAAGATATAAGGTGCCTAATTTCACACATTTTTCTACTATTAAGGCACCTCTTGAAACCTTCCAATTTTTATCACTAAAAGTAACTATGCAACCTTCATCACCTAGTTGCCCTACTAAAATTAAATTCCTACTCAGCCTTAGAACATGCCTTACCTCTTGTAGTAGCCAATGATTCCCATTCTACAACTTAATCTTGATTCTTCTCTTTCCAACAATCTGACAGAGTTCGTTATCTCCCAAACAAACTAGCCCAAAATCCCCTTGGACATAGTCAAAAAAATAACTTCTATGGGGCATAGCATGAAATGAGGCCCCTGAATCTAAAACCCATGAATCATTAGCATTATCTAGGGAAAGAATCAAAGCATCATCTTTAGATTTATTACTTACCACATTTGCCTCCTTATTGCCTTCTTGTTTGTCTCCTTTATTCTTCCGAGACCAGCAATCTTTCTTCAGATGACCTAGTTTCCCATAGTACCAGCAATCCTTTTGTCCTCTAGAGTAGGACCTCTTGTCCTTTAATTTTCCTCGTGAATTCCCATGACCTCCAGAACCTTTTCCTCTCTCCTTTGATCTGCCCCTACTTTCTGCATTCAAAACACTACCTGATGTGGAACCTTCTAAGCTTTTCTGTCACATTTCCTCGCTAAGGATAACACCAACAACATCATCAAATTTCAAAGTATTTGAACTAGAGATAGTGTTACTTACAACCATTACCAAGCTATTCCAACTTTCTAGAAAAGAACATAAAGCCAAGAGAGCCCTCACCTCTTCATCAAATTTCACTTTTACAGAAGTTAACTGACTAGTAATCATATTAAACTCATTTAAATGATCTGTCACAGATCCATCTTCAATCATTTTCAGATTAAACAAACACTTCATGAGAAATACCTTATTTGAGGCTGAGGGTTTTTCATACAATTTAGCCAAAACTTTCATCAGTTCATCTGTTGTCTTTGCTTCTGTTATATTGAATGCCACAGATGGTGCCAAACACAACCGAATGGTTCCCAATGCCTTTCTATCCAGAAGTACTCAATTCTCATCAGTCATTGCTGTCAGTTTCTTGGCTATTCCTTCTATTGGCCTCCATAAATCCTTCTGATAGAGATAATCATCCATCTGCATCTTCCATAACTAATAGTTCTGCCCGTTGAATTTATCTACCTTCAATTTACCCTCGTCCGCCATTTCTCCCACTTAACCATGAGACTCCCACTCAACTGTGAGACCTTCCTATAGACGATAATCGAACACAACCCGCTTGGATACTACTTGTTAGGAATTGCATGCAGAAGATATCAATTAAATGAAAATAAAGATTAAACAGAGGAATTAAAAATACACAAAAATAATAACAGTGAGAGACAATTTTTAATGTGGTTCACCCAAACTCAAGCTACATCCACCAACAAAGAGTCTAATATTATATCCAACAATTGAATTGATTACAACCAACAATCCTTGCAACTCAATACTGCTGCAAATGCTACAATACAATATCAACGAAAACCCTAACACTTAGCCATTTTATCAAGACTTATGTTGGTTACAAAAATAGGGTTTTTTTAATGTCAGCCAATAGAAAAAATAACTCTCGATGCCTTTATAAAATAATAGGCAATTTGGGGGGAAAATGCGCCAATAAAAGTGGGAAAAATTTAACCTCCGAGTCTTATTAGACTCCATAATACAACAGTCATGACATGAAATATCAAAAAAAATTTCACCTGACTCTAAAACCCCCTCACACGCAACATGTGCTCTCAATGACACATGCACGTAACGTGGTTGTATTTGCAAATCATGTTAGGCACATCACACAAAGGTGAGGAAGTCAATCACAATATGGGGTAATGTGAAACTCCTTTCGTAACTCCTACAAACGATAGCCACTAAAGGGGGTACGTGTCACGAAAAGCGTCGCTAAGAGGGGTGGCTTCCATTTTGAAATCCAACCCTAGGGTTCACTAGGTGAGGTGGTACGATTTCAATATGAATCGAAATCCAACCCTAGAAGATAAAGATCTACTAACTTAAATTAACATTAAATTAATGCAACTAACATGATATCGAAACTTAACACATTTAAACAATTATCTAAGACAAAATGGTAAATATTCGAATTAAATTAAATAATATTCCCATCTTAATCAAGGAAAAATTTGATAGCATAACGAGACAAAAGGGAATATTTCTCTAAATATTTCGACAGCATAACGTCATCTCATCAACTATGAGGGAAGTGAAAATAAATTAAAATAATATAATTCACTAATGGCCTTTTCAAAATTTAAAGTAAAATTAAATACATTAAAATAATTTAAGATAATTCTAGTGTCCCAACATTTACCCAAAGCAATTAAATTGAATATATTAAATTAAACCTAAACATATAAATCATTTATTTGTCAAAAGGGTTTGGAGAGAGTTAAAAAACTAAATACAATACAAGTTATAGCACACATACCCAAGTCCAAATAAAATAATCCCTTTCACTCACTAAGTGGGTTTAGTTAATTAATCAAGGTTTAAGTTTACTAAACATTCTCCAAAACTTTAGGGCATCAAAACCCTAGAAAGCATCTTATACATGCAAGATAAAAACCTTATTTGCTCACAACTAAAATTTGTTTGTTTGAATTGGCAGGTTTCAAGGTGGAGAGGGAAAATGGGAAGGTACTTTCCCAAGTGGAAAGTATTTTCCCAAAAAGAAGTTTCCAAAAAGGATTGTTTAAAGTTTTCTAACATTTTCCTCTCATGTTTTCTACAGGTTATTCTTTTTTCTATTCTAACATTTTATTTCTAGTTTTCTAATTTGTTTCCATTGTGCACGGGTTTCTAAAATAACTTCTACAAATTTCTATTTTTCTTTCTCACTGCAGTTTCTCCAAAATAGTCTAAAGTTTAATTTTTATAATATCTAATCTAAATCTGCCAACCATTATTTTTTTTTGTCTATTCTTTGGTTTTACACAAAGAGCTTTATTTTATGAAAATAATATCACTATAGCATCAAATTAGGGCCTGCGTTGAAAATGGCCGAATGAAATTTGTTACAGGGGTGGATAAAATTCCATAGAGGCATTGCAAAGAATACAGTGGCGTTTAAATCTTAAGAGGGTGAAGAGGGAGTACGATTTATACCCTGGCGGCTCTACGGCCGGGTCGGGGGTGGGGCTCCTGCCCCACCCGTAGGGCTCGGCCCTGTGTGTGGGATAGGGGGTCCCAAACCCCCACCCATGCAAGCTGCCCTCAGCTCTGCACAGGGTCGGGGGTGGGTTTCCCACCCCACCCGCAGGCCTCGACCCTACGTGTGGGATGGGAGTCCCAAACCCCGCCCACGCAGGCCGAGCGCAGAGCTGAGGGCCGAACTCTTTTTTTTTGTTAAAATAACTTTCAAATAAAATAAAAACCTAAACCTAAAATTTTGATTTCCCCTCTTTCTATTAGATGTCTTTCACTTATGAAAACAACCACCATTAACTTAAAAATTAATACCTAATATTAATATATATATATACTATGTAAAAATATATATATATGTATTATATATATTATTAATATTTTATTCTATGTGTTTTTTTTGACCGAGAATAAATAAAAGAAAACAACAATTTAAATTTATAAAACAATGGCATTATATATATAGTCTTTTCACAATGAGATTTATATAATGAGACATTCCAATACTGCCTATCTCATTTTTTTAAAAGTAAAATGACTAACATAGGATATTGAAACAATGTATAAGGATATAATTGTATTTTGCTAAAAGAACCAAAATGACCATTTATTTTCCTCTTTATCCATGATAATATAACCATAAAACAAGTAGACTATTTCTTTTCTCCTTTTTCTTTCCAGCAAATTTACTTATGCAATTCATATATAACAAGGTAAGGAGAGAGAGAGAGAGAGAGAGAGAGAGAGAGACCTTCTTTCACACTAGTATATATTTTTCCAAAAGCGTAATATGGTAAAACTTCAACACACCCATTATATTAACAATACACCAAAAGTTATACATATAAACTTACACAACAATGCTCACAAGGGAGAGATTGACTCTCATAACTACACAACCATTACAAAGCCAAAGAGGTTGAGGCAACCATGATACCTTACTTTACAACTCAACACATAATACCATTGTTTCTCTTCCAAACTCCAAAACTAAAAGTACTCCAAGAGCCACCAAAACTTGCCAAAACACAAAGAAAGTTCTCCAAGCCCATGGAGAGCTCACCTCCCAACCTTAGGCTTGCAAGCAAGCCACCCCCAAGCTAGGAGGCCATCTAAATAACTGGTATCATACTCAAAACAAGGGATTCCAAGCACACATAAACACTCATGAAAAGCACAATAACATCCTCCCATGGAGTCACACAAAACTAATCCATTCAACATGGATTTAGTGGGTGAGAGAGTGGACATCTCTCATGATGATGTTCTACTTTCACCCTCTGGCATTCTAAACATCCTGCTACAAACCTTGCAGCATCCCTCTTCATTCCTTTCTAGAAATACAGTGGTTTCACACTGGCTAGAAGTTTCATCACTCCCAGATGTCTTGAATAGCATGCAGAATGAACTTCTTTCCACATGATATTCCTTAACTCCTCAGAGTTTGGAACGTACATCCTTCCTCTAAATCTAAGTTGTCCATCTGGGTCAAAGTAGAATTCATCATACCTCAAATCTTGAGGATTATCCAAGAGAACTTGCTTAGCTTGCTCATAGTATTCATCTCCCTTGGATTTTTTGTAACACCTAATTTTTGAAATCAGAATGAATAGAAATCATCGAGGAGATATGTCTCCTTCGACTTAGGGCATCTGCCACTCAGTTTTCCATGCCCTTAATGTAATTGATCTTGAAATCATAGTCAGATATCAAATCTAACCATCTCCTCTGACGAGCATTAAGATGTGGTTGAGTAAACAAATATTTAAGACATTGACAGTCTATCCTTAACTCAAAGGGTTTCCCAAGCAAATAATGTTGCCACATTTGTAGTGCATGCATAACTGCTACTAACTTGAGATCATGTGGAGCATAATTTTGTTCATATGTCTTTAGCTTTCTAGACTCGTAAGTGATTACTCACCCTTATTGCATAAGTACACTGCCTAATCCTTCCCCCAGGCATCATTGATGACTATAAAATGACCCTCTAGATCAGGCACTTTTAGGATTGGTATGATAGTGTCACATCTCATACTTTTCATACTTGATTGAATGGTTAGAAATGTAATAATTACATAGGTTGGTTAAATTGATTGCTTCATCTATTTCGTTCGCTTCAGCTATATTGGGACTAACTTATTAATGGTTTTATGAGTTTGACTTTTGCAGTCTTGTCAACGACAAGAGCATGGCTCAGGTAGGGGAGTCCTAGCTTCATGGCAACATTTATCGGGTTGTATCTGGAATTTCCACACACTCACGTAGTTTGCTTCTTCTTGCATTGCATTGCATGTTTGACTCTTTGAACGTTGTGTTACATACTGTTCTAATGAGGGTTTGATTGGCTTGATGACTCGTCTTATGTTATCAAATCTCTTTTGTTAATCGAGGTGTAATTAAGTTTTGTCCTTCATTCAAATTGTCGTTTAGTCATATAAGTATTCTTACTTGCAACACCTGTTTTACAAGAGAAAAGAAGTTAGTCTTGTAGGTGAAATACTGCAAAAATATACAATAATAATAATAAATATATATTCCGTGATGGTAAATGGTATAAATAATTAAATATAAAATTATCTACTTTAAAATTAAATTTGATTAAAAATATGCTAAAGTAAAACTAAATTTAAGAATAGACTAACAATATTCTAATCTTACCTTACTTGAAATTTAGTATAAAAAAGAAAGCCTTGAGATGTTTTACCTTCTTATTTTTAGAGAGGATTATTTTTATAAAAATAATAACACAATCTAGTAAATGGGAAAAAGAAAAAGAAAACTGCAGTTAACTTATGCAAATAAAGAAAGATAGCATGCATGCGAAGGGGGGAAGCGATCAATGCATGAGGGAATCAAATCTAGGATTCCAAAAACAATAAAAAGAAAAGAAATAACGGAGAAAAGAGGACAGTGTGCATCAAAAAGGAGAAAGGATTGAATCATTGGATGGGGTACGGTTTGCAGCATTTTTGGTCAAGGGGACGAATTGCCTCAGAAAGGCACTGGTTGCGTCATTGAAACAGGTATTCTCCTCAAACGGTATCTACTTTGCATGTTAGAATTTTTGCTTGGGAGTAGTTGCTTAAGTTGAATTTTTGGCCTTATCTTTTGTCTAGAATCAGTTCTTAATGGACGATAAACCTCTTACCTATGACCGATATGTTTATGCTAATCTTAGAGACAAGCTAAAAATGCATTCCATGATAGAAATCCATCGACAAGAGTATGGAATCACCTTGTATTCCGTCTAGTTTTTGCTCTTTTTAGAATCCTTGGCAACTTTTGAAAAAGTCGGTCTTTATTGTAATGAATCATCCTCTTTAGGATAGATCAGTCTCTGTTGTAAACGTCCTCCCATTCGCTGAATGCCTCTGCTAAAGTGGGGCACAAAGCCACTCTCAAAACTCAGGCATCATTCTCTTGTCTAATCGAATTAAACCTTAAATCGCCCTTTTCTACTAAAACAATCTTGCTGTTGAAATATTAACCTCCTTAAGTTTGGCAATTCTTTTTATATTTAAAGTCTCTGTGTATGGATCTTCCAGAATGGCATTTAAGTTAGATAGTTGGGTCTGAGTAAATAATATTTTCTTCTAGAATCAATTGTAGATCTCCAGCATCATTCAATCGATCTGTAGTTATTGAAAATCTTTCCAATAAAAAAAGCACGATTAGCCTTTTTGTTAAAGCGATACCCTCCTCTCATTAGGTAAACGCTGTACTAGTTGATTCAGAAATAAATCAACAATCTGGATCTATTTTGGGATTTTTTGCTCTCTGTTTTGATCTTCTCCAAATTTTCATTATTTTCTTATACTTGGAGCTACTCTCTTTAAATCGACCTTCGGTGACTACATTCACCTTGTTCCATATGACCTTTGAATTATGAGTCAAACTATGATCTGGTTCACTTACCTCACTTGAAATCGACCTTGTAGATTTATGTTTCTTTTTCGTTTTATGTTTTTATCGATTTGCTGCTACAGCAGCACTTTTTTCATCATTCTTCATTTTACATAGTGCAGACTATGCAGGTCAATCAACAGACAATTAGTTGCTTCTTTTTTAAAAAAATTATATCAAACTTAATTACAGTTAATTTTGGCCAATAAACATAGGGCAATTACTTACCATATGATTATTCTGAATAAGGTATAAAATTGCTATTGATTGTTTGACCATTGAAGTGGATGATAATTAAAGAAAACAATGTTAAAATCTAAAAATTAGTTAACTAAAAATGTAGAATCACGCCAGCTGTCCTCATAAAGAGAAACGATACAACCAAACCATTAAACTGAATCATTTTTTGCTCAGAAATCTCTATAAACGCATGTAAAAGTGTTACTAAAGCTTGATGGAATATAAACATTCTTGACTTATGCCAAATCCTACTTGAAGATAGACATGTAAGGAAACCTTTTTATTTCTTATCAATGTAAGGATTTTTTTTTAAGTCAGTAATGCAGTAATTAACAACTTTTGGAATTGAATAGACTACGAAGTTACACTTAAAAGAATCAAATTATTTATCTCTTATACTAATGTTCATTCAAACATAGTTTAATTCCTTCAAATTGATATATGTTACGTTTATGAAATGCATGAAATCACTTCGTTCTCTTCTTGGAAGTTTCTGACAAATGATGATTACTATACATAGAGTGAGTTGTTTACTTTGATTTTGCTTACCTTCATCATTGTATTAGAGTTATGAAGGAAAGATTGTCTTCCGAGACAGGTATTGAATGTGGGTTAATATGGAAGTGAGTTTTCTTTTTCAAGACTTGCATGCCGTTACAACGGATAGATGCTTTGGCCAAAGCAAATAGAATGTTGAAATAGACATGCACCATTGAAATAGATGGACTTTTTCCTAGCTATACATTGTATATTTTCCCTACCATATCCTATTGATGAGATGCTACATTCATATTAGTGATGCATGTAGATTTATAGGCACATACCAGATTCCACCCTGCAAATGTTTCCAGGTTGCTAGGCTCTTCGAGCAGGGTCAGGCATCCTTCAGTTTGAAGGATACCAGGGAAGTGCAAGCTTCCTAGTTGGGCGGAAAAAGTGCCTGAACCATGTTCTTGTCCTTCGATGCAGCAGATGGCCGGTTGGTCGATGGCAGTCGAGGACTCCTTGATAGATTTATTTGACATTGATGATAGTTGTACTTCTTGTATTTAAATGATTGTAAGGTTTGATGCCATTATTCGACACTTGTAATATTATTTCTACATACTCTGTAAATGACTTCAGATGTATCTATATACGCATTGTAATTATGGTTGTACTTTTACTTATGAACCTGAAAACTTGCTTGGACTCTTGAATGTTATCTTAATATTTTTCCTTCGGAATGATGAGAAGAAGTTATTTTTACCATATTTGATTTTACTTTCAGTAAATCTTTGTTTTACTCCAGTTTCTTATGATGTGAATCTCTAGTACTTTACAGGTAGTTAACTTTTCTTTTAGCTAATCAAATGCCTCCTGGCATTTTTCTGACCAATCAAACCTTTTACCTTTCCTTTGCAGCAAAGTAATGGGGTAGGCAATCCTTGAAAAGTTGGCCAAAAATTTCCTATAATATCTTGCCAAACCCATGAAACTTTGGACTTCATGCACATTTTTCGGTGTAGACCACTCAAGAATGCATTTGATCTTTCCTAGGTCTACTGTAATTCCCTCTGCTGAGATTATATGACCCAGGTATTGTACTTCTTTTTGGAAGAAAGTACACTTTGAGAGTTTACCATATAGTTTATGTTCTCTCAGTCACTAAAGAATGATTTGTAAATGCTAGAGATGTTCTTTCTCATTTTTAGAATATATCAGAATGTTGTCGAGAAACACAAGAAGAAACTTATCCAGACAGTCTTTGAATATGTTGTTCATTAAATTCATGAATATCGCAGGTGCATTCGTTAGTCGAAAGGGTAGGACTATGAATTCATAGTGTCAATATCTTGTTCTAAAGGTTGTTTTATGGATATCTTCATCTTTCAGCCTTAACTGATGGTATCTGGATCATAGATCGATCTTAGAGAACACAGCTGCCCCATGCATTTGATCAAAGCGATCATCAATACGTGGCAATGGATACTTATTTTTTATCATCACTTTATTAAGCATACAATAGTCTATACACAAGCGCAGTGTACCATCCTTATTTTTAAAGAAGATCACCAGTGCTCCCCAGGGTGAAACACTAGGTCTTATCAATCCTTTTGCCAACAACTCCTGTAGTTGAGCCTTTAACTCCATCAACTCTGTTGTATCCATTCGATAAGGAGCTTTGGATATAAGTTCTGATCCTGGAATTATATCTATGGAAAAGTCAAAAGCTCTCTTCGGAGGTAATCTAGGTAATTCATCTGGAAATACATCCTCAAAGTCTCATAGGAAAGGATACTTCTCCATATTTGATCTTTCTTGATCTATAGATTCCTCTTTTTCCATTCCTTGGAATTTATTAGATTCATAATACATTAAGTCATCTTGAAAGGTGAAATCTTTGTAATCATCCATCTTCTCCATTTTAATAGCAAAGAGTTGGCACCCCTTTCACTTGGCCCTCTTCAATTGTAAGGCAAATATTTTCCTCAACTTAATCTCTCTAGAATTACCTTGCAAAAAAAATCTATTTCTAAGGTCATCTAGGCATTCCACTGTTTTAGCAAAATAGTCTACCTTAGCCCTATGCCTCCATAACCAGTTTATTCCTAGGATGACATCATGAGATCCTAAGGGTGCTACATAAAGGTTTACTTAAGTTGAAAAGCTTGGAAGTTCAACCTTAGCTTCAAACAAACATTGCTCTACTTGAGCTCTTGTCTGGGTAGCATAATCTACTAACTATGATTTATCCATTTAACTAGCTTTTCTAGATATTTTCTCTAATACTTTTGGTGAAATAAAGCATTCAGTAGCTACAGTGACTATTAAAACTAAAATCAGAACACCAAACAAAATACCTAGAGTTTCAACTAGAGTAATATGGTACTTTGCCTACCAATTATCCAGTGCTACATGGATTCTTTGTTGGAAAGCTACCTGCTACAGTGGTAAGGGATTTCCTCATGGTTGCAGTCCTTGTGTCTTTTTAGGGCACTGATTAGCATAGTGGTCACCTCCACATAAAAAACACCCTCTAGGAGGTCCTCGACTTTCAAAGGGATTTCCTAAGTTGTTTTTGTCCTTCTTGTTGTTGTTGTTGTTATTTTTCTTGTCATCTCTGGACTCATTCCGATTGTTTTAGAATCCCTTATCACCTTTCTTTGGGAAATCCTATTTATCACCCTTTTTCTTGAATGTTTGAGAAGATTGTGACCAATTAAACTTCTTGTGGTTCTTTTCCCAATAAATAGATATAGATTTGAGCTTCTACTCTTGCTTAATGGCCTTTTCATAAACTTGGTCCATAGTAGTTGGACTATGCACATCTACCTCACCTCCCTATTTGAGCATTTAGCCCCAATGAACTTTCATATACAGAACCTTTCATCTTGCTGGTATTGATGAACATACTTAAGGAGACGAGTAAACTTCTCCCAATACTCATTCACTGAGGAGTCACCTTGTCTCAAGATCTTAAAATCCATGAGTTTCTGACCAAAATACAGTTGTGGTAACTATCTTTTCCTAAAGATTACTACAAACTTATCCCATGTTAGACTTAGTGAACTCAGACCCAATTCCATCTTTTTATTCATCCACCAAGTGCATGCTTCTCTAGATAATTGATATGCTCCCCATACTGCCTTAGTTATTTATGAATAGTTCCTGATTTCAAAATATTTTTCCATTTTGATGAGCCATGCCTCTACGACATCTCCACTCACGGTTCCATCAGATTTAGGGGGGTGTGACCTTCTTCATGTCCCTAGACAATTTGAGGGCTAATTGGTTTCTCTTTTCCTCATCTGATCTTGGTTCTGAATTATTTTCCCCATGTCCACACTGGGTGGTGCATTCATGATGATTTTCATCCTCACCTTCATGGGGTGTTTCTTATTTAGGTCTACTCTGACCTCTAACCTCTTGTGCTAGGTTACCAATCTCGCCCTTGTTTCATTGAGCATTGCAAGAATCTAGTCCAATTTTGCATTAGAGTTGCCAGAAGGTTGCCCTACCACCTAGCTATCTCCAGGATTGGTTCTAGTTCGAACCATGTTGAAATTCTACTTCTCCTAAAGTTTCCATGTTAAGCATTCAATTAGTTTTCTAATAAATGCATCCATCTCTAAACATTACTCAATTTTCATTCATACAATCTTTGAAGAAAAGAGCAAAATTCTTGCCAAAATTCCAAATTTTGTTTTATAATATCCTCGGATTACATAGTATCCTTATTTATTACAAACTTTGACACCTTGCGACTTCAAGTCACTGTCAGAAAGGGAAATCTTCTCAAGTTCATCCTCATCCTTGAAGACTACCAAACTAGACCTGAAAGGTGGATGTACTCGCAGGTACTCATCCATAACTTCTTGACTAATGACAAGGGAATTAGGACCACATCTAAACGGTAAATCCCTATGTGCAAAAGGTTTGATTGGTTCCAACTTAGGAATAGGTACAATGGTCTTAGCTACTTTATCCCTCTACCTCTTTTCCTGCTTGATATGCTTAAGCGCGTTAGTGAAGGTCTCAGAGTCATCTAACCATGCACCTTCAGTGTAACTAGTATTGTCTAGGAGTTTCATTTTTTAGGCTCGATCCTTCATAGTCTTTAGGTAACGTTCATTTCCTATTACCTTCTTCCTTGGGGTTTGTCTTGTTCTTACCATGCTGGCAAAAGAACATTCAAACATTAGCAATTGATAATGTTTCAAGAAAAATTTTCATGTAGTGAGCTCATGGGTCCATGTATTGAACCAGGTAGCTCTGATACCATATGTAACAATTCTACCCATACAACAAAGTAAATATTTCAAATCCTTAGAAGGTAGGAAATGAAAAATTTATTTTTCTGACATCATCATTTGCATTTGCATAATTGACATCATAAATCATTTCGCAATGAAATAACATCTCATTTCAATTTGTAAAAGAAATACATTTTTTCAATTACAATTATCATATATGATTTATAATCAAGTAATAGATTTACAATTTACAAATAAATACAAGGTCAAGACTTTCATATCTATTTCACAAGTCTCAGTGTGTCATTTACAAGAGGGAGAGCATCACCCAAGCACTTTACCTACATCCACAGACTGGCAGTCCCTCACACACATTCCATCTAGAAGTGGCCCTACCCTTCAATGAAGAGTATAGACTAAGGACCCCCTAGTAATGCCATCTAATTTTCTAGTGTTGTGTCCAACATAACCAACACGGTCATACAACTATAGACTCCTTCTAACTGAGTATGACACTACTATATGGTTATGAAATTTGGAGCACAGTGAACCGACAAGTACAAGCAGAGACTTTTGCACAAGTACTTTGGCCAAAGTTTTTGAATAATATCAACCACTTAAAAAGTGGAGTCGTACGTTCACCCACCTATAACTCGACTTGGAAACCTTCAATGACCTATGGTTAACTTAAACTTCTGTTTGACCAAAAGGTTTAACTTTTCGTAAGGATCTTATTTGTATAGAGAAGACTCATTAAGTCAATACATGAC
This sequence comes from Cunninghamia lanceolata, assembly GCA_027924645.1. Classification (NCBI taxonomy): domain Eukaryota; kingdom Viridiplantae; phylum Streptophyta; class Pinopsida; order Cupressales; family Cupressaceae; genus Cunninghamia; species Cunninghamia lanceolata. The sequence goes on along the minus strand of BSBN01000910.1, from coordinate 883,278 downwards.
TAATTTGGTTAGTATCTCTGACTTTGAACACCCATGTCATACTCTAGTAACCTCTAGGGTCTTGGCTACTGCCACTTGTTCAAGTCCTTTTTATTAACCATGAGAGTAACTACTCTTATGTTATAAGCACTTTAGTTAAACATGACAACAAAGTGTCATCGACTCGACGTTCTTGGTCTCCAATAATATTATATTGGCAATATGCCCAGTAAGTTCCACAATACTATAGTATCTTTTTAAATAAAAGTTTACTTCTTTGTAAAAAAATTTCAGGGTTTTGATATAAAACATATGGTTCTATTCACGAAGAACACCATATTAGTTTTGATTAATCTATGAGTATAACCTCGTTTGAATTCTCATAAAAAAATCCATTTCTTGTATTGCTTAGTCCTCATTGGTTTTGTTTACTACATTGTCCAAACTTGGACATCTACCAAAAAAAATGTCCATCACTAAGTTTTAATAATACACCATATATTTTATATACCCATGAGAATATCCTTCTCAAAATGTTTGAATAATAATTTCAAGAATTAGTACAGATAGTCCACTGAGAAACGTGAGTCTAGAGAAGATAAGAATAGCTAAACTAAACATGATACACAGTATTTTATCACTACATTCAATATACAAGATAAACTCTTGCTTACTACAAGTGAAGTTTTCATGGCCTTTCAGTCCACAGGCATCATTTGCTACAAGTGACATGTGTATACATCACCGCCTTTATATAGGCGTGAAATGAATCAAAGAATCAAAGCCTCTATACTGAGAAAATAAAAAAATATGATCAAAATGACTGTTTGAACATGAGTTCAATATATATAATAAGAAAACTTGCCTATAAATCTCATTATCACTGCACTTCATCTCAGGGTTTTTAGTCTTCGATACTTGTCACAGTCTTTCCAAGATTTAACCAGTGGTTATTGCTTCCTTTATCAGTCGCTATCAGTAAACATGCAATTTCTTCCTACAAGAACCATGCCTCTATTTCAAATGCATGAGACTATACAACCAAAATCTAAAGAGCAAATCATTGTTCTATTCTCTCATCATTTCCCATACCAATTTAAGACCAAAAAAACTCATTTTGGTTTGCCACTTTGTGGCTTTATACCCGACAAGAGTCCCAGTCCAATAACCAAGCATATCGGCCTAAACTGAGGCATGGATACCAATCAATAATGTCTTCCCAAAGGCTTTGGCTTAGAAAATTTTAAAACATTAAAGTTTAGTTAGAACCGCTACCTCAAAAATGGGAAAGGTGGTGCTACCACTCCCACCATCTTTTATTTAGCCTTCTATGGTGGCTTTTCCTGCCCATGAAGTACAGGATCTATCACAAGTTTTAACTAACAAGGAACGTTTATATATATATATATATATATATATATATATATATATATATATATATTTGAATAGTATTAAGAGTACTAAATAGAATATACATATATATATTTGAATATACATATATATATTTGAATACGTATATATATTTGAATATATATATATATATATTTATTTATTTATTTATATATATATATTCAAATATATATATGTATATATATATATATATATATATATATATATATATATATATTCAAATATATATATGTATATATATATATATATATATATATATATATATTCAAATATATATATATACATATATATATTTGAATATATATATATATATATATATATATATATATATGTATATTCTCTTTAGTACTCTTAATACTATTCAAATATATATATAAGTATTTATCCCGCATATATATATATAGATATATATATCTATATATATTATCTACATATATATCAATTTCGCATAATCGATACACATAGTCAACATATCATTCTATAGTTTTAATTTTTGTTATAGGAAAAGAGACCAAGACACAACTCAACTCGACTAGGTTCGACCTTACCTATCAATTTTGAAAATAACTCAATTGACTTGACATGGTTTAAAATAGACCTATGTGAGTGTATGGAAACTTAGATGGTAATACCCAATTTTCTGAAGTTTATTCCCCTCTCCTAGGTGACACTCTCCCTCACTCTCTAGAGGGCAAGAAATTATTCTGCATTTCACTTAGAGAAACATTCACGTAGGTAGCTATTAAAAATCACAACATAACATAATGTGTATTAAATATCATATATTCATTCAAATGCAAAAACATCTTATTGCATATTATTTCATCAAAACATTAAACATTATAATGACATCATATTGCATCAAAATAGTATTTAACATAGAAGTTAAAAGTAAATTGGTCCATCAAACTTGGGGTGTAATAGATGGTTTTGAATGGATCCAAAATAGCCCTAGAGTCTCTTTGGAGGGTTTCAAAGGGAAATTTCAATGCTCGCTAGAGAACGTCAGTTGCAAGGCACCGTGACTTCTTATTTTGACACCTTATGTTTAGCTTGTGTTTCTTGTTATTTTTTTATTGTAGTTGTGTTGCCACATAGTTGTTTTGTTTTGGTCCTTGTTTCATTTGATCCATGTTTGTAAAAGGGTTGGGGCCTAGTGGGATTCCTATTTTCCAGCTAAGTATTTACAAAATCTTTCCAAATCCATTAAATTTTCCTAAGGGGTCCTTGTGCTTTTGCCTTGGTGCATGTTGCTAAACCCCTAGTTTTAGCTAAGTCTGAAACCCTAAAAACCCTAAAAAATTGGTTGTCTAAAATCTTATGGATCCTCCAAATTCTAGATTCTGCATTTCAACTCCTATGGATCTAAAACCTATCTCAAGCATCTTGCCAGTATATTTTAAAATAACTTAAAGTATAAGTTTGTATTTACCTTTTACTATTTACCTTTCTTATGTAAATAGTAAAAGGTAAATACAAACTTATACTTAAATGTTATTTTAAAATATATTGTCCTGTCAATTTCGGGACCTGAGGAAATTTTGGGACTTGAGGGCATTTCAGGACCTGAGGCAATTTCGGGACTCCAAGGCCTGATGGGACTTTTGGTCCTAGTCCAAAATCTTCTCAAATCCCATGAATTTTCAAGGTGAATTTGTAGGTGCAAATGTTCAAATTTTTAAATAATTTTTTGAGTAAAGGGTTAAGTTTTTGATGCAGTTCCAAGTCAAACTTTCGGTTTTGAATTTTGGCACTTTTGGTCCCGTAGGGATTTCAAGACTTGTCGGGACTTTTGGACTTTTTTCAAAAGTGTCCAAAAGTCCTAAGTCCTCCTTTCGACCTGACACTCGTTGAAGGCCCAGGAATGTCCAAAAATGCAGGAAACATGCCAACAACTTCTAGGATCGCCATTAATGTGAAATGGGTAGTTGAAATTTATGTTTTTATTGTAGTTGGTGGGGTTGTTGGGGGTTTTCCCACCCATTTCAGCCTCATATCTAAGTTGTGCAGGTTCAGAAATACTTCAAGGGCTCCAAATCACACCATGTCCAGTTGCAGAGAAGTAATGGGGTGGTGAAGCAGATGAAAGATAGTGTGCAGTAGGGGTTGTGCAAAGAATGTCTCCATGATTGTTTGTATGTATTTAGGGTTTTCCTGTTATCACATTTGCTGATAAGTTTCTATTGGGCATTTGAAAATGTGACATTATTTTAACTATATTACTTGAGCTTTGTAATTGTCATATGTTCTTTACATTGAATGCATGCAGTTCGTTCTAAATTACTAAGTGTGTTTAAAGCACACAACCTGCAATCTGATACAGCATATGCTTAGATAAATTTTTATTTGTTTCCTTTCCATTATTTTTCTGTCACTTGTGACTCTGTAGCCCAATTGGACTGGCATCGGTCTTGGCTCCATCAGACCAATCTCATATCATTTAAAATAAACAAACATTTACCAGTGGTTTAGGGGAAGAACCATCATTCTTGTGCATGCATACTTGCATGGTTTGTATTAGCGATATAGGGGTTTTATGATAGCTAGTTGTTCTTGGTTCAGTGACAGTTTTGGGATCAAGATAACGAGTTGGGTTTGGTTGTTCATTGGGTTTTAGTTGTTCATCTGGTTTAAACTCAGCACATGTTAAGGTATACCCCTTAGAATATCCCTTTAGAATTTAGCTAAGCTCAAAGTGCAAGGGGTGAAACCCACTCCTGTAGAGTTGGCCTTCAACCCTCCAAGTTCCATTGATGGACCGATTAAGCTTGCATGACGATAACCCTGGCCTTGTGAGTGTGATTCTATCCTAGGAAGTGGAGTTGTGGTTTTGGGACCCAATAGGGCCCTTTCAAAAACCCACTTTTTACCCTTAATCAAAAATAGTTATTCTCTTTTACTTTTAAACTATTTAAGAATTATTTTAATTTTTTTACTTAAAAGTTATTTTGTTACACCCTTTTTTTTGTGAATAACTATTTAAGACATATTTTAATTATTTAAATTATGTTATTTAGATAATTCTTGGAAAAGACAAGTTTTTATTTTAAAATTTGAATATAAAATGCTTATGTTATGATGATTATTCTTTCATGTATTCATGGATGCATAATGTCAGATTTGAATGACGATTTGATTGTGAAATTTTAAGTTTGATTGATATAATTATTAGAAAAATTGATAGATGAATGAAATGCAATAATGAATTTGAATGATTAATGAGATTTTGTGAATTTTATTATGATGTTACAAATTGATATGAAATGATTATCGACTTTATATGATATGTGTTTATATCTTATCGAACTAACTACTTTGATGTTGTAATGAGGTGAATGTAGGTACAGTTTAGTCCCCCTCCCGATTGAGGAGGGAGAGTATCATCAGGGAGAGGATCGCATATCAAGATGATTCAGTGATTTGTACCATGCACCAGGAACTCATGTATTTGCACACACCATTGTTTCAAATGTCGTGATTCTTATTAGTTATTCATGTAAAATATTTTTATATCTTGGTCTAGCCATGTCGTTATTTCATATTAGGTGTATCGTTCTTGATCTTGCAAATATCTTGGTCATTGTCATCACCACTTCGAGTTCAAATAGTTTTGACAAGTAATTGTCATATGATTGTGATTATGGGGTAGGATTTCAATCCTCTGTTTTATTTTCTAATTATACTCTTGTTTTGGGGATATGGGTTCTAGGGATCAAACCAAATTTTACTCTCTTTCGTTTATGATAAAATGTCTTAGGTTTTATTTATAAGATAGTTATTGTAAACATATAAATGCATATATGCATGTGGAATGCATACATATGCAAGTGTATGTTTAAAATAAGATTGTCTAAATTCTATAGCCCTATACAGGCCAATTTCTATCATAATAAACAGCTATGAGCGGTTGTATTGCATAATACAATAGGGTCAATTTATACAGACCTCTATCAATTATTTGTTGGAATAGAAGACTGTATTGCATAATACAATAGGGTTGATTTATATAGACCTCTATCAATTGTTTGTTGAAATAGAAGATATTGTATTGCATAATACAATAGGGTTGATTTATATAGACCTATATCAATTGTTTGTTGAAATAGAAGAGGTTGTTTTACATAATACAATAGGGTCAGATTTATGCAGACCTCTATCAATTGTTTTCCTAACTTAAAAGTGACTACATAGAATACTATAATAGGTTCAACTCATTTAGACCCACATCAATTGTTTATCTATACTAAAAGAGGCTTAAAAGGGTCAATATCTACCAGGCCAATGGAGGTATGTAATCTCTGTTTCAAAATCCTTCATATGGATGACTTAGACCATATTTGATTTTCTTCCTTTTGTCATTAAACAATAATTCTTTTGAACCTTAGTCGCTTCATGAAATTTGTAGGACTATTTTATTATAAGTATGATATAACCATTATCTATACTTTGTTTTCCTTATACCTACCAATATAGTGTTGTGGGGAACATTAGAAAATTATATCTCTGAATCCAATAGTAGTATGTATCCTTTGAAGAGGAAATTAAGAAGTTAAACTGTGGTTCAGTGTTATGGGAAAAATAAAAAGAAGGAAATGTTTATTTTTATGTGGTAGTTACATATATAAGTTCAGTTCATTATGACAACTTGTTGTGCTTGAATTCTTTATCCCTACAACACAAACAAGAACATTAGAATGTAACCAATGTCTAGTATTAATTTTCTTATTGCAAATAAAAGATTGGAAAGATTTATCACTGTTTAGAAATAAGGAAAGTTAGTCTTGGTAAGATCCTTATGCAGAAAATTTGATGAAAACACATACAGGGTTTATAGGAAACATTTAGACTAAATTTGTGTGTGGAGAAGTTCTTAGCTTTGAGATCTAGAGTGTTAAGATAATGGGGGGTGATAAGGTGAGGATGGAACCCATGAACTGTAATGAATTCAAGGAAGATCAGCAAGTGTGGAGCATTGCTTACGAAGGAGGTATTACAGCTTTCATGGAGTCCCTGAATGGCTACGATGAAAATTTGAAGACCCAGTTTGCTGAGTCTTGGGACAGGAGGTGCTCGATGGAAATAGGTGGAGTTAAGTTTGTTTTATTGAAGGCCTCGATTGCTACTACAACAGGTTTGCTGTGCATGGGAAATAGACTTAAAAAATAGACCCGCATCCCAGATTTGGAGGGTTTGAAGTTGTTCTACAAGAAGGGGGAGAAACAAGTCAAGCTACAAGGTGGCTTCGAGAGGGAGAGCCTGGTTGCACCTTGGAACCGGGTATGTTTCCTTATTATGAAGTATTTCACCCTAGAGGGTAGGTATAGAGTGTTTTACCATTACCATTTTGCCTTTTTAAACCACTTTCATCATAAGGCGCTGGTGAATTTCCCATCTTTCTTATTGTCTAGCCTTGAAATCTCTACCCAGCATTATAAGAAAGTCTATGAAGAGGATCTCGAGTCATTACCGGTGCCTTTGCATCAAGGCCTTATTTTTTGCCTATATCATTATCATCTAGCCTTGAATCCTACAAAACCCCTTGCTACCAACCCTGTAGAGGAAAGCTCTAATGATGACTCTGAGGATAGAATTCCCTTAAGCACTAGACTTGCTAAGACTTCCACCCCTTTGACTTCCCAACCCACCTCCCTGTCCAACCAGCCTTTAAGTGGCCCCTCGGGACCCTTATCTAGCCCGCCAATATCTAAGACCACCTCCTTTTCAGGTAGCCGTAGCCAGGCCCAAACCTTTGAAACCCCCCATGATAAATCCCATGCTGGCGCTGTTGAAGGTCTATGCAACCTGAAAGGTAAGTTTCTGGCACAGAAGAGCAAAAAACGTAAAGGTGGTAGCTCTGCAAAGAGTAAAAATGCCAAAAAGAGATGTAGTGACAGGAGTGATAAGAAAGAAGTTGAAGATTCAGGAAAAATAGGGAACCTCGGGAATGATGAAGTGGTTATTGTCAAAGATTTAGCTTTTGTTTTGGGTAAAGATGGCAAACCTAGAAGGCCTTCCTTGAGGAGATCTTCTCAGTTGGTGAGAGGCCCTTCTCATGGAATTAAACTTGTGGATTACTCCACTACGATTGAGGGTGAAGACACTGGGTGGGAGGTGGAAACAAAAGAAATTAAGACTAATCCCAAGGAAGATCAGGTGGGTGCAAGTCACTTCATGTCAATGAACAATTCTTTCTATGATACCAATGAGGGAGAAACTGAAGTCCTGGAGACCCTGGATAAGGAGGTTATGAGTGCTAGGAGAGACATGGATTACAGGAAACTAGAAGCGGAGCTGGCCGATGTCAAGTCCCGTCTGGCTGTCATGGAAGACAAGGTGAAGAAGATGATCCAAATGACACTGAAGACCTCCCTCAAGGCTGCTGATGTCTTTGCTACTCTCTAGGTGGACCGGATGAACAACGTGGAATCACTAATGGAAGGCCAAAAAATCTTTTTAATATGTTAACTGATGATTGGAAGACCTTGCTTAGTTAGCTGGTTTATGTTTTATCCTTTTATCAGACTTGTTTTAAACTCGATATATGTTTTGTTAATATTTTTTTGGTTGATTGTTGGTCGGTTGTTGGTGGCTCTAGGCCTACTTTGATGCCTTTTGGCTTTGTTATCAGGTTCTGCTCCTAGGTTAGTAGCTTATCTTAATCAAAAAAATTTAGACTAAATTTAGTTATCTTTCCATCTTAAACAACATTAAAATTAGAAACTGAGATAAATATCTAGTTTTTTTATCCATTTTCAGATGCTATCATAATGGAAGTCCAAATCAAGTCATACTAATAACTTATCAAGTATGATTATGAACTAATAAGCTACAGAGCTTATTATTTCATAATTACACTTATGTGTGGGTATATCTGAGCATATATAATTAGTGGATATACAAGAAATATTTATAAGAGGTGGCATGCCTATATTTGTGAAATGAATGTAGGGTAGATATATATTAAACCCTAATAAGATAATTCTGTAAGTTATTTCTTTGTTTTAATCAACATTATGAGTACAACTCAGCATAGAAAGAACTATGATTTGATAGTAGTACTTTCTCATTGAATTAATTTCAAAGGTGAATATAAATATATTTATAGATAACAATGTACAGATTGAATTTTAGGTACATTCTTATTTATAGGTATATTTATATTATTTATGCTTATTTTGGTACAACTTGAGAAGGAGTAAGAAAATACTCAAATATGAAATTTGTTTTTCATTGAATTTGTAGGATCAAGGACCTGAAAATGTCTAAGATGATTCCTAAGGTTAGATAAATGTGTTGACAAAGAAAACCTTCTTAATTTTCTATCAAAAATGGAATATATGTGTTGTCAAGTTATGAATCTTTCTTGTGGTTAAAATTTGCATTGTGAAACTAGTTTATATCATTACTCAAGATATTGAGTTTGTATGAATTGAGTTGTTTTTGGTCTTAATAGTGTGGAGTCAAGTTGAGATAGGGGTAGTGGACAATGACCCACAGTTCCGTATAGGAATGGGATAATGTTATAAATTACTTTGGCCAAAGTGATGCATAGGTTGCATGCATTATGAGTCCACAGGTCTTGATAGATTATCTATTATCCAGATGTCCTACTTAGATGGAAGAAATCTAGAGTTGTGTGGCAGGTTACAAGTGACAAAGCCATACCTTACACTCAATTCTTGGTTTACATGGTACGTTCACGGAATCCTTTATCTGCTACGCTCACAAAGGATAGGGCGACTTCCAATAGGAAGGTGTGCGAGAGACCGCCGGTCTGTGGATGGAGGTAAAGCACCCGGATGATGCTCTGCCTACACATGGCATCTAGTATGCTATTGAATTGTTACTCAGAGACACGGATGATTATTGAGATAGTGATATTTGATTGTACCTTGATTAATGTATATTGTACTTATATGAAAATGAAAGATTGGGAAGTCATATTCTTAGAACATTATGGCAATATGTTTATTTTGTGCATGCATGATTGCATTATGATATGGAAACTTGTAATCATGTAATCTAAATCTTGATTTAAGATTGATTAGAGCTACATATGTTTATCTTGTAAACTGTTGGAAATGGAATATTCAATGAGATTGTTATTTCAATAAGTGTGGTTTGGTTATCTAGTATGACTATAGATTAGAAGTTTAATTTCTTCAAAGAAATTATGTTTAAGATATTTACATTGCTTCAATGTGAATGATGTACTCATGTTTACATTGTAGTTTAAAAAATATGGTTGAATTTTTAGGACACGAACATAGTTTGTTACACGTGGTATCAGATTATGGTTCAAACACTTGGGCCTATGAGCCTACTTCACAAGAAGTTAACAACATTAGTAACTTTGTGTTTTCCAATCTAACCCTAGTGATTCTATTCTTTGAATGCAAAGATGGGAAGTTCCAGGTCGAATAAATAGGGTGGAAAGAAAAAGAAATCCAATCAGATAAAAATAAAAGGAAAAATTGTAGCACCCTCAGCTTCTGAAGAAGATGTTTGGCTCTCCGATACTGAAACCTTGGTGGTAGCCTTGGATCAAATTAAGTTAGAAAGGAAGAATCATTTGAAGCTTACTACCCCCACCATGACTAAAGAAAATAAACCCTCAAGGCAGTTTGCGACATGCCCTTTGGTTGTGGGTGTAATGTGCCAATCTTGAGTAGTGAGATGAAAGAGGAGTATCTGCATGTACATCCTACCTTGAGATGGGTATTACTAGACTCCGATGGAGAAGAAGAACTTGAGGAGGTTTCATTGTCTAATTAGTACTTAGAATCTATGTAACCCAGAGAAACCTTATCTAAATAAGGATGTATATGTCCACTATTATATGAATAAAACTACTTTTCTCCTATTTTCATCAAAAGTGTGATGTTTAATTATGTTAAAACTTTACATCCTAAGTTTGGTGTATGATATTTAATATTGTATTATTTTATGTAAGAATTTTGCATTTTATCTTTTCCACACCAAACCATAGGCTAACGATTCTACATTTTGACTTACCAAGTTCAATCATGGTTTGAAATAGAATAAACAATGGAGGTACTCAGGAAGGATTGGGACAAGCTACAAGAAATCCTGCATCTAAATTGGATCAAATCATTGCAGTCTTGAATGAAACCAAAGAAAGGTTGGCAGATTTAGACTAGGAAGTCAAAGGGCCACATAATCAATGGGATGGCGAGGAGAGAAACTAAGAACATAGTGCTCATGAAGGATATAGTGAGTCATGGGCAAACCAAGTGAATCAAGATGAGGTGATAAGGCAAGAAGATGCAAGGACATGACTAGATAATGAGCTTTCCATGGATATGAAAAAGATTACTCCACCAAAATTTGATGGGATTGTATTAGGAGACAAAGCGGAGGCATGGCTCAATGACATGGAAAAATACATTGAAATCATAAATTAATCTGAGATAACCAAGGTAGTTTGGGGAGCTTATCAACTTTCCAGAGAAGCCTCCACCTGGTGGATGAATAAGAAGATGGAACTAGGGATGGATTCCGTGAATTTGATGTGGGACGAGTTCATAGTCATTTTTAGGCAAAGGTGGTTGCCCCAATTTTACTTTGACTAGAAGTTGATTGATTTGTAGAATCTATGACAAGGAGACATGTCAGTGATAGAGAATTGGGAAAAATTCATGAGACTCTTGAAGTATGTACCTCAGTATTAGTGTGATGAATGATTATGTATATGAAAGTTCATCATGGGATTGAATCCATAGATTGGAGGTGAGGTGGATGTCCATGGTCCATCAATAATGGACCAGGTGTTTGAGAAAGGAATCAAACAGGAACAAAAGCTTAAGTCTATATCATCTTACAAAGATAAGTCCTATAAGAAGTTTGGTTGGTCCAAGTCTTCACCCTCCTTCAAAAAGAAGAATTGGAACCATAATACCAAAAAAAATCCAATGGAAAAGGATCCAAGAATAATAAGAATGATTTCTGAGATGGGAAAAGGGGCAATGGTTTCAAGAAAAGAAATGGTAATAAGGGAAACCGTGTAACTGAGAAGAAAGGACCTCCAGATGGTTGTTTCACATGTAGAGGCGGCCATTACGTAAAATAGTGCCCAAATAAAAATCAGGGGGATCAATTCAAGAATCCTTCCTTGCTCTCCCAACAAACAACCTTCCAACAGAGAATTCATATAGATATGGATAACCGTCAAGCAGAGTAGTAGATCGCCCCTAACGATACTTCAAGTACTTTATTTGGTATACCAATCTCAATTCTCATTGATACTGGTGCTATCAAAAGTTTCATAACACCTAGTTTGTTAAGTATGATACCTAGGAGGGTTAGTTATATGGCCAACTCATGGTCAATTGAGTACAAAAATCAAGTAAGACCTCAAGTGGAGCAGTATTTGTTTGAGGAAAAGGTAAAGTTACCCTCCTTTTTGATTGAGGTCAATTTGTATGTAGCTTTGTTGGGATCTTATGATGTCATATTAGGTATGAATTGGTTGTGGCATCATAGGGCAAAAGTGGACAGTTTTGCTAAAACAATTAAGTGCTTAGATGACTTAGGAAATCAAGGTCAAATTCAGGGAGTCAAGTGAGATGTCAAGATCAGACAAGTGTTAGCTATACAGCTCAAAAGAGCTAGAGGAAAGGGTTTTCAACTATTCATAGTAAAAATAGATCAAGTAGAGGAATCTAAGGAGCTATCAATCCCATATTATCCTTTATTTTATGACTTCCAAGATGTTTTTTCTAGAGGAATTGCTATGTCTACCTCCTAAGAGAGATTTTGACTCTTCCATAGACATAGTACCTAGTTTGAAACCCATGTCAAAGACTCCATACAACATGACAACCACAAAGCTATTTGAATTGAAAGCTCATTTACAAGAGTTGATGACCAAAGAGTTGATTCGTCCTAGTGTGTCACCATGGGGAGTGTCAATGATCTTCATCAAGAAAAAGGATGGGACATTGTGCTTATGTATTGACTATCATATGTTGAATAAGGCTACGATAAAGAATAAATACCCATGTCCCGCTGATGATCTTTTTTATCAAATGCATGGTGTGACGGTCTTCTTGAAGATCAATTTAAGGGTTGGTTATCATCAGTTGAGAATAAAAGATGAAGATATCCATAAGACAGCCTTTAAAATAAGGTATGGACACTATGAGTTCACAATATTACCCTTCAATTTGACCAACGCCCCTACAACATTCATGAATTTGATGAATAGTGTCTTTAGAGATTGCTTGGACAAGTTTGTTCTTGTCTTCTTATATGAAATTTTGATATACTCCAAGGATGAAGAAAAATATGCTCATCATTTGAGACTAGTTCTATAGCATTTAAGAGATCACAAATTGTATGGCAAGTTGTTGAAGTGAACCTTTTTCCAAAAAGAAGTACAATATTTGGGGCACATAATCTTTGCAGAGGGAATTATGGTTGATCTTGTGAAGATCGAGGCAATCATCAATTGGTCGGCACCCAAGAACGTGCATAAGGTAGGTAGTTTTATGGGTTTAGCTGAGTAATACAAGAAGTTTGTTCTAAATTTTTCCAAAATTGCAAACCCCATTACCTCACTTCAAAGGAAAGGAAAATGGTTTGAGTGGACTAAAAAGTGTGAGGAATCTTCTGAATTCTCAAGGAGAAACTGACTTCTGCTCCAATTCTTAGAGTTCCTAATTTGGAGGGCCATTTTGTAGTCATCACTGATGCATCAAGAGAAGGATTGGGTGGTGTGTTCATGCAAGATAGGTAGGTTGTAGCCTATGAATCCAAGAAATTGTGACAATATGAATTGAATTATGCTCCACATGGCTTGAAATTTGTGGCAATCATGCATGCCTTGCAGGATTGGAGACACTACTTAGGAAAGCACTTTGAACTTTAGTCAAACAATCAGGGGCTTAAGTATATATTCCCTCAGCCAAACCTGAATGCACGTCAAAGGCATTACCTAGAACCGTTGTCTGACTATGACTTCGACATCAATCATATAAAAGGGAAAGAGAATTGAGTTGTTGATGCTCTTAGTTGCAGGAGGCATATTGCAACAATAGCCATTGTTTAGATGACCTTCTAAGAGAAAGTCCTAAGGAATTCTCCAAGTGATGAGTTTTATGAGCAAGTCAGGGATGCACTCTCAGAAAATTCTCAAGATTCAAGATATAAAGGGTACCAATTTGAGTTAGATGGGTTGTTAAGATACAAAGATAGAATGTTCATACCAAATCAAGGTTGTTGGCAAGAGACACTACTCTGATGAATGTTGAATGTTGTCATTGATGGCAACAAGGCTAAGGGATTCTACCAGCATGGCAAAGAGACTTTACTCCGAAAGAATAAATGACTAAGTATGAGTAGTATACATTATACAAAGTAAGTGATAGTGTTTGAGATGGTATGCCTCCACAATTAAAGACATTTGTATGTGGTTCAGGTATGTTGCTCATAGCTACCTAGTGATCACATGTTCGAATGTTCAAGTCCTAACTTCCTCTGGAAGTCATATAGTGAAATATCTAAGTCCAGGTGAACAGAGTTAAGTCAGGAACAATGCATAGTACCAGAGTAAAAGGGTCTGCATTCCTCCGCTGTGGTATATTTTGTCTTATGGTTCTGAGGAAGCAAAGATACATATCTTGACTACCTAAATCCAAAGTTATAGCCTCTGAAGTTCCTTTGATCATATTCTACAAGTTGTTCTTTATCAGCTTCTAGTTTGACAGTATTTCACTGAGACAGAGAATAGTTCCAACATCTGCATTTTTCTATAAAGGACTAATATGTCCCGCAGATCTGAAGGTATGTTAAGAGGTCAATGAGGAATGTTGGATATGAGTTTTAGAGTCTCATATGGTCCGCATTGGAAGGTTTGGTATGACAGTTGAACTAGTCAAGTATGTACTTAAGGGATAAGCTAACAGGAAAGATTAGATCTATATGCAGTGAGCATATATTGTTTGAAGGATTAATCCAAGTGGTTGAATGATTGATGTTGACCTATATGAAGACTATTGTATGTTTTTTTGGGTCCGCATTCCTGTTTGTGCACAGGATCAAGCCGACAACGTATAACACTTGTATACATGTCTTGTATCTAGGTTGCTGACCTAATTTAGAGATGAATCTTGTTGCGGATATATATACTAGATGAATCTTAGTGTTGGAGTGTGTGTGAGATGTGAAGTGTGTAATAATTTGATATGTGCATGATATAAGGCAGTTTGCAGAGCAGAAAAAGATAGTAAGGGTAGAAAAGCAGAGCAAAAAAAGCAGAGAAGACATTATGAAGACATTTGATTCTGTATATTGAGCTAAAAATGGAACTACACCTCAGCATTTTGTAGATGCATTTATAGCAGTCATCTCTTGGCAGTGAGTTAATCATTCTTCTATCTTTTTTTCTATCTTCTTGGTAGTGAGCCATTTTACAGTGAGCACTTCCTGGACAGCGAGTCCTCGGGCAGTGAGCCTTCATGTAATTCGATATTGCTATCATAATATATTTTGAGCTAACACTCACCGTGGTTTTTCCCTTTTTGGGTTTTCCATGTTAAATCCTAGTGTCTATGTGTTATGAATTTTTGGTTGCTCTTCTTGTGTTTACTTTGCTTTCATGTTATTGAATTTGGTAAATGGATTAATAAATGTGTGAATGAAAAGTTTTTCAGAATACTGATTCACCCCCCCTCTCAGTATTCTTTGTATTCAACAAAGGTGAATTAAAAATTTTGTATTGAAAGAAGCTCATTGTGCCCCTTATTCAGGACACCCAAGGGTAACTAAATTGTTAGTAGACCTAAAACCACTATATTTCTAGAAGGGTATGAAGCAGGAGGCCATAAACTTCATGGCTAGATGCTTAGAGTGTTAACGAGTCAAGGCTGAACACCAGTACCCAACAGGGTTATTATATCCACATAATGTTCCTGAGTGGAAATGGTAGGTCATTAGCATGGACTTCATCTAAGGGCTTCCTAAACCAAGGAACAGTCATGATATGATATTGGTGGTTGTGGACAAGCTCACCAAAGTTTCTCACTTTATTCTGAGAAATTTGACTAATGGAACTCCAGTATTAGCTAAGAGATTTGTCCAGGAAATCTTTCATTTACATGGAGTTTCTGAAAAGATCATCTCAGATAAAGATGTGCAAATGACCTCAAGGTTTTGGCAGACCTTGTTTTCAACATTGGGAACTTAGCTTAATTGTAGTTTAGCCTATCATCCAAAGACTAATGGTCAGACTAAGAGATTAAACTAGGTTTTAAAAGATTTGTTGTGCATGTATTGCATGGACTAGTAGTACAACTGGGAAGAGTATCTACCTCTTGTTGAATTTTCTTATAATATTTCTTACCAATTTACTATCAAAATGGCTCCCTTCAAGGCATTGTATAGTCAAAAATGCAGAACACCTATTAGTTGGGAAATACTAGAGGATAAAGTATGCATATGACCGGATATGTCGATAGAGATGGAAGAATAGGTTAAGTTGATTAAACAAAGGTTCGATGAGGCCAACGATAGGCAGAAGAGTTTTGTAGATGCAAAATGAACTCCATGACTATTTATTGTCAGAGACAAAGTTTTATTAAGAGTCAAACCCCATAAGAGTTCAATCAAGTTTGGGAAGTCATCCAAACTTGCACCTAGATATGTGGGCTTGTTTAAGGTCCTAGAATTGGTCAACCCAATTGCATAGAGACTAGCTCTACCACCTACTCTTGCTCATTTACATAATGATTTTCATGTATCATATCTAAAGAAATATGTGTCTAATTTTGCTCATGTGCTTGATTGGAATGCTCTTCAGGTTCTAGACTCAAGAGTGGTTATGATCGATCCTCTTAGAGTGCTCGAGGTTTGCAAGCTATGCTTGCATAACAGAGAAGTCACTCAGTGTAAGGTCTAGTGGGACCAGTACTTGGAGGACAATGCCACCTAGGAGGATTATGAGGAGTTCCATTGAGCTTTTCCTCATTTATTTGTTTAAGTTTAATCAATCTTTTGGTATTCACATGGATTTTTTATACTTGCATGAACTAAGCCATCGAGGACAATGACTTTTTAAGAGGGGGAAGACATTACAACTCATTTTTCATGAATAACTATTTAAGACATATTTTAATTATTTAAATTATGGTATTTAGATAATGCTTGGAAAAGACATGTTTTTCTTTTGAAATTCAAATATAAAATGGTTATGTTATGATGACTATTCTTTCATGCATTCATGGATGTATAATGTCGGATTTGAATGGCAAATTGATTATGAAATTTTAACTTTGATTGATATCATTATTAGAAAAATTGATAGATGAATGAAATGCAAGAATGAATCTGAATGATTAATGAGATTTTGTGAATTATATTATGATGTTGCAAATTGATATGAAATGATTATCGACTTTATATAATATGTGTTTATATCTTATCAGACTAACTACCTAGATGTTGTAATGAGGTGAACCTGAGGTATAGTTTAGTCCACCTCTCTGTTGAGGAGGGAGAGTATCATTGGGGAGAGGGTTGCAGATCAAGCCAATTCAGTGATCTATACCATGCACCAAGAACTCGTGTATTCGCACACACCACTATTTCAAATGTCACACTTCTTGTCGGTTAGTCATGCAAAATATTTTTATGTCTTGGTCTAGTCGTGTTGTGATTTCATATTAGGTGTGTCGGTCTTGAGCTTGCAAATTGTTAGGATTAAGGTGTCATCAACCTTGTAAATCCTATGTATTTAATTGCTCCTAATGTTGTTTGTAAATCATTCATAAGGGATGAAGTATTCACCAAGTAACGATCTTGTTTCAGTCGCATGTTTGATCCCAGTACCCGAGGGATGTAGGTTATCTAGGGGGTTGCATGGGGGTGCCCCCCTATGGGGTCCGAGGGGATGGTCCCCCCCGGTGGGGGGTTCAAGGGTCATGCGTCCTAATGGGGGTCTAGGGACAATGCCCCCAGAAGCCACATTTTATATATATTCTCATTGTAAATCTAAACCATTCATCATTAGGTCATAGATCTAACAATAGGGGTTATGTTGGCTTGTCTTTCCTAGAAGGTAACCCTTTTATGAGGATATTGTTGAAATGCACCAGACAACTGAGAGGGGGGATGAATTAGTTGTCTTCAAAACTTTGATCTCTTAAGAACATTAACACTTCAAACACTAGTTCATTGTTATTTAGATTTGATCATGAAAGCATGAAATAAGAAACTCAACATAACAATATCATCAACACATGAGACACCAAGATTTTTACGTGGAAAACCCTAAAAGGGAAAAACCACGGTGGGTATTAGCCCACAAAAATATATAAGTTATAACAATACCAAAAAATAGAGGCTCACTGCCTAGTATGCTCACTGCAAATGTTTAGGCTCACTACCAAGATCGGCTCACTGCCAAGGGGTGGCTCACTGCCAAGGGTTGGCTCACTACCAAGATTGGTGAACTGATTTGATAGCATCTACTCCATGCCTGGGTTTAGTTCCTTTGAAGCACAATATATATCCTCTACTCTACTCTTTCACACCTTCATAGTTATCTTGTCATTTTCACACTTCCACACACTTTTCACAACTACATTACATGTTTTTATACAACTCATCAACCTTGGAATGTACATCAAGGTCGGCATTACATTCATCAACCGTTGGAGCAATCTCCAAGGTCGACATTACAAACATACATAGAAAATAGGTCTGGACCTAAACAAGATTAGAAAAGGGAAAGATGTATGTGGATCACTTAACACCTTAGCTGGGATTTTAACACAATTTTCCACACCATGACACACTTTCACAATCTTTGATGCATCTCCGCAAGTAGTGAAAACAACTAAGTTGGCTAGGACTAGTGTCAACAGTAAGTCTTCTAAGAACAGTCTTCATCCACGATCCCAATTTCTCTTTGTGGACCAATCCAAAGGTAGGAACACGATCAAGAGACATCCACAAGCTCATTGTAATCACCAGGGAACAACCGCACGATCTCTAACCACTTTGTCAAGAAGATTCTTCACACCGAAGCACAAGAACAACACTGTTAGCTACTGTCATAAAGAAAGAATAGCTTGTGAACCACCAAATCATGAGCCATTGGAGTTGAAGGCACTTAACATCATTTCAGACTTAACTCATGAACCGCAGATCATAATACTTCAATGCAGAGAAATGTAGAGCAAAATACATTCTCCCTATCACCAGTGAGTATTCAGAAAAAGCATTTTTCACTCTGGTGAACATAACTCACTCAAATCTTCATACCAGAGGCTCAAAATTGAAACATAGCATCTTCAGACATGTATCTAAATAACTTCCAATCCGCAGACAAAGATATTCATTCTACAGGGAATGTGGAGCAATCTATTGGACTGTTCTTCTGTAGACAAAGATATTTTGTAACACATTATTTCCACCGAAGAAGCAAATTTTCTCAATATCCTCAATATCAGGATCTCCAATACTTACATAGGAAAATAACTCATTACAAGCAAGCATCAAAACAAGAGCACAATTGACACTAATGAAAACACTGATATGTTGACATCAATGACAACACCGATTAGGCACATACTTGCAACAGATATTATATTATAATTATGTTGTAGTAGAGAGTTGAGACTAAAAAATAGGCGTTGCTGGATTGAAGACAAAAGAGGAGATTAATAGTGTTGTATTGTAAACTCTATTAAAGTTAATACATATGGGTGGATCTCTTCTAGTGTGGAGTTTTTTCTTGAAAGGGTTTCTCCACGTAAACACTGTGTTATGTGTTTGATCTTTTGTTATGTTATTTTTTGTGTTGATTTTATACCATCTCCATTTTTCTTTTGCGCAGTTAAATATCTATATTACAATTGTAATCAGTTTTCCATTGATAGTTGTTTACCTTCATTTCTAACACAAATATCTTAGTCATTGTCATCACCATTTCGAGTTCAAATAGTTTCAACAAGTAATGTCCTTCTATTTCCAAAGTTGATAGCATCGAGTTGAACTGGTTTAACACCTTCAGCTTTGCATTTGAGAAGCTTTATATTTTTTTTGTGTCTTGTGTGTCCTTGGAACGTGATTGATGTGGAGTTTGAATTACTATAGATAATATATTGTCCTTTGATTCAAAATAAGTGGAGTTTAGTTTAAAAGCAATTTTTAAGTTAAATTTAAATCCTCTTTTTTAGAAAACACTTGGAGGTGTTGGGAAAACTATTTTTGTGTTTAAATAAAGAGTGGGAAGTAATGATCAGGAGGCCATGATGGCTACCACTCTCCTACATTCCCTCCCTAGAATTTGAGCAAACTTCTCTTCCACAAGCTAGAGAGGAGGTTAAGAAATTAATTTGCATGATGGTTGCTGGCAGGGGGAGAGGAAAATAAGGAATGGTGAACAGTGAACAAAAGCAGAGTTCATTGAGAGTTAGGGCACATTTTGCATTAGCAATCTTGGTAGGAAAAGAAAGAGGTGAAGGCAGAAGGAAGAAATTTGTAGTGAAGGGAATAGAGAAGAGTATTCTCAGGTTAGCTATTTTAATGTTTTCCCTTTGGACTATGAGTAAATGTGTTTTGTAGATTGAATCTTTTTTGGAACAAAAGTAAACTTATTTATAGTATACAAAGAACCCTGTTGAGTTTAAATGATAGGAAGGCATTTTGTAAGAAATGAAACTATAATTTCCAAGCCATATGATTGTGATTATGGGGCAAGATTTCAATCCTCTATTTTATTTTCTAATTATACTCTTGTTTTTGAAATATGGGTTCTAGGGATTGAAGCAAATTTTACTCTCTTTCATTTATAATAAAATGTCTTAGGTTTTATTTATAAGATAGTTATTGTAAACATATAAATGCATATGCATGCAAAATGCATACATATGCAAGTGTATGTTTAAAATAAGATTGTCTAAATTCTATAGCCTTATACAGGTTGATTTCTATCATAATAAACAACTATGAGCAACTGTATTGCACAATACAATAGGGTTAATTTATACAGACCTCTATCAATTGTTTACTGAAATAGAAGAGACTATATTGCATAATACAATAGGGTTGATTTATACAGACCTCTATCAATTGTTTACTGAAATAGAAGAGACTATTTTGCATAATACAATAGGGTTGGTTTATACAGACCTCTATCAATTGTTTTCCTAAATTAAAAGTGACTGCATAGAATACTATTATAAGGTCAACTCATTTAGACCCACAACAATTGTTTATCTATACTAAAAGAGGCTTAAAGGGGCTAATATCTACCAGGCCAATGGAGGTATGTAATCTCTATTTCAAAGTCCTTCATATGGACAACTTAGACCATGTTTGATTTTGTTCTTTTTGTCATTAAACAACAATTCTTCGAAACCTTAGTCGCTTCATGAAGTTCATAGGACTCTTTTATTATGAATATGATATAACCATTATCTATACTCTATTTTCCTTATACCTACAAATACAATGTTATGGGGAAACATTAGGAAATTATATCTCTAAATCCAATAGTAGTATGTATCCTTCGAAGAGGAAATTAAGAATTTAAACTATGGTTTAGTGTTATGGGAAAAATAGAAAGAAGAAAGTGTTTATTTTTATGTGGTAGTTACATATATAAGTTAAGTTCATTATGATAGCTTATTGTACTTGAATTCTTTATACATGCGACACAAACAAGAACATTAAAATACAACCAATGTCTAGTATTAGTTTTCTTATTGCAAAGAAAATATTGGAAAGATTTATCACTATTTAGAAATGAGGAAAGATAGTCTTGGGAAAGTAGATCCTTACGCAGAAAATTTGATGAAAACAAAGACATGGTTTATAGAAAATATTGAGACAAAATTTAGTTATATTTTCATCTTAAACAACAATAAAACTAGAAACCAAAATAAATATCTAGTTTGCTTATCCATTTTCAGATGCTATCACCATGGAAGTCCAAACCAAGTAGCATTGATAACTTATCAAGTATGATTATGAACTGATAAGCTATAGAGCTTATCATTTCATAATTATACTTATGAGTGGGTATATCTGTGCGTATATAAGTAGTGGATATACAAAAAATATTTATAAGAGGTTGGCATGCCTTTGTTTGTGAAATGAATGTAGGGCAGATATATATTAAACCCTGATAAGATAATTCTGTACTTTATTTATTTTTTTTAATCAATGTTGTGATTACAACTCAGCATAGGCAAAACTATGATTCAACAATAAATACTTTATGATTGAATTGATTTTGAATGTGAATATAAATATATTTATAGATAAGAATGTACTGATTGAATTTTAGGTACATTATTATTTATAGGTATATTTATATTATTTATGTTTATTTTGGTACAACTTGAGAAGGAGTAAGATAATACTTAGATATGAAATTTGTATTTAGTTGAATCTATGGGATCAAGGACCTAAAAATGTCTAAGATGATTCTCAAGGTTAGATAAATGTGTTGACAAAGAAAACCTTAATTTTCTGTCAAAAATGGAATAGATGTGTTGTCAAGTTATGAATCTTTCTTGTGGTTAAAATCTGCATTATGAAACCAATTTATGTCATTACTCAAGATACTGAGTTTGTATGAATTGAGTTGTTTTTAGTCTTAATAGTGTCAATTCAAGTTAAGATAGGGGTTGTGGACAACAACCCACAATTCCGTATAGGAATGTGATAATGCATAAATTACTTTGGCCAAAGTGATGCGTTTATTTTGGTACAACTTGAGAAGGAGTAAGGTAATACTCAGATATGAAATTTCTTTTTAGTTGAATCTGTGGGATCAAGGACCAAAAAATGTCTAAGATGATTCTCAAGGTTAGATAAATGTGTTGACAAAGAAAACCTTCTTAATTTTCTGTCAAAGATGGAATAGATGTATTGTCAAGTTATGAATCTTTTTAGGGGTTAAAATCTGCATTATGAAACCAATTTATGTCATTACTCGAGAGATACTGAATTTGTATGAATTGAGTTGTTTTTAGTCTTAATAGTGTCGAGTCAAGTTGAGATAGGGGTGGTGGACAACAACCCACAATTCTATATAGGAATGTGATAATGTATAAATTACTTTGGCCAGAGTGATGCATAGGGTGCATGCATTGTCAATCCACGGATCTTGATAGATTGTTTGTTAGCCAGATGTCATACTTAGCTAGAAGAGATTTAGAGTTGTGTGGCAGGTTACAAGGGATAGAGTCATTACCTTCCACTCAATTCTCTGTTGGCATGGTACGTTCCCGGAATCATTTATCTGCTACCCTCATGAAGGGTAGGGCCACTTCCAGTAGGAAGGTGTGTGGGGGATCGCCGATCTATGGATGGAGGTAAAGCACCTGGATGATGCTCTCCCTCCATGTAGTAACAAGTTCGCCACAAACTAGTTAATCAGAGACATAGATGATTATTGAGATAGTGATATTTGATTGTACTTTGATTAATGCATATTGTACTTATATGAAAATGAAAGATTGGAAAGTCATTCTTAGAACGTTATGGTAATATGTTTATTTTGTGCATAATTGCATTATGATATGGAATCTTGTAACCATGTAATCCAAATCCTGATTTAAAATTGATTAGAGTTACATATGTTTATCTTGTAAACTATTGGAAATGGAATATTCAATGAGATTGTTATTTCAATAAGTGTGATTTGGTTATTTAGTATGACTATAGCTTAGAAGTTTAATTTCTTCAAAGAAATGATGTTTAAGATATTTACATTGCTTCAATGCGAATGATGTACTATGTTTACTTTGTAATTAAAAAAATATGGTTGATTTTGGTTGAATTTTTAGGACACAAATGTAGTTCATTACATATCATATAGTTATAGCCTTTTTTTTCAAATATATGTTGGTTTTTTAAATAAATGTTGGCTTGAATCCAACTATAGAATGCCTCTTCGTGTAATTGATGTAAATATTTTAAATATATTTATTTAAAAGATCCAAAGATATTTTATTGAAGAGTCTATATTGAATTTGTGAAGTAGGTTAAATAGGTGCCACACATATATGTATTAGATTATTAGGTTTATGGAATTTGATATATAAATGAATGTCAATTTTATATTAAGAAGTTTATTTTATCCACTCACTCCATTACAACTATTTTGTTATTATTATAATTAAACTTTTTATAAATCATTTATAAATAAAAATGATTATAAACATACAATATTCAACCTTTTCTAAAAAAAATATCTACAAATTTTAGAAATATATACTAAGCTATAATTTTACATTATAAATTGAAAAGCTAAAAAGATATTTATTATTATTATAAATTCATATCACTACATAAACTATACCATATTGTTATTGAAACTCTTTTCTCTAGAAAATAATAGATTCAACAAAGCATAGCACCTCTATGTGCTTTGCAAAGTTGGATTATAATATGAAAATAGTTGGAGAGTGGACAGCCTTAGTGAGTTATTTGAGGAGGTACAATAAAATGTCTTGAGGTATCGTTTTGGTCTCCATTATTAAAATCTTTCATTTCATTTCATTAAGCAGGTACTCCCACTGGGAACCCTGGTCTAAATTAATTGTGTATGTATTATTTACATTTATTTAATTATTTTCTTTATAATATTGTTGTGTACCTTTCACTGTGTCTCACACACACTCTCTCTACGTATATGATAATTTATTTAAGCTGTCTTATCTATCTCTTTTCATTTCTTTATTTAAAAACTTCATATCAAATAAATGCGAATAGTATTACAGTCCTAGTAAATCTTACACGGAAAGAGGTGATCTTTCTCGAAGTGGAGCAATGACCTAAACTTATTCCAACGATAGTCCGTCGACTCCCTGTGAATACCTACAAACACCCTTAAAAAGCAACCTCCATGAATTAAAAATCGGAGAAACTCCAAGCAAGGCTTCAGCTAATCTCAGTAGCATATAGCCCTTGATGCGGCATGGTTGTTAGATCAAAGGTGGCAAGGTTACATGCTTGCCAAATGTAGCAGCGATTTACAGGCAAACAGATATGAATCAGACCTCACCTTACAACCTCCTCCTACAAAAATCCAGCCAGAAATCGATGCATGCAATTTGGGTGTCCATCTGTGACATTCTTCTGTGCACGACACCTAATAGTTTCGAAAAATCTGTACACATGGGCATATTCGCTCAAGGCTAGATTTGTAGTCTAAATTTAGTGTGTACAATAAATAAACCACCTTGGAAAGTTTTTGGGTCAATCAGGCCATTGGCAGCGGATACTTGTATGTTACTCAAACATTGGTAACAGATCCAAAAGTTCTGGACATTAGCCCAGTTTTCAGCCTTTTTAAAAGGTAGAGATATCTCTGGAAACAGTTATATATATGACAGTTCGAGAAAACTGAGTCAGGTCCCATCAAAATTAGAGGTTGTAAGTAGTTAAAGGTGATGTCAGAGAAGCCTCGCCCAGCTATGGGACCGAGAGCCAAAGTTGTGCAAATTTCCAAAACGTGTAATGTGCAGATTCAATCCATAGAGCTACCGTACAGTATTTTTGACAGCGAATTTGCTAACTTCAGTCAATTTTAGTTAAAACGCCCTCAACTGCTTAGCATCACAAAGTAGTAGTGAAGAGTTAGACTGTTAGCTGTTGAATGTTAGTAGTTGGGTATTTTATGTTAATTAATTGGAGCTATATCAACCAACCAACCAAATTCCTATGGTAGCAAGAGTAGCTAAGAATCTCCTTTCGTGTGTAAGCTATTGAAAATATCTATTTTAAAAGCAATTTCATTATTAAGGAAGTAGAGTTAGTAAATAAGGAAAGAAAGATATATACCTTATGAATTGAATTATCCAATTTATATAAACATGATAGAGATGCAATCGAATTATCAGTCTATCTTATTGAAGGGCTGCTCTTCCTAAAGCTTTGAAGGGCTTCTCTTCCTAAAGCTATGACACTTAGAAATTTAGCAGGTTCGGAAGCCAGTCATGTTCCCATGTACAAATAAAACATACGGCCACTTTTTTAAATGGCTAGTTGTTGCACTTTTTGTGTCATACAAAGATAGTCATCATACTATAGGGAAGCCTGCTCTTGTCACTCTATGTATTATAGGCTATTTGAATTGAAAAATTATTAAAAATGAAAGATAATTTTTTAAACAAATTGAAGGTGAATATTAAGATAAAGAGTTGTGTTGATAATTTATAAATATAATTTTTTATTGAATCATCTTTCTCTTTGATCCTTAATGAATAAGATCATATAGAAAACTATATATATTTTTAAGAGGTAATAAAATTTGCAGCTGATTTTATAATATACTGAACAAAAAATACTTTTCTAACTCTAATTTATGGAATAAAATATACTTCTTAAAAAAACTGATGAAAACATACCTATAAATAACCTAAAAATTTCAAACCAAAAACAAACCTAATATACTTAGAAGAAATAATTCATCTACATATATTTAATGCTTCAATTAACAAAGGTTACCATAATTGGACGGTTGGCACAACTAATTTTACCATAAATTAGTTGGAAGGTTGGCACACCATAAATTTTAGGCTGTCCAGTTCTAGAGGTGGTCCCTAGAAACTGTCTCCCCTAACGAGCAGGGATTCGCTAAAGAGAAAAATCACAGAGAATTGCAGCAAGCTATTATTAAGGGTGGTTTTTTACTGTTTAAAGGGTTGGAATATACTTTTAAAATATAAACCATGATTAAGATGGAGGAGTTCTAACTTATGTGGTCCAAAACTCATTGTCAACCTCATGACAGATTATAGATTACAAGTGATTAATAAAACCAACATTAAAAGAATTTATCACAGGTTCTCTAGAAACAATTATCTTCCTAATGAACACTGAGCTTGAAACCACTATCAATTCAACTAACTTGCAGAAATCCTCATGACCTTAAAAGAAGCGTTTGAGCCCTGAGCCTCAGCATAAAAATAATAAAAAATTGAAAATTTCACTACATACTTATCTAGATAGTCGCCACCTGACTTCTAAGCTGCCAATTAGTTCATCGTGATTTTGGGGGCCTGAATTAGACTAGAAAACTAGAAGAAAATGTTGAGCACATTACAAAAACAAAAACAAATTTATGGTTACAGTGTTTGACAAATAGTCATATCAAGAGCCCTTTTTGCCAGGGTAAAAGAAATATGGTCCTTTTTCATTAATTCAGGCTAAAGAAATATGGTCCTTTTTAATTAATTCATTTGAAAATTAAAGAAAAGTGCAGCAAAATGACAAAATGAGCTTGGTTGGTAGAAATGGGCTTTTTAAAAAGTGACATAACCAGGCCAAGTGAATGTGCCCATTGGAAGATTGCTTCTTCAATATCATTATTAGCACTGGAAGTATCATACTATTAGAATTATTTAATGGTGATTGCATCCTACTACAAAAGTACATTGGATCTTGTGATTATTAGATTTTTACAATCCATATGTAAATATTTTCAACATTTTAGATTATACTCTATTATCAACATAATAAACATTAAAATTAAAAAACTAACCTGGCCTTTAAGAATACATTGAATCTTATCATCTATTATGGTTCTTGTGGTCTATAAAGTTTCATTGTTAACTGTAGTATGTGTTTTCTGCACAGCATACAGGGACCTGCTAAGCTGTACTCATTTGGACTTACACTTTTAATATAACTACTAAAAACTTTTCAGAACAAACAAAAGTTGACTGCAGCCAAAGAAGTGTTGAGGACAGTCTAAAGCAGCAGGCTGTTCTTAAATATCATCCATTTCAACAGGCACAAGTTAATTTTGGCCAATAAAAATAGGACAAATATTGAATGAGGTGTGAAATCACTATTGATTGTTTGACCATTGAAATGGATGATATTTAAGTAGAGTGAAAGCAGCAAAATAAATGACCAATATGACAATTTAAGAGTTCTGTTGAACCTTCTCCAACTATTTTTTTGGTAACATGCTTCACTTAAAAGAAGTTGTCCACGTGGCATAAATTGTGAGCCAAATTTATTTCATTTCTGCCCAGAAAGAATACGGTTTATCAGAATTTTTCAGTTTCCAACAGATAACTTATCTCAAATTAGATTTGACAAAAAAAAACTTCAGACAAAACTTTAAGTTAATGGATAAATTGGATCTTCCAACTGGATTATCAAGTTACGTAACATAACTAATCGTGCAATGGCCTTTAGACAGTTCAAACAGCCTAAAGTTTTATTTATGACGGCCCCATGCTATCATGATTTATAAACAAGCTTTAGCTTTTCAGTCTGACTACATAGACCTTTTGTAATGGACATTATCCTGTAACAGATACATCAAAATAGAGTTTGGAATGAGACATCTTCCTGTTGGGTCCACCTTATTAGAAACTATCTAAGTTTCAAAGCCAGAAATTTTACATAATTCATGACAATGACCAAGGCCCCACATATGACTCAATTGGAAGCTGAATAAACAAATAAGTCTCTTAGCAAAAGTTGAGGGATCTTCGGTGTCTGGAAGAAACAAACTTTAAATGATGATCACATTGAATATAATATCAATTCGGTAATGACTGGTCAATGGAATCATGACTGAATTTTGAATATATAGATAATATAAATTACAAAATAAGCCCCCTTACAAAAGTCAAGGAATGAGTGGAGCAAACTTTGCTGCATGATAGTTTAATTGACAAACAATGTGTTAGGTAATAAATCAATGACACGATGATTGAGTTTGAAGTAATAGATAATAATGATTACATATTATAGAGATTCGCCCAGATATGTCCAAACACATAGAAATAGCCACTCACAAGGATCGAGTTTGAATCAACAGATAATAATGATTACAGAGGCATAAAGATTCGCTCAGATATGTCCAAGCACATAGAAGTAGCCATTCTTGAGAATATTTTTTCAGGTTTGAATTGGCATCAAATGCAAGGCCCAAACTTTCCAATTAAGCATCTAACAAATAACAGGATTTAATCCCCAAAGTCATTCTTTAAACAATAAAGTCCACTCTCTAAACGTAACATATGCTTACCCTTGTAACCCATACAACCGATGTTCAGGCTTCATACATCAATCAAGTAATACAAGTATTTGATGAGACAAGTAAACCAATAATTCATTAAATTTAACAAATAAACCAATAATTCATTAAATTTAACCAGCCAAATTGCCTTGAGACAAATCAATAGACTTAAAAGACTATTGAGTCAGTTATAAACATAACGTAATTCATTTATCCCAATCAAAAAAGCAATCATTTTTATATATTTAAATCAATGACAATATGTTTGGCATAAAATCTCATTTGAAGCATCTTTCTAGTGAATAGTTGCTGTAATACTTTTACAGCACCTCTCCCTTCCTCTATATAAAGTTAGTAATTATTTACTGTATTTTGATCCAAACGAGGAAATCTGCATCTTTAATAACACATCATTAGGACTGAGCACCCACATATTAGATTTTATCCGATGTATCTTAATAAGTTACACTAAGTTAATTGCAGTTAGTATGTAAAGATGCCTTTCTGAAACTCTTAGGTCGAGAATAACAACCAAAAGGTTTCTACAATTTAGTAATCTCCAGGTTATAAAATATGATATAAGCCAAATCGTGTAAATTATGCAATGAAGATTTTCTTTAAACTGATCTTCGATTAAGAAAACAATGACAGTTAAGCCATTTAGTCTAGTAAAAATTTAGCCTGGCTTCCAAAAACAGTTTGAAAAATCGTTTAAAAGGCAATCAATTTATTGCCAAATAAGAGGTGGAAGTATAACAAAAAGAACAGATACCATTTTCTAGAAACTAGAATTTTAAGAAATACCTTATCAAAGTACCAAAAACCATACAAGAACCAAAAAAGAGAAAACAGTGAGTAGATGAATCGTCTTGCCAGTGGGATGGTCATTAAAAGATCATTTAAGGATATAACTTCGATGGCAGTAATAAGCTCTTTACAAAATGAACTGGAGTAAATTTGGCTTAATACACAAATCCACTACATCATTTTACCAAGAGCTTTGTCTGTAACCATCTGCCTTCATGATTGAACAAAACATAAAATTAAAAAAATTTATTGTTGTTACTTTTTACAGAATTTAATGGACAAAGTTATCAAGTTCTTCATTTATGAGTTGAAAACTTTGTCAAAATTGTTATAGGAATACTTTGCAGGGGATATCCTTCTGTTTGTCTTGGTTATGACAATATGTGCCACACCTCATTAACGAAAAATTAAAAAACAGACCTGAGGGGAATGTTGAAATATTCTGGCAACCACTCACGGGGTCCTGGGCTCCATTTTTAACTATGAATTGGTGAAAGGACACAATCAGTATTGACTAGACTAGATGCTTCTGGCTTGAAATTAAATCCCAAGACATGATGCTTCCATTCTTCAAAATTAAATCCCAGGAGTTCTGTAAATTGCATAGGTTTAAGACTACTCAATCTGAAGATCCCAATCAACCTAAAGATTCAGCTAGAAAATATAATATCCAAATAAGAACAGTAACGTTTTTAATGTCCTGATCAATATTCATCAATGCATGTTTGTTGGCATTATTTTGAAATGGAACATAATTTCAGTTCTGTGTTATGGTTACAATAAACAACTTTTTTGAAGCTAAATTTAACTGAAGACAGATATATCACAGATATAATATCTGGAATCTTCCCAGACTCTTCCATTGGAACTGCATAAAGTTTTGAAGTGTTCATGTGCACAATTGCTTGAAACCAACCTAGCAGCCTTCAAATCTGTTTCTCTATATTGCATTTGGCACGAATTTCTTTGATTATAAACCTGAGAAGAAACTACATCATCAGGGCATCTAGTCAATCATCATAAACACGCAATCAAATTGTGTTCAATAAGAAGCTCAGTCAAAACTAAGAAATCTTAAGAATATTGAAAAGTTGTGTTCAGGGCACATGCTTTTCCACGGAATCAGCATTTATATCTGAACAGAACTATAATATATTGCACACACAAACTCCCTAAAACTTCTATAGCCATTAGCAACATGACATAAAACCACAATCTCTGTGTTCTGCCACTTTTGTCACCCAGAAGACTAAGCTTATCTTGTACAATTTAGAACATCAAGGAAGGAGGCTGCTTGATAATTTATTAGTTTATGAAAAAATTGGCAAACTGGAGCTTGATCTGATAGTTTTTAATTTTAATAACCAATACGCTTGAGGAAAGGCACCCGTGACAAAATTATTAACTGTGCATGGTAAACCTCACACGAGCTTACCATGAGAGGTTTAATTTTTCCTTTTCAATATAATGGCAGTTATGGTTATTATCCTGTGTGTCATTGAACTAGAATAACTAATTGTTATACTTTACAAAACCAGAGCAGGTGCAAATTATTCAGAAACAATCAGAAAATCATAACAAGCTACATGTACACAAGTGAATTCTATTTCCATAGAGTCTATTGCTGCAGTTCCCATACAGAATAATATACCTATGAGTAAAATCTGGTACTCATTTCTGAATTTGGGCAAATTAATAACATGACTAGAAACCACTTTCTTCATAAGATAGAAACGTTACACAAGAAGGAAGGTATTTGTTGCATGTTATATGGAAAACATGATGCTACCTATTCAGGTAAACACCTATATCCTACCCTCAATTAGAAGGCATGTATTATTTTATAACACCAAAAATATGCTTATGTTAAATAGAGGAGTATAAAACTGCTGACTATGGGAATTCCATAAAACGGCACTCATAAAACATAAGCACAACCTCCAAAATCCATCTGATAGAAGGCTGCAGAAACAATTAACCACCTTACAAAGGTCACAAGATATAAATTATTTCTCAAACCACAACAAATTTCAAAATAAAACTTAACATGGAATTCCATCTTTCATTCAAACAAGTCAATTTTTCAGTCTATAAAAAGAGGTCTAAAATTCTAATCAAAATGCAAATTAAAAAAACTCCTCTTATTTGTTCCAAAGAAACATTGTGTCACAGATCAAGAACGCCATACAAGTCAGTCTGATTATTCTCTCATAGAAGTTACTCAAAAGTATAGGACAGAAGTTTAATAAATAACAATATCTTAATTTGGACAGCAGATATACCACAGTAAAACTGTCTACTATAATGCAGTAAATCTGTACATATCATATGCCCTCTCAAAAAAAATTTGATCAGCAGGATCTCAAATCTAGCCAAGAGACAGAAAGGAGCATCTTGACTAGTGACAAGATTTTCATGTCTATATCACAAGGATTGCATCCTTTGAATTCAATGAAAGGAGTGCATATAGAAGACCAATGATTATGCCGAACAGAGCACTCTACAGCCATCAAAAAGTCCAGAAAGCCTTTACAAAGTCACAAAGACGAAACACACATCCTAACCATAACTGCAAGCTCCCTTTACAAAAGGTCAAGAATGTACAAGCTTGGAAACAGACTAAAGGTAAAGCGATACAAATTTTCAATATTAAAACCCAACTGTACTATTCTTCCCCCTTTTTTCCAAGTAAAATTTTAACTGCTTAGATGTTTCATAAATTTTTAGTAACCACAAGAAAACCTGAATTGATGCATTTCTTATTATGGATGGAATCTGGCTGCTATCACTGGTCTCTTTGTACAAGAAACAAGAATAAACCACCTTCAAATTTCAACATGACTATTCTTCACTTTCAGACGTTCAAAGCCACAAGTTTCTTCTCTTCCAAAGACATGCTTCCGGAGCAAGCTTCACAGAGACCTTAAGAGGCTCAGATTTGGATCTTTTCAACATGAAAGCGTCAGGAGGACTGAATTTCTCTTGGAGCATACTAGTTGGAACTTTAGAGCACTCTTCATGATCGCTACTTTCCTTGCTCAACCTCCTGCTACCTTCTTGGCTAACCATTGGCCTCCTAAAAAACTCCCTGGTTGGCACCCATGTTTCCTTAGATATCTCCAATGACAATTTTGTAAGCTCTGGCTGACATTGCATAAGAAGCAATCCTTGAGTTAAGCTCATCTTTGCATTTTCTCCTGACCCCTTAACCTTTGAAGCATCTCCTGTCTCTTCATCATTACAAACCTCATCTTCATCTGCAGAAGAAGTCATCCTCGATTCATCACCATGTGTTTCAACAGCACAGCTCTTGTCTTGGCGCTCATCAGCATTAAAGGGAGCCTTCCAGCAATCTGAATTCAACGACAATCTCAGAGGAGCCGATCTGCATCTCATTAACAAAAGTGCATTTCTTGGAGGAACACAAACTGGTTCTCCCTCATCTTCATCTTCACCATCATGGCTAAATCTATAACCCACTCCAGACTTTGCCCTGATCCAGTCATTCCCATCCTCCTCATCATCATCATCCTCCTGAAACCTCCTCAACCTCCTCCTCATACTCTCCTGGTCTTTCTCATATAGGTCATCCATTTTACCAAATGAGTCTTTTTTTCTATAAAATGGGTCATCCATTTTCACTGAATCAAGACCTTTTTCTTGCCTGCTGGCATCTGGGTCCATTCTCCCATGATGTTTCTCATCACTATCATTAAGTATCATAACAAACTTAGCCAGCAGGGCACTCCCACATACAGAGGAATGCTTCCTATCCACTTCCTTATTATTTGGGCTTGTGGGTGTACCTCCACTGCAAGGAAAAATACATCTAAACTCTGCCCCTAAGCTCCTAAATGCATCACACACCTCCTTCCTAAAATTCCTAAGACTCTCAGTCCCCTTCCCAGCATGCTTAGATTTAACTCTTACCTGGCCAATGCATGTGACCTTGGGGGAAGTGGGTTCCTCCTCTGCAGTTGTATCAGAGCCTCCACCTGCATTCCTCCTCCTCAGCAGCAATGGAAACATAGGGCTAGATTGCCCCTTTCTCCTGCTGCCAAAGCTTGCAGACCCACCACCTTCCTTGTATTTTTCTAGCCTTCCAGGACTGTGTACTGATTTGGGCACGGCCCTAATTGATGTCCGGGAAGGAAAACACACAAACAAATCGTTGTATCCTTTGTTTCCCTCCATCCATATCCTTCAGAACCGACCCACCCAATTCTTGGTGTTCTTCCTCTGATACATTAAAACCACTTAACCAACATCTTGTGCATTGGTGGCTTCTATTGGGAACCCAATTCAGTCAGAAAACTGCCTCCGTTATTGCTGTAAAATCCACCGATATAGGAGGACAGTGCTGCTCATTTCTTCACCCAGTGTGAAGGTACCCCATGAATGGATATATCATTATGATTTTCTTGATTTTTTTTGAAGCACTAAAACAAACAAGTTCTAGTCTTTTTAAAAGGTTTGACCCAAAATTTCCAAAATGTATTCTAGACACTTTGGAATTCGTTACGAAGTGTTATAAAATATATGCGGCGGACATCGGAAATCGTTTTAAGGCTGTATAAGACTTGGAATTCGTTTCAAGGTATATTTTATTTATAAAAGTAGAATCTAATGATCATTTTGTTTCTGCGAGAGAAAGAGCAAGAGCAACAATTTCAGTGTATGCCAAATAATTTAAGGGTAGTTTCCTCACACTACCTACCTAGTATTAACTACTCGTATATGTGAGGGGCACACTTTGTGGCCCCTAAAGCTTCTAGTTGATTCATTTTACAAAGTAATCTGTAAACAAATTCTAATTTAAAAAAACAAAGTAATTTGTAAATTTGGATAACTTGTACTTTTTCTTGATTGCATTTGGTGAATCTAATAGTGAAAATTATACCTAAATTGGAATATTACTTGTGTTTCAAGCATTACTACTATAGCAACTACTTGTATTATTAAATGTACTCTTTAATCAATTAAAATTAATTATATTTATGATTCTTTAATCAATTAAAATTAATTATATTTATGATTTTTTAATCATATTAAAAGAGTTAAAAAGATTCATTGTTTAATAATACAAATGATTAAATTATAATTTATCTTAATCGTTATTAATTGAAAAGTTTAGAATTTTATTACGTATTTTATTTGAAGAAAATAATAATTAATATTTGATTATAAATTATGAGGAACGTGACCACTACCTTACCATTACTATTTTTAAAAACTAAAATAAAATTTGATGTCATTTTCTAGATCACTTCAAAGTGAAAAAAATAAAATTATTTCTTTTTAAAAATCTAGAACTATTATATTAAATGGAGCAACTAAATGTAATTAAGATCCTAGATTTGTTAGGTAAGATAGTAAATCAAAGATAAGCATGCTTTTCACAAGGATTAAGAAGGGTTAGGGTTACTTAGTCCTAGATGTAGCTTGGTGGCACTAGACTATAAATTGTCCCTCCAAATCTAAAATAATACTTTGATATTAGATATGGCTATGTAATGTTCTAGCAAATAGCAAAGTGAACGTTGGTTTGATATGGGGTAAAATTGTGACACAATATGGTTTGATTTTGCGGTACAAAATTATATTTTGTGTACAAAATCAAGTTGTGCTATGCAAAATTGATCTAGCAAGTCTTGCAACCTAAAAACTAGTTTGTCTCACCTAAGTATCTAGAATAGTATTTATAAATGCATCTAAGGAGCTTGCTAAGTGAGGGTAATGTTCTCCTTAATCAAACCCTTAAGTAAACTTAATTAATAACTCAAGTGAACAAAGATTGAAGACAATAAGTAACCATGTAATATGCATATATGTTGCTACATATGCAAATATTGATGCAATATTGATGATCTTGTCATAATGCAAAAAGTGTACTTAGAGCTCTTGATGGATCTTTGATATGTCTCTCTAATCTTAAAAAGAATAATAGTTTGACCTTTAGTACAACACCCTAAAGTACAATTTGAAATATCCACACTCATTGTTGGGCAAAGACACGTCAAAAAGAAATGACATGAGCCCAATTTTAAAATAAATTTGAAAGTGTAGTGGTTGATTTTGCACTGTGATTTCAATCTAAGGTAGGGAACAAGAAATCTAAAGGTTCTTGGGATGTAGGAAGTTGGGATCAATCAAGGTTAATGTATTTTTCCAACTTTTACCTAGAAATGTGTCACTTGTATGTTACTCATTACATAAAGGCTACCCAGAGTAAAGTAAGTTTATAACAAAGGGGAAAAGGACAAGGCATATAATTTTCACCTACATTTTGCCTCCACCTTGACTTGCATGTGAACTACTATAAAGATGCGTGTCAAAGGAAACAAGCAGCTAACATGAAAGTAAATTACAAGCAATTTGTAAAGAAAATAATGACACTACATAGAAAATATAAGCAAGAGAATATTCAAGTATATCATGTTCACAGTGCCACTTTGAGGGGGCAATCCTCCCAATAGAGCATAAACTCCAATTACAATATTCAAGATATTTTACACTTTCTAAGTCATTACAACATAGAGTCTAGCTACTTGGATAAATACTACTATCCCATGCATGAGAAATAATTACTTTTACTCTAATTTAGCATATGGGGTGACTACAAATCATATGCACCCAAGATAATACTAACTAATACCTAATACATATATTAGGATAGGAGTTCCTGACATTGCTTCCCCCTTCAAAAAACTTTGTCCTCAAAGATTGACATGAGAAAACTTGGATAGAATGTTTATAGGATCTCATGTTGCATCTTTAGGCTACATGCCTTTTCATTGTATTGAAGCCTCTTCAATAGCATAATTGTGAAGTTGAGTTGTGTGCTTTTTTAAGATCACCTCTTGTTCCAAAAAGATGGATCCCTCCTCATCTAATATGGGAAGTTCTATTGATACTTATGGCTTGCCTAATTACTCTCTTGAGGCGAGATAATTGAAAAACTAGGTTGATCTTTGAAGAGAAGGGAAGTACAAGCTTATACACCGCCTCACCTATTTGTTGCACCATTTGATAAGGGCCATAAAATTTTGGACCCAACTTATGACCCAAAATCTTGTGCAAGGAGGGCTACTTATAAGGTTGTAGTTGCGAAAAGACCTAATCACTAACTTCAAAGATATACTCAAACTTGTGCTAATCCACCTATTGCTTCAAACAATTGTGTGCCTATTGTAAATTGTCCTTAAGGACCTTGATAACTTTCACCCATTAGGAAAGG
This sequence comes from Cunninghamia lanceolata, assembly GCA_027924645.1. Lineage (NCBI taxonomy): Eukaryota > Viridiplantae > Streptophyta > Pinopsida > Cupressales > Cupressaceae > Cunninghamia > Cunninghamia lanceolata. The sequence goes on along the minus strand of BSBN01000910.1, from coordinate 846,826 downwards.
AAGCTATCAATGATCTAGACCCTAGAAGAACCTAGAGCATAGGTAGCCAAAAAGGGTGGAGGCCAACCATAGAGAGCCTTATATGGTGTCATCTTGGACACATGTGATAAGTGGTATTATACCATCATTCTACTAGTGGCAACTACTTGTCCCATTGCTCTTATGCTCCAACACAAAACATCTTAGGTAAGTTTCTAAGCATTTATTTACAACCTATATTTAGCCATCAATTTAGGATGATAGGATTAACTCATTTTTTAATTGAGTGCCCTACAACTTAAATAATTCCTACTAGAAGCTACCTATGAAGGCGAGATCATGGTCACTGTTAATGGAGTGGGGCATACGATGAATATTGAAGATTGTGTCTAGGAAGTGGTGTGACATGATTATTGTTATGTAAGGGAAGTGTAGGGCACAAAAATGATCATACTTAGTCAAATGATCAGCAATGATCAAACTAACCTATTTACCACTAGACTTAGGAAGCCCTACAATGAAGCCCATATAAATATCTAACCAAGCCATGTCTAGAATAGGAAGGAGCTATACAGATCCTTATAATTTGACTATATCCCCTTTATTGCATTGACATACATCACACTCAACCATAAAATTTTTGGCAACCTACTTAAGTCCATCCCAAAAGAAATTTCACTTGATGTGTTCATCTCTTCAACAAACTTGAGTGACATGTTGTGGGGGATGAATGAAATTCCATGAGTAATTGAGTCTTGAGTTGGGAATTGTTACATAAATAAAGGTAGTCATGGTATCAAACAACCCTCATCCCAACCATGTAAACCCCAACACCAACTAAAGTTCATGTTCTAACTATTGAATATTATTTTGAATATCGTTATCTTCCCACTCAAGATGAACCTCTTCCATCTAGGTGGGTATTAGAGCTAAGAGAGAATAATGAACCTTCCTCTTCATACTTTCATGAAAGTGCATTAGCCACCACACTTTATTTGCCTTTTTATAAAAAATTGCATAATCATAACCTAACATCTTAGTCACCACTTCTTTTGTTTAAGGGAGGATACCCATTGTTGCAAGAAATATTTTAGGTTGTTATGATTAATTTTGATTTATAATTTACAACCCAATAAGTAAGGATTCCATTAATAAACAACATGTAGAATAGCCATCATCTCTTTTTCGTAGGTGGATTTAGCTAAGTTTTGCATTGTCAATTTCTTGTTGTTGAAGGCAAGTGGTCTACCCTCTTGCATCAATACAACATGCATACAAGTCCCTTAGGCATCACACATTAAGATAAATGGTTGTGAAATCAAACATCGCCAAAATGGGTGCAACACATAGTGGCTTTAAGCGCATGGAAGGCCATTTTTTATTTAACAATCCATACTAAAAAATATTTTTGAGTAATCCTATCAAAATCCCTACAATTTTATCATAATTCTTAACAAACTTTTGATAGTACACAGTCAGTCCTAAGAAACCTCGTAGACTCTCAATGGACTTTAGTTTGTGCCACTCTTGCCTCAATATTTTTGAGATCCACTTGCACTCACTCTTCCAAAATAATGTGTCCTAGATGCTCTACCTATTGTACCTCAAAGGCACACAGAGAAGTTGGTAAAATGGGATAACATGGTGAAAAGGGAAGTATCCTTTAAAATATTGAGGGCAATATCCACATGCTTGATATGATCAACCCAACTACAATTATAAAGGAGAATGTCATTAAAATAGACTAAGATGAATTTGTGGAGGCAACCTTTGTACACCTTATTTATCAAACTCTAAAAGGCAGAGTGAGCATTAGTCAAGCCAAAGGACATCACAAAGAATTTATAGTGACCTTCATGTTGTTAGGGAAGGTGTCACAACCTTGCAATCCTAGGTGTAATGTATATTCTCCATGACAAGTGGGCTCAAAGCCCGCACCCCGCCCCCCCCCCCCATGTGGACCCAAAGGCTCTTCCCATGGGGGGTGTTTAGGGGCAGCACCCCCAACAAAAAAAAATTAACCTTTTTTAGTCATTTTTGGGTTTTCTTTGCATTGTTTTCTTGGCTAATGGTTTTGGTTCCAATGGTATTGCAAATCTACCTTTTGATATGCCTATTAATATTCACACATGCATTAGGGGTTGATATAGTGAGTTTTCTAAGTATTGTTATGCTGCCATAATTGTTACAAATCTCTTGTTGGTGATACTCCTATAAAGGCTTAGACTCTACAAGTGTACTATAACCATTTATTATTCAATAATACATTGAGTTGTTTTGGAGTGTGGGGTTTTTTTCCAAAAGGGTTTTCCCCACATAAATCACTGTGTTATGGTATTGTATGCAGAAAAATGGATCAAAGGTATAAATAAGATAAATGCAATAACCCATTACCTTCACCTTCAAACCAAGTCCTCACACTTCGTTAGAACGGAGTAGATGCACCCAAATCTACTAGCTATCTTCTCTATGATCTTTGATAGATAGAATGAGATGTTGATTGCTCATGATTTTAGCAGCATAACACTAGTATGAGGATGATGGATGAGAAGAACTAGAGTGATTTGGACAGCATGATGTTGTATGAAGATCTCCCTCCCAAATGGCTTGGGTGAGGCTTCATTTATAGGAGGTGAGGGATAGAAATGGATGGCTAGGATTAAGTGAGACATGGATCAAGGCTTAGAGTTGTAGTCATGTGACAAGTGTCACATGAGGGTTGAATGAGAGTAATTAAGTCAAGGATAAGGATTAAGAATCTTCTAGAGGCTGCCTTGTAATAAGGATTTCTAGAAGCTTCTATTCGTGTGAAGATAAAGACAAATGGGGAATTAAATATTAAAATTATTTAATTTTTGGAGAGGGATGATATGGAAAACAATTAATTAAATAAGTCTTTAATTTATTTAATTAATTTGGATAGAAGGGAGTAAAAAGGTGATTAATTAAATAATATAATTTATTTAAATAACTGGGTGATGCAGGAAAAATGGAAATTAAATAAATAAATATAATCTATTTAATTAATTGGTTAGAGGGATTAAAATGGGATTGAAATGGGATCAATTGGGATTCTAGTTAAATAAATATGATTTATTGAACTAATTAGGATGATGGAAGGGATATGTAAGGGTCCTAGGACAAAATGTCTCATACTTGGTGTCTCAAATGTTGCCAAAAGATGACGTCAGAAGATATGTCAATTTTAGGTGTCTACATTTTGCCCTTTTTTGAGATGGTGTTGCGACTAAGAGAAGTAACATCATTTCAAAGAAGATAAGGTATGGATGGAAAGAAAAAAGGATGCCCCAACCACTTGAAAGAGTGGCAAGGAGGAATGGATGAAGGATAGGATGATGATGTAAGGATAAGATGATGATGTAAGGATAGGATTATGCCCCCTCCAAAGGATAGGCAGGTTGGAAGAACACGAGTAGACTCTCGAATGAATGAAACGATAAAGGATGGATAAGGAGATGGAGGATGCAAGATAAGGAATGGATGAAAGAGATGAATGATACATTATGTTGCATGAAGTGAGCAACCATATAGTTTGATATAGCACTAGACATTATACACCAAGGTATAAAGACCAAGGTGACGTCGTCTCTTGTGCACCCAATGTAATATAACCTTGTCTAGATGTATGAGGAAGGAAACTTAGAGCATTAAAGTCCTAATGCATAAAAGATATGATATGACCTTAGATGAAAATGATAATGCAAAAATCTATTCCAACATACACAAGATATGAATATTAGCTAGAAAGATACAGATTGATAAAAATGCAAGATAAAATGATAACACACAAGCAAGCAAGGAAGCATGCAAAAATGATTCAAAAACAAACAAGGTATTGCCCCTATCAATTTGTAAACCGATGACTGATTAATTGATTAATGATTGATGATAGTGTTGTCATTGTGGGGAATGATATATCCTTAGATCAAAACAAGGATGTGGGAACGAGATATCCCACTGATGATGATTGATGATTATTGATTGGTTTAGTTTACGAAAAAGATTAGGATCAAGATCAAAGGATGTGATTGGATAATTTGGCTAGATTGCTTAGCTAGATTGGTATGGATTAAGGATGACTTGTATTTGGATTATTACTTGGATTTTTGTTAGATATTTGATATTTTTGAATGTTTTGATTTTTAAATTGCATTTTGGAATGTTTTGATTTTTTTGTATTTTGAATTGTTTTGCGATGGCATTGGATTACAATGTAAATAGCCTTTGCACTAGATACCAATGATAAGGGAAAACCAAGTCTAAATGCAAGGATGGAGGTGGGTTTAGATAGATGGATAAGAGGATAGGCGATAGTAAATGGGATGGAAAACTCATGATATAGGGATGGAGAAAACGATGGGCGATAGTAAATAGGATGGAAGACTCATGATAGAGGGATGGATAAGAGGATAGGCAATAGTGGAAGGAAGACTCATGATAGATGGATGGATAAGAGCATAGGAAATAGTAAATAGGATGGAAGACTCATGCTAGATGGATGGATAAAAGGATGGGCAATAGTAAATAGGATGGAATGGATTGTAGGTTTAGGATGTGATCTCCAAAGACTATATCACATAGGAATAACATGCCCCATTCTAAGTGTAATGCTTAGTACTTTACATGACAAAGCTTATGACGAAAGGATGATAAGATTGGTTGGAAAGAATGAGGTGTATCAAGAGATATCCAAATCATTTTTCAAAATTTTCCCCCTATGTCTTATCAAGATCAAAATAAGGGAAAGGAGAATGGATGGTGCAATAGGATAGGTATGGAGATATAATATGATGGATATGATGGGATGAGATAGGTAGGAAGGGAATGATAGGTTGGATGAGACAACTTGCCCCAAGTGTAAGTCACATAGATAAGCAACCTACACATGACAGCTATTTGCTAGGTTTTCATCATGGTACTTATCCAAGGTACCACCAAGGTGGTTTTCACCATTGGATGAAGGGATTTCTCTTTACTATTTTGATTTTTTCTTTTTTTCTTTTTTTTTTCTTTTCTTTTCTTCTTCTTTTTTTCTTTTTCTTTCTTTTTGGAATACTTGGATGAAATAGGTGGATATGGACAAGAAGGATTTGGAAGAGGCTAGGAATTCAAGCATCTAGTTTCATGAAAGGTGATAGTCCCATTAGAGATTAATGTTACATATGGACCATGTCAAGTGTCATAATGCTCATAGATGTTGGTAGAGGATTGCATGAGAGGGAGATGGAGTAGGTAGATAGTGGATTATGATATGGATTATGAAAGGTTTATGCAAGGATGGATGGGAGAGAGTAAATTATGATGTGGATTATGGCTGGAAGGATTGTGGATTATGATGTGGATTATGGAAAGAAGGATAGTGGATTATGATATAGATTATGTATGGAAGGATAGTGGATCATGATGTGGATTATAGATGGAAGGATAGTGCAAAATCATGGACCATAGGGATATGATGGGTGAATATGTGGGATAGTGGATGAAAGATGGGGAGATGGAGGTGTGTGGGAATGTTGTGGAATGGAAAGGAACCAAGATCAATGGTTGCACACACTGTGATAAACATTGAACCATTTGATTTAGAGGTGTAGGAAGAAATGGAGATGTTTACTTATGGGATGGTCTATGTAGGAATTTAGGACCTACATAGACTTAGGATTTTTATGATTTTTGCATTGAGTGTGGGATGAAGGAATTTACATGATTTTTAGATGGAGTGGGATTTTTGGGATGTGGATGCTTTATTTGACTTAATTTATTTTTTCTTAGGGATCCAAACCATTTTAATTATGGACTTTTCATGTGTAGGTATGGACTTGGGTAGCCTTTTGGATGGATTTTGCTTAGATTCTTTGCATTGGTATCCTATAGCATGAGGATTTTTAGGATTTTTTGCTTTATCAAAGGAGGCATCCAAATATGTATTTTTGAATCCCATGGACTTGGTGGAAGCTTCATGTTTGGAAAATGTGTGTATTTGTTGATCATGATTAGGAATGTGAGGGGATTTATGGATGGAGGGATTGAAAGTGGATTTGTGGATAAATGGATGAGAGGATTTAAGGATGGAGCTATTAGGAGTTGGGAGAAGTGGCGGTAGAGTGGATTTGAGGATAGGGATGTTAGGATTTGGAAGGAGTGGAGGTAAAGTGGATGGTGGTAGGTGTATGGTCACATGCTTTTGGGATTTATATGACGATGGAGGAGGAATGGAAACATATGTTTTGGGGATATGATCTGGTTTATGATGGAAATGAATGGATTTAGAAGGCATGGAGGTGGTACCAACATCTTGGGATTGTTTTCCTTGGGGTATATAGCCAAGGCCATGTGATCGTGGAGGGACTTTGACATGGATGGGCTCCAAAATTCCTTGTTCATGAAGGCCTAAGCCTTTACCTTGATAATTCATGTTTTGGAGTATGCGATGTACAATGGGATTATAGGTGTTTTGAACACAAGACTCAAGCTCATTATTTGATGGGGAGGATGAGGTGGTGGATAGTGGTTGTTTCTTTCCTAGGAGAGAACATTCATGGATGAAGGTAGTAAGATCAATGGGATAGGATGATGGATTTACAATATGGTCGTTATTGGATGAAAAAGGATTAATAGGATCTTGATTATCATTATGCTCATTAAGATCCAAGCTATTTGTTTGATTATGTATGTTTACTTGGGAGCCAAGTGTCTCATCAAGGGAAGTGGGTGTTTTTGGATCATGAATAAGACTAGGAGTAATAATCTCTTGATCATGGAATTCATAAAGTTAGCTAAGAGGATCATTATGGTGATCTTGATCGTAGATGGGATCTTGATCATAAATAGGGTTAAGTGTGCTATGGATGGGATCAACTTTCTCATGTATAGGGTCTTCATCATAGATAATATCTTAATCATAGAAAATATATAGGTTATGGATGGGTTGAACTTGGATTGCTTGCTCATGGTTAGGAACTTGATCATGGATAATATCTTGATCATAGAAAATATATAGGTTATGGATGGGTTGAATGGATGTGTTTTGATCTTGATTTGGATAAAGGGTTGATGTTTCCACATTCTTTACATTATATTCTTGACATAGCTTTTGATTTTCTTGAATGGGAGTGGAAGATTCTTGGATAGGGTTGATAGGCTCTTAATAATCAACAACATCATTGTATAATGGATCTTGACTTGGACTTATGGTAAAGGGATCTTCAAGAGGCTTGATGGGTTGTGGACTACATGATGGGGTTGGAGGAATAGGCATGGTGTTTGAAGGCTCCTTTATAGGTGTTTGATGACATGGAGATAATTGATTCCTAGCTAATAGCCATTGGATCACATCCTTCATAAGTATATGTGTGGATGGACAATATAATGCATGGATAATAATGGTGGAAGGTGTTGTAGGCTTAGCATTAGGATTAGGTGGATGGATAATAGGGGAGTATGTTGTAGGCTTTGGATTAGATGGAGGGATAATGGTATTGGATGGATTAGGATTAGGATTGTGATTATCTAGCATAATCTTATCAATTTATGAGGTTTTTGACCAATCTTTGAAATGTGGGACAATGGAATGTCGTATGGGCCCTAACCCTGTGATATGCACAATAATAGTTTTCATTATACCAATGGGGTTTAATGTGGTTTTCTCCAAAGGGTTCTATCGGTGGTAACTCAATCAAATTTTCTTGGAGCAATTTTTCTCAAAGTGTATCAGCCTCATCTTTTGGTGGAGGATTGGAGGAACATGATGGTGAAGGTAATGCAGGATTAGAATGTTGATGGACCAATGGGTTGGGATTACATGGTGGTGTTGGGATAAGACTAGTTGGCTCTTGGATTAGCATATGATTGGATGATGATGGAGGATACCCATAGGATGCATAAGCTAGAGTGGAGTTCCCATTGTAAAAGGTAGCATGAAGACTTAAGGACACTTGACCTTGGTGCAAAGGGTAACTTGGACTTGCATGTTCTTGTTGTGAAGGAACTTGATAGTCTTGTAAATGGATTTGGTGGTGAGGTGAAATGTTGGGATAAGTAGTTGGATGATCTTGGGTTATGGATTGATATGTATATTAGTTGATACTGGAAAAAGTGGGGTAGGTTGATGTAGTAGTATTTTGATATCTAGATGGATTAGGTTGGTATGAAGTTGAGGGGGATGACACATAGGATTGAGGTGGAATTTGTTGAGGTTGTATGGATAAAGGTATAGTGGATGGTATGTTAGACGAAGATTGTGGTTGTGTTTGTTGGGTTAGGAGTTGTTGAAAGTGTTGGGTGACGACTTGTTGTTGAAGTTGTTGGATGGTGGCTTGTTGTTGTTGTATGATTTGTTGTTGGTCTAGGACTTGTTGTTGTTGGAATTGTTGGTGTTGTGGTGGGGTAGTGACTTGTTCCTTTTTATATACCATCCCAAGTTCATTAAATATTCTTTGAACACCATAATGATCTTGCTCTAGAGGTTTTTGTTTTCTAGTGTTGGAATGGTTTTACACATATACTTAAGTCTTTGTATTTCATCCCGTTCCTCAAAATATGTATCATGATCTAGAAGGTGCTCATCATCATTGGGATGAAATTGAGGACCTCCTAGGATTGTGATTTTTGGTTTTGGATTTGACCTAGGCTTGTTAATGACCACAACCATTTTGACAAGTGATGGATTAAATTAGGCTAAAAATGGAGTTATGATGAAGAATGGAGTGTAATGAAGATTATGTGGATGAAGTTGGATTAAGACAATAATGTATGATGATATGGGCTTATAATTAGGATGATGAAATGGATGAAATTGATGGGATTATGAACTAGAATGATGGTGTGGAGTGATTAGGATATGAGGTGGATGAAATTGATTGGATTATGGATAGATTGGGGTTGGTTATATTATTATGAAAACTTAGAATGATTAAGGATGAAGTGGATAAGAGGGGTAATTGGGATGACTAGGATTGAGTGATTAGATACTTAAGATGATAAGGATGGATAAGGAGGATGACTTGGATGGTTAGGAATGATGGGATTGGATGATTAGGTGGATGACTAGGATAATGGGGATGATTAGATTGGATGATTTAGAATGATTGGGAGTGGATAATTAGGTGGATGACTAGGATATTAAAGGATGGGGTGATTGGATGATAATTAGGACTTGGATTAGATTGGATGATGATTATGATGATGTGGATATGACAAGTAGGATCATTAGGAATAATGAGATGGATAACAAGGATGATTAAGATCACTAGGATGGATGATTAGGATTTGGATTATGATGAAGGTGACTTGGCTTAGGATGGAAGTGATGACAAGGATAATTACGATGATGTGGAATGTGTTTATGTTGATAGCTTGACTTAGGCAACTGTAAAAACAATATGTCACATGTACATGCATAGATCACACACACAAGACACAATGGCAAGTTTGACTTTTCAAAATTGATTGTTAGATTTATGAAGACACTTGAAGACACATCAACAAGCCTAATATTAGTCAAATGGGTGTGGCCAAGAGGTCTTAAGCTAGGATGAACAAGTTTTCTAAGGATGTCCCCAATATACACAAGGTATGGGGGGCCCAATTCCATGAAATGAAAGTGAAATAATGACACACGTTTGGGAGAAGAGGGTAACCCACCCTTCACCTTCACATCCCCAAGGTATAAACTTCTTGGGGGCTTAGCCCAAATGACAAGATTCCAACTTCTAGGAGGTGTGTCTTTTGATTCACTCCTCACTTTTTATACTCCGTCGAAACACTAGAGTTGAGGTTGTCCCTTGGAGTGGTGTGTCTCCAAGCAAGCCTCCTAAGAAAGGCGACAAAAGAAAATCAAGTGGTGTTTTCATTTCCAAGATCACCTTACGGTGCGAGGAGAGAGCATACACACACACTTGACTCACACTCACAATGTTGATTTACCCTTAGAAATGGAAATATGTGTGTGCAGATGAACGGAATAAAGGATGTTTTTGATTCCCAAGATCACACGAAGTGCAAGGGAAGAGCATACACACCCTAAATCACACTCAAATCCACCAAACAAAGCAAGCACAAGTTCATTTAATATCCAAGACCAAATGTGATGATGAAGACACATGTTCATTTTATGCCCAAAATTAAGTATGATGGTGCAAACAATTGTTCCTTTTAAGCCCAAAATCAAGTATGATGATGTAAACAAGTGTTCATTTTAAGCCCAAATCAAGATGTGATATTGCAAACAAGTTTTCAATCAATTGAGAATGAAAAAGTTGGATTGTGTGCACCTGGAATGCTTGCCTTTAGATATGATGTTGATGCAACACCTTATGTCTTCCCCTATTCCGCCAAACAAAAAAGAAAACAAACAACTTGCAAACCTAGTTATTAGAGTGAAAAAGTGAAATCTAGAAAATTTCTAATAATTATGGATAGTGACAATAGATTGGATATTATGATCAGGTTGTACAAAAAAAATTATGTTGTTTCAAAAAAAAATCATCAAAATTGACTAAGTTTTGCAAAAGTTATAGCGAATTTAAGTTTGCAAACAAAGGGTGTGTTTAACTAGTAATACCTAAAAAAGTTGGTAAAATTGACTAATGAGGTCTACACCATAGCGAAGCTAGGCAAGTCATCTTTCCAACGCCACTAGTTTCACAAAAAATTGATCTAGTACACAAAAGTTTTGCAAAAAAAGAAAAAAATATCTCTTTTAGGGCACTAGAGGGATGAGGGTAGGCTCGTGATGGCTAACTAACCACTAATAGTTTGGAGTAGGCGTTGGTCACATAGTGCAGATAAACCCTTAGTGGTGACAGTGGTGGTTAGGGGCTTAATCGGGCCCCTAGTCACTCATGTGACCAAGGGCTAAGGTAAAGCAAAAAATAAAAAGAAAGTGGGGTGGTAGCCCCCTGATCACAAAGGTGATTGTAGGCTTCATGGGAGGCGATAGACATAAATGGTGGTTACAAGTGTGGCTGGGGAGGTGACTGGGAAAAAGAGAGGGGTGACTGGGATAGTTGAGGATGTCGACAGGAACAAAGGTGTCGGAGGAGCTTCAGGGTGGCGGAGCAGTGTATAGGAGGTGGCAACCGATGTATATGATGTGGTGGTGGATTTGTCAACATGGGTGGTGACCAGGATGTGAGAAGCAGGGATGAGGTCAGCAGGGTGGTAGGTGTTGGAGGAGTTGAGTGGTCGACAAGGTGGTGGCGACAGGAAAAATGGAGGTGGCAGAGAAGTTAGAAGTGGAGACAACAGAAGTGTTAGGGATTGCGACAAGCATTGGAGGAGTGGTAGGGTGTTGGTGGAAGTGGAGAAAATTATAGATGGTGGCGGCAGAGGTTTGAAAGAAAAGATCAAGGCTTGACAGAGAGATTAGAGCTGCATAGAGTGGATCTGTACGGTACGGATCTGTAATAAAAAAATTCAAAAAAATTCAAAATTTTGACAGTATGAAAAATATAGGACATTTTATGTAAAAATTCACTTGTGAGGCCTCTTAGAATCAATGATGAGGTCAAATCTGGCATAGGAGATCACCTGCAAAACTTGAATTCCAAATCTTGACACTAAAGAGGTTAGATCGCACAAATTCAAGCGCATAAACCTACAACAAACGAGGTTAGGCTAGTGGGGCGTGCCAAAAAAAGTATGCAGAAAAATGGGTCAAATGCATAAAGAAGATAAATGCAATAACCCAATACCTTCACCCTCAAACCAAGTCCTCACACTTCAATATAACAGAGTAGATGCACCCAAATCTACTAGCTATGTTCTCTATGATCTTTGATAGATAGAATGAGATGTTGATTGCTCATAATTTCTGCAGCATAACACTAATATGAGGATGATGGATGAGAAGATCTATTGTGAATTGGACAGCATGATGTTGTATGAAGATCTCCCTCATGAGGGATAGAAATGGATTGCTAGGATTAGATTAGTGATGGATGGCTAGGATTAAGTGAGACATGGATCAAGGCTTAGAGTTGTAGTCATGTGACAAGTGTCACATGAGGGTTGAATGAGATGAATTAAGTCAAGGATAAGGATTAAGAATCTTCTAGAGGCTTCCTTGTAATAAGGATTTCTAGAAGCTTCTAGTCATGTGAAGATAAAGACAAATGGGGAATTAAATAATAAAATTATTTAATTTATGGAGAGAGATGATGTGGAAAACATTAATTGAATAAATCTTTAATTTATTTAATTAATTTGGATAGAAGGGATTAAAAAGGTGATTAATTAAATAAATATAATTTATTTAATTAATTGGATGGTGGAGGAAAAGTGGGAATTAATTAAATAAATAATTTATTTAATTAATTTTCTAGAGGGATTAAAATAGGATTGAAATGGGATTAGTTAAATAAATATGATTTATTTAACTAATTAGGATGATGGAAGGGATATGTAAGGGTCCTAGGACAAAATGTCTCATAAGGTGTCTCAAATGTTGTCGAAAGATGATGTCAGAAGATATGACAATTTTAGATGTCTACAGGTATATTGACATTTTTGTTTATTTACTTGTAACTATACGATAAATTTAATTTTTGCATATACCTCATCTCATAGATTAGTGTAGGAAGCATATTGTGTACCTTTGCTTCCTTTCACTTGTGTTCAAAAATCTATTGTAGGAATATCTTCCTCCTTGACTCAAATTTGGAGATATCCGGAGTGAAGATCTAGCTTGGTAAAAAGTTTATCCCCAAAGAGATCCTCTAACAAATCATCTATTACTAAAATAGGGAACTTGTCTTTGATCGTCAACTTATTAAGTTCACAAAAATAAGGGCTCACCCACCATTCACCATCTTTCATAGGAACCATCACCAGGATGAATAAGGACTTGTATAAAGTTTGATGACACCCATCTACATTAGCTCCTTAGCCATCTTCTATATTTAATTCTTTTGTTCAAAGGCCAAATATTTAGAGGTTGACTATCTAGTATTAAGGGGATGAAATGGTTGTGTGACCATTGTGGAGGTAACCCTTTAGGTTCCTCAAAAACTTGGTTGTATTAATCCAATATCCCTTACAAATATGAAGGAGAAGGATGCGAGTGATTTTTATCTTTAATAAAGTGGAATTATGCAATAATGCTCAAATGCCTTTTTTCAACATTGTCTTCATGTAGTGAGAATTGACTAGGTGAACATCTACAACCTTTATACCTTACAAAGTATATTCCTTTCCATGTTGACTAAATTTCATCCAAACTTGGGAATAATCATATGTGAGTGGCCCTAATGTTTGCAACCATTGGACTCCCAACACCACATCAACACCACCATGAGATGGAGCTTACATGTCAAAATTCATTCGATACCCCCTGTAGTGAGTTTGACATTACTGTTATCACTGGGAATTGCACCCGTATGCAAGGCTGGTTAAAGCATTGCAATTCCATGTAACATGGGACTAATCTTAGGTTGTGGGTACCCTATGACGAGAATAGACCTCCAGATTGTGGGCTGGTTCCCTTCACATGTTCTATTGACTTGTATGTTTTTACTTTTTATGAAAAGGGAAGAAAGAAACTAAATGAATACTAAAGATAAAATGGTGATGCACCTGATATGGATAAAAATAATGCAATTTGATTCACAATGTTTGCTCATAAATCTAACTTCTACACAATCCAGACTTGGCATAAATATCACAAAATGATTCTAAGGAAGGTTTGAAAATAGGTTTTTATGAAGGAAATGGTTTTTTCACAGCATAAAAAGACTATTTCTGGTTAACACAACCTAAGACCTGTGATGAATTTATGCTTTAATGCTGTAAGCAATGAGGTGAGACAATAATTTTGAAGGTTTGATAATAAAACACAATAAAATTTCATCAAAATCACTTCAACATTCAACACTAAAAGGAAAGGTAAATCAACTAATCTGAAACAAACAAAGGAAAGCTTTGCAAAAAGACAAAAGATAACCTATAACCTATCGATCTCTCAATAAAACTGTAAAAGTGAGCTACAAGAATTCTCCAATCTGTCTGAATTAGAATGAGAATAAAGAACTAGCAAAAATAGACTTTTGCTTTACAATATATAAGTTTGCTCTCTCCAAGAGGCATGCAAAAAATATGGACTTGCAGATAACTATCTCTAAAAATACTCATTCCCGAGCAACCTCAAAAATCCTCAAAATTAAGGTCTAAAACTGCCACAAATTGAGCAAAAATAGCTTCAATTTGGGCCTCTCCATATGTTTGACCAAAATTTTGACTAAGGACCCTAAAAATACTTCTAAAAGTCATGCAAAACCTCCTAGGTGTCCTAGTTAACTCAACTAATCAATTTGCATGATTTTGCATGAGCAAAATTGATTGTGAGTAAATAATAAAGTAATAGAATATTACTCTATTATTGGTTACAATTTGTTCTATTTTTTATTTTACAACTTGTGGAAAATAATAAAGTAATTTATAGAGTATTATTCTATTATTTATTTACAATTAACTCATGTGTAAAATCATGCATGATTAGAAGAAACATATCACTCCAATACATTTGCCTATTTTGCATGATATGAGCAAAAAACATGACTTAGGGATAAATACAAAACTCCTTATCACTCCATGTGAGAATATATCCCCATTTTGCATGATTTACACATTAAGGCAAAAAATTATTTACCCTTATCACTCCATGCATCAATGAGAAAACATTAATACACTCTACTTTATCACTCCATTTACAATGCAAAAACTGACCTCATTTGCCCATACAAATACCATCATGTCAAAATTGATCTTATTTACCATGACTTCCTACCTGTATTATATTGTCTTTATGCACTTCTGAATGATTCTCTTTGTCACATATTTTGCCACCCTGCAAAACTTACCTTATCCACAATCCTCCACCTTGCATGCACCTCTTGTCTTCATAGCATTCCATCTTTTGCATTCAATGCATTTAAGAAATGACAAGGGCATATATCTCAACCATGCATGAGTCTCTTATGAAGCATCTTTGACCATGTAGAAAATAGAGGTTTGAAAAGGCTTACAAGGCACAAGCCTTGTCTCTTCATGATGTCAACCCTTTTGACTTCCTTCAAATAAAATAAAAAAAGCATTATGAACTTGCGGTGTTGTCGGCCCCTCCAAGCAATTATCACTAGGATTTTGTCAAGAGAAGGTCTTGACCCCAATCTATTTTTTAAGACAAGGTAATGTAATAATTTGATTTTTTGACATAAGTCAAAAAATGGGAAGAAGGACCTATCAAGCTCCATGTCAAATCAAGGGTTTGAAACCCTAAAACATCATTTGCATCTGTTACATTGCTCCTTTGTTTCAACTGCGCTCTGTGTTGGTCGAGGTTTTAACATCTTCTGTGGTTCTCCTTGCTATTTCGATGGCCATTCATAGTATTGACTATGGCATGCTGATGCTGGGACAAAGGTAAGTGTGTTTGAGCTTTCCTTAACAACATCTTATCATTTTTTGATGCTCCATTGATATATTCAGGCTGCGGCCATCTCTGCTTCTTTTGCTCCCTCTGTAACATATTTTTGACAATGCTCTTTTGCCTTATGTGTTTCTCTTTTCATGATGGGTACTCGTAAAATACAAAACTTTGTTTAAATAAGGGCATCTGTGGCCTGTAGCTCTTCATTCTTGCGAGAATACCAGGTATGGCTCCATTCTCACTTCACTATCCTGATTTATTTTGACCATATACTTCATTCTGGCAACGGTTTTGAATGAATGACAAGGGTTTTTTAATTCCTTTTAATAAAAACCCTCTATTGTCATGGTTGTGGCATTATGCTGCCTCTGTAACATATTTTGCACTGTTTACGGCCTTGACTGTAGATTCACTATAGCAAAACCCTCAAGCTGATTCAAGCTGTGGTTAGAAGATGGTATTATGATCATTCCTTGTTTAAACTTTTCAAGACCCATTCCATAGTATACGGAATTCATATGGTTCGATCAGCTATCTACTATCTTTGGTTAAAAGTGACAAAGCCTCATTTAAACTAGTGAATTGTTTGTGGGTCTGCTCCAAAAATCCTTGTCTTTTTTTATTCCTACAAATGGCTCATTGACACTGTAGCATTACATGATTTTGAAATTGCTTCTTTCATTACTTTCATTGCAATCTTTATATAACTGTGGTTTTATTGTGATTGTGATAATGTTTAGTAACTATTCACTACTTTTTACCATGTAAACTATGCTTCCTACTATGTCTCTTCATCCCTTTTGCTCTTGGTGTAGTGTCTTTCAACTCTCTGTATCCTTGATGAATGAAGATTGCACCTCAACATCATATTGCTGGTCCTTGACACTTATACAATTATGACTTAGTTGGTGTAAATGGCATCCTTGACTCTCCTCTCTAGGTGATATATGTACACATATGTACTCATGGTGTCCCCTATAGGATGACTTATACATGTTATGATGTTCTTCTCCACTGTGTGTGAACTCCCATTGTACATCTTTTGACAAACATGATGCCTCTACATACTTTATTCAGTCTGTGACACTTAGCATGCATATTACAGTTTACTTCTATGACATTACATCAAGAGTACCTATTGAAGAGATTGGGTAATGGCAACTCCTGTGTATAGGTTGTAATAATTAAGTTGTTCCATCATAGTTGTACATCTTCTTCAATAGCAACATGTCTCACTCACAACACAAAGTGGTAAATGTTTGTTCTATCCTTGAGTTTGTATCCAATGTCATTACACTTGTGCTATCTCTATAACAGTTAGCCATTGACTATCCCTATAAAATATGCCTTGTATATACTCTACGCTGTCAACCTAAGTAGTCACTAACTTACATGACTGCTCTGTACCCTTGATAATGTGATTTTCTTTTATCATTGGCACCTGTGATCATTTCATGGTTCTGGAATTAACTCCTGTTGTTATCTCAATACATGATATATTGACATGTTTTGGTTGGATATTGACTTTTGCAAGACAACATGGGGACTCATGTTTTGAAAGAGGAGTATTTTCGTGCATAAGACAATAAGCCAATTTCATGATTATGATGACTCCTTCCTTGTTGATGTCACCAGTATTTGCAAGAATTTATGTAATGGTTACTCTTTACTGTTATCATTCATGACTACAAGATCTATACCAGACTTTGATCTCCTGTCATTGTTTGATATCCATTTTGTTTCTAAAATTTTATGATTCCTTGATTTGCATGAGTAACTAGGGCATCATATTGCATGCTAGTGCAACAACTAGTACCGGCTTCCCATGGTCCAACCAACTTATGTTCTTCACAGTACACATTTCATAACTATTTTTTTCTTCATGTGTAGCAGTCTTCAATCACTTATATTCATTCCTCTCTTAGCATTGTTAGCACTGTACTATTGACTGTCCCCTGGATACCATCTTGTATAGTGGGATCAGTCCACCCTCTGCAATTTTACACCTCATTCACAACAAAAAGTGGTAAATATTTGTCCTGCTGCTACTGTATTGTCTATTGGAATGAGAGGATTGGGTCTCTTTTGCTGTATTTTTTGCATGGTGTTGTTCTACTTTGTGACTGTTTGGTGTAGGAGCACCAAGAGGATCATGAATATCCATGGTTGTTTTGCTTTGTTTCATGGTTTATCATGTTGTAATGAGGTCTTGAGGACCATTTCTATGCTTTGTAATAAGGATCATAATGTCATGTATTGTAATGGGGCAGTCATGCATTATAATGGGGCAGTCTTGCATTGTAATGGGGTAATCATACATTGTAAGCCTCTTTGGCATGTGTCAAGGAGTGTCAAAGGCTCATTTATCTTTAAGGATGTTTAAGAGCCTTGTTTGTCATGTAAGACCACAATGCATATGACAAAACATTGTAATTAGTTGCAGAAGTTAACAAAACAGAGGTAGTTTGGTGGTTGTGGATAGTTTACCAGTCTCCCACTGATTCAAACTACCCCTCCAACTGCTCCAAACCATCGATGCAGGCTTCATAAAGTCTTTTAGATGTCCATTGTAGAAGGAGAAGTGAATTGTGTGAAGAAATCAATAAGTAACAATAGTTTCCTGCCTTTATACTCTGTATTTTTTGATGTTTCTGTACATGCCCTGCTCTTGTACGGAGGAGTCATAGAAGATTATGATGGTGGCCTAAAAGTAGGGTGAGTCTAGAATATTTTGCAATTTATTTGAGCTTTTGAAACATCTGTAGAGGATAGATATTTGCATTCTCCTAAATTTGCTTTAATAAACCCTCATCTAGGGTTTCTGACAAAAAAACATGAATTTCTCACCATTCCATTGAATCAAACCTTGCTTGATCAGTGGAATGGATTTGTTAGAGTTTATTTCAATGTTTGTTGAAGGTGTTTTTGGCAAGAGACAGATTGTGGTGGAGATTTCTTGAAATGACCTAGCAATACCATGTGCTAGGCATGTGTAAAGGGGAACAACATAGGCCAAATTCATCATAGTCAACTGTGGAGTCACAAAACTGGTGTAATTTCCCATTTTAGCATGTGTCTAATGTGCCTAAGGTGTGCAGAGGGTTCTGTGAGTATTTGGAGGGGCAGTTGCTTTACAGAACAGGTCTAATTGGCCAAGGGTTTTTAGAGGACAGTTATAGGTTAGGGTATATTGTCTAAAACAAAGTACCCCAAGTTTGTGATATGTGAAAGGGCATCAAAAAGGGTATCTTAGGATTGTCTAAGATTTAAGTTTGCAAGCTACTAGTGGAAGTTATTGCTGACTGTTCCCATTTGGAGGGCTACAAGGAGTCTAGTGACTTAATGAAGGAAGTACCAAGCCCATGCATGCTAGTCCTTAATCAATGGTCAGATATGGTTTTGTTGAGTGTCATGAACCCCCTCAATGTCTGCCATGCATAGGATGGATAGTTTGTGTGATAAGTCTTGTGAGCCTTGGATGTGGCTTTGTGAATAATGAAATCTTGTTTGGTAAAATAGTGAGTTCATCCTCCCTTTAAATACTTTGTCAAACAACTGGAACTTGTCTTCTTTCCCCCTGACCTCTACATCATAGTGGTATCAGAGCCATAAAAGGTTCTATCAGTTGGTTGTGTGTAAGACTTGGTATATGTCAGTAGAGGAGAGTGAAGGAGAGGCTAGCAACATGCCTCCAAAAGGGATGACCACTGAGGTGGTTAAGAAGTTCAAAGAGATGGAAGAGAAGATTAAAAGTGGAGTCAAGGAAGCACTCCAAGCTAAGTTGAAGGCACTGAGGATAGGGAAGAGGATAGATGAAGGTTCTGATGGAGAGGAAGAAAAAGAGGAGGAAGAAGAAGAAAATCAAGAAGAGGCAAAGATACCTGCAGATTAGAAACATTTCCTTGAAGCCATCAAGGCAATTGGCAAAGATTCTTTAGAGGCTCGGATGGAGATTCCAATGTTTAGTGGCAAGATGAATGCTGATGAAGTTATGGAGTGGATTGAGGCCCTCAATAACTATTTTGAGTACAAAGAAGTTCCTTGGAACAAGAGAGTGAAGTTTGCAAAAACTAAACTCAAGGGTGCTGCCCTCACATGGTGGAATTACACCCAAGGTGAAAGGGTGAAGAGTGGGAAGAGCATGATCTCTTCATGGAGAAGAATGTTGGAGAGGATTAAGTCCCAAT
The DNA here is from genome assembly GCA_027924645.1 of Cunninghamia lanceolata. NCBI lineage: Eukaryota > Viridiplantae > Streptophyta > Pinopsida > Cupressales > Cupressaceae > Cunninghamia > Cunninghamia lanceolata. Next base: position 827,218 of record BSBN01000910.1, on the reverse strand, counting down.
TCCTTCCATCAGACTATGAGGTACAGATCTACAAGAAGATGCAAAATCTCAAACAAAGAGATTTGGATGTGGCCACTTACACCAAGGAGTTTCACAAGTTATCTCTTCATTGTGGACAGGTGGAGGATGAAAAAGACAAAGTGGAAAGGTATCTAAATGGTTTGAAGTTTAGTATACAAGATGAAATTAGTATACTAACCCTTGAAATAGTGGACAAATGCTTTCAAATGGCATTGAGGGCTGAAGAGAAGTTGAAGAGGAAAGGTGAGCAACAAAACGAAGGTAGAGGAGGCAGAAATTTTAGAGGTAGGGGTAGTTTTGGAGGTAGAAATCAGTTTCAAAGAAGTCAAGGGGAATCTAGTTCCCAAGAACAAAGTGGAGAATCAAGTTCTAGAGGAGGCTTTAGAGGAAGGGGACCCAATGGAAGGGGTAGATTTGGTGGACTAGGGAGAGGTCCTAATGTCTTCACAGGGAGGTGCTACAATTGCAACCAAGTGGGACATCCAGCCTTCAAATGTCCTAAGAAGCGAGCCTCAAGCTCTCATGGAGGAGAGAGAAGGAACCAGTTGATTCAAGAGGAAGATTTCCAAAGTGTTAACTCTCCAATTGGAAGTGCAGCTCTAGTTCATGATGGAGAAAACTTGATGAGGAGGAGAACTGTATTGAAGGTGCCTCAAACACAAGAACCCCCTCAGAGGAAGACATTATTCAGGACAACATGCAAGGCCTATGGTAAGATATGCAAGGTAATTGTTGATTCAGGTTCAACTGAACATTTAGTTGCCATTGAGATGGTAGACAAGGTAAAATTGAAAAGACTTCCTCATGTTAGTCCTTATAAAGTGTCATGGTTGAATAAGGGGCAACAAGTTTTGGTAGATGAACAAACTTGGGTAGAGTTTGAGATAGGGGAATATAAGGACAAGATTTTGTGTGATATAATCCCCATGGATGCTTGTCATTTGCTGTTAGGATGTCCATGGCAATATGATGTTCAATCCCAACATGATGGTAAATCTAACTCCTTCATCATAACCAAGAATGGTAGGAAGTATAGAATGGATCCTTTGCTGGATGAGAATGTAGAGAAGAGTGTTGGGTCAAGTGTCATGATTGTGAGTGGTAAAGAGTTTCTTAACACCCTTAAGGAGGAAGGAACCCAAGGGTATGCTCTGATTTTGAAGCCTAAAAATAGTCTTAATTTGCATGGTCCTAGTGAGGAAGAGATTCCTAAGGAGGTGCAACAATTGTTAGAGAAGTATAAGGGTATCATGGTAGAGGAGATGCCTAATGAATTGCCACCTATTAGGGACATAAGCCATCAGATTGACTTTATACCAGGGTCTACTTTGCCAAACAAAGCAGCCTACAAGATGATGCCTTCTCAAAATGAAGAGATTGCCAATCAAGTACAAGAATTATTGGATAAGGGATTGGTGAGAAAGAGCCTTAGCCCATGTGCTGTCCCAACAGTCCTAGCCCCTAAAAAGGATGGTAAATAGAGATTGTGTATATATTCTAGGGCCATTAACAAGATTACTATAAGATATAGGTTCCCTATGCCAAGGATTGAGGACCTAATGGACTGTTTGGGAGGGGCTAGATACTTTTCCAAGATTGATCTTAAGAGTGGGTATCATCAAATTAGGATAAAGCAAGGGGATGAATGGAAGACAACCTTTAAAACAAATGAGGGTCTTTATGAGTGGTTGGTGATGCCATTTGGACTATCCAATGCCCCAAGTACTTTCATGCGTCTCATGAATGAACTATTGAAGGATTCCATTGGCAAATTTGTTATGGTGTACCTTGATGACATTCTTGTTTTCAACAGGACCAAGGAAGAACATTTGCAGCATTTGGATCAAGTTTTGAAGAAGTTGCATGATGAGAAATTGATGATTAATATGGAGAAGAGTGTCTTCATGAAGGAAGAACTCACCTATCTTGGTTTTGTCATCTCCCAAGGTAATTTGAAGATGGATCCAGCAAAGGTAGAGGCTATTTTGTCATGGCCAAATCCTAAAACAGCAAGTGATGTAAAAAGTTTTCATGGTTTGGCAACATTTTATAGGAAGTTTATAAGGGGTTTTAGTCATATTTGTGCACCTATATTGGATACCATTAAGGGGGTAGAAATGTAAATTTTCTTGGACAAAGGTAGCCAATGATTCTTTTGAAATTTTGAAACAAAAGGTAACACAACAATCCATATTTGTTTTGCCTGATTTTCATAAGTTGTTTGTGGTGGAATGTGATGCTAGTGACCTTGCTATAGGGGCTATCTTGAGTCAAGAGGATAGACCAGTTGCCTCCTTTAGTGAAAAACTAAATGATGCTAAGAGAAAGTACTCTACTTATGACTTGGAGTTGTATGCCGTGGTGCAAGCCTTGAAGAAATGGAGGCACTATCTCTTGCCTAAAGAATTTATTGTTTATACTGACAACCATGCATTTAGTTTTCTAAATTCATAGGAGAAACTCAGTCACAGGCATATGAAATGGGTTGAACAACTCCAAGCATACACCTTTTCCATCAAACACAAGAAGGGGCAGGCCAATAAAGTGGTAGATGCATTGAGTAGAAGGGTGTGTATGGTGCAAGAGATTCAATTGCAAAGTGTGGGGATTGATGCTCTCAAACATATGTACAAAGAGGATGAATATTTCAAGGATGTATATGAAGTTTGCTCTCAATTTTTGGATGCATATCATTCTTATTTTTTTGAGTTTTTGTTGTAGCAGGGGTTGCTGTTTAAAGGTAGCCAACTATGTGCTCCTAGGTGTTCCATGAGGGAGAACATCATAAAGGCAAAGCATTGTGGTGGTCTAGGAGGTCACTTTGGGCTGGACAAAACATTGGATCAGGTGAAAAGATTTTATTTTTGGCCAAAAATGCAATCAGACATCAAAAAATTTGTTGAGGGTTGTAGTATTTGTCAAAGAGGAACGGGAACATCATCTAATGCTGGTCTATATCAACCACTTCCTATTCCTCATAGGCCATGGGAAAGTATTAGCATGGATTTTGTCTTAGGTCTTCCTAGGACTCAAAGAGGTTTTGATAGCATATTTGTTGTGGTGTATAGATTCAGTAAGATGGCTCATTTCTTGCCATGTAAATGCACTAATGATGCTTCACACACTGCTGGTTTATTCTTCAAAGAAATTGTTAGAATCCATGGTTTGCCTCTTAACATTGTGACTGACAGGGATCCTAAGTTTGTGGGGCACTTTTGGCCTACCTTGTGGAAGAAGTTGGGCACTCAATTGTCATTTACTTCAGCCTATCACCCTCAGACTGATGGCCAAACTGAGGTAGTGAATAGGTCCTTGGGAAATCTTCTTAGAATTCTTACAAAGCAGCATGGAGAGACATGGGATATGATCATCCCTCAAGCTGAATTTTCTTACAATGACTCCACCAATAGAAGCACAGGAAGGAGTCCATTTGAGATTATCTATGGGATTCACCCAAGAGGCATTCTTGAATTGAGGGATCTACATGGATTGGAGAGGAAGAGTGCTCAAGGTGAAGACTTTGCATTATCCAGGAAGGACATCCATGATAATGTAAGAGAAACTCTTCAAAAGAACAATGAGAAGTACAAGGAGAAAGCTAATGAGAGAAGGAGGGATGTGCAATACAAGGTTGGGAATTTGGTCATGGCACATTTGAAGAAGGAAATACTTCCAAAGGGGTAGCCAACCAAACTCCTCATGAAGACGATAGGTCCTTGCCGGATTGTGCACAAGTTTGGGCCCAATGCCTATGAGATTGAGCTTCCTCAAGGCTTGGCCATATCTCCTATCTTTAATGTCTCAGATTTATTTCCTTTCAGAGGTGGTAATGCTGCAGATTTAGAGACAAATGTGACAACAACAGGAGATGAGGAATGGGTTAAGGGTCTTCCACCCAATCAACCCTTGTAATTGGAATGCATCTTGGACACCAAAGTCTTGAAGAAGACTAGGAAGAAGACCTACAAGCAGTACCTTGTCAAATGGAGTGACCTACCCGCTGAGGATGCCACTTGGATGAATGAAGAAGACATTTTGAAACATAGAACCACTGTTGCTGATCTAGTTCCTCAAGGGACTTGAGTCTTCTTCCACCCCAGGGAGTATGGTGCAGGCACCAAGAGGATCATGAAGATCCATGGTTGTTTTTCTTTGTTTCATGGTTGATCATGTTGTAATAAGGTCTTGAGGACCATTTCTATGCTTTGTAATAAGGATCATAATGTCATGTATTGTAATGGGGTAGTCATGCATTGTAATGGGGTAGTCGTGCATTGTAATGGGGCAGTCATACATTGTAAGCCTTTTTGGCATGTGTCAAGGAGTGTCAAAGGCTCATTTATCTTTAAGGATGTTTAAGAGCCTTGTTTGTCATGTAAGACCACGAAGCATATGACAAAACATTGTAATTAGTTGCAGAAGTTAACAAAACAGGGGCAGTTTGGTGGTTGTGGACAGTTTACCAGTCTCCCACCGATTCAAACTACCCCTCCAATTGCTCCAAACCATCGATGCAGGCTTCATAAAGTCTTGTAGATGTCCATTGTAGAAGGAGAAGTGAATTGTGTGAAGAAATCAATAAGTAACAACAGTTTCCTGCCTTTATAATCTGTACTTTTCATTGTTTCTGTATGTGCCCTGCTCTTGTATGGAGGAGTCATAGAAGATTATAATGGTGGCCTGAAAGTAGGGTGAGTCTAGAATATTTTGAAGTTTATTTGAGCTTTTGAAACATTTGTAGAGGATAGATATCTACATTCTCTTGAATTTGCTTTGATAAACCCTAATCTAGGGTTTCTGAAAGAAAAACATGAATTTCTCACCATTCCACTGAATCAAACCCTCCTTGATCAGTGGAATGGATTTGTTAGAGTTTATTTCAATGTTTGTTGAAGGTGTTTTTGGTAGGAGACAAATTGTGGTGGAGATTTCTTGAAATGACCTAGCAATACCATGTGCTAGGCATGTGTAAAGGGGAACAACATAGGCGAAATTCATCATAGTCGACTGTGGAGTCACAAAATTGGTGTAATTTCCCATTTTTGCATGTGTCTAATGTGCTTAAGGTGTGTAGAGGGTTCTGTGAGTCTTTGGAGGGGCAGTTGCTTTACAAAATAGGCCTAATTGGCCAAGGGCTGTTAGAGGACAGTTATAGGTTAGGGTATATTGTCTAAAACAAAGTACCCCAAGTTTGTGATATGTGAAAGGGCATCAAAAAGGGTATCTTAGGATTGTCTAAGATTTAAGTTTGCAGGCCACTAGTGGAAGTTATTGCTGACTGTTCCCATTTGGAGGGCTACAAGGAGTCTAGTGACTTAATGAAGGAAGTACCAAGCCCATGCATGCTAGTCCTTAATCAATGGTCAGAGATGGTTTTGTTGAGTGTCATGAACCCCCTCAATGTCTGTCATGCATAGGATGGATAGTTTGTATCATAAGACTTGTGAGCCTTGGACGTGGCGTTGTGAACAATGAAAGCTTGTTTGGTAAAACAGTGAGTTCATCCTCCCTTTGAATACTTTGTCAAACAACTTGAACTTGTCTTGTTTCCCCCTGACCTCTGCATCACTATTTTAGCTTCCTCATCAAAATGATGGACAAGAGATACATTGCTTATCACTATAACTATCTCATAGTTTGTTATACTTTGTAGTGGTAAGGATGATAGTGAGAAATAACCTCTTTTTGCTCTTGTGATTGCTCCTTATGCCTTTGTCTTGGCATATGACAGTGATGGCATATATGACTGTCCTCCTCTAGGAGCTGTTGTTATGGCACTTGATTGGATATCTTCTTCAGTATTTGATAAATCATACACCCTTTATGATTCAATGGCACTGCAATACATTGACATGACTCCTGACATGATTCTACACAGTTGATTTTCCTTTCTTTGTAAATGTATTTGATCCTGAATGAAGGCTGCTACATGTGATATCTTATGATAGAATGTTCCTTATGCTATAATATTATGATTAGTTTATCTATAAAGTACATTCTAGATAGCAATACACACTTCAATCATGATTAAGAGATGAAAGCATCTTCTATGGGTCTTTATACCTTTTGTACCTGTATTTGACATCTCTTTGATCATTTAGCTCTGCATATGCACTTCATCCTTCTTCTGCATTGATACATTTGATTCATTCTGTGATATGAAAATGATGTAGTAGACTTCTCTTGTGATGGGGCATAGTTTATAGGAGCAACTACCCCTTTGTCTTTCTATTATGACCTCTTGACTGCTTTGGTGATGGATGCTTCTATGCATGATTACTCTATTTATGCAAATCTGACGCCTTTCTTTAATGAATAAGAAGGAAACATGCTGGGCTCTAACCCTTGTGGGAGCCACATTTAATCCACATGTTTATTTGTCTTCAAATCAGCAACAATATTTGTCCTATACCTGCACAGTGATCAAACAAGTTAGCATAAGAAAGTACCTGATAGCATTGATTGAGCTCCTTCATGATTTCTTCCTGATTTGTGTCATTATCTGACCTGATTTCTCATCTGAATTCATGATATGATAAGTAGATGTTTCTATTTGATAAAAGCATGTGATAACTTTAAACATCCGGAGCACTAACAGGGCTGTCCCCAAAATTTTGCAGGTTCAACTGATGATGGAGCTTGGAGTGAAGGCTAAAAGCTAAAGACTTAAAGGCCGGTATTAACAAACAATCTTCATCATTAGGCAATGATGGATGTTTAGATTTATCAGATGTTCATTTCTTTTTTCTTTTATCAAACAGATGCATAGCTTGCATGTCTGCAATAGCTCAATCTAGTTACTCCCACTGCTTGTGTGGGACATAGTTGAACACCTCTTTTAAACATGATCAGTTAGTTTCTCTAATGCATATGATGTATATATATTTCCTTTTCAATCAATGCATGAGATAAAGTAACAGATACCTGGATGTATGTTCAAATCATGACATGAAATAACAGTGTAATAGAACATCTTTCTCTCTTTTATTCAAAACTGATTAATTTGAATAATCAATTTAAATTATAACTCCTGAAAGATCAAACTTTGTAGAACAACTGTATCTCCTTGAATGTTTGATCCTTTGATGATCAATTCATTTTTCATGATAACTTATCAGTCCTGATTGGACTGATGGGTTATCCTGACAACTGGATCTTCTTTTCAACTTTGTCAAAGTGTCAACCATTCAAGAATGCATGACCTTGAAGTTTTCTATTATTCATTCTAAACAATTACACCTAGGTCCAACTAAATTTCAGTGTGAACAAAAAATTAGTAACATTTTTGGTGACCTCTCAGGGGTGTTTGCCTGCTAAACAGTTTAGAACTAGTAGCCTTGCCTTCTCATTGGGCATAGAGTCATTTCTGCCCTGAACTTAGAGAAATTCTGCAACTCACAATAACTGAAAATAATAGTAGCAACTAACTGAAAAAACTGAAACTAAAACTGATTTGCTTTTAACAAAACCAGCTACATGTGCAGAAGCACTTCTTGGAAACAAAACAACAAAACTAAAATTCTACCTACCCTACTCTAGCCAGCCAAAGGTGCTGGTCAAACAAATCCATTAATTGTTTGGTTGAAATAACTTCCCTTCCTCAACAAGGAACACAGATTCACATACTAATGAGTTGCTGAAATTTGATGAAGTACAAGAAAGTATGCAATAAATTGCTGCAATGCTTCATAAGAAATGTAGAGAAATTCACTCACCAATTGAATATGATCATGCAAACTTCTATCATGGGGTAAAAAGATGAACTAATTTTGCTGTTCTGAGCCCGAAAACTACTTGGTTGGTACAACAATATTATGTACTTGCTTCTTCATTTGTCTGGCAACCATATCCCTGATTGGACATCCTCTCATAATGATGTATTCTTAGCTGATGATTCTAATGTCTAGATTTGAATCTGTTGTCATATGATCACTTGTACTTTCAATCTGATCTATAACAGTTAGCTCATATGATCTGTACTCATTGGCCTGATCCCGTTGATCAGAAACTGCTGATTCACATGATGTGAGATTATCATTTATTTTAGAAGAAAAATCCTCAATAATACCTGAAAACAAGGTTTCATATCACTGAACATCCTGTACTGGAATTATATGCTCATCATTTCCTATCATGAGCTCTTGATTGTTACAAGAATCTATCAGATTGGCAAGCTCCCTACAGGCTGAACATTTAGGATCTTGACAATCAGAAACAGAGATATCTTGAAAATATTACACTTCTTCAATTGATCTATTTTGCTGTTTTGAAAACAAATCAAATGCTTTATTCTCACAGAGAATACTATTTGATTTAGTTTCAGGTTCAAGTTGGTTAATCTCATACTCATATAAAACAAGATCGTTGGCATCCAAAATGTGACTATTTTTTTGCTCTTCTAGATGAACTAAAACATCAACTTTATTAAAGATTAGTAGTATCTCGTGTTCTGCAATGTCAACTGGCTATCTTAAATCAGCTGGTATTTGTATGATATCTTCATCTTGGTCAATAAAAGAAGGCAGTTGATCAAACAAAAAGATGGAATCCTTTTCTTTGTCAAGTCTATTCTCATTTGCAACTTGGGCACTCTGTTTTGGCAACTAAAGACTCTACCCTTTAAATCCTTGTTCTTTCATTATATCTGATTTTTCTTGATTGAAACCTAGAATCCTGATTGGTTCAAGTTTTATTGGTACTTCTTTCCTTTTCTAATTTTGGATTGGTATGGAAGAGGTAGTTTTGATAAAACTTGGTATTTTAAAATCAAGACATTCAGTACAAGAAGGCTGCCATGGTTGTTTATAAGCCTGATGATTTGATTCGGGTACTTGACATGACAGATACTAAGAACTAATAGACCGATCCTAAATGTGAATAGGTACTTGATTACAATCAGAATTCGTGAAACTTGAAATTTGATTCCTACTAACCTCAGTTTGAGAATGCTGATCCAGAATGAATGAAGTTATCCGGATGGTCTATTTTTTTATTTGTGCAAGTAAAAACTTCATCTGTGCCTCTTTGGCTGCAATCTGTCTTACAAGATCTTGTTCAAATTGTATCCTTTGTGCCTCTAATTCCTACTCATGGAGATAGGCCTGATAATCCATCTACTCCTGCTGCTGCTGGTAATCTTGTTGCCTCTTGAACTCTTCTAGGTTCCTTGTGACTTCTAACAATGTCTTGTTGATATCACTCATGCTACACTTCATATCTCGAACTTCTTGGGATTGATTTTGGATATGTAAATGCTGATATGAAGGTTGAGCAAGGGTGGGTGGCAGGCAAACATGTTGAGCATGCTGATTTCTTTGCAAATCAAAGGAATCAGGAATGAAATCAGCAGTATGGTTGATCTGATATGGATGATAAGCAGAATTTTCATGATATGCTAGATGATATGACATATTTCCACGAAGCCAAGACATGTTTATTCATTCAAAAAGTCTGATCTATTAAACCAGAAAGGTAGAGTCGCCAGGTATTTTGTAAATAAACCTCTAAAAATGTTGTATAAACTACTGATCATACCAAAAACAACAACAATGATAAGTCCTATTGAACTGAAAATCAGTTCAAGGTCCCACTAGGCATGCCAAAAACTATTATCACTGGGAATTGCACCTGTATGCAAGGTTTGTTAAAGCACTGCAATTCTGTGTAACATGGGACTAATCTCAGGTTGTGGGTGCCCTATGACGAGATTAGACCTCCAGATTGTGGGTTGGTTCCCTTCAAATGTTCTATTGACTTGTATGTTTTTACTTTTTGGGAAAAGGGAAGAAAGAAACTAAATGAATACTAAAGGTAAAATGGTGATGCACCTAATATGGATAAAAATAATGCAATCTGATTCACAATGTTTGCTCATAAAACTGACTTCTACATAATCCAGACTTGGCATAAATATCACAAAAATGATTCTAAGGAAGGTTTGAAAATAGGTTTTATGAAGGAAATAGTTTTTTCATAGCATAAAAAGACTATTTCTGGTTAACACAACCTAAGACCTGTGATGAATTTATGCTTTAATGTTGTAAGCAATGAGGTACGACAATAATTTTGAAGGTTTGATAATAAAACACAACAAAATTTCATCAAAATCACTTCAACATTCAACACTAAAAGGAAAGGTAAATCAACTGATCTGAAATAAACAAAGGAAAGCTTTGTAAAAAGACAAAAGATAACCTATAGCCTGTCGATCTCTCAATAAAACTGTAAAAGTGAGCTACAAGAATTCTCCAATCTGTCTAAATCAGAATGAGAATCAAGAACTAGCAAAAATAGACTTTTTCTTTACAATATATAGGTTTTCTCTCTCCAAGAGGCATGCAAAAAATATAGCCTTGCAGATAACTGCCTCTAAAAATACTCATTCCCGAGCAACCTGAAAAATCCTCAAAATTAGGGTCTAAAACTGTCATAAATTGAGCAAAAATAGCTTCAATTTGGGCCTCTCCATATGTTTGACCAAAATTTTGACTAAGGATCCTAAAAATACTTCCAAAACTCATGCAAAACCTCCTAGGTGTCCCAGTTAACTCAACTAATCAATTTGCATGATTTTACATGAGCAAAATTGATTGTGAGTAAATAATAAAGTAATAGAATATTACTCTATTATTGGTTACAATTTGTTCTATTTTCGATTTTACAACTTGAGGAAAATAATAAAGTAATTTATAGAGTATTACTTTATTATTTATTTAAAATTAATTCATGTGTAAAATCGTGCATGATTAGAAGAAAAATATCACTCCTTATCACTCTAATACATTTGCCTATTTTGCATGATATGAGCAAAAAATGGGACTTAGGGATAAATACAAAACTCCTTGTCACTCCATGTGAGAAAATATCCCCATTTTGCATGATTTACACATTAAGGAAAAAAATTATTTACCCTTATCACTCCATGCATCAATGAGAAAACATTAATACACTCTACTTTATCACTCCATTTAGAATGCAAACATTGACCTCATTTGCCCATACAAATACCATCATGTCAAAATTGATCTTATTTACCATGACTTCCTACCTGTATTATATTTTCTTTATGCACTTTTAAATGATTCTCTTTGTCACATATTTTGCGACCCTGCAAAACTTACCTTATCCACAATTTGCCACCTTGCATGCATCTCTTGTCTTCATAGCATTCCATCTTTTGCATTCAATGCATTCAAGAAATGACAAGGGCATATATCTCAACCATGCATGAGTCTCTTATGAAGCATCTTTGACCATGTAGAAAATAGAGGTTTGAAAAGGCTTACAAGGCACAAGCCTTGTCTCTTCATGATGTCGACCCTTTTGATTTCCTTCAAATAAAATAAAAAAAAAATTATGAACCTGCAGTGTTGTCGGCCCCTCCAAGCAATTATCACTAGGATTTTGTCAAGAGAAGGTCTTGACCCCAATCTATTTTTTAAGACAAGGTAATGTAATAATTTGATTTTTTTACATAAGTCAAAAAATGGGAAGAAGGACCTATCAAGCTCCGTGTCAAATCAAGGGTTTGAAACCCTAAAACATCATTTGCATCTATTACGTTGCTCCTTTGTTTCAACTGAGCCGCCATGTTGGTCGAGGTTTTAACATCTTCTGTGGTTCTCCTTGCTATTTCGATGGCCATTCACAATATTGACTATGGCATGCTGATGCTGGGACAAAGGTAAGTGTGTTTGAGCTTTCCTTAACAACATCTTATCATTTTTTGATGCTCCATTGATATATTCAGGCCACGGTCATCTATGCTTCTTTTGCTCCCTCTGTAACATCTTTTTGACAATGCTCTTTTGCCTTCTGTATTTCTCTTTTCATGATGGGTACTCATAAAATACAAAACTCTATTTAAACAAGGGCATCTGTGGCCTATAGCTCTTCATTCTTGCGAGAATACCTGGTATGGCTCCATTCTCACTTCACTAACCTGATTTCTTTCGACCATATACTTCATTCTGGCAAGGGTTTTCAATGAATGACAAGGGTTTTTTTATTCCTTTTAATAAAAATCCTCTACTGTCATGGTTGTGGCATTATGCTACCTCTATAACATCTTTTGCACTATTTACAACCTTGACTATAGATTCACTATAGCAAAACCCTCAAGCTCATTCAAGCCGTGGTTAGAAGATGGTATTCTGATCATTCTTTGTTTAAACTTTTCAAGACCCGTTTCATAGTATATGGACTTCATATGGTTCGATCATCTGTATCCTATCTTTGGTTAAAAGTGACAAAGCCTCATTTAAACTAGTGAATTGTTTGTGGGTCTACTCCAAAAACCCTTGTCTCATTTTATTCCTGCAAATGGCTCATTGAAACTGTAGCATTACATGATTTTAAAATTACTTCTTTCAGTACTTTCATTGCAGTCTTTATATAATTGTGGTTTCATTTTGATTGTGATAATGCTTAGTAACTATTCACTACTTTCTACCATGTAAATTGTGCTTCCTACTGTGTCTCTTCATCCCTTTTGCTCTTGGTGTAGTGTCTTTCAACTCTCTATATCCTTGATGAATGAAGATTGCACCTCGACATCATATTGCTGCTCCTTGACACTTATACAGTTATGACTTACTTGGTGTAAATGGCATCCTTGACTCTCCTCTCTAGGTGATATATGTACACATATGTACTCATGGTGTCCCCTTTAGGATGACTTATACATGTTATGTTGTTCTTCTCAGCTGTGTGTGAACTCCCATTGTACATCTTTTGACAAATATGATACCTCTGCATACTTTATTCAGTCTATGACACTTAGCATGCATATTGCAGTTTACTTCTGTGACATTACATCAAGAGTACCTATTGAAGAGACTGGGTAATGGCAACTCCTATGTATAGGTTGTAATAATTAAGCTATTCCATCATGGCTGTACATCTTCTTCAATAGCAACCTTTCTCACTCACAACAAAAAGTGGTAAATGTTTGTTCTATCCTTTTGAGTCTGCATCCAATGTCATTACACTTGTGCTATCTCTGTAACAGTTAGCCATTGACTATCCCTATAAAATATGCCTTGTATATACTCTACTCTGTCAACCTAAGTAGTCACTGACTTACATGACTACTCTGTACCCTTGATAATGTGATTTTATTTTATCATTGGCACCTGTGATCATTTCATGGTTCTAGAATTAACTCCTGATGTTATCTTAATACATGATATATTGACATGTTTTGGCTGGATATTGACTTTTGCAAGACAGCATGGGGACTCATGTTTTGAAAGAGGAGTATCTTCATGCATAAGACAATAAGCCAATTTCATGATTATGATGACTCCTTCCTTGTTGATGTCACCAGTAATTGCAAGCATTTATGTAATGGTTACTCTTTACTGTTATCATTCATGACTACAATTTCTGTACCAGACTTTGATCTCCTGTCATTGTCTGATATCAATTTTGCTTATGAAATTTTATGATTCCTCGATTTGCATGAGTAACTAGGGCATCATATTGCATGAGTAACTAGGGCATCATATTGCATGCTAGTGCAATAACTAGTACCAGCTTCCCATGGTCCTGTTGGTTACCAAATCTGTAGAGGGTTTGCCAGCTCCAATGCACAGGCAGATTTGGCCAACAGATTACGGGAGGTTGCGTGAGCTGCCTCCCCTTCACTTCTAGTTCTACTGCACCAAGGGGGGTATCCCTATGACAAAAGATGTAACATTGACTAGCTCAATGACAGAAAGATTTAGCTTGACAGCAATAGGCAGAATACTCTCATGTGTGGACCAAGATCTGCACGATAGATCACAAGGTTGGAAACATTCTTGGACATATTGTCTGGTTGGATATGAGAGTATGCAGGGGGTTCCTAATCCTACTCCTACAACTAATAGGTGGAAGTGATGAAATGGGTGGACATAATGTCCTGGATGCAAGACAAGGGGTTTTGGCTCATAACTACTGACCCAGAAACAGACTGGTGCCTATCCATTGGGCAAGGAGTCAACTAGACGTATATAGCAGGTGGTTTGCAACTTTCACTCAAGTTTCAGGGGGTTGGACTTGATGCTTGCCTTACAAACATCACCCAAGAAAGGGTATCTAACTGCCTCTACTTACAGGTATCCCGGCTGACATGCAACCTTCCCCATGCTCAACCTAAAACAATTTAATCCACTCCTTGAATGGAAGTTAGAGATCAAACATGTGATACAGAAAACCATATCCTAGAACCTGAGAAGCCCTTAGCAACCAGATTCAGAAGAAGGAGAATAACATGCAGCAAATGGAGAGAAGCAGATAAACACATGCAATAAGCATTTTTCATATAAAATCAACACTGAAACTGAAATATGTGCAAAATACACTCATGCTGCAACTCATAAACTCCAAAATGGGATACAACAGCCAGGATCATGCCCTGTTCTTCATTATTTACACAAAAGAATGCCCAGGTCTTCAACAACCTTGAAATGGGTCACACAGTCTGCTTAAATAGCCATAAAATGTACCCAGCAAATTAATTACAAGGGAGGCCAAAAATCCCGCCAGATGCAATGCATTGAGAAATGGCACTCAAACATAAATGTAGTCAGTGGAGGAGAAGACAGGAAGGGGCCTCAAGTCATGTGCCACTGCCTGGGATTGATATCTTCAGTCACACCGTAGATCCGTCCACATTCCTGCAACAACCGCCATTACTGCTTCACCTACCCGCAGCCAATAGATAACGCAGGAACTGCGCCCTTAACACCTTCCCGCCAAAACATATTTAATTGAAAATTCAAAATATGCAGGAAGAATAGTCCCACATGCATCCCACAGAGACCACTTTATCAATTTAAAAGCAGGGCCACATGTAAACTAAGTGTCGAGGGCTTTTGCCCCGCGCGACCCATAAACCTTCACCCAAAGCCCATCGCCATAACTCTTGCCGATCTACCAAGTCTCTCCGATGATCACTTAAGAAACATTAGAGGCAGACAGATGGCGGGTTCTGCGACAGCTGAAACACACAAAGAAACTTTCTGAAACACCCACGGAAGTAGCCACGTGGCGCCTTCCGCGGCCTCTTGAAACTCAAAGAAACTTCAAAGAAACTTCGGCAGAAGTAGCCACGTGTCGAGACCCACGATACTTTACTAAACTGTGTCGAAAGTTTTAAGTGGCCCCGCTTGTGACACATGTCGCAACCCGCAGCACTGAAACCTGAGATACATAAAGAAGTGGGGCCCACAACCCTCGTTCGCCACTGAAGCAAAAAGAAACAATGCGGAGGTCGACACGTGTCAGCTCCCGCAGCAACCACAAGGGACACATGGCGCTTTCCGTGCACCCGCTAAAACAAAAAGAAACTGCCCTCACTCGTGACACTTGATGCCTTCCGCCACATTGAAACCTTATAAAGGGGCTCTTGAAACTTCACGCGGAGGTCGCCACTTGCCAACATCCGCAGTAGCAACTACTTTACTGGGACCCACCCTACCATTACTTGCTTTGCAGGAAACAAAAAGAAACTTACGCGGAAGCTGACACTTGTCAGCTTCTGCAGCAACTTAGAAACTTTGAAAGGGTCCCACCATGTCTGTGCCAAACATTGAAACAAAAAAGAAACTACGCAGAGGCCGACACATGTCAGCTTCCGCAGTCACAACCAGGGGCATGTGGCATCTTCCGCTGCGACCAAGAAACTTTTAGAAACCTCGACGGAGGCTGCCACTTGGCATCATCCGCGTTGCCTTGAGAAACATTAAGGGTCAATCCGAAATTTGGCAGAGATCGACACCTGGCACAGTCCACGGGGCTCCGAGCTACTTGAAACATAAAAGAAACACTTAAAGGGTCTTCAAAGCCTTTGGTGGAGACTATGAAACATTTAGACTCTTTCGGGTGCCTCCACGTGGAGCATTCCGTGGTATTGGCACGATTAGACCCTCCCAGCCACTCACAGAAACATTCAGACATTATAACAGTGACCTGATAAGCATTTTTTATGCATGTGACCCATTTTTTTATCAATTTTCAGGGGCCGATGGAGATTGCCGACCCGCCACTGCATATTTTGACCCTAAACATACAAGGCGACATGCATTTTTCACAACTACAGAGGCCAAAAGTGTTAGAAACTTTGGGCTTTTGGGAAGAGGCCTCACTTGAAACCCCAAACACGAATTATTACTAACAAGTCCAACCAACTTATGTTCTTCACAGTATACATTTCATAACTATTTTTTTCTTCATGTGTAGCAGTCTTCAATCACTTATATTCATTCCTCTCTTAGCATTGTTAGCATTGTACTGTCGACTGTCCCCTTGATACCATCATGTATAGTGAGATTAGTCCACCCTCTGCACTTTTACACCTCATTCACAACAAAAAGTGGTAAATATTTATCCTGCTACTACTGTATTGTCTATTGGAATGAGAGGATTGGGTCCCTTTTGCTATATTTTTTGCATGGTGTTGTTCTACTTTGTGATTGTTTTAGCTTCCTCATCAAAATGATGGACAAGAGATACATTGCTTATCACTATAACTATCTCATAGTTTGTTATACTTTGTAGTGGTAAGGATGATAGTGAGAAATAACCTCTTTTTGCTCTTGTGATTGCTCCTCATGCCTTTGTCTTGGCATATGACAGTGATGGCATATATGACTGTCCTCCTCTACGAGTTGCTATTATGGCACTTGATTGGATATCTTCTTCAGAATTTGATAAATCATACACCCTTTGTGATTCAATGGCATTGCAATACATTGACATGACTCCTGACATGATTCTACACAGTTGATTTTCCTTTCTTTGTAAATGTATCTGATCCTGAATGAAGGCTACTACATGTGATATCTTATGATAGAATGTTCCTTATGCTGTACTATTATGATTAGTTTATCTATAAAGTAAATTCTAGACAACAATACGCACTTCAATCATGATTAAGAGATGAAAGCATCTTCTATGGGTCTTTGTACCTTTTGTACCTATATTTGACATCTCTTGATGTGACATTTCTCTGATCAGTTAGCTCTGCATCTGCACTTCATCCTTCTTTTGCATTGATACATTTGATTCATTCTATGATATGAAAATGATGTAGTAGAATTCTCTTGTGGTGGGGCATAGTTTATAGGAGCAACTGCCCCTTTATCATTCTATTATGACCTCTTGACTTCTTTGGTGATGGATGTTTCTATGCATGATTACTCTGTTTATGCAAATCTGACACCTTTCTTTAATGAATAAGAAGGAAACATGCTGGGCTCTAACCCTTGTGGGAGCCACATTTAATCCACATGTTTATTTGTCTTCAAATCAGCAACAATATTTGTCCTATACCTGCACAGTGATCAAACAATTTAGCATAAAAAAGTACCTGATAGCATTGATTGATCTCCTTCATGATTTCTTCCTGATTTGTGTCATTATTTGAACTAATCTCTCATCTGAATGCATGATATGATAAGTAGATGTTTCTGTTTGATAAAAGCATGTGATAACTTTAAACATCCACACTAACAGGGTTGTCCCCAAAATTTTGTAGGTTCAACTGATGATGGAGCTTGGAGTGAAGGCTGAAAGCTGAAGACTTGAAGGCCGACATAAACAAACAATTTTCATCATCAGGCAATGATGGATGCTTAGATTTATCAAATGTTCATTTATTTTTTCTTTTATCAAACAGATGCATAGTTTGCATGTCTACAATAGCTCAGTCTAGTTACTCTCATGGCTTCTGTGGGACACATTTGAACACCTCTTTTAAACATGATCAGTTAGTTTCTCTAATGCATATGATGTATATATATTTCCTTTTCAATCAATGCATGAGATAAAGTAACAGATACCCGGATGTATGTTCAAAATAGGACATGAAATAACAGTGTAATACAACATCTTTCTCTCTTTTATTCAAAACTGATTAATCTGAATAATCAATTTAACTTATAACTCCTGAAAGATCAAACTTTCTAGAACAACTGTATCTCCTTGAATGTTTGATCCTTTGATGATCAATTCATTTGTCATGATAACTTATCAGTCCTGATTGGACTGATGGGTTATCTTGACAACTGGATCTTCTTTTCAACTTTGTCAAAGTGTCAACCATTCAAGAATGCATGACCTTGAAGTTTTCTATTATTCATTCTGAACAATTACACCTAGGTCCAACTAATTTTCAATGTGAACAAAAAATTAGTAACAATTACAACACTTGCTAACATAAGTCATGTTAATCCCATTGGCCACCATAATTTAGAAATCATTGGAAGAATGGACATAGCAATGGAGTTATTTGAGTAGTTTCTTGCTAATGAAGTTATGCGTGTTGTTGCCATCATTTAGAACCATAATTCTTTGGGGCTTGATGTAGCCAATGACTTTGAGGGTTTTGGGGTAAGAGAATACTACAAGATAATGGATAGAGACATGAGCCTCCTCTATTGACTCATTGTCAAGTAAAGTGAAGTTTCTTCTTCCTCTTCTAAAGACTCCTCACTATTACTAGGCACCCTTACGGAATCAATGAGATACAAATTTTGTTCTCTACATTTATGGCATTTCTCCTCCTTTTATCATAGTCAAAACATATTCCCTTCACATTTTTCTCTATTAAATACTCTTTGAATAATTGGTGAATAGTGGTGAAATTAGTTCCTTGATCAACAACATCCTTATTTTGCTAGAATGATTAGGAAGAGATTCCCAAATATTTTTTGTGGGCTACGAGTTGGTCTTCAACCAATCATGTGATGGAAATAAAATCTATCATATTTTGTAGGATATTCATCTTAACCTTAGCCCGAGTCTTACTTTTTAATCCATACATTAAAAATTAAGAAGAGATAAATTTGAGAGTCCATTTATCAAATTTTGAATCTCCTCCAATTGAGTGATATAGTTGATAACACTTCCTATCTGAACCAACTTGAAGAGCTTACCTTGAAGGTCCTTATAGATGCTAGGTCTAAATTGGGCTACATGGGCTTTGGAAAAGCTAGTCCATCATGATGTATTAGCACAAGAGCATGTACACCACAAATACCATTGAGTTTCCACTTCTTATCATGACATAGTCCTTAGTAGGAAGTTTATAAACATCAAGGCAATGCTCCATCATGTCTAACTATGTGACATCTCCTTCTTTAGAAAATTAGGGAATTTCAATCTTTGGGGCTTAGGATGGGCCTAGAGGATATTAGAAAAGTTATGCCAATGATATGGATTAGAGTTGGATTGATTATTGATAAATTAATTGAGTGTATCATTCATATATTAAAGGCCCACTCAAGTTAGGTGCTTAGTGAGGCTAGTTAGTTGAATTTGGAGGGTAGTCATCTGAGACTAGAGGTCTTGTATGTCAAGATCCATCTTAGGATCTATCTTGGGTGGCATTAGGCTATTGTTGGATGTGATCTTTTGGGTTAACTAGAGTTATATATCAAAATGATTAGTGTGAAGAGATGATTGTAACATGATAAATTCTTGAATGATGTAAAAACTTCCCAACTTGACCAAAAAGTGTTATCAGAGTTATAGATCAAAATGATCAACTCAAAGAGATGATTGAAACAAGATATTTTCTTAAACAGGGTAAAAATGGCTTAGATTTTTTACTAATTATGCCCTATGGATGGATTTTTTATACAAAAAATTTAAATTCCTTTCAGTTTGGTAGAAAATTTTCTCAAAAGTTACAAATTGGTAGGTTGTATAGGAGTTGAACACTACTATTGTGATTGACACAAAACTATAGTTTGAAGACTTAACATCTAGTTTGTGAACATTTTTGTATGTTGTCCTACTAATTTATTGCTATGTGAATTTGCATAGATGTACTAGACTCTAACCAACTATGCTTAGATCTTTGCATAGTTAGGGAGAAAAGGGAAACTTCTAGGCTAGGGTGTGTTTGGTTTATAGGCTCTTGGATAGACTTGTCTCATTCATAAATAGTGAACTAAACAAATATTTTAGAGCTATAATTATAGATATTCCATTGTCCCATTATTGTACTATCTCCTCCCTAAGGTATGAAGAGAGTGAATTTCAGGTGCTAATCACTAACTAGTGCACTATGCATTTCAAACAAACAATGACCTCCTATGGTGAGGCTTCTCCTAACCCTGGAGGGTCTTATAATATATACTAAAATGTATGTGGAAGCTCAATTCCATCTACAAATGTTGTATAAGGCCTAGGTATTAGAGTCAAAGAACTCCTCATTTCACTAGACCCTTTATGGGGAATCTAACTTAGCTAGAAATGAAAAATCTCTACAATATTTTAAAAACCTCATCATAGTGTTTCTAACTTAGATGACCACTTTGAAAGTATTTGAAAAAAATGCTTACTAGTCCACTACTTTCACCACTTTCTAATCACCAAGATCCCTTATGAGTGAGGTGAAAGCTTAGGTGGATAGTTATAGTAAGCCACTAATCTAATATTGCTATAGTGAATACAACCCTAGAAAGAGCTCTGATACGACTTGCAAGGAGCCTACCAATAAAAAATGATAATATATAAAGCATAAAATAAGAAAAAGAAAATTCTAGTATATTATGTTTGTGGTGCCATTTTGAGGGGACTAGTCCTCCCAATAAAGCATAAACTCCAATTACAATATTCAAAGATATTATACACTTCCTAAGTTATTGCAATATATAGATTTTAGCTAAAGGCAACTGCTACTATCCCATGAATGTGGGATAATTACTTTTACTCTAGTTTAACATATGGGGTGATTTATAAAGCATATGCACCCAAGCTAATGCTAACTAATACCTAATACATATATATCAAAATAGGGGTTCCTAACATTTATTTTAGACACTTCAAAAGGATATAGATAATGATATATCTTTGATACTTTCTCCTTACAATAAGTGCTCCATCTCAAAATCTAAAAAATAAAAAGGGATCCAATGAGTAACATTTTTCAATCAGGGGGGGAGGGGGGGAGCTGCTGGGTCCCTAGAGAAAGTACATAAGGCTGCCACGGAGGGCTTGTGTGGGCTGAAGAACAACCCTTCACATTTGGGTGGCATAAAATGGAAAGGAAGTCTGGAGGAACATCCTGCTTCTGGAAGGGGAGGTAAAAATAAAGGTAAGAACTCTGCTAGTGGTGTGAAAGTGATTGACTTGATGGTGGACAAGGGGAAGGTTGAGCCCTCGGAGCAGGGGGTTTGAAGGGGCTAGAGAGAATAAATAAGATACTATGATTATTGAGAGTACTGTGAGAAGGCCTAGTATTCGTAGGTCCAACAAACTGGCTGGGGGTAAATCCCCTATTCTCAAAATTGTTGAATATTCTTCTACTTCAGACCTGGAGGATGAGGTTGAAATTAAAGAGGTCAAGTCGACTCCTGAACAACTAGAAGAGCAAGAGGGGGCCAGTCACTTTGAGTCTCTAAATAATTCCTATTATGAGACAAATCAAGAGGATGTGGAGATCCTCAAAACCCCTAATAAAGAAGCTGACAGTGCCAGGGACGGTGTCAATAGTAACCAATTGAACAAGGAGATAGTGGATGTCAAGAGGAGACTTCTCTCCATGGAGAACAAGGTTAAGGTGCTTTCTTCTGTGTGCTTGAAGGTGTTCCACCGTGTGGCTACGATACTGACTATTCTACAACATGCTCACAATGATCAGGCTGACAAGGATGGAAAGATTGCACCCAAGGAGGAACTTATGGAGTTCCTCAAGGATGACTGGAATGAACTGCTTAAGTAGTTTTTGGTTTTATGTTTGTTTTTGGTTTTGGTACTCTTATTATACTATTATGCTATTTAGCTATTAGTCTACTACTAGTTTACCGTCTGTGGCCATTGGCCTATTTTTCTGCATGTTGTGCTTTTGTAATAGGGACCTGCACCCTTGTTTGCAGCTTATCAATATCAAAAACATTTGTCAATAATTTTAAATTTAGGCACTAATATAGTTGATTAATAATGTCATCAATCTCAATACAAATTTAGTAGAATGGTGTGAAACCATGAACATGCAAAATGAAGTTGATCATTATAATAATCAAAGTAGGTGTAAGATCCCTCAATGAACCATTGTAACCATACTTCCAATATCAAAAGATGGTATAAGGAATCTGTTGGGCCACTATAACCATAGAAATGAAAGAATGTTGGTGATATAATATGCCCCCTTCAATTGGTTGTATACAAAGGATGTAATTGTAAGGAGAAAAATTGATCAAAGGAAGTGGAAGATAAATGTGAACAACCCCATACCTTCACCTTCAAACCAAGTTCTCACACTTCGACAAAATGGAGTAGATACACCCGAATCTACTAACTATGTTCTCTATGATAGATGATGGATAGAATGAGATGTTGATTGCTCATGATTTCTGCAGCATAACACTAGTATGAGGATGATAGATAAGAAGGATCTAGAATGATTTATACAACATGATGTTGTATGAAGATGTGATGCCTGCCAAATGGCTTGGTTGAGGCTTGATTTATAGGAGGTGAGGGATATGAATGGATTGCTAGGATTAAGTGAGACATGGATCAAGGCTTAGAGTTGTAGTCATGTTACAAGTGTCACATGAGGGTTGAATGAGAGGAATTAAGTCAAGAGGCTTCCTTGTAATAAGGATTTATAGAAGCTTCTAGTCATGTGAGGATAAAGACAAATGTGGAATTAATTAAATAAATCTTTAATTTATTTAATTAATTTGGAAGAGTGAAGAAAAATGGGAATTAATTCAATAAATATGATTTATTTAATTAATTAGCTAATGGGAGGATAAATGGGATTGAAATGGGATTAAAAGGGATTAGTTAAATAAATATGATTTATTAAACTAATTAGGTGATTGAAGGGGTATGTAAGGACCCTAGGACAAAATGTGTCATAAGGTGGTGTCGACAAGGTGATGTCACAAGACGTGTCAATTTTAGGTGTCTACATTTTGCCCCTCTTTGAGATGATGTTGTGACTAAGAGAAGTAATGTCATTTCAAAAAAGATAAGGTATGGATGGAAGAGAAAAAGGATGCCCCAACCACTTGAAGGAGTGACAAGGAGAAATGGATGAAGGGATGGGATGATGATGTGAGGATAGGATGATACCCCCTCAATAGGATAGGCAGGTTAGCAGAACACGAGTAGGATCTCGTAATGAATGAAACGATAAAGGATGGATAAGGAGATGGAGCATACAAGATAAGGGATGGATGAAAGAGATGAATGATACATTATGTTGGATGAAGTGAGAAACCATATAGTTTGATATAGCACTAGACATTATGCACCAGGGTATAAAGACCATGGTGATGATGTGTCTTGTTCACCCACCATAATACAACCTTGTCTAGACGTATGAGGAAGGAAAATTAGAGAATTAAAGTCGTAATACACAAAAGGTATGATATTACCTTAGATGCAAAGGATAATGCAAAAAGCTATTCCAACATACACAAGTTATGAATATTAGCTGGAATGATACAGATTTGATACAAATGCAAGATAAAATAATACCACACACAAGAAAGCATGCACAAATGATTCAAAAACAAACAAGGTAATGCCCATGTCAAGCTGTAAACCAATGATCAATTGATTGATTTATTTATTTGATTGATGATGATGATTTGATTTGGATTAGTTTACAACAAAATTAGGATCAAGATCAAAGGATGTGATTGGATAATTTGGCTATATTGAATGACTAGATTGGTATGGATTAAGGATTGACTTGCATTTGAGTTTATTGCTTGGGTTTTTTTATTTTTGATTTTTTTTTGTTATATTTTTGGGAATATTTTTTTTTTTTGTATTTTTTGAAAATTTTTGGGATGGCATTGGATTACAATTTGGGTATCCTAGATGCTAGATACCAATGACAAGGGAAAACCAAGTCTAGATGCAAAGATGAAGGTGGGATTGGATGAATGGATAAAAGGATGGGTGATAATAAATGAGATGGAAGACTCATCATAGATAGATGGATAAAAGGATGGGCAATAATGGATGGGATGAAAGAATCTTGATAGATGGATAGATAAAAAGGATAGGCTATAGTGGATGGGATGGAAGACTCATTATAGATTGATGGATAAAAGGATAGACAATAGTGGAAGGGATGGATGAGTGGTTTAGGATGTGATCTCCAAAGACTATGTTGAATAGGAATAACATGCCCCATTATAAGTGTAATGCTTAGGATTTTACATGAAAAATCTTAGGACGAGAGGGTGATAGGATTGGTCAGGAAAGGATGAGGTATAATATGAAGAGATATTCAAAGCATTTGTCAACTTCTTTCCCCTATGTCTTTATCAAGATCAAAAGGAGGAAAGGAGGATGGATGGATATAATGGTATAGGTATGTGGGTATAATGGATAAGGATGGTAGGATGGATATGATGGGATGAGGCAAATAGAAAGGAAGTGATAGGTTGGATATGATAGTTTGGATGAGACAATGTTCCCCCAAGTGTAAGTCACGTAGATAATCAACCTACACATGACGTCTGTTTTCTAGGTTTTCATCATGGTACTTATCCAAGGTGTTGTTATATGGAGCCTAATCAGACTCAGAGGTTAAATTTACCCCACTTTTATCAGCACGGTTTCCCCCCAATTTATTTAATAGGGTCAAGGGGCAGCGCGCCCCTTGCGGGGTCTAGGGGCAGCACCCCTGGTGCGCTCCCTATCACGATATAGGGCAGGGTCGAGGGGCAACGCCCCCGCGAGGGCTCGAGGGCAAGGCCCTTGAAACCTCCAACAATTTTTTATTATTTTATTAAGGTGTTGGGAGTTATTTTTCTATTGGACGACATAAAAAAACCCTATTTTTGTAACCAACATAAGCTTGATAAAAGCGGCTAAGGGTTAGGGTTTCCGTTGAGATGTATTGTAGCATTTTGCAGCGGTATTGAGTTGCAAGGATTACTGGTTGTAATCGATTTGATTTACTGGATAATAATATTGGACTCTCTGTTGGTGGATGTAGCCCGAGTTTGGGTGAACCACGTTAAAACTTGTCTCTCGCTATTATTATTTTTGTGTATTTCCATTCCTCTGTTTAATCTTTATTTGCATTTAATTGATATCATCTACTGACTAACCCTAACACAAAGTGCCACCAAGGTGGTTTTCACCATTGGACAAACATATTTCTCTTTACTATTTTAATTTTTCTTCTTTTTTTTTTCTCTTTTTTCCTTTATTTATGGGGTATTTGGATGGGATGGGTGGATATGGACAAGAAGGATTTGGACAAGGATAGGGACTCAAGCGTCTAGTTCCATGAAGGGTGATAATCCCATTAGAGATGGATGTCACACATGGACCATGCCAAACGTCATTATGTTCATAGATGTTGGTAGGGGATTGCATGAGAGGGAGATGGAGTAAATAGATAATGAATTATGGAGGGAAGTATAGTGGATTATGAAAGGTTTATGTAAGTATGGATGGGGGATAATGAATTATGATGTGGATTATGGATGGAAGGATTATGTATGGAAGGATAGTGGATTATGAATGGAAGGGGGATAATGGACTATGATGTGGATTATGGATGGATGGATTATGCAAAAGCATGGACCATAGGAAGGTGATAGGGGAGATATGTAGGATAATGGATGAAAGATGGTGAGATGGAGGTATGTGGGAATGTTGTGGAATCGAAAGGAACCAAGACTAACATTTCCCCACACCGAATTGGATTTTGAAGCTTTTGATTGAAAGGAGGTGTAGGAAGTAATGGACATGTTTGCTTAGGGGATGGTCGATGTAGGAATTTAGGTACCCACATAGACTTAGGATTGCTATGATTTTTTCATTGAGTGTGGGATGGAGGAATTTAAGATTTTTGGATGGAGTGGTATATTTGGGATTTTGAGATGTGGATGCTTCATTTGACTTAAGTGCTTTTTCCTTGGGGAGCCAAACCATTTTAGTTTTGGACTTTTCTTGTGGAGGTATGAGCTTGTGTAGCCTTTTAGATGGATTTTGCTTTAAGTCTTTATATTGTTATCCTATAGCATGAGGATCTTTAGGATTTTTGGCTTTATGAAGGAGGCATCCAAAGTTTTATTTTTGAATGCCATGGACTTGGTGGAAGCTTCATGTTTGGACAATGTGTGCATTCATTGATCATGATTAGGAATGTGAGTGGATTTATGGATGGAGGGATTAGTGGACTTATAGATAAAGGGATGAGGGGATTGGATGATGGGGACATTAGGTGTTGGAAGAAGTGGAGGTAAAATGGATTCAAGGATAGGGATGTTAGGAGTTGGAAGGAGTGGAGGTAAAGTGGATGGTTGGATGGGGATGTTAGGAGTTGGAAGGACTGGAGGTAGAGTGGATGGAGGGAGGTGTATGGTCACATGCTTTTGGAATTTGTAGGATGATGGAGGAGGGATGGAAACATATGTTTTGGGGGTGGTGGTGCCTACCTAGGTCTAGGGTTTTAAATTAGGTTTGCAAGTCTTCATTTCTATCCCCTTAAACCCCCTAAAACCCTAATCTTTCCTGTCCAAGGGTCTTGTGTGCTTTATCGTTTAAATCTGCATTAACCACCTGCAGCAAGTCCTTGGTTAGTTAAGTCATAAATTGAAGCCTTTGTTTTTGTCAAGTGACCGACTCCTTACCCTAGCCTTCCTTGTTGCTGCCCGTAAAAAAAAACCTTAAGTTTGGAAGCTTTATAAATGAAAATCGCAGCATCGTAGTGCATCATCAGTGACGTCATCCTCCCTCCAAGTAGCCATGATAGGCTGACATCTATCCAAGTGGTGGGGCTTGCTGCTATTAAATCAAGGAGTCCTTCATTGATATCACATGCTGCCGAGTGTCATGATGAAAAGAGATCTATAGGAAAGTCAAGATCTGACGATTGCGCAAGCACGCAGGAGGATCCTGTCACAGAGGAATATTCACCACGCGATCGCGATGTGGCGACACGTGGCCTCATCTTAATTAAATAAGTGAGGGGGAAGTGAAAAGGAGAAGCGTGGGGGATTTTGCACGCCCGCGTAGGGCAGTTTGGTGGTGGGCCATTTCTGGCTGTGTTGTTGCGAGATGGCGCCACGTGTAAGGTTCGGTTAAGGAGCTGATGTAGTCAGCAAAGGGAGTACGCCTGACGTGGCTCATTTCTATTGGCGATGGACTTTTCAATGGGAGGACTTGGATTTTTAGATTTGGCTGGTGACTCACGACTATCGATCTCACAAATGGGGAGCATGAATTTGCGGATGAGGTTTAAAGATTGAAGTGGCTATCTGTCAGCGTCATTCCCGTGCACCTCCACTTTGTAGTTAAAGAATCTGACTGCTTCAGCTACTCAATTAATTGAGGATCTGAGTGTTACGAAAGAAAATCTATAAGGATCTAATTGTTTCATAAAATTTTGTTAGAATGTAGGTGGCCGAAAGCTTGTTGCTCCTTTAAAACGGAATTCAAGGCCATTCTATAGGTGATTCTAGACTTTGGATATAAGGTATCCACATTTTGGAAGGTATTTTTTGTTGCAGACTTGATTAACCATCTAGGTGCAGAGGTATTTTATGTTTTGTAAATGTATAAATTTCTGCATGACAATGTTCTTTCCAGATTGAGTTATATGAAAAACACTATTTGTGTGTGTTATCTGTGATTGTCTCCTTGGGTATGAGCATTTTTATTTTGAGTGAGGTTGCTAAGGGTTTCTAAACTCTTTCATGTACATTTGCTATGTGATATATCTGATTTGTTGCATCTATTCAAGGAATGGATTAAATTACTTTGAGTTAGGTATAGGGGGAAATGTGTTATATCAAGGGATTATTGAAGTTTAGAGTCACAAATGATACTTGTTCTTGGACATATTACTGTGAGGCAGTAATATTTTATCTTGGGTCCTCTTGATATGAAGTTTTGTTGTCATGAGGGAACATTTGCAGTAATGGGTCTGACTCTGTTGCCCTGATAAAACACTGCTCTGAGGATTTGTTTGTCCAAAGGGTCCAAGAAAATCCAACAATTTAAAAACAATCTAATCAATCAAATTTGTTTCATGTTTTGTTTTGTTTTAGGTTAGGGTCTTGCATGTTCTCAGATTTAACTAGTTAGATAGTCCAAGAATATTGCCAATCTAGGTTTATCTTACAAATGTTGGTCCATACATGAGAGCATTCTTCCTGAAGTAGTCAAAGATAAATCTTTTGGTTTTAATTGAGGGATACCCCCTAGTTGTGGCATAAACTAAAGTGAAGGGGAGATAAGTGCAAACAATCTCCCATCTTTGTTCGCCAAGTCTCACATTAAATCTGATCATAAGAAGTGGCAAATCTTTAGGGTTTATTGTTTGCTAATTTGGGAACTAACAAAACTAGCGACTCTGCTAGGGAACGACTGTCAAAGCTTACTGTGGAGTCTCTAAAAAGCCAATGCTGGCCTTTGTCATGGGTATGTAGAGTTAGCACATGAACAATGTTGTATCATTCCCTTTGGAGGGTGGCGACTCTGCTTACTTTTGTTGCAGCATAATCAAGGGATGACTGTATGGTGCTTTGTTGGTCTGCGAATCCAAAATAAAATTACTTTCTTAACGATTTGTCCTCTTTGGAGGTGGCAACTCTGTTGATTGAACCTATTCGAGGCTGCAACATATTTCTAGGTACTCCATCTTTTGCATTCAAAATGATTAGATCAGAGTAGCAATCTTTGTCATGCCCTGAGAAAGGGTCATTCTCTGTTGAAAGATACAAAGCCCTAAATTTCAATGGTATTAGTGGTTACCTAAATGTTGTCCCCAATGAAATTTGAAAGTGCTTGCCAAAATATAGTGGAACAAATTATGAGTCTGCAAGCAAACATCTACAAGATTTCTGTAATTTGACAGAAGATTATGAGATTGAGGTTGAAGATGTTGTAATGAAACTCTTTGTTTAGTCATTAAAGGATGATGCTAGGGTCTAGTTTTTAGATTTGCCTGTGTTTTCAATTTCTTCATGGTTAGATTTAGAGAGTGCATTCCTAGAATAGTTTGGTGAAAGGACTAATGTGGCCTCATTGATTACACAATTTATGAACATTCAAAAAGAAAATGATGAGTTGGTTCCAGCCTTTAATTTAAGATTTATAAAGTTGCTCAAGAATATTCCTGAATATATGAGACCAAACGATGCATTATGTTTTGGCAATCTATCTGGCTGCATTTGATGAATAAATGAGTTATTTACTAAGAGATAAGGAACCTGCTACATTGTATCAGGCCTACAAATTTGCCATGGACATTGAAAATAATCAGAAGTATGGAATGCTTACATGGTACATGACTGCAAGCCTTCAAAATAATTTTTGAAGTGAATATATTTCAGTTGTTCCACTTTGTTCACTAAGAGGTGATTCTATAGGAGATATATTTCATAACGCTGAATGCAGTCATGGCACAATATATGAAGATGAGGAAATTGTTGTGAAGAACGAAGGCACATCCTGCAATGACGGGTATGAAGGTTGTGATCAGCCCATGAGAGATGAATATGTAGATACAGATTACAGAGATATACGTGAAGTTATTTCTTGCACTAATGTTGCTATTAAAAGACCCACAGGAATGCACGGGTGTTAAGTCTGATGTCTCAGTTCCTGCTATTGATGATTATTTGTATGAAGTAGATATGGAGATTTTCACTCTAAATGAGGAGAATACTAACTCAAAGAATGGCAAGGAATGTGATGATGTTTGTCAACATTCAGACCCATGTGTGAGCTTTCAGATGATGAAATATATGAAAATGTTGAATATGAATGCTTCCTTGAGGATGATAATTTTTTCTACCGTGCAGAAGTCAAGATGTTCACTTTTGATTATCAGTGCATTGGTGGAACAAAAGGCCTGGGTCATTATTCAGATATAAATGGGTAAGTTGATGATGTTCATGATCATACAATGGAGAATAGTATTGATTGTGAGAGAGGTGACTATGAAGCTTCTGATGATGGGTTATTTTCTAAAATTTTCATGCCTTCTCTTGAAGCATTCTAGGTGGAGTTTAATGATGAAATTGTTGAGCAAAATAATGATGGGGCATAGATGTTTCCAATGGGTTGAAAGGCTTACATGAGTATGAAATCTTGCTTGTGCCTAAATATTGCATGTTCAGTATAGAGGGTGTTTCATTGCTTGAAAAAGGGTAAAATTTAGATGTGGATTCACTAGTTCTATATGAGCCTTTTACCTTTCCTGATCTAGAGATGGCATGTGATGAAGATAATCTATAGTTATGGATAACAAAATTAGATCAATTTTGCTGTAGATTTAATGAGGAGGTTAAGGATGAAAAGGACAGAAGCATAGTTAACAATAGGGTTGAATGCTTCTATGATAGTTGCAAACAACTTGGTGCTTCCAGGTTTCACCTGAAGTAGTCGGATGAAAATAGGATATTTGATAAAGGAAAGTACTGGTTTTTCCTTTTTGGTGGCCTAGGGCCGCCAAGTGAATTTGAAGGTGTAAATTGTGATGCAGGTTGGAGAGGTGACTCTATGGCCCAATGGATAAGGAACCTAATCTGCATCCTAGGGATAGCTACAATCTCACCATGCCTGTAAGAGGCATGCATCCCTAAGCAAGATCCAATGGTGGTGCCTACCTAGGTCTAGGGTTTTAAATTAGGTTTGTACAAGTCTTCATTTCTATCCCCTTGAACCTCTTAAAACCCTAAGCTTTCCTGTTCAAGGGTCTTGTGCACTTTATCTTTAAAATCTGCATTGACCGCCTGCGGCAGGTCCCCGGTCACTTAAGTCACAACTTGAAGCCTTTATTTTCATCAAGTGACCGGCCCCTTACCCTAGCCTTCCTCGTTGCCACTCATAAAAAAATAAACCTTAAGTTTGGAAGCTTTATAAATGAAAATCGTAGCATCGTAGCTCGTCATCAGTGACGTCATCTTCCCTCTGCATGACCACGACAGGCTGACATCTGTCCAAGTAGTGGGGCTTGCTACTATTCAATCGAGGAGTCCTGCATTGAGATCGTATGCTGCCAGGTGTTGTGATGAAAAGAGATCTGTAGGAAAGTCAAGATCTGATAGTTGTGCAAGCATGTAGGAGGATCTTGTCAGAGAGGAATATTCACCATGCGGTCACAATGTGGCAACATGTGGCCCCATCTTAATTAAAGAAGTGAGGGGCAAGTGAAAAGGAGATGCATGGGGGGTTTTGCTCGCCCACGCAGGGTAGTTTGGTGGTGGGCCATTTCTGGCTGCATTGCTACAAGATGGTGCCACGTGTAAGGGTCAGTCAAGGAGCCAATGCAATCAGCAGAGGGAGTATGCCTGATGTGGTTTATTTCTATTGGCAATGAACTTTTCAATGGGAGGACTTGGATTTTTAGACTTGGCTAGCAGCTCACAACCGTCGATCTCACAAATGGGGAGCCCGAATATGCGGCTGAGGTTTAAAGCTTGAAGTGGCTGTTTGTCAGCATCATTCCTGCGCACCTCCACTCTGTAGTTAAAGAATATGACTGCTTTAGCTACTCAATTAATTAAGGATCTGAGTGTTACAAAAGAAAATATGTAGGATCTGATTGTTTCATAAAAGTTTGTCAGAATGTAGTAGGCCGAAAGCTTATTGTTCCTTTAAAAAAGGAATTCAGGGCCATTCTACAGGGGATTCTAGACTTTGGATATAAGGTATCCACATTTTGGAAGGCATTTTCTATTGCAGACTTAGTTCTTCATCTAGTTGCAAAGGTATTTTCTATTTTGTAAATGTATAAATTTTTGAATGATAATGTTATTTCTAGATCGAGTTATATGTAAAACACTATTTGTGTGTTATCTGTGATTGTCTCCTTGAGTATGAGCATTTTTCTTTTGAGTGAGGTTGCTATGGGTTTATGAACTCTTTCATGTACATTTGCTATGTGATATATCTGATTTGTTGCATCTATTCAAGGAATGGATTAAATTGCTTTGAGTCAGGTATAGGAGGAAATGTGTTATATCAAGGGATTATTAAAGTTTAGAGTCACAGATGATACTCTTTCTTGGACATATTACTATGAGGTAGTAATATTTTATCTTGGGTCCTCTGGATATGAGGTTTTGTTGTCACGAGGGAACATTTGTAGTAATGGGTCTGACTCTGTTGCCTTGATAAAGCACTGGTTTGAGGATATGTTTGTCCAAAGGGTCCAGGAAAATCCAACAATTTAAAAACAATCTAATCAATCAAAATTGTTTCATGTTTTGTTTTGTTTTAGGTTATGGTCTTGCATGTTCTCAGATTTAACCAGTTAGATAGTCCAAGAATATTGCCAATCTAGGTTTATCTTACAAATCTTGGTCCATACATGAGAGCATTCTTCTTGAAGTAGTCAAAGATAAATCTTTTGGTTTTAATTGAGGGATACCCCTCTAGGTGAGACATAACCTAAAGTGAAGGGGAGACAAGTGCAAACAATCTCCCATCTTTGTTAGCCAAGTCTCACATTAAATCTGATCATAAGAAGTGGCAAATTTTTAGGGTTTATTATTTGTTGATTTGGGAACCAACAAGGGGTATGATGCAGTTTGTGATGGAAAGGAGTGGATTTTGAAGGCATGGAGGTGCTACTAAAATATTTAGATTGTTTTGCTTGGGGTATATAGCCAAGGCCCTGTTCATGAAGGCCTAAGACTTTACCTTGATAATTCATTTTTGGAGTATGCGATGGCCAATGGGACTGTGGGTGTTTTTGACACTAGACATAAGCTCATTATTTGATGTAGAGAGAGTAAGGTGGTGGATAGTGGTTGTTGCTTTCCTAAGGAAGAACATTCATGAATGAAGGTGGTAAGACCAAGGGGATGGGATGATGGATTTAAAAGGGGGTCGATAGTTGATGAAAAAGGATAATTAGGATCTTGATTATAATTATGCTCATTAAGATCCAAGCTATTTGTTTGATCATCTATATTTACTTGGGAGCCAAGTGTCTCATCAAGGGAAGTGGATGTTGTTGGATCATGGATAGGGGTAGATGGAAGATGGATAGGAGTAGTTGGGATATCTTGCTCATGGGTAGTTATGGGATTATGGATAGGTGGAGTGATAATCTCTTGATCATGGATAGGCTCTTCATCATAAATAATATCTTGATCATAAAGAGGATATAGGTTATGGATAGGTTGAACTTGGATTGCTTGCTCATGGTTAGGAACTTGATCATGGATAATATCTTGATCATAGAAAATATATAGGGTATGGATGGGTTGAATGGAGGTGCTTTGATCTTGATTTGGATAAGGGGTTAATGTTTCCACATGCTTTAGATTATACTCTTGACATAACTCTTGATTTTCTTGAATGGAAGTGGAAGTGGGAGACTCTTGGATAGGCTTGATAGGCTCTTGATGGTCAACAACATGAGAGTACAATGGATCTTGACTTGGACTCATGGTGGGAGACTCTTCAATAGGCTTGATGGGTTGTGGACTACATGATGGGGTTGGAGGAGTAGACATGATACTTGAAGGCTCTTGGATAGGTTTAAGGATAGGTGTTTGATGACATGGAGTTGGTTTATTCCTAGCTAATAGCCATTGGATCACATTCTTCATAAGTGTATGGGTGGATGGACAATTTAATAGATAGATAATAATGGTAGATGGTATTATAGGCTTATGATTAGGATTAGGTGGAGGGATAATGGTATTGGACATATTAGGATTTGGATTGCATGGAGGGATAATGGGATTGGATGGATTGAGATTTTGCCTAGATGGAGGGATAATGGAATGGATGGATTAGGCTGGCATGATGAAGGAGATGACACTTGAGATTGAGATGATTTGGAAAGATTGAGATTTCTATAAATGTGAAACTCGTAGAGATGGTCCAAAAATTGGGGACAATGGATTGTCTTATGACCTTTGATCCTATGGTATGCACAATAGTCATTTTCATTGTACCCAATGGAATTAAATGCACTTTCCTCACACGGTTTGATTTCAAGAAGTTCGATGAGTTTTGTTTTAAGCATCCATTGTAAAAGTATCTCAGCCTTATTTTTTGGTAGAGGATTGGAGGAATATGGAGATGAAGGTAATGAAGGGCTTGATTGGAAGGTTGACAGACCAATAGACTAGGATTGGGATTACATGGTGGTGTTGGGATAGGAATATTAGGCTCTTGGATTGGAAGATGATTGGATGATGATGGAGGGTACCCATAGGATGCATAAGCTAGAGTGGCATTTCTCTTGTCAAAGGTAGCATGAGGACTCAAGGACACTTGATCTTGGTGCAAAGGGTAACTTGGGCTTGCATGTTATTATTGTGAAGGAACTTGATAGTCTTGTAAATGGATTTGGGGTTGAGGTGAAATGTTGGGATAAGTAGAATGGATGTTCTTGGGATATGGATTGATATGGATATTGGTTGATATAGAAAATGTGGGATAGGGTGATGTAGAATTGATATGATATGTGGATGGATTGGGTTGGTATGAAGTTGAGGGGGATGACTCATAGGATTGAGGTTGAAGTTGTTGATGTTGTATGGGTGATGGTATAGTGGATGATGTGTTAAATGAAGGTTGTGGTTGTGGTTGTGGTTGTGGAATGGATAGGGGTTGTGTTTGTGTTTGTGTTTGGGATTGGTAGGTGGCTAGGAGTTGTTGGGTTTGTTGGAGTATAGTTTGTTGTTGGGCTAGGAATTGTTGTTGTAGTTGGGATTATTGTTGTTGTAATTGTTGGTCTTGTGGTTGTTGTTGTTGTTGAAGGTGTTGATGTTGTGGTGGGGTAGTGACCTGTTCCTTTCTATATAACCACCTAAGTGTATCAAACATTTTTTGGGTACCATAAGGATCATCCTCAAGTGGTTCTTGTTTTCTATTGGTGGGATGGATTTATACATATGTTTAAGTCTTTGCATTTCGACTTGTTCCTCAAAATATGCATCATGATCTACAAGGTGCTCATCATTATTGGAGCTAGAAGGATAGCCTCCTAGGATTGTGATTTTGGGTTTTGGATTTGTCCTAGGCTTGTTAATGATCACAACCATTTTGACAAGTGATGGATTAGATGGTGCTTAAGAATGAGATTATGATTAGGAATGATGAAGAATGGATTGCAATGACTATTATGTGGATGAAGTTGGATTAAAACAATGATGTAGGATGATATGGGATTATGATAGTGGATAATAGGTGGAAGATATGATTAGGCTAGAACTAGGATGATGATGTGAAGTGATTAGGATACGAGATGGATGAAACTGATTGGATTATGGATAGATTGAGATTGATTAGATTATGATTGAAGGCTTAGAATGATTAGGGATGAGGTGGATAAGAGGGGTGAATAAGATGACTAGGATGGAGTAATTAGATATTTAAGGTGATGAGGATGGATAATGAGGATGACTTGGATGGTTAGAAATGATGGGATTGGATGATTTGGAATTATTGGGATATGTGGATAAAAGATATGACTAGGATGAATGATTAGGATGATTAGGATTGTTAAGGATGATGGGATTGGATGAGTAGGTGGATAACTAGGATAATGGGGATGATTTGGAATGATTGGGAGTGGATGATTAGGAGTATGACTAGGATAATGAAGGATGGGGTGATTGGATGATGTTTAGAAGGACTTGGATTAGATTGGATGATGATTATGATGATGTGGATACAAGTAGGATGATTAAGATAATGACATGGATAACAAGGATAATTAAGATAATGAGGGTGGATAATTATGATGATTAGGGATTGGATTATGATGAAGGTAACTTGTCTTAGGATGGATGTGATGACAAGGATAATTAGGATGATATGGAATGAATATGTTGATAGCTTGACTTTGGCAATTTGCAAACAAAATATTTCACATGTACATGCATAAATCACACACACAAGACACAATGGCAAGTTTGACTTTTCAAAATTAATTGTTGAATTTATTAAGACACTTGAAGACACACCAACAAGCCTAATATTAGTCAAATGGGTGTGGCCAAGAGGTCTTAAGCTACCTGATGCACAAGTTGTCTAAGGATGTCCCCAATATACACAACGTATGGGGGGCCCAATTCTGTGAAATGAAAGTGAAATAATGCCACACAACTAGGAGAAAGGGGTAACCCACCCTTCACCTTCACTTCCCCAAGGTATAAAGTTCTTAGGGGCTTAGCCCGAATGACAAGAATCCAACTTCCAAGAGGTGTGTCTTTTGATTCACTCCTCACTTTTTGTACTCCATCAAAACACTAGAGTTGAGGTCGTCCCTTGGAGTGGTGTGTCTCCAAGAAGGCCTCCTAAAAGGGTGACAAAAGCAAATCAATTGGTGCTTTTGATCTCCAAGATCACCTTGTGTGTGAGGAGAGAGTATACACACACACTTGACTCACACTCACAATGTTGATTTACCCTTAAAAATTTAAATGTGTGTGTGAAGATGAATGGAATAAAGGATGTTTTTGATTCCCAAGATAACACAAAATGCAAGGGAAGAGCATACACACCCTAAATCACGCTCAAATCCACAAAACAAATAAAGTACAAGTTCATTTTATATCCAAGCCCAAATGTGATGATGAAAACACATGTTCATTTTACGCCCAAGATCAAGTATGATGATGCAAACAAGTGTTCTTTTTAAGCTTAAATCGAAGTGTGATATGGAAGATAATTTATTTGATCAATTGAAATGCAAAAGTTGGATTGTGTGCACCTAGAATGTTTGTCTTCAGTTCTAATGCTAATGCATCACCTTATGTCTTCCCCTATTCCATCAAAAGAAAAAAAAAGAAAAAAAAACACTTGCAAACCCACTTGTTAGATGAAAAAGGGAAATATGGAAAATTATGATAAAGATGGATAGTGATAGAAAATTGGATGTTATGATCAGATTGTATGCGAAATTCTATGTTGTTTCAAAAAAAATCATCAAAATTGGATAAGTTTTGGAAAAGATATGGTGATTTGAAGTTTGCAAATAAAGGGTGAGTTTTGACTAAATATACCTAACAAATCTGGCAAAATCAACTAATGAGACCTACGCCACAATGAAGCTGGGCGAGTCAGATTTCCAATGCCGATGGTTTCATGAAAATATAATCTTGTATGCCCAAGTTATGCAAAAAAGAGAAAAAGGGCATATTTAGGGCTTTAGAGGTCAAGGGGGCAGTCCTGGCAACTAGCCTATCTGCTAGCGGTTAGGGTAGGAACGATCACATGTAACAGTTAAAACACCTGGCAGTTTAGAGGGTGGTTAAGGGTTTCAGGGCCCCTGGTCACCCATGTGACCAGGGGTCAAATTGCTACAAAAATAAAAAAGAAATATAACAACTGATCGGCGGTCATAGATGTGACCACCGCCGAGGGATTATGGCTTGACAAAAGAATCGTCTGCATGGGAGGCGACGATAGGGCTGGGATCGGGGGACGATAGTGAACTGGGAGGTGGAAGGAATGGTCAATGAGGATGGCAAGGGGTGTTAGTGACGAAGATCTTAGGAGTGGCGATGGTCGGCGGAAGGCTAGGGGTTGTCAACTGGATGTTGTGGACAACGGAGATGAATGATAATGGGGTTGCGAAGGTAGCAACAGGAGGTGAAAATGGTGGCAGGGGTCAATAGTAGCAAAGGCAAAGGGGAGTGAGGAGGCGACAAAGACTAAGAACAAGGAATCAAAGGTTAAAGGGATGCCGACTGGGGATGGGGAGATTTGGGGGAGTCGACGGAGGTGAAGATTGGACTGTAAAGTGGCAACAGGGGGTAGGGAAGCGGTGGCAGGGGATGCATCGACAGGAGTTGATAGGATAAGGGGTGTCGGCCAGGCACAAGGGTGATTAGGCGGGGGGTAGACAAGGAATTAAAATGCTAGAAACCATTGACTACCTGCAAAGATAAATGAAAATTGATA
The DNA here is from genome assembly GCA_027924645.1 of Cunninghamia lanceolata. NCBI lineage: Eukaryota > Viridiplantae > Streptophyta > Pinopsida > Cupressales > Cupressaceae > Cunninghamia > Cunninghamia lanceolata. The sequence continues at coordinate 789,337 of BSBN01000910.1, read as the reverse complement.
TAAATGAAAGTGATAGCAGGTGGAGAGAGAACAATGGATCTGTACTGTATGGATCTGTGACTAATTTTTTTTTCAAAATTTTGACAGGGAGAGAAATATAAGATATTTTATGTCAAAATTCACCTGTGAGGACCCCCGAATGTGATGGTGAGGTCAGATTTGGCATAGGAGATCACCTACAAAAAATAATTCCAAATATTTCCACAAAAGAGTTATATTGACAAATCAAAGTGCATACACCTGTAACAAGTGGGGTTAGACCAACGGGGCGTGCTAAAAATGTAAGGAGAAAAATTGATCAAAGGAAATGGAAGATAAATGTGAACAACCCAATACCTTCACCTTCAAACCAAGTCCTCACACTTTGATAGAATGGATTAGATGCACCCGAATCTACTATCTATTGTTCTCTATGATAGATGATGGATAGAATGAGATGTTGATTGGTCATGATTTCTGTAGCATAACACTAGTATGAGGATGATAGATAAGAAGGATCTAGAATGATTTCTACAACATGATCTTGTATGAAGATGTGATGCCTGCCAAATGGCTTGGTTGAGGCTTGATTTAATATAGAAGATGAGGGATAGGAATGGATGGCTATGATTAGATTAGTGATGGATGGCTAGGATTAAGTAAGACATGGATCAAGGCATAGAGTTGTAGTCATGTGACAAGTATCACATGAGGCTTGAATTAGAGGAATTAAGTCAAGAGGCTTCCTTGTAATAAGGATTTCTAGAAGCTTCTAGTCATGTGAGGATAAAGACAAAGGTGGAATTAATTAAATAAATCTTTAATTTATTTGGATGAGTGAAGAAAAATGGGAATTAATTAAATAAATATAATTTATTTAATTAATTGGCTAATGGGAGGATAAATGGGATTGAAATGGGATTAAAATGGATTAGTTAAATAAATATGATTTATTAAACTAATTAGGTGATGGAAGGGGTATGTAAGGATCCTAGGACAAAATGTGTCATAAGGTGGTGTCGACAAGGTGATGTCACAAGACATGTGTCAATTTTAGGTGTCTACAGTAATAAATTGAAGGAGAGGATAAAAGTAATATATCATCATGTAAAGCATACAAAACATGATAAGTGTCAGAAATAACATCATGTGACAAACTTGTAATAAGACATTAGAATGAAAGAACATATATGGCAAAGGAATGATGCCCCCAACATTGCCCACAACTAAAAGCATAAGGAAGGAATGAATACTAGATAAGGACCATGTAAGCATAAGTTACTATAAATGCCATCATGATAATAATTGTTGAAACATGTAAAGTCATAAGATGTAGCCATAATAAGCATGAAATATATTCATAAGATTATAAGATGTAAGCATGATAAGTAGAAGTAGACATGTTAGCATCATAAGACAAGAACATTATGAGCATGAGAGTAACATGCCATCATCATAAGATAGGACCATGAAAGCATAAACATGTAAGAAGGTGACCATGTGACCACATCATGTACACATTAAGCATATTAAGTATAAGGATAATCATGAAAGGACACCATCATCAAAGTAGAAAGAGATAATGAACATAAAGAAAATGTGCCCCCTAGACCATCTTAAATGAGGAAACATAACACATGAGAGACATGAAACATAATACAGAAGGTGAAATGATAATGAGATAAGAGGCATCATAACAAACAAGGTAAAAAAAAAGGCCAAATATGGGACAATATAAGACAAGAAAAGGCACAAAAAGGAACAAAAAGGAACAAATGAACCACAGTGTAATAAAAATGCTACAAAATTCAAAAGCATAAAACAAACAATGTTGTAGTTTTGGTCAACATGATGAGAGTGGTTTCCAAGCAATCCATGCTTTACATCATCCCAAACCCATATGTAAAACACAATATAAAATAGCACTACACATCACAATACATAAAAGAAAAACACAAATAGAAAGCTATAGTAATAAAGCTCAAGAATTGCAAGTATCCACTAATAATATGAGAAAGATCATCAACCAATAAATCATCCTCATCATAATCATGGCAAATAATCATCTCCCCATCATGTAGAACAAAGCTCTCATCACTATGCATAGTAAAACCTTAAAAAATGTGCTCTAAAATGGTTGAAGTACTAGTTTATCTTTCTTAAACCATTGTTCTTACATCTTTAGAGGGATTCCATATGTATATTTTTACCTTGTAAATATTTATTTGGGACCCACATCGAAGAACTACCTATAGAAGAAGAAATATGATTGACCTTATCATTTACAATACCTTTAACTTCTTTTTATTTTTCCTTGGCATGTGATTAATTTGTTATTCATAAAATGTCAAAAGGTATATACATATTAAACCCTTAATATGCATTAATTATAGGTTATGTAATTTGAGGTTCTTTACACCTTGCTTTATTAAGTGTCTTAAAATAGGAAGGTGCATAAGTAACTTTAGATTTATTACTATAGGTTCACTTGGTCTTATAAATTGTTGATTTCTCTCTTAATTTTGTCTCCATTCTTCTTCCTTATACCATTTTTACACGTCATGTAAATCATATTTAACTACATAAAGAGACTCCTTAGGTGATCTAAAGAGTTGGGTCTAAGTGTACATGATCATTGGGGTCTTAGTGTTCCATTCTCATGGGAAAGTGAATTTGTCATCATATCAATGAGAAGGGAATGTGACAATGAGTAAGGATGATTAGGGATTCCATGAAATGGCACATTTCCTAGAATTCTTTGTTTAAAGTCACAAATCCCAAATTGACCCCCCTAGAAAACCTACTTTGGCTAGTTCATCATTGGCAGTAGGGTAAATATGGTGTTCAACGTGATGAATTTGTCTTAATAGAACTAATAAACATGCCCTGATGTGGATAGTGAGTGAAATATGGAGCATTTGAGCATTTGATCTTCCATTTGGTCAATTAATTTTTCATCTTCTCAAGGTTAGGTCACTATATGAAGGTCAAATGTTGCTTCTCCATGTTGGATAAGGAGTTAACTATCATTGTAAGGTGGTTGTAGACCATTCTTGGACTACTACAAGTGTGGAGTGACTAATATGTTCATGGTGAGAGTACTTACAGGTGTAGTATGAGCTAGAAAAATATTGTGCAAGCTCATGGATGCCATGTTGGATTGTAAAACATTTGTACTAGAAAAACAAAGTGTATTCTCTCTCAAGAGCTAGATTTTGTCACCATATGTTAGGTTTTTTCAAGGACAATTGTATGCATTCATTTTATGTTTTTGTTGTTATTTTTCTACATATGTGTGTGAGGATCTCTATATGTTCTTGATTTACACATAGTATTGTGTATATGGCATCCATGTTTAAGTGGTTAATAGTGAACTTTAAGGGGTTGCAGTTCTTTGCATAAAAAACATCTATTTTCTAATATAAAAGTGAGGTTTAACCCCCTTATTTATGGATAAAGTGGTATTAGAGAAGTTACATTCTTTGTGTGTTTGTTTTTTGTAGGGATTACAAGTGTATTGCATCTATTAGATCAAGTGGGAAAGGAATATTAGATCCTTTATGCCTAAATTGAGTCAAGGAAGTGGTTAAGTATAATGAGAATGTCAAGAGAAGAAGATGGAGAAGATAGGCTATGCTAGGTAGAAGATGTAGCTAAGATATCTATTGTGCAAGAAAAGTTTGATAGACTAAAAAGCATGATGTTTTCCTTAATAGCAAGAATGGATCCTCCAAAAGAGAACCAAGAAGTAGGAGAATTAAAAGATGAAGAAATAAAGCAAGGTGAGAGTTTCAAGGGATAATTCTCAAAGGCAAAGATTAAAATTAACATACGATCCTATTATGAATAGATTAGTGATAAAAAATGGACCAATTGGTGTCATAAATGGAGGTGTAATTTAGTCTACATTAGATTTCTCTACACCAAAAAATATCTTTTGCAAAGTTAAAACTTTTTAGGCATGCTCTTACGTTGTATGAGAGATATGCACACTCCTTAGATGTTTAAAAATACCATCAATGTCTAGGTGGGATGAATTCAAAATGATTTTGGGGAAGCATTATACCCAATTTTCCATGAATAATCAAGAGTGATGCAATTTCATTGTTTGAAGTGAGAGCATGGGAAAAGTGTTCAAGTATATATAAGTTAGGAAGAGAGCAGTTCAACTTGGGAAGTATATTACGGACTATGAGGTGCTGATAAAATATGTGCGAGGTTTTTTTGATCACCTACAAAGAATGGTTATCATGGCCAAACCAAAAAGCATAGGTGAGGTTGTTGGAGTACAGACAACACTAAGAGGGGGGGTGAATCAGTTTTGTAGCAAAAACAAAATTTTCTTCTTATCAAACTTGAAAAGAGAGTAATTATGCTAACAATATGATTTTTCAAAGCAAGGGATCAAATACTAAACAACAAATAGGACTGAATAATCAAGCATGAAAGACAAAAGAATCACTCAACAATTGAGACCATGACACAATAGATTTCACGAGTGGAAAACCCTCATAAGGATGAAAAACCACTCAAAATTGCCTCATTGGCTTAATCATGAATATCACCAATTGCATAGCCTCATTGGCTTTTAAGTGTCACTGACTTATATTACTGGCTCACTGGCACAAAAAAAACCTCACTGGCACAAAGAAGCCTCACTGGCTGATACAATCACCTTGAAAACAAAATAAAGCAACTCAAGGGGTTACCCTGATTCTCTTCAATGTAACAACATTTATAACCTTCCCAAAGCTCATACAAACCCTTATCTCTCCTTGTATACAAGTTTGACAATCTTTCTACAAGCAAACTCTATCACATGTCTTATATCTCCCTTCTCAAGATTACAAGAAGATAGTACAAAGAGGATGAACTCCTGATCACAATGATGTCATAATGCACTATATCCAATTCTAATAACCACAAATCTCATTCACAAGAGCCTTCAAGAATGTCAGTATTATCATAGACCAAACAAGCAAGCATCTGCACTACATTACAAACCCTAACTGATCCATTTCCTGCATGTCTTTGTTCATACTGAAACCATACTTAAAATTTTAAACTTTTAACCTTTGCAAACTTAACAAGAGACCAAAACATGCAGACCTAACTCTCCATTCATAGTGAAAGTCAATAATGCAGTTATACAATTTTCACAACTAAACCATCCATTTCTTCAAAACCCTTCATATTAATCTCTATGTCCATAGAATTTATTCTATACAAAACTCTTTATACTCTGCAATTGCATTATCTCAGTACTTACAACATTTTTCATCCATTATTTCTCACAAGTTGTATATCATCATGTAGGTTAATCTCTGTAGGTCATCATAAACCAAGTTTCACTCATTCATCTTTCACATACACCAAGAAATTAATTTTATTGGCCATCTCAGTTACATATGCATTGAATATGATCTTCAAGTTTTCTCCATTCAAAGTCTTTGTTTTTCTACACTATTTTCCACAAATCACTTATGAGCATGTAGATTTAACTCTATTCATTTCATATCAATGATTAAAATCCATAAAAGCTTTGCACAGATCTCATATCAATTTTCTCTGGCCCTCTGTATATCAATCTACCTTCAAATAACTAGTTTCTACCTTTTATAATATTCTGCATGTCAGATTTAGAATGCATGGAGTGACCGTTGGTTTTGAAATGCCTTTTAAATACTAACCTTCAGATTCCTTTTTCGCACCATCATAACAATTAAATATGACCATCGATCTCTTTTTGGCGCTCAAAACCTTTTGAAGCTTCAGAGGTCACTGATTTCCTAGGGAAGAGGGGTCAGTTTCACAATGTTTCGACACCCTTAAGGTTGTAACTTAAAACCTTGGTAACTGGTAATTACAGGTCAACAAATAATTAGACAAAAAGAAGCAGGTAGGCAGAGTTATATATTGCCTTATATAACTTTTATTAGGGTTTAAACCATACTATAATAAAACCCTAATATGAAGTTCTCTTCACATGTATTAAAGGATTTCAATACTATTACCTCTTTGACCTATCTATTGGCCATTGTAACTGTAGATTTTATTATCACCTTGAATCATTACCATGCACCACTATACCTCATGAAGACATAACAACTCTTTGTATAAAATCATAAATAAGACTAATGATAGATCACCTTGCTGCCTCCAACTCTTCCTTTCTCTATCACATACATGGACCTTGATGAAGACATACAACTTCCTTCTGAAGCAAGAGTGAAAACATATGAAGCATTGTGCCCCTGAACACCTTGTTTGCATTTTGACATCAAGTAACAAATACTTGAAGTATAAACAAGCTATCAACTTCAAATAGAAACAAGGAATGAACAAGTAACAAGTAACAACTGCATCATGATATACCATAAACAACCTGATCTAAGTATCCAACCTATTACACCAAACCATATGAAAGCTCCTGATCTCATGTATGACACAAAGCAACATATATGGATGACACAAACATTATATCACCTTATCAACATCATGACCATCACAAAACTCAGACATCCCTGTCATCAACCTTGACATCAATGACAAAATCAATCATGCCAAAGCTTCTATAGAGGTGTGTACCCAAGCACACTACCTTGAACTAGCTAAGACAGGGGCCTCTTTAAAAAATCCCAGGGGTAGTGAACAACAACATGGTAGCAAGAGGAACCAATATGGTAATGACAAAAAGAATGTGACTACTATCACAAAGGACAAAGGTAAGAGTAAGTCTCACTATAGTCATTATGATAAAGATGGGCATGCATATGAAAGGTGTTGGAATTTGCATCGAGAGTTAACACCTTCTTAGTTGAAGAAGGGAAATATAAGAACAATATCTACATGGAAAAAGGAAAAGAGTCAAGTGGTGACTCATATACTAATGAGTGTCTTTAATATGCTACATTGGATAAGGGATTTGTTATGGTTATTAGTGAAACTTCAAGTGAAGAAGAGCCCACTAAGTTATCCCACATCAAGATTCATGCCAAAAGTAAGAAGTTTAATCCACTATTTGATTCCCACTCTCAAGAAAATTTGATTTCTTACAAGTTAGTTGAAGACCAAGGTCTAAAAGTAGAAAACCATCAACCTTCTTATCCCTTGGGATGGTCCAAAGACAATGTAAATATGAAGGTTACAAAGCAATATATGCTTCAGTTTGGGGCTACTTTCATGGATGAGGTAGTGTTTGATGTGGTTCCTTTCGACATACATGTGGTTTGTTATTTATGAGTCCTCATTTGTATGAGAGGGATTGAGTCTATTTTTTAAGGAAGAACCAATATATATTAGGCTTGAAGGGAAAGGAGTATATCTTGAACTCTCACAGTGGAAAATCCAAGATTGCTTTGGCAAGTACCTCAAAACAGAAATGGTTGATCAATGGAAGCATAAATATTGTCCTTTAAAATGGAACTAAGATTGGGAATGAAAAGAGGGTTCATTCTTAGAAAGGATAACAAGGAGGACAATAAGTGCACCAAGTTAGCTAGGGGGAAAAATGTACCAAGTTTTGGATGATGTTCATCTTGTGGTGTAAGGTGAGATGACATCTTTATAGGAAGAAGGGATCATCAATCCTTATGCATTGATCCATATAGATTTTGAGAACCAAAATCCCCTTGATTAAGGAGGTGTGATTTGAAACAAAAATTCTAAGTGTAAAGAACTATTGGGGTCTTAATGTTCTATGCTTGTTAGAAAGTGAATTCATCATTGTACTAGTGAGAAGGGGATATGATAATGCTAAGGATGATAAGGATGAAATGAGGCATCTTTAGAAAGTCTTCATTCAAAATTCTAGATCCAAAACTAACCTAAAAAACCTTACTTTGGTGATTTCACTACTTATAGTAGGGGAAAACATGTTTTTTGCAATGAACTTGACCTAGCAAAACTAGTGAACACATCAAAGTATTTGAGTTTTTTATCTTCCATTTGTTTAATTTGTTTTCCATTTTCTTGAGATTGGCAAGCTATAGTAAGGTCATATATTTCTTCTCCATGTTGGAGGAGTTAGCTCTCATTTTTAGGTGGTCGTAAATAATTTTTATATTGTTATAAGTGTGAAGTAACTAGTCTAATCATGGTGAGATTAGCTACAAGTGTAGTAGGACTTATAAAAAAAATTGTGTAAGCTCATGGATGCCATGTTGGTATTTTAAAATATTTGTACTATTCTTTTGATAGCGGAGTGGAGGATATTTGAACTCTAGGGTTGGACTTTTTCACCGTATGTTGGGTTTTCTCTAAGGAAAATTGTATATTTTCAATTGGGGTGTGTTCATCATTATTTTTTGCATATACGTGAATATCTCTATATGTTCTTCATTTTCACATGCCATTGTGTGTCTGATATCCATGTTTAATTGGTTAATATTACACTTTAAGGGTTTGTAGGAGTTCTTTTCATCAATAATTCATTTTCCAATAGTAGAGTGAGATTTAATCTCCTATTTATAGAGCAGTAAGTGTCATAAGAAAAGTATCCAAAGTAAATTGACTTAATTAACATGAAGTTTTATATTGATCTTGATCAAATTTTACCACTTTACCCTCATTAACACATTTATAACATTGATGTAACATGGAAGGCATTACTTTATATTGCTCTATCCATGGTGTACCAAGTAAAATAGAAAATCCCTCCAAATAAGGAATGATATGACATAAAACTTGTACCATTTGTGAACTGATATATAAAGTTAAGATAATACATCACATAGTTTCAATCAACATGCATTTGTCATTTTTAGTGATACTTTGTAATGTCCATAAGTGTGTTTTTGAATATGATGATTAAACAAGAATTCCTCTTTGCAAACATTAAATTGACAATTTGGATCTATAAGAATAGCACTGCATGGAGAACCATCTAAATAATCACTAATATAGAATGGGCCATAATAATTATTCTATGGAATCTTATCATTTAAAAATGTAATCAATGGTGAATAAGAAGAAGAAGAACAAACACCTATAGTGTGAATCATGTCAATAAAAGAATGTTGTTGTGCATTTCTATCACAATGAACCTCATAATCAAGCTCATGTATATCATCACTATGCTCATGTACCTCATTTTGACGCATGTGTGAATGACCCTTGTAACTATCCATATGAAAATATACATTATTATCTTGGTCAGAAGTAAAAGGATTGGTATCGATTTGTAAATTATGATTAGGGGGTGCTATTGAATGATCCCACCATCATTAATACTAGCTACTTGTATTGTATTGTTATCAATCAAATCTTGCACCTTATGCTTGAGACCAATATACTATTGTGTGGTATGCCATTGAAATCTATGATATTGACAAGAAACACGTTCATCATATCCCTTAGGAAACCCTCTAGATGGATCCAATGGTATAATAGGAGGAAGAGTAATTGTATTAGAATCAATCAATGTTTGAATCACACTCTCTAAAGGCTCATTCAATTTAGTATTTTTTAAAGTTTAAGGTTAAAATGAAATAACATTCAATGCATTAGCCACATGTTGAGAACTAGATTTGTTCTCTTTTTTATTTTATTTTTAAACTTTGAAGGATAGGAAGACACAGAAGGAGTGGGAGAAGAACCATATTTCAAAACATTAGGAATAATCAATTTTATTTTTTATATTCTTTAAATAAGCACATAAATTCATAAATGAAGCAAAATTGTCCAAGTATACACAGTCCTTAATGGTGAAAATAATGCCTTAATGAAGATACTATGTAACTTTGTAAGATTTGGCTAAAAAGCCACCCAAGAATGCAAATGAGTGAAAGGAAAGCAAATCTAGAAAATTAGAAATGATAGAATAAACTATATTCTATTCAATGAAAATGTAAAGCATACAAGAATGATATGAGATTGGATAAGAACATATAGGATTTACCATCCAAGAGACTAAAAACACAACCAATATCCATGAATAAAGTGAAAAAGTCCCTAAGTAAACTTAACCTAGTGTGAAAAGGACCTAAGTGGAGAACTAGCTAGGAAATGAAATAGTTAGATAAAATACCCCATTCACACTAACACACCCCCTTAAGTGCAACTTAGGGGAAATGTATGAAAAGATGCAAAATACGTTTTGCAACCTTCCAGTGAAGCTCATGTGGCTTTTTCATGAAGTGCAAAACAATTCCAACTGTAAATGAAATGTTGAGGCAAGTATGAGTCAGGTAGATGAGGCTAACAACAATTTGATGATACAAAATGGCATCAACCAGCAGTGTGGAACACTTCACCTCAAGTTTGACTCCATATAGAAAAGGAGTCAATGTACGCTTATAATCATCCATGTGAAAACAAGCTAGAAGATCAAGAGCACTCTTAGGTTGTGCAAGAGAGATCCTAGAAGAGGTCTGAGTGATCTCAATTCTAAGAAATTAGTGCAAAAGACACAAGCCAGTCATGGCAAACTTATTGTGCAAAGAAATCTTAATGCTTGCAATGATGGATGAGGTGCTCCTAGTGATAATCAAGTCATCAACATAGAGAACCAAGAAGAGAAGAGCATCCTCTTATCTCAAGATGTAGACATTTGGATCTGAGTGAAATTTAGAGAACCCAATTGAGATAATTTAATGGAGTCCATCTTGGCATACCAAGCTCATGGGGCCTAATCGAGGCCATAAAGAGACTTCCTCAATCTATAAACCAATGAAGAATTCTGAATGAACCCCTGTGGCTGCTCCATGTAAATCTCCTCCTGTAGATCCCCGTGAAGAAATGCTCTCTTCACATCCATTTGATGTACAACCCAACTTTGAGCTGTAAAAATAGCAAGTAGTAGATGAATGAAGTTCATCATGGTGAGGAGGGTAAAGGTCTCAGTGTAGTCAACACTAGGAAGAAATCTTTGGCCACAAGTCATGCTTTGTACTTGTCATCTAATCCATCTGCTACAAATTTAGTTTGATAGATCTACTTACACCAAACTAATTTTCTTCCCTTAGGAAGTGGAGCAAGATCCCATTTTTTGTTCCAAATCATAGAGTTGTACTCTTCCTCCTTTGTTGAATCCCACTCAACAATACCCGATGCTTCATGAAAAGATTGTGGATTTGAAGCTATGACAATGTAAGAATGTAGAATATCCTAGTGTTGTGACTAAGTTCTCTAAATATCTAAAGGATCCCCAAAAAGAGTGCCTCCACACTCAAGTGTCTAATGATCCCATCGAGGCATGGTAGGGGATGAAGCAGGAGAATCTTCAACCTCTAAATCTAAACTCTATGAAGGGGAGGGTGGAACCTCATGATTAACCCTGTGAGTAGAGGAAGCTGGAGGAAAATCCTCTATATCAGTTTGAATCTATTGTGGTAAGGAATATGGGAGGATGAGCTAGGAGAGCTTTTCTTGAAATACATACTATGCTCAATGAAGAGCTCATGTATCTCCTGATCCAAGAGATGATATCCTTTGACACCATATGGGTATCCAACAATGATGCAATGCCAACTTTGAGGTTATAAGGCCTCAAGCTTCTCCAAAGGAATGTGTACCCATGTTGGAGAGCCAAAAACTCTGAGGTGCCACATAATAGGTTTCCTACCACACCAGGCTTCAAAGGGAGTGATTCCCTTTAATGCCTTATGAGGAACTATTGATGGTGTTTTTAGCACACAACAACGCAGGTGAAATATGAGTATATCACCTCTCTTTGAAAAAGATATCCTATCCAAGATAGGACTGCCCCAAGGTTAATACAACTAGGTCTTAGCTTGCTTGGAATTTCTTAGTGGGATGTTCTAGCTGCTCCTACAAGGGGTCTTACATGCAATATAACAAGTTTGACAGGTTATGACAACAATACATGCAAACCCTTTTCAGCTGATATGGCAATATGAAATGCTACTAGAACCTAATTCTAACAACTGATTAATAAGAAAATGTAAAAAGAAGTAGGGTTTAGAGAGATCCTACGTGACATTCACAATATAAGATTGTTGTAGGTAGACAAACATTTAGAAATTAAACTAATTTTTTGTTTTACCAAGCTAAAGACTTCACTATAGTGCTGTAAAAAACAATGCTATCTTCTACGGATTCTCAATATTTTTAGATTACATACATTCATTAAATACCCAAGTGCTGGCATGATTTAACTATTGTAATGCAATTGAACTCAACTTAATTTAACAGCCCAGGCTAACTATGCACAGCTACTTACAATCAACAAGAAACTAATAGTATGGACTAGAATGCTCATCAAATACCTTCAACAAATCAATAACATTGAAAAGCATGATTTAACTAATGAAGATCAAGATGTGAACCATGAAACCAAATTGATAATACAAAGAAACAAATTCTCAGAAAAGTATTGCAGCAACTTGCTTTTGTATTAACTAGAAAATTTGGCAAAGTGTCAACAATTTAGCATCAAGACTTACCTGTTACAATGAGAGAATGATGGCCCTTTTATAGACAAGGCATCATACCGAGTTTTTGAATGGATGGTGGAGATTAACTCAACACCAACGGTCCAAATTACATGAAATTTAATGATCTATACATCAGTTTGTTGCATTTTTGGATTTGCATTTGTCCTTTAGGAAAAAGACAAAATACAACTTGCAAATACATTGAATCTAGACAAAATGGATACCTATTTGGTTGTATATGATGAAAAGTCAATTTTCAAGGCCTAATAAAGCCAAAACAGAGTCACATGACACTTGAAAATATGAGCTGATGTGAATTCATAGGATTCCAAGTACTGACTAGATCAAGAGGAGTATGTGGCACATTTTAGTGAAGGTATATCAACTGGATGCTTGCTGGACTGATTCTTGATGACTGGACTGTTGGGACAACACTGAACAAGTGTGAGCATGTCTTGAACATTGGACTGGACTTGCAGGAACTACCATGAAAGAAGCATGATCTTTAATGTCTTCCAGCTCTTAAGGCCTATCTCCATCATCTTGGACATCATATTGACTTCCTTTTGTATATGGAACAACAATTTGGTTGATAAAATGTCAATTGTGCATTTCTGGGTTAGCAAGGTACATCTGTGTGTTCATCCTTCCAAGATGGCTCCAATTGGCTCCTTTGTCCTCTTAGACCTACAATCAACAAGGCCAAGCATTAATTTCATTATAAAAAGTCATTTCCCATCATTTTGAATCAAAATATGTCCATTTGCAGCCACAGATTAGTCTAGGACAACTTATTGTCAATGTCACTTTCTCTATGAACAACCTCTTAAATCCAATGATTTTCTCATGATTTTCTACATTTTTGCCATTTTCAAGTACCTATTTGGCCTATATTTTGATTTGGGAGGTTTTTGTGGCCATTAAAATCCATTTGGAAACTTTTATTTCATGTTTTTATAGCCTTTTTTTGTAAAAAGCGAGATTTTTGGGGGTCATTGACTTTTCAGGTGCAACATCATTAATTGTTGTAAAACATGCCCAAAATCCACTCAAACTTGGTAAAAATGTTGGTCATGATGTGACAAATATATTTGCAATTCAAATCCACCAATAAAATCCAATTTATACCTTGAAAAACCCAATTTCTAAGCCAAAATGTCAAAAAACACAAGTTTTGGGTGTCACTGACCTGGCGCCGATTTTGGGTGTCACCGACTAAAAGTCAGTGAAGATGTTTTTTAGCGCAAGTTGGAGAGATCTGCTTTTGGCGCAAAATGTTTTAACGCTACTTTTGGGTGTCACCGACTTGTGCGCATTTTGGATGTCACAGACTAAAAGTCAGTTGGGATCGAATTTAGTGCAAGTCAGAGGATGCTTATTTTAGCGCTAGTGCTGATCTGAGGTCTAACGGACTTAGTGCAACTTTTGGGTCTGAATGACTTAGCCGTATCTTGGAGGGAAGTCAATTGAAGGTGAATTTAGTGCTGAAGTCAGTGAGCGATGTTTTTAGTGCAAAAGTCAGTAGCGATTGATTTTAGCGCAAGTCAGTGACTCAAGTTTTTAGCACAAAGTCAGCGAGAGACATTTTTAGTGCCAATTTTTTGAAAGTCCATGGGTGACAGTATATTTCAAAATATATTTAAGTATATGTTTATACTTTTAATATTTTGAAATATAATGTTAGGATGTTTAAGATAAGTTCTAGATCCATAGGATCTGATATGCAGATTCTAGATTTTTGAGGTTCCACCAGATTTCAGACTTCGCCATTTTTCAGGATTTCAGACTTAGCCAAATTAGGGCTTTAGGACCATGCGACATGATGAAAGTATATGAACCCCTTAGTGAAACCTTGTGGAATTTGATATGATTTTGCAACTCTAAGACCTGGAAACTAGGAATTTCAACATGACACATCCTGCAGAAGCAATTTCAAGGGCAATATCCAGTGACATAGGATTTTGGAGCAGAATGCAATAACACCCAATTTCAGTGCAAAAGGCAACAAATGCCTATCTTTCAAGCATAAGACCACTCAAGACACCTCAAATCAATCATGAAAGACATCCAATAACTTCAAACATGCAAAATACTCAGATTTGAAGCAAATCCTGCATTCTAAGCACAATTTCACCTTCTCATCATCATAAGGCATAAAGGTTGAGACTCCAAGGCAAAGCAAAAGAGGGGGTCTCCATTTGGAAAAATGGGGTGTGTGTGCAAGGCACAACAAATGGCGACTCTACTGGAGAAATGCTCTAGAGCATTTCAAAGATAAACTTCAGTTTTGAACCCAGAATCTCTGTGTTTCCCACATGTTAAATAGGAAGACATGATACCCTATCATAGAAGCATAAATTGATAGCAAGGTGCAACCATCCATATCCTAAAAACCTGAGTGTTTGCAATTGCATTGATTCCCATCCTTTGGCAACTAAGCTCATCTAAGATCCTTTACATTAAGCTTCGTGATTAGTACACACCTCATGAACTACCTAGACATTGCCTTGCTGCCAACAAGCGTCTATAGCCCCAATGGGTTTGTCTCAAAATTCCACTCAAGTAGAGCCCTACTGCCGGTTAGGCATCCATAGCCCTGGTAGAGGTTACTTGATTGTCCATCTAACTAAGTTATAGTGTGTGATTGTGATTTTCTGATTTTCTTTTCCTTATTTCTTGATTGATATTCCATTAAGCTTAGATTTGGCAAAGTACAATGTAGTACCGCTACCCTTAAAACACATGCTTTTTGACGGCACAGGTTAGGTTGATAACTCAGCTAGCTGGGTGCAGAATTCTGATGGCAGCAAAGGTGGACCTTGGATTATTCACTTAATTTAAGATCACCAAAACTCACTTAGATACCCCAGGATTATTAAGAGTGTAAGAGATATATGGCTAGAAAATACTTCAAGTGTACCGACTAATGACTCATTTCCCATGAACAGACATCATACCATCCAAGTATAACCGTGGAACCCACAGGAAGACCTAAGTAGAAAACTTCAGCTTCTCAAAGAAATATTCTAGATTACTTACCCAAAGAGGACCTTTTGCAGGTCTGCACAACTGCCACCATGTTCAAGAAATGGAGAACCCCAGCAAAGCAAGTACATAAATCAAAAGCAAAGAAAGAAAGGACAACTAATCTAAATGAAGCAAACTATTCTAACCAAAGCAAAACAAAAGAAAAAAGAAACAACTAGAAACTAAGGAAAAGCAAAAATAGAAAGCAAAGGCTACACTAAACAGTAAACTATAAGCAGAACTATGTGCAGTGGCTTTGGACAACAAGTATTTACACTTCCCCATGATTTATTTCTCAGGACATGCAGGAGTAATGAGGTACGGGTCAATGTCCTAAGTCTAGCAAATTCATCTTTGTACTCTGAAAAGTAAGGTATAGGCATGTTGGGCTCATGTTCAAGACACTAGTCATGTAGAATCGGCAGTTGGGGTAGTTCATTACCGCCATGATCAATCCAAATGCAAGTTGTCTTTCCTACATCACCATAATCAAATTGATAACTATTGAAACTAAGTGAAGAAAGGGAAGATATAACCTGATATGCAGTACCATCAATCAGAAAGGTGAACTCATCATATTGTTGCCTTGTGTCACCTACTTTCGTAGCTTCAGGAGATTTTAGCTCGTGGTGGATCATATCATTTGCATCAAATACCTCTGGAATGTTAAATGCTGCAGCAATCTCCCAAGTAAACAAGAAGTCTGGACAACCTTCTTCAAAATGTGGATCATCTAGATGAACTCTGCATGAATTGGCTAATGCAAAATCTGACATGTGCAGTGAATTCCCATGTAGTAGCATATCCTTGCTCATTGTTGATACCAACTCAATGATGTGATCAAGTGATTGACATGAAAAAACTTCCAAGCCATCATTCTGCATGACTATTTGATTTTCATTCTTGGATTGCATACTTCTTTGTTCAGTTATTGTCGACAGATCAACATCAGTCATGTGGAGATCCTTTTCAATACAAGTATAAACAAGATCAGCTTGATGAGTACATGATATACTTGAATCTACTTCATCAAAATCAGTCATATGTTCTGAGACAACTTCCTCTGCACCAATTAGCAACCTTCCTGTTTTAGTTAAGGGATGACATTGGGTTGGCAATTCACTGTCTGCAATGAGAATAGAGCCTTTTTCTTCCTCTATATCAACCAACAACCCTTCTGTTCGGACTGCATATCCATTGTTCACAGTAACAACAAGGTCCTCTTCTTCTTGCATGATTTGATACGTGATGTCAATGTTGCCTTGAAGTGATGCATTTTCTTGATTTTCTCCATTTGACTCAGCTGAAAACTCTGTGGGAGTAACTGTAGTGATATGATATGGCTGTTCATGATGATACACAAAGTTAATGCAGTCAAGAGCTTGATCACTTCCCTTTGAATAATCTAATTGTAGCTCAGATATGTCAACTGAAACAATTTTTTGTATTGCTGTCCATGACTATTCTTCATTTAGAGGACTGATTTCTTCTTGTTCTTGCACATGTTTGACCTAATCTAACTACTGTTCAAACTTAGAATTGTCAACCACTTGAAGTGAACTACTATTCTGCATCTCTACAGCAACAAATTCAGGCTTGGAACTTGATATTTGTGAAGTATCTGATTGCTGATCTACATCCTCGACATGGCTGTTTATTAGGTCTGATTTGAAATCTTCCTTGTCCACCTCTTTAGTAGCAGAAATATGACTGTATATGGCTCTATTCATTGTCCTGTGACTGAAAACTTGGCTTCAACCATGCTGGAAGGTCTAGTGAATGGAAACTAGGTTTTAACCAGTCAGGACTGTATACTCCTTAGTTGGGTGACCTACAGACCACATGCATTATCCAGCATCATCATCTGAGCATGTATCTTGATGAACAACTTGAGGGACTTCAATTTTTCTAGTGTACAGACTATCCTTTTGACTATGATCAATTATGAATGGTGAATTTACAACACTTGCAACCTCAACTCCTTGTATGCTCCTAGCTAAGATATGATTGTAGTAATGCATATCTATCTATACTATAGCTCCTCCATGTGTTGCCTTTCTCTGAATATATCTGTTATGCACATATCCCACTTCAGGCTTGTATATTTCAAAGATAGGAAGTAGTTCTTTCAAATACAGATCTAACCTTTGGAGAAAAGTTAAACAGTTGATCTTGTCATGAAGCTCTTCAGGATGTATAGTGCAGACTTGAGGGGAACTAAAATCAAGCAAGGTAAATGGTGGATGCTTCACCTTGATTTGCCTATCTAGTACTTCTTTGAAAAGTGGGATGTCCACTTGAAAATTCTCTTCATGATATGACTGCTGAGATGGTCCTCTGAAGAATGAAGGGATTTCATGATTGAAACCCTTATGTGTGCCCATTGGAACTAAATCTCCTGAATAGTCAATTCATTTCAGCAATTGCAATGAACACCAAAACGGAAAGCTTGCATTTTAATCTTCGTTCTGCCCTCCTTCTAGTGCCAATTTTGTTGATGATGTTTTTAGCACACAAAAACACAGGTGAGATACAGATATATCACCTCTCTTGAAAAAGGTATCCCATCCAAGATAGGACTGCCCCAAGGTTAATACAGCTAGGTCTTAGTTTTCTTGGAATTTCTCAATGGGATGTTCTAGCTGCTCCTACAAGGGGTCTTACATGTAATATAACATGTTTGACAGGTTAGGACAACAATACATGCAAACCTTTTTCAACTGATATGGCAATATGAAATCCTACTGGAACCTAATTCTAACAACTGATTAATAAGAAAATGCAAAAGGAAGTAGGTTTTAGAGAGATCCTAAGTGACATTCATAATATAAGATTATTGTAGGTAGACAAACATTCAAAAATTAAACTAATTTTCTATTTTACCAAGCTAAAGACTTCACTACAGTACTACAGAAAATAGTGCTATCTTCTATGGATTCTCAATATTTTTAGATTACATACATTCATTAAATACCCAAGTGCTGGCGTGATTTAACTATTGTAATGCAATTGAACTCGAATCAATTTAATAGCCCAGGCTAACTATGCACAACTACTTACAATCAGTAAGCAACTAATAGTATGGACTAGAATGCTCATCAAATACCTTCAACAAATCAATAACATTGCAAAGAATGATTTAACTAATGAAGATCAAGATGTGAACCATGAAACCAAATTGATAATACAAAGAAACAAATTCTCAGAAAAGTACTGTAGCAACTTGCTTTTGTATTAACCAGAAAATTTGGCAGAGTGTCAACAATTCAACATCAAGACTTACCTATTATAATGAAAGAATGATAGCCCTTTTATAGATAAGGCACCATACCGAGTTTTTGAATGGATGGTGGAGATTAACTCAACACCAATGGTCCAAATTACATGACATTTAATGAGATACATCAGTTTGTTGCATTTTTAGATTTGCATTTGTCCTTTAGGAAAAAGACAAAATATAGCTTGCAAATACATTAAATCTAGACAAAATGGATACCTATTTGGTTGTATATGATGAAAAGTCAATTTTCAAGGCCTAATAAAGCCAAAATAGAGTCACATGACACTTGAAAATATAAGCTAATGTGAATTCACAGGATTCCAAGTGCTGACTAGATCAAGAGGAGTATGTGGCACATTTAAGTAAAGGTATATCCAACTGGATGCTTGCTAGATTGATTCTTGATGACTGGACTGTTGGGACAAGTGTGAACATATCTTGAACATTGGACTAGACCTACAAGAACTACCATGAAAGAAGCATGATCTTCAATGTCTTCCAGATCTTAAGGCCTATCTCCATCATCTTGGACATCATATTGACTCCCTTTTGTATGTGCAACATTAATTTGGTTGATAAAATGTCAATTGTGCATTTCTGGGTCAGCAAGGTACCTTTGTGTGTTCACCCTTCCAAGACGGCTCCAATTGGCTCTTTTGTTCTCTTAGACATGCAATCAACAAGTCTAATCATTAATTTTATCATAAAAAGTTATTTCCCATCATTTATGAATCAAAATATGTCCATTTGCAGCCACAGATTAGTCTAGGACAACTTATTGTCAATGTCACTTTCTCTATGAACAACCTCTTAAATCCAGTGATTTTCACATGATTTTCTACATTTTTTGCCATTTTCAAGTACCCATTTGGCCTATATGTTGATTTGGGAGGTTTTTGTGGCCATTTGAATCCATTTGGAAACTTTTATTTCATGTTTTTATAGCCTTTTTTGTAAAAAGTAGGATTTTTGGGGGTCACTGACTTCTCAAGTGCAGTAGCATTAATTGTTGTAAAACATGCCCAAAATCCACACAAACTTGGTAAAAATGTTGGTCATGATGTGAAAAATATATTTGCAATTCAAATCCACCAAGAAAATCTAATTTATACCTTGAAAAACTCAATTTCTAAGCTAAAATGTCAAAAAGCACGTGTTTTGGGTGTCACTAACCTGGTGCCAATTTTGGGTGTCACCGACTAAAAATTAGTGAAGGTGGTTTTTAGCATAGGTCAGAGAGGTCTGCTTTTGGTGCAAAATGTTTTAGCGCTACTTTTGGGTGTCACTGACTTGCGCACATTTTGGATGTCACGGACTAAAAGTCAGTTTAGATCAAATTTAGCGCAAGTTGGAGGGTGCCTGTTTTAGGGCTAGCGCTGATCTGAAGTCCGACTGACTTAGTGCGACTTTTGGGTCTGATTGACTTAGCGGTAACTTGGAGGGAAGTCGGATCAAGGTGAATTTAGTGCTGAAGTTAGTGAGCGATGTTTTTAGCACAAAAGTTGGTAGCGATTGATTTTAGCGCAAGTTAGTGACTCAAGTTTTTAGCGCAAAGTCAGCGAGAGGCATTTTTAGTGCCAATTTTTTGAAAGTCCCCCGAGTGATAGTATATTTCAAAATATATTTAAGTAATTTCCTATACTTTTAATATTTTGAAATATACTATTAGGATGTTTGAGATAGGTTCCAGATCCATAGGATCTAATATGCAAATTCTAGATTTTTGAGGTTCCACCAGATTTCAGACTTAGCCATTTTCTAGGGTTTTCAGAGTTTCAGACTTAGTCAAATCAGGGCTTCAAGACCATGCGACATGATGAAAATATATGAACCCCTTAGTGAAACCTTGTGGAATTTGATATGATTTTGCAACTCGAAGACCTAGAAACTAAGAATTTCAACATGACACATCCTATAGAAGTAATTTCAAGGGCAATATCTAGTGACACAGGATTTTGGAGCAAAATGCAGTAACACCCATTTTCAGTGCAAAAGGCAACAAATGACTAACTTTCAAGCATAATACCACTCAAGACACCTCAAATCAATCATGAAAGACATCTAATGACTTCAAACTTGCAAAATACTTAGATTTGAAGCAAATCCTGCATTCTAAGCATAATTTCACCTTCTCATCATCATAAGGCAAAAAGGTTGAGATTCCAAGCCAAAGTGAAAGAGGGGGTCTCCATTTGGCAAAATGGGGCATGTGTGCAAGGCACAACAGGAACCTGTTGGCACCTAAAAAAAATCTAGTTCCCAAACATGCATCTTTTTTCCCTTAACCCATCAACAAATCTAACTTGTGCCTTTGCATTCTAAACCCATTATTTATCCTGATCTGAGATATTTTCCATGGGTTTCCTTAAAAAAAAATTCTAAGTAAAAATCCCCTCAAGTTTTTGTGTTTTTCTTCCTCTAAAAATTTTCTAAGTGTTGGTCTTTGTCGGTGAATCGGCTGGTTCATGAACTGTCGATTTTGCCGACTAAAGTTCTTGGTTCGCAGTTTTGCCAACTTGTCAATTTGCCGACAAGGTGAAGAGGGTGAGAAGTTAACTTTGAATGAAAATAAAGAAAGGTCTTTATTGGCAAAGTTGGAAGTTCACAAACTTTCAACTTCGCTGATGGAGAAAGGCTACGATGGAGATAGAAAAAGAAAGAGGCCATGTCTCTTGTCGGCGAAGTTTTGGTTCACTGATGGGAGGTTTCACTAACGGCCCAGACCAGCAACAGGGAAGCAAAAACTTCTCTAAGGCATAAAGGAACAAAGAAGAATTAAGTGGTGAAGGAAGAAGATAGAAAGATGTCAGATGGTTCACGCCGGTCTGAGTTCGTTGATAGGTGAAATTGCCGACAAAGAGAAAAGTAGAGAGAAAAGAAACAAGTATCTTCATCAACAAAAGGGATGGTTTGTGAATTGTTGGGTTCACCGATAGAAGGTTCACCGCGGGAGAAAGTTACTAACAATGGAGAGATAGGAGCAAAGAGAAATAAAATGAAACAAGGATGAGGTTCATCGATTTCACAATTTACCAATAAGGCAAAAAGGCCGATAGCAAAGCTAAAGCGCCAAGAAATATATTCTAAAGGTTCACGATAGAAGAATTTTTTTGATAAGACAA
Organism: Cunninghamia lanceolata; assembly: GCA_027924645.1. Classification (NCBI taxonomy): domain Eukaryota; kingdom Viridiplantae; phylum Streptophyta; class Pinopsida; order Cupressales; family Cupressaceae; genus Cunninghamia; species Cunninghamia lanceolata. Next base: position 767,534 of record BSBN01000910.1, on the reverse strand, counting down.
ATTGAAATATAAAAGTGTAAAGCATGAAATATAAATGTGATAGTTTAAAATATTTTAAAGTGTTGTAAAGGCTTTACTAACACTTTTGGCGGGCTTTTCATTTTTAAATGCCCATCTACTCCCGACCGCCATGAATACAAATTTAAAGAGGATGTACAGGTTGGTGGCGAGTAGATGGAATTAGTTGTAGGAATTTATGGGATTGGGTGAGATTTAATGCTAGTGCAGATGGGCAAGTAATTGGCACCCATTTGTAGCATTGATTCTTTCCCCTATATATGCACATTTATGAGATGTTCTAGAGGTTGGTTCTTGGTTGGTGGATGGAGGCTATGTAGGTCCAAAATACTTCTAGGGCTCCAAATCATGCCTTGTTTAGTTGTAGAGGAGTAATGGGGTGGTGAAACAGATGAAAGATAGTGTGCAATAGGGATTGTGTAGAGAATGTCTCCATGATTGTTTGTATGTATTTAGGGTTTTCCTCTTATCACATTTGCTGATAAGTTTGTATTGGGTATTTGAAAATGTGACAACATTTTAATATATTACAAGTCTTGTAATTGGCATCTATTCTTTACATTTGAATGCATGTAGTTCTTTTCTAGATTAATAAGCATGTTTGAAGCACAAAACCTACAATCTAATACAACATATGTTTAGATCAAATTTTCTTTGTTTCCTCTCCATTTTTTTCTTTTTTGTCACCTATGACTCTGTAGCCCAATTGGATTGGCACCGGTCTTAGCTCCATCAAACCAATCATTTAAAACAAACAAACATTTACCAGTAGTTTAGCAGAAAAACCATCATTCATGTGCATGCATATATGTACAATTTGTATCAGCTATATAGGGGTTTTGTGATGACCAGTTGTTCTTGGTTCAATGATAGATTTGAGGCCAATAAAAAGATTTGGGTTTGGTTGTTCATTTGTTTTAGTTGTTCATCTAGTTTTGAAATTAATACCTGTTAAGGTATACCCCTTGGAATATCCCTCTAGAGTCTAAGTTGAGTTTGAAGTGTAGAGGAGTCTATCCACTCCTGTCAGTTGGCCAAATCGCCCTTAACCTATCGATAAACCTCTTTCAATCATATTAACGACACCCCTGGCCTAGGTGATTGTAAAATGTTTTAGGGTTTTGGATTTCAAATATTTTAGGAACCAACATTTTGATGCCATTACCAGGGACATAGTATCTTGGATTAGATTTTGAAAAACCTTTGCAACATAGTCATTGAAGAAGTTTGCAGCCATTGCCAGGTGCAGTTTGTTGTGTATTGAAGTTGGCAGCCCATTAACTTGTACCAACATTTTGGTGTTGTTGTCAGGGAAGAGAGTAAAGTGGTTGGTAGAAAAATGTGAGGAATCTGCTAGTGTGAGCAACCCAAAATCAATTTTGTGGCCTTGAAGATCAGTCACACTTCAAGGGATTTCCTCATTTAGTGAGGTGGTGACTCTGTTGTCAAAGAAAACAAAGTGTTGTTGTTGTGTGCACGGTTCAAAGAGACTAAAACTGGTTAAGGTACATATTTTTTCTTTCACCTTTGAATCATGGTTTCTTTCTCAATAAAGAAACGTGTTATTTGCTATCCTTTATCCCTACACAAGTGATTTATAATCAGCTATGGCTGCATGGAATGGGCAAGTTTACCCTAGGGAAAATTTTTCAAATGTATCATATGATGAAAGCCCTAGATACTATGATAGAGAGAGCGTCCATGAGTATGATGAGGATGAAGGTCCATGCTATTCATACAATCCAACACCAAATGGAAACTCACCTTTAGGCATGTAGGCATCAATGCATAAAAACATGTTAAGGATAGATGCCCTCAATGAGATTGAAAGACAATGTGAAGAGAGGGTTAGGGCCCTACAATCCAGTAGACACCCTGCTATTATAGAAAAATAGATATCTCCACCCCCAATAGTTCCACTTGACCCCATTTACAAGCATCTTGACCTTTCTTGGGTCAACTATGATACGAAAACAATGAAACCTAAGATTTTTAGATTGATGCCAAGGTATGATGGGTATAGCCTTCAAGCAGGGGATGCATGTGTTGAAATTTTTTCTAATTTCATGGATGAACATCAATCTAATGATGAAGACATGTGGATGAGGTTATTTGTTAGGTCACTTTGTGGAAAGGCAAGGGATTGGTACCAAAAGTTTCCTGAACATTTCTTCACTTCTTGGAATGCACTTGTTGTGGAATTTGAGGATGTGTTTGTATTGCATCTGGACCCTACTGACCTCATCCAAGAATTAGAATACATCAGATGGCAAGAGGGAGAGTCTAGTATGGAGCTCAGCCACAAATTTGCAGTTGCCCTATATCACATCCTAGAGGATTTCAGACATGATCTACCTATTTGTATAGACATGTATCTGAGAGCTTATGATGTTACCTTAGGCTCAGGTTCTATATGGGAGGAGTTCAATCTTTTAAGCATGCAATAGGCATACTTGTTCATTGATTATGTTGATTAAACTAAAGGGGATTAGATTGCAAAATCCTTATCCTCAAATCTAGAAGGGGTTCGTAATGAACATGTTGTTATAGGAAACATGGACATGGATGCTTCATGTGATTCAGCCACAATGTCAAGTGATGATTGTGTGTGTAGGAGGGTAGAAGAGGTGTTGTTGTAGTGTATGACAGTGATTCAAACAAAAATAGTACTGATTGCACCTACCTTTAGTTGGACCAGTCATCAATGGATGATGAAGATGAGAAAATCAATGATGATTCCTAATTTAACGAAGAGGATTATGAACCTACTACTAGTTGTAGTACTGTGGATCACCAGGAAGGTATGAGCATAAGGCACAATGTCCTTTATGAAGAGCATGCATATCCATCAGGTGGTATACTTCTTGATTATCATTGGTGCATAGATAATCCTCTTTTTGAAAATGACTTAGATTTTAATGGGTTTGAAGAGCCATCAACTTTGAATATGGAGAATCAAATGCCTCATTATCAAATGACCCTGCTGCCTGTGGAAACCAAGTGGACAAGAAGGGGTATGTACAGAATTATGTGGAGGTAACAATTTCCAACTATGAGGACTCTATCACAAATGCATTTCTAGAGATTTGTTTGGGGCAATTATTGTAGGAGTACAATCAACACTAAGAGGGGGGGTGAATTAGTGTTGATACCAAAACCAAATATTTTCACTTTCTCAAAATTGTCAAAGAGGTTTATCAAAAAATGAACTAATTACTTGAACAATCAATCATCAAATGTTCAATCACATAAATCACATATGATAAATGAAGCTATGCAAGACACCAAGACATGAGATTATAACACAAGAAGATTCACGAGTGGAAAACCCTCCTGGGGTAGAAAAACCACTCAAAACTACCTCACTGGCTTAAGCAAAAACCTCACTGGTTACAATGTTTAGAAGCACCAACTTCAAAGACCACCAACCCCTAATACATACAAATAGGTCTCACTGACCATACAAGCCTCACTTGCTACAAGATGCCTCACTGGCTACAATATGTGTCTCACTGACAAATGTAAGGTCTCACTGACCTATAAGCCTCACTGGCATACTGTGCCTCACTGGCAAACACAACCACCATTAGAAAAGATAAACAAAATCAGAGGGTTACTCTATTTCCATTCAATTCATTAATTCATTCACCTGATTATCTCTGCATAACAATTCACCTGATACACCATCATTGTCTTCAAGGTTCAATCTAAAAAAATATGTTGCAACAAGGAGATTATCATTTCTTCATTATGGTCCTCACATCAACTCTCTCAGCTCAATTTTCCCTCTTTCAATAAACATTTGATGACCTTGTCATTCTCTGTATTTACCCCTGCAAAACATGATCTCATACATACAAAAATCATCTGTAACTTCTCAAAGATGTCTTCAATTCACACACTATGTCAATGTACCTATAAAACCATTATATGCAATTTGAAAACCCTTTCACATTCTCTGAAAAACAAAGTTATCTTCTTTAATTCTCATCTTCCTTGTAAATTTCTCTTCTTCAATGATTTTCTTTATCTTCCTGCAAAATATCTTCAATCTTCATAAGATCTTTTCATATTCCTCTTCATTAAAAAAAACCTTTCAATTTTCTTCTCCACAAATATAAATATTCTCCAATCTACAAATATTGTCTTCACAAATCCATCAATACAATATGTCTTCAAAAATATTCTCCAATATAGAAGAATATCTTCCAAAATAATTTCCAATATAATAGAATGTCTTAAAAAAAATATTCTAATATAAACCCCTTAAATCCAGAGATAGAGAGTGAGATCAATATGTATTTCAAATAGAAACAAAGCTTTTTAAAAAAAAATTACTCAAAAATCTCCTTAAAATCTTATTCATATCTGCCTTATTTTGGAAGGCTAAAAATAGCTCCAAAAAAACTTTATTTAATGTCATAAAAATATGACATTTAGAAGGCCGATAGTTTAAAAACAAAAATAAAAACTAAGTCATAAATATGACTTATGTGTGCTCCACATAAAATATGCATCTACCTCACATTTAATTCGATGCTTTTTGAATAAAGCTTCTTCATATAAATCATGCACCTCTTTGAATATGGAATTTGATGCCCTTTTATAAAAAAAACAAACTCTCCAGTGAAGAAATTCAATGCCTTTCATAAATAAAGGTCTACAAATGACTTTTTCTCCCCTTTGAATATTCGATGTTCTTTAAAAATAATTTAAAAGTTCAAAAATCTTTTTGGCGCCCATTTCAAATAAAAGAAAATTTGTACCATCGGTGGGAAAGAGGGAAGGGACCGGTGATTCAAATGTGTGATATACCCTTCAATAAGTCACTTTTAAGTGACTGACATGTGACAACAAGTCAACATCCTTTTATAACAAAAAGTGCAAATACCTCATGATAGCAAGTTAGATAATCTTTTAGATTTTTAAGGCAGAATTGGACATTTAGGGTTTATATTGATCTTTTAGTCTAGACTCTTTGAGGAGAAGTAACATGACATCATATGTGCATCAATACAACTATCAAGAGCATATACCACCTGTTATATCAAGAACTATGAAAGGGTGAGAGAACTTCATTACGAACATATCATGAAGAACACTAAATAGCTCTTGAGCAATCCTCAACATGAGTATCATAACCTCTGCCACTGAACCTCTTATCTTAAACAAGACTATTGAGAAGGCATCCTGAAATCATAAGACTGTGAGCCCATCATCACCTGATTATTACCATCACTATTCATTATGGCTTTGAACCTATCAACTTGAACCCATAAAGGCATGTGAACACATGAATAACCTTCTATACATCTGCAAGACATCAACCTATGTCTATCATCAACAACTCATCAATATGTTCAACCATCAACTCAAACAAGTCTTCAAATCTATTTTCTGCTCTCTGCTTTGGTGGACAACTTGTGAACAATATGGCTACACACCTTGTTAACCAACCTTGCATAACAAGACATATGTAATGCATTATTCCTTCAAACACCACTGCATAAGGTCTACAAAAATGAACCAACACAAACAAGAATGAACCAAGAAACATAAACAAGATATGAACTCCATGAATTGTGATCATGAAACCATGAGCAATCCCATGATGAAGACTTTGAACATCCACTGATTCTGATGACATGAACAACTCCTATCAATACCAACACCTTTTTGACATCAATGACAATCTACTTTCATCAATTATCTCTTGTTGATGTGGATTGTGTTGAGAGCACATCTTTGAGCTCATTGGTTGGGCTTGGTGACATTAAAGCTGGGTGTTCTCGTGTGAGTCAATTTATTGATATGCAAGGTGAGGAGCAGATCATGAGTGATTTTCTTAGCAACATTTGTTACACATTGGAGTGTGTTAAGGAATACAAAATAGAGAGGAAACTTGAAGATTGTGAGTCTTCACTTGAAATGCCTCAAATTTCTGATCTATATGTTGATGGTGCAAAATTGGATTTGAATCAAGTCTTTGATTCAATCATAAAGGAATAAATTATCATTTGTGGTGCAGCTAGGTCACAAGAACTTGAATAGTTATACGACACAACCCAACTTGAGGCCACAATTGAACAGGATGCATTTCATCTTGATTTTCAAGAGGATATTTTTCTTCATGCTAATATTTATGCAGGTCTAGATATGCATCATGCTAACAAGGCTATTGAAAGTGAGTATTGCTATGTGGGACAACATGATGATGAGCCCTATTAACTATGGTTGCCATGTCCTGGTGATAGTCATTTCCATTGGAGCAAATCATGAGTAATTTTCTTAGCAGCAGTTGTTACACATTGGAGTGTGTTAAGGAATACAAAATAGAGAGGAAATGTGAAGATTGTGAGTCTTCACTTGAAATGCTTCAAATTTATGATCTATATGCTGATGGTGCAGAATTGGATTTGAATCAAGTTTTTGATTCAATAATAAAGGAATACATTATCATTTATGGTGCAGCTGGGTCACAAGAACTTGAATAGTCATATGACACAACCCAACTTAAGGCCACAATTGAACAAGATGCATTTTAGTTTGATTTTCAAGAGGATATTTTTCTTCATGCTAATATTTATGTAGGTCTGGATATGCATCATGCTAACAAGGATATTGAAAGTGAGTATTTCTATGTGGGACAACATGATGATGAGCCCTATTATCTATGGTTGCCATGTCCTGGTGATAGTCATTTCCATTTTCAGCATGATGGTATGAATAGTTGTAGTTTGCATGTGCATGCATACAAGGTGTTTTTATTGCTAATGTTGGGTGATCAGTGCAACAAAGGGTTGAGGGAGATCAAGTCCTTCATTAGGCTTGTCTTCAATAGGGGCAAGTAGCTTCAACAGTCTTTTGTAGGGTTGGCCTGCAATGTTTTGAAATTTTGGATACAACCAACTTTCTTTTGTGCCCTCATGCCTTTGACTATATATTGCCTTGTAAATATGTCTTGTGTTGTTTCCCCCTTGTTTGTTTTTCCTTTTTGGTCTACTCGAAGATGTTATAGATTCTTGTTGTGCCAAGTTTGTCGCATGTCCCCAACCAAAGCCAGTGTTGGCACTTGAAAAAAAATCTAGTTCCCAAACATGCATCTTTTTTCCCTTAACCCATCAACAAATCTAACTTGTGCCCTTGCAGTCTGAACCCATTATTTATACCCGATCTAAGATATTTTCCATGGGTTTCCTTCAAAAAAATTTCAAGTAAAAATCCCCTCAGGTCTGTGTTTTTCTTCCTCTAAAAATTTTCTAAGTGCTGGTCTTTGTCGACAAATTGACTGGTTCTTGAACTGCCGATTTCGCCGACTAAAGTTCCTGGTTCACATTTTGCTGACTTGTTAATTTTTTGACAACGCAAAGAGCATGAGAAACAAAGTTTGAATGAAAAGAAAGAAAGGTCTTTATTTGCAAAGTTGGAAGTTTTCAAACTTCCAACTTCATTGATGGAGAAAGGCTACGACGAAGATAGAGAAAGAAAGAGGCTAAGTCTCTTGTCGGTGAAGTTTTGGTTCATCGACGAAGAATTCACCGATGGCTTGGACCAATGACAGGGAAGCAAAAAATTCTCTAAGGCATAAAGGAAGAAAGAAGAATGAAGTGGTGAAGGAAGAAGATAGAAAGATGACAAAGAGAAAAAGTAAAGAGAAAAGAAACAAGTGTCTTTGTTGGCAAAAGGGATGGTTTACGAATCTTTGGGTTTGCTGATAGAAGGTTCACCATGGGAGAAAGTTACTGACAATGGTGAGATAGGAGCAAAGAGAACCAAAATGAAACAAGGATGAGGTTCATTGACTTCACAGTTTTCTGATAAGGCAAAAAGACCGACAACAAAGCTAAAGCACCAAGAAAAGAAAAGAAAGATATTCCAAAGGTTCGTGATAGAACACTTTTTTTGATAAGGAAAATTGAAATATAAAAGTGTAAATCATGAAATATAAATGTGAGTTTAAAATATTTTAAAGTGTCGTAAAGGCTTTACTGACACTGTTGGCATGCTTTTCATTTTTAAATGCCCATCTACTCCCGGCTGCCATGAATGCAAAATTGAAGAGGATGTACAGGTTGGTGGTGAGTAGATGGAATTAGTTGTAGGAATTTATGGCAGTGGGTGAGATTTAATGCTGGTGCATATGGGAAGGTAATTGGTGCCCATCTGTTGCATTGATTATTTCCCCTATATATGCACATTTGAGAGATGTTCTAGAGATTGATTCTTGGTTGGTGGTTGGAGGCCATGCAGGTCCAGAATGCTTCTAGGGCTCCAAATCATGCCTTGTTTAGTTTTAGAGAAGTAATGGGGTGGTGAAATAGATGAAAGATAGTGTGCAATATGGATTGTGCAGAGAATGTCTCCATGATTGTTTGTATGTATTTAAGGTTTTCCTCTTATCACATTTGCAGATAAGTTTGTAGTGGGCATTTGAAAATGTGATAGCATTTTAAATATATTACAATTCTTGTAATTGTCATATGTTATTTACATTTGAATGCATGTAGTTATTTTTTGGATTACTAAGTATGTTTGAAGCACAAAACTTGCAATATGATACAACATATGTTTAGATCAAATTTTCTTTGTTTCCTCTCCATTATTTTCTTTCATGTCACCTGTCACTCTGTAGCCCAATTGGATTGGCACCGCTCTTAGCTACATCAAACCAATCTCATATCATTTAAAACAAACAAACATTTACCAGTTGTTTAGGGGAAAAACCATCTTTCCTGTGCATGCATATCTGCACAGTTTGTATCAGCTATATAGGGGTTTTGACCCAAAATGCTCCTAAATTATGGCTCCCTACTGGATCTAGCAACAAACCTCCTACTTCAAACCCTTGTAGATATAGCCTCTAGTGTGCAACTAGGACAAAACAAAAGGCAAATCTGACTATCTCAGTTGCTCTAGACTCAATGGTGAGCTCAAAATGTCTCTAGGAAGCTTCAAATAAACTTGCAACTGGCAAGTAAAAATAAGAACCCCAAAAAATGGTATTTCTTTCACACTTTTCTATTTCTCCAGATCATCCGAGGATGCAAGAGAAGAGCATACTCATGCGATTCAAAAAATAGTAGCTCCACACTCCCAAATTTCCTAAAAGATAACCCACAACAAACAACCACTTTGATACCATGTACGATTTCGTTGAAAAAACACCCAAGAATGCAAATGAGTGAAAGGAAAGTGTTAACTAATTTGAGTTTTCCAAACTTAGATTGTCTTATGAATCTTTCTAAGGGTCTCAAATAGCCTTTGAAATATTTTTAAAGGGGTTTTGTCATGCAAAAAGGTGAAAAATATTTTTATTTTGTCATGAATATTGTGAGTCTTGGAGTCTCAAGTTTTAAAACAACCTTAAAACCTCCAAAAAAATCACATGCCTTCTTTGACGAGAGTTCCTTTTTGAAAATAAGGCCAAAGTTTTATGAGGGTCTCAGTTTTAGGTTTAGGATTTGACAAAGTTTCTAGGGTTTTCTACTAATCTGAAGGTTCTTCTAGGTTGTGAGTAAGATCCACCAGGGCTTGAAGCCCTAAAACTCCATGTTTCAAAAGGAGATAACTTATCTTCACCACCAGGAGGTTGTAACACCATTGTTACAACATATATGCATGTGATATAAATGGGTTTGTGGTAGGCTTATTATAGAATCATCAAGATGACTGAAAAGACATATGTATGTTCATAAAGGTTTCAAGGTTGTTTAAATAACCTCATGCTCAAGGAGATTCAAGAAACATCTTGTAAGGTATAAGGAACCTTATGATGTAGTCAAGAAGTTTACACAGAATGACAATCTACATAGTCACTTTTGAAGGTTCAAATGATGAAATGGGGTAAGAGGTCTATTTGTAGTTAAGGTATACTCGATCTTGTGAAAATCCCATTAAGAGCTTAAGAATCTCGTCAAGGTCTAAGGACCTACTAAGTCATATGAAGTATGCCAAGAAGTATGTACTGGCTATTTCATAGTCCACAATGCCATTAAACCAAGATCAAGATAGTTAAGTAGTCTAAGATCCTACTACACCTTTTGAAGCATCATTAAACCATTATGAAGATTGTCAAAACAAGATAAAGATTATATCAAACCCTAAAAGTTATAATAAGGGGTTGCAAGTCTTAACAAGTGTTTGGGTGTCTGTGAGAAGGGTGTAAGGATTGTAAGAGGGTTTGATCATCATTGCAAAGGGTCTATCACCAGTATAAGGAAACCCACACAAGGGATTAGAGAAGCATGAAGAAAAGTTTATGTAGGTCTATATAGCCTTAAAGAGAACACCATTAAGAGTCTTAAAGCTCTATAATCTATTGGGAGGGCCTTTTAGACATATCAAGAGGCCTACAGATTGGATTGAAGTTGCGAAAGGTATTATAAACTCTACCAAACCCTAATAGGTATACAGAACATAGATGAAAGTCTATATATCTTCTATACTATCAAAAGTATGTGTTTTTATTAGATCAAGAGGTCTCAGGATGTAATAGACTAGTGGGTACTGGGTATGACTTTGATCCCTCAAATAATAACTACAAAGAACATACCCTAAATGCCTATATCATTAATACTATGCATATAGTATAAGCCCTCATTGTGTTGTGGAATTTTACAGTATCAAGTCTTAAGGAACTACTCAAACCATTGTATAATAAATGTAAAATTTGCAGATTTAATAAGTGTACTATCAAGAGTTTTAGGATCTGTCCAACAGTTTGTAAGGTCTATTAGGTCATTAATCCCTGTCAAACTTTCAAGGTCTGCCAAACCATGATAAACCATCTTGAAACCTTATATAGGATAGTACAAACTCTAAAAGTGTTGTCAAACCTAGGGGAAGCTGTTAGAATCAAGGCAAACAACTGAGAGGGGGGGTGAATCAGTTGTCTAAAAACTTCCTCTTATTAATTACTTAAATCCTTCTTGTAATTTAGCAACTTAATCATAATTTAATCATGGAAACATAATGCAATCATTCAAGAGTAAAAACACATTAACACATATGACACCAAGATTTTGACATGGAAAACCTGGTTAAGGGAAAAATCACAGGGTGACTAACCCAAGATTGTATTCTCTGTTAGAAGAATAAAAGGAACAAAATGGCACATGCCAATTAGGGCTCACTGCCTGAGCACACTACTCACAAGAGGCCCACTGCCTACAAGAGACACACTGTCTACAGAATAATAAATATTACATACTTGAATTGAAGAATAGCATCTTCACCATGCTTAGTCAGTTTTATTTAAGCCCAATACTTCTGCTCTGCTTTTCGCACTTCTCTCACCATGCTCTCATCTCAACCAAGATAAATTTGAAATGACTTCACAACTTCTTATTTATACAAGACATTTGACTTTGGGATAATCATTCAAGTCGGCATACATTACAGAGCAAATACAACTTGACTAATCACAAAAGACTTCATGCGGATCAACACACTATCGGCTACACAGATTTGAGACTTCAATCTTCTTTTAGGAACACGTCATGCTTCACAGAGCATCTTCAAGATCATCCACAGGATGTGTAACTTATTCGGTCGGCTAGACTTAGGAAGAACACCATCATCCGGAAGTAATTCTTCAATTACGAGCTCAATCTTCAATGCGGACCATCAACATGAATTGGACATAATCCAAAGACCTCCACAAGCTTGCCTAAAACATCAAGAATATCCACACTACTTCTACTTACTAAAATCATTCTCTCCTTCATCTAAAACCTCAAGAACACAGTTTTTCATTACTGTTATATTGGAATAGATTCTTGCAGACCTCTAGACCACGAACCAATTGAGTTGTCAATTCAAATTGACTTATTAAACACTCCACCAAATCCGCAGAACAAGATATTGCATTTCTGGAGCTCACCGGACCTTTCTATGTCACTCTGTCACCTTTGAACATCTGCCTGAAACGGTTTTACTCAAGTGGCCATAACTTCTTCAGATCTTCATGCAGACCTCTCAAATATTTACTGAATCATCTTAAGACACATATCTACAAACCCTTTGAAGTGCATCCTCTAATCTTCATCTCAACTAAGATCTTTACTTTACCGTCTTCACTGTTCTTCTTTGTTCCTGATAAGACTAATTTTCTCAATATCCTCAGCATAAAACTCATCCAATCCTTATCATCAATGCAACATGAGTATGTTGACATCAATGACAACACTGATTAGGCCCATACTTGTAACAGAAGCTTCATAAAGTCATGTTTGGAAGATTAAGGATGTACTTGGATCCCCATTCTAGTTATGGAGGTTGTATTCTACAGATAACAGTCATAAAAAGTTTTGTATATCATGTCATAGACTTATTAACTCCTTGAAGAGACTATGAAGCTACAGAAGGTAGACTTCATGGGTTTTGTGTTGTCTTTGGTACTCACCTATACACATGGTTTGGTGAATGCCACAATCTAGAGTGAACAGAATGAGAGGTTTGAAGAAGAGATAGTCCTACCAAAACTTTGACAAACATATAAAACCATGTAGAAACCCAAGAAGCCAGTCAAACTCCATTCAAACCTTTAATAAGGCATATACCATCTAACAGTCTATGTAAGCCTTTCAAAATGACTGGTATAAATAATGTAGAGTTTGTGAGGTGTTGTGTAAATTTGTCCAAGGTCAAAGAAACCTACACAACCATGAAGAGCCTATTAAATCTATAAAAATCTATGAAAAAACTTATTAGGTTTGTGAAATCTTCTCTTACCTATGGAATACCATTAGGAGGTCTGCAATGAAAATAGAGGTTGTGAGGAGTTTTTGAAGGGTCTATCAGAAGCTTGTTCCTTAACTTTGTATGGTTGTTATAATGTTGATTAGACTTACACAATTACAATTAGTGTCTTCCAAACACCTTTTAAGTCTTACATAAAACATTGGATTCTTTATGAAGACCTTCAAATTGGAATAGAAACATGGAGTTAGAATAAAGGAGACCTTGTACAAATTCTACCTACGGAAGCCTGCCAAAAGTTTAAGTGAGTTGCAAAATCATTCAAGATCCTTGTGAGGATTCAAAGGAGTAAGTGCAAGTTATAAAGTGTTAGAAAGGCAAAGAGAGGCCCAAAATAAGTCTAGGATATCAAATAAAATCTTGTTCAAATCATCAAGAGGATTATCACATAGACTGGGGGCCAGTGTTGAAATACACATAGTGCATTTCTACTCTTAGCTCGGGTTGATCCAGAATGTTTGTACAATATTTTCAAAATGTGATTATTCATTGTAAAGGCTTGTTTGGACTTTTGAAGCATGTCAAGATAAATCTCACATGTGTTTAGCATTGAAGAAGCAGGGACATGGGTTAAGGTTGTTTGAGAATCATAAAGGAGTTATTGAAGATGCATTAAAGAGTCCATATTAAAGAAAGAGATTTCTCCCACACCCTCAAAGAATGGAGGAGGTCAAGAAAATTGCAAGAAGATAGGGGACATGTGTTAGATTTAGGGAAGACAACTGAGCGGGGGGTGTGAATTAGTTGTACAAATCTTTCTTCCAATTAAACACTTAGATCCACTTTGTAATTTAGCAATATAATGATAAATCAATCATGGAAACATAATGTATTAAATCAAGAGCAGAAACATATTAACACACAAGACACCAAGATTTTGACATGGAAAACCTGGTTAAGGGAAAAACCACAGGGTGATTAACCCAAGATTGTATTCTTTGTTAGAAGAATAGAAAGAACAAAATGGCACATGCCAATTAGGGCTCATTGCCCAAGCACACTGCTCACAAGAGGCCCACTGCCTACAAGTGACACATTGTCTACAAAATAATAATTATCACATACTTGAACTGGAGAATAGCATCTTCACCATGCTTGAATCAGTTCCATTTAAGCCCAATACTTCTGCTCTACTTTTTTCTCTTCTCTTCACTACCACATTCTCATCTCCACACCACACATCTTGAAATGACTTTACAATTCCTTATTTATACAAGACATTGACTTAGGAATGATCATCTAAGTCGGCAAACATTACAAAGAAAATACATAAATACACCATGACTAATTACAAAAGACTTCATGTGGATCAACACATTGTCGGCCACACAGATCTGAGACTTCAATCTTCTTCTAGGAACATGCCATTCTTCATATAACATCTTCAAGATCATCCGCAGGATGTGTAACTCATTCGGTCGACCAAACTTAGGAAGAACACCATCATCCAGAAGTTATTCTTAGATTGTGAGCTCAAACTCTAATGCGGACGACCAACACAAACTGGACACGATCCAAAGACCTCCACAAGCTTGCCTGAATCACCAAGAACATCTACACTTCATCTGCTTACTGAAATGCTTCTCTCCTTCATCTGGAACCTCAAGAACACAGTCTGTCATCACTGTCACAAAGGAATATAGCTTACAGACCTCCAGACCATGAACCAATCAAGTTGTCACTTCACATGGACTTCTTAAACACTCCACCAAATCCGCAAAACATGATAAGGCATTTCCAGATCTCACCGGACCTATCTATATCACTCTGTCACCTCTGAACACCTACCAGAACCGGTTTTACTTGAGTAGCCACAACTTCTTCAGATCTTCATGCAGACCTCTGAAATCTTTACTAGATCATCTTAAGACACATATCTACGAATCCTTTGAACTGTATCCTCTGATCTTCATCTTAGCTAGGATCTTTAGCTTACTATCTTCACTATTCTTCTCTGTTCCTTATCATTAATGCAATAGGAGTATGTTGACATCAATGACAACACTGGTTAGACCCATACTTGCAACAATCTCCCCCTTTGTCATTGATGGCAACATATGATGTGAAAAACTATTTTGACCATCAACACAAGAGCTTCTCCTTACTGTCACAACTCCCCCTATCAGCAACAACCATTCACAGGTCTTCTCTTCTTGTACTGCTCCCCCTTTGATCAGTAACCATTTGTTTTTCACATGTGTTCTCTCCCCCTTTGACATCAATGGCAAAGGGCACATACTTGCAACTCCAACACTTCAGAATCATACCAGCTGCTCCCCCTGAGTAGCAGCTCTCCATCAGCAATCCGGATCACAAGATATGACTATGATATCCACCAGACTGATGCACATCAGTGCACCTTAGTTCATCACTAGAGGGGAAATAACCCCTAGCTTCTCCTTGAGATACTCAAAAGAGTCCTTAGGTAGAGGTTTAGTAAAGATATCTACAATCTAATCCTTCAAAGGCACAAACTCCAATCTGACTTCTTTCTTGTTCACTTGCTCTCTCAAAAAGTGAAACTTGATGGATATATGTTTAGTCTTTGAATGCAACACCAAATTATTAAATATATTTATTGCACTTGAATCATCACAGAAGATTGTGATAGGCTCCTCATACTCCACTCTTATGTCTCTTAGCATTTGCTTCATCCACAAAACTTGAGTACAATTACCTGCTGCTGCAATATATTCTACTTCTATAGTGGACAGAGATATTGCCTCTTATTTCTTGCTCAGCCAAGAAACCAATCTCTTCCCCAAAAAGAATGCTCCACCACTGGTACTCTTCCAGTCATCCACATCTCCTACCCAATCTGCATCTATATATGCATGAAGAGAAAAATCATGATCTCTGGGATACCACAATCCATACTCAACTGCCCCTTTTAGATATCTAAAAATCCTCTTGATTGCCATGACATGAGATTCTCTAGGATCAGCTTGAAATCTAGCAACAAGACCAACAACATTCATAATGTGAGGTCTAGTTTGAGTGAGATACAATAATCCACCAATCATTGACCTGTACTTTTTCTGATCAGCCTTAGGAGAGTCATCATCTTTGCTCAATTTACATTCAGTTGCCATGGGAGTATTCATTGGTTCTGAGTCTTCCATCCCAAATTTCTTCAACAATTCTTTCACATATTTGGTCTGAGAAATGAAGATTCCTTTCTTAGTTTGAATGATTTTCAGACCCAAGAAGAAATTCATTTCCCCAAGCATGGACATCTCAAATTCACTTTTCATTTGATTTGCAAAAGTTTTGCACATACTATCTCTTCCACCAAAAATGATGTCATCAACAAACACTTCAACAATCAAGATGTTTTCATGGTCAATTTTGAAATACAAATTACTGTCAGCAATACCTTTGTTAAAACCAATCTTTCATACCAGGCTCTTGGGGCTTGCTTCAGTCCATACAGTGCTTTATTCAACTTGCAGACCATATCACCATGATCAGACAATTGAAATCCATCTAGTTTCTCAATGTATACTTCTTCCAAGTCTCCATTCAAAAAGGTAGACTTGACATCCATCTGATAGACTTTGAAGTCCTTGAAGGTAGCAAAGGCAAGAAATAATCTAACTGCTTCAATTCTTGCCACCGGAGCAAAAGTTTCTTCAAATTCAACTCCTATTTGAGAGTAACCCTTGCAGACCAATCTGGCTTTATTTCTGATTACTTCACCAACTTCATTTAGTTTGTTTCGGAAGACCCATTTGGTTCCAATCACATTCTTGTTTCTAGGTCTAGGAACAAGATCCCAAGTGTGATTTTTCTCAATTTGCATCAATTCTTCCTCCATTGCTTTAGTCTAGTTTTCATCATTGCAAGCTTCATTCACTGTCTTAGGTTCAATCTTTGAAATCAGACAATACTCTTCTGAATCTTGAGCAATCCTTCTCCTTGTTTGTACACCTTTGCTTTTATCACCTATGATCTAATCTTCAGAGTGGTTTAGTCTTACATACCTAGGAACTTTGGGAGTTTCTTGCATTTCTGATTCTTGATCAGTAAAACTCATCTCTTCTTCCTGATTTACCAGATCAGTTTGAATCTAAATTTCAGAAGGGGCTTGGGCTCCTTGAATCAGAACACCATTCTGATCATCTTCATCATATTCATGAAATCTTGAAGGTTTTTCAATTCCTTCTTCAACCTTCACATTTGTACTTTCTATAATCTTTCTCAGTTTCTTGTTATAACATCGATATGCTTTGCTTCAAGTAGAGTAACCCAAGAATATTCCTTCATCACTTCTAGTATCAAACTTGCCTAGATCTTCATCTCTTTTAATGTAACATTTTCTACAAAAGACTCTGAAATATCTCACAGTAGGAGTGATGCCAAACCAAAGTTCATAAGGAGTCTTACTAGTATTGCTTCTGATTTGTACTCGATTGAGAGTATAGACTGCAGTGCTGACAACTTCTCTCCAATAAATCTGAGGAACATTTGCTTCCATCATCATGGTCCTAGATGCTTCTTGGATGGTCCAGTTCTTTCTCTCCACTACTCCATTCTGCTGTGGAGTCCTTGGAGTAGACAACTTCTTTTTATTCCATGTTTCTCACAGAATTCTATGAATTCACCGAATGTGAAATCTCCACCTCTATCAGACCTCAGACATTTCAATTTTAATCTGGTTTCATTCTCTACCATAGCCTTGAATATTTTGAATTTCTCAAGAGCTTCTGATTTCTTTTTCAGAAAAGTTACCCACATCATCCTGGAGTAGTCATCAATTAATAGCATGAAATATCTATCACCTTGCACACTTTTGATCCTTGCTAGACCACATAGATCAGTATGAACTAAGTCCAATAATCTGATAGAAAATTGTTCCTTGCTTTTGAATGAGACTCTACTTTGTTTACCCAACTGACATTCTTTGCACAAACTATTTGTAGGTTTCACCAATTTTGGAAGATCTCTTACAACCTGAGTGTTTCTTATCTTGATGTTATTATCAAAATTCACATGACACATCCTCCTATGCCATAACCAACTCTGATCAATTTGCACAAATAGACAACTTTTACTAGTACCAGCTAAATGGAAGATATTACCTTTTGTTTGAGTACCGGATGCAATCTTTGTTCCGAAACTTTCAAAGATCTTGCATTTTCCATTCTTGAATCAAAGAACATAGCCTTTGTCCACCAACTGTCCAACACTGAGAAGATTGTGCTTCAATCCTTCAACATACAGTACATTACTGGTTTTGTTCTTTCCATCAAGAGAAATAGTTCCTCTACCTCTGATTCTACCAGCAGAATTATCACCAAACTTTACCAGTCCTCCTTCATACCTTTCCAAATCTATGAACTTGTTTTTGTCACCTGTCATATGGTGAGAGCATCCACTGTCAATGACCTAATCATCCTTTTCTTCAACTTGGGCAGCCAGAGCTCTTTCTACAATAGATTAAGAGGATATTGGAACTTCTTCCTTGATGGCAATGAACACCCAGTCACTTCCAGATTTGTTTCCTGTCTCTGATTCATCATCTGTTACTCCTTCATTATCATCATCTTCATGAACATAGTAACAATTCTTTTGGAACCTTGATCTATTAGGATTTGGCCTTGAAAATCTTTTCGGACACCCTGAGGCAAAATGACCAATCTTATTGTAGTTAAAACACTTAAAAGGCAATTTCCCTTCATACTTACCAGATCCTCTTGGCAGTCTTTTTGAAATAAGGGCTTCAAGTTGAGCAGTTTCTGCTTCTTCTTCCAGGTCTTTTCTTGCTTTTTCATACCATGATAGTTTCCTTGAAGAGTTCTCTCCTGGATCAAACCTTTGTTTACCTTTCATAGAGGTATTGGCTTTGAATGCAGATTCAGTCTTGGGAGGGGCATCTCCAAACTTAGTCAATTCAAAAGCATCCAATTTGCCAACCAATTGATCTCTTGTGACAGCTGAATGGGCTCTGAATTCTTCAATGGCATCAACCTTGTATTTGTAAGAAGCAGGAAGGGATCTGAGAACTTTGCCAACAATCTCATCTTCATCCAAGAACCCACTAGCACATCTAATGACACAAACAAGCTCATTTACTCTTGGCATAAAAGTAGTGATATTTTCATCTTCTCTCATCTTCAGATTTTCAAATTTTCCTTTCAGACTCTGTAGCCTTGCACATTTAACATACTTGTCTCCTTCATGCAAAAGTTCCAGTTTTTCCCAAATCTCAAAAGTAGTTTGTAGAGCAACAACATTTGTTAGCTCTGAATTAGATAATGCATTTAAAAGAGCTTCTTTAGTCCGCAGATTATTTTCAGCATCTGTGATTTCATTGGGGATTTCGGGCTACCCTGTGGAGGAGTATACTTTGTTGAAGCCATGGTCAAGTACTACATTCCCATACATTGCAAGTGACATTGGATGCGACTTTTCCAAATATTAAAATTGGTTCCATCAAACTTCAGACTATCCTTTTTGTAGGATGACATCCTAGATCTCCTCAAGCAGTTAAGCTCCTTTAAGAGGAACTTGGCTCTGATACCAATTGTTAGATTTAGGGCAGACAACTGAGAGGGGGGGTGAATCAGTTGTACAAATCTTTCTTCCAATTAAACACTTAAATCCACTTTGTAATTTAGCAGTATAATGATAAATCAATCATGGAAACATAATGCATTAAATCAAGAGCAGAAACACATTAACAGACAAGACACCAAGATTTTGACATGGAAAACCTGGTTAAGGGAAAAACCACAGGGTGATTAACCCAAGATTGTATTCTCTATTAGAAGAATAGAAAGAACAAAATGGCACATGCCAATTAGGGCTCACTGCCCGAGCACACTACTCAAAAGAGGCCCACTGCCTACCAGAGACACACTATCTACAAAATAATAAGTATCACATACTTGAATTGGAGAATAGCATCTTCACCATGCTTGAATCAGTTCCATTTAAGCCCAATACTTCTGCTCTGCTTTTTGCTCTTGTCTTCACTACCACATTCTCATCTCCACACCACACTTCTTGAAATGACTTTACAATTCCTTATTTATACAAGACATTAACTTAGGAATGATCATCTAAGTCGGCAAACATTACAGAGTAAATACATAATACACCATAACTAATTACAAAAGACTTCATGCGAATCAACACACTGTTGGTCACATAGATCTGAGACTTCAATCTTCTTCTAGGAACATGCCATTCTTCATATAATATCTTCAAGATCATCCGCAGGATGTGTAACTCATTCGGTCAGCCAGACTTAGGAAGAACACCATCATCTGAAAGTTATTCTTAAATTGTGAGCTCAAACTCTAATGCGGACCACCAACATGAACTGGACATGATCCAAAGACCTCCACAAGCTTTCCTAAATCACCAAGAACATCCACACTTCATCTGCTTACTGAAATCTGTCTCTCCTTCATCTGGAACCTCAAGAACACAATCTGTCATCACTGTCACAAAGGAATAGAGCTTGCGGACCTCCAGACCATGAACCAATCAAGTTGTCACTTCACATGGACTTCCTAAACACTCCACTAAATCTGTATAATAGGATAACTCATTTCCAAATCTCACCGGACCTATCTGTATCACTCTGTCACCTCTGAACACCTGCCGGAACTAGTTTTACTTAAGCGGCCACAACTTCTTCAGATCTTCATGCGGACCTCTGAAATATTTACTAGATCATCTTAAGACACGTATCTATGAATCCTTTGAACCGCATCCTCTGATCTTCATCTTAGCTAGGATCTTTAGCTTACTGTCTTCACTGTTCTTCTTTGTTCCTTATCATTAATGCAACAGGAGTATGTTGACATCAATGACAACACCAGTTAGACCCATACTTGCAACAACATGTCCTATATTCATGCAATAAGATGTTTGAAGAGGAGTAATGACCACTAAGAGTAGTTGTAGTAGCATTTCATTTGTTACGTCATAAAATGTGTACACTAGCATTTTACACTTAGTTTAGCACCTGGGTGAACCTAAATGTTTGCACTTGTTAATCAGAACCTATTTTAACACATTTTTGAACATTAAATGATTAATTCTCGATCCTGATGATAAAACCTGACAAAATAACTGAGACTGACCTAAGAACACCTTAAGTGACTTGTGCCGAGATTTTTGGGCTAAAGGACAAGGGCGCCCAAGCATCCTAGTCCCCCATATAGCCTTGATTATAGGAATGTTAGCTTAAGACATCTTAAGTGGTTCCTCTTGTCAGCCTTCTTTGGTTTTATTCATCATTTGTGAGCGGGAATGCATATAAAAGAAAGTTAGTTTATTCATTTGAACATCTCTAAGTTCTCTAAAAAATCTAGGCACTCTTACACTCTCTTCTTCTCTCATGCTCTCTACTCTTCTCTAAAACTCTCTATTGTGGATTATTTCTATGACACTAACTTATTTCAAGTATTGTGAAGATCTTTCTACTTCTTTGGGCTACACCAACTTCTTGAGTCAAGTTGTGATGTTGCATCAAGAATTCTAGGGTTTCCACGCTCATGGTGACTTCTTTCCTTCATGCTTTGTTCTAACATTCCATTCTACTTCAGATTTGCCTCTACCCTCCTAGGGTACGCACTCTTATCTACCATATTTTCTATTGTGGAGGTGGAAACTCCATTCATGGAGCTTGACTTAGGAAAGCTCCTAAATAGCACCCAAACATTTTCCTTTTTGTGTGTGTGCAGGACAGATCCAAAGGAATTTGTAGAAATCAAGCTACAAGAGACAGGAACACATGAAGGTGAAGACACTAAAATTATCATAGTCTACAAACCCTAATCAGGGTCTAGGGTAGCCAAGTGCCTTGGTCCTTGGAATTTCTACTCCTGAATCTAGGTTTTGATCTAATCCCTCATCTCTATTGTTCATTTAGTTTCTAGGTTTCTGCTTCTGAGAGTCTGTTATGCTCCGATCTTTGTCAATTAGGGTCTCTTGTTTTGCCCTAGTTTGATTGGCTAGATTTGGTTGATTCTCCTCTAATACAACAAAGGGACAAAGCCCCTATAGTTTGGATCTCCTTCTTGGGTAGAAGCCAAGCTCGACTTGTGCTCTAATGTTGGATAGAAGATGGTTTGACCTAGTTTGATCTATTGGGCTAGTCTCTCTTTTCTATCTAACACAATTATCATGCATTTATCTTGGAGAGTGGAGACGATTGTTTGAGTTATTTTAGGAGGCATTTTAGGTCTTCCCATTGGAGAGATCAGCTAACTTTATTTCCCATGCCCTCAAGAGGAGTCCTTAAAGGAGGAAAAGTAGGAGAAGGTCTTCCAATGCCCAAGAAAGGATTGACTCCAGCATGAAATGAAGAGTTAGCTTTTATTTCTCCACAAACAAGAGTCATATATTCTTTCAAAAAGCTATTGTATTTGAAAGATATGCTTGGTAACAAAAATATTTTTATGATTGTCTCTAATTTTCTAAGAGAAGACATTGTAAAAGAACCCTGTATCAGTTGTAACTTACCTTAATGATTAATAAAATCATTGTTTTATTACCTCTATATCTTTTTCGCTATGTACTATTGAAAAAGTATGAGATTTTCTTTTGAATAAGCTATTCCTTATGTTTTCTATATTGTTTCTTAAACCTTTGCAAGAGTTTATAAGTTTTGTGAAACATATCAGCTGTGATAAATCATTTTTGTGCATAGAAAATTGATCAGGAGTTCTTCAAACTCATTTTGGTGCATCACCACGCATGTTGTTTTAATTAACTCTTTTACTCTTTTCCATTGATGAAAACCAAGTAGGATTAGGCTTAGTTTCTATTTTCAAATCTTAGTTAGACAAGGAACCAACCCTTCATCTAGAGGTTTGGCTTCAAATAGCAAGGTCCCACACCTTGAAGCCATTCCCATTGTATCACAAAACTTGTTAAATTAGGTTCAACAAGGGTACAGTTTGAGTGATAACAGTTTTCTAGCACGCCTGGTGGGACCAGTTTGATGATCCTTACATCATCCATTGAAGAGTTTGGTGTATTCTTTAGTGTATCTTACCATTCAAAGCAATTTTCTTCAACACAATGGCGACTCCAAGATCAAATCTACTAGTTTAAGCAATCTAAGTGATTAAAGATTATCAAAGATAAGGATTTAGGTGATATTCTTGATCTTTTCCTTCATTTGAAGCGTTCCAATCACCTGGTGACTCTACTGGTATGTACTTAATTTTAAGAAGCAAACCTGATTCCTTTTGTTTTAAAGCATATTTTGATGAATTTCTAGCTTATTCAAATGCTTTAGCATGTCAAACTATCATGGAAAATATGTGTTGATAACTGAGAGGGGGGGTGAATCAGTTATCTTAATTAATTTAACTTTTTGTTCTTCTTTAACAACTAGTGCAACATCAAAGCAAATAAGCATCCATAATCATGAAAGCAGAAACAAAGTCAATACACATAACACAATGATTTTGACGTGGAAAACCCTGTTAAGGGAAAAACCACGGGGTGACAACCCAAGAATGTATTCTCTATTAGAAGAATAGAAATACAAAATGGCACTTGCCAATTAGGGCTCAGTGCCCGAGCACATTGCTCACAACAGGCTCACTGCCTACAAGAGACTCACTATCTACAAGTTATAAAGAGAGTAACAAAAAACTTGAACTGATGAGAAGCATCCACATATGCTGAGGTTCAGTTCCGGTTAGGCTCAATACACTGATCTACTACACTTCATTCTTTCTCTTCTTTGGTGCTGATGTCCTGTCACATACTAGACCTGTCTTACTATCTTCACACCGCCCTTCTACTTTTCTTCACACACACCATACACACCACACACCTTCACATCCATCCATTTGGTATATATATATATCCGCACCAATGATTTCAACACCTTTCTAGTCAGCATCCGGAATAGTCAATATTTTCCCAAACTCTGATCTGTCGGCTGAATCCTTACTTATCAAGTGATGCATATCAAGGAGATGCTTATAGAAGTCATCAATCATGTCGGCCAATCATGAATGATACTTTAAGAAATTTGATCACCATCAATAACTCATCCGGATTAAGGTCTGATGCTCTGCCGGTCAGTTCTTCCTTTGTCAACTCTGCCAAATAGGAACCCAACACTTAGGTGCTCATATCTTTTCACTCTTTCATCACCAGAGGCTCAATCTCTGGAATGTATCAGTCAAGGTATACCTCTTGACTTCCCCAAGTCCGCACTTTACTAAGATACTTCCTCTGGGAGATCCGGACCTGACTGTCGGACCTTGCCACATGCTTTGTTCTTGCTTACCAGACCACAACACTCTTCAATCTGACTTCCAGTATAGGCACACCATGTCCTGTGGATGTGTGGGATGAACTTTGTTGCCATCAATGACAACAATCATGAAGCCACAATGTGTCTCTTGCCAACAATCTCCCCATTTGGCATTGATGGCAACACTTAGTGAAAAATTACTAAGTGTTATACCACACTCCCCCTTGGTTGATGCTCTGTTCTAATGTACACTTTACCGGAGCTCCCCCTTAGCTAGATTCCACATTTTTCACTACTCCTCACTCCTCCTTTGACATCAATGGCAAAGGGTAGGGTCCGCAAACCAAAATTTTCAAGAAAAATAATCTATACATATCCGCATAAGTGTATATACAAGTTGTACTTACATGTACTTAAGTATGTCTACAAAAGTATTCTTCAACTGTATAACTTCTGTAGCCCAACTCTGCTTCATCTTGTCCAAAATTGAGATGTGACCACTCAATAGGAATGCAAACGCTTCTGCCTTCTTAAGATCTGTCGGATCATTGGTCCGGGCTGTGGCCTGAGCATCAGTTAGGGCCTCATGCATGGCCTCTAACTTAGGGATGATGATCCCTCTAAGTTCACTCAACCTGTTTATTCTATTTTTCTTCTCCTTCTCAAGCTTCTTTATTTCATCTATGATTGCAATAGTCTTACACTCTTGATTTACGATGGAGGAGGAGAGAGGATCAAAACTTTGAGATAAACTTAATAGTTTATCCTCTTGCTCTTTTACTTTCTTCTCAATATCCTTGGTCACTTTAGGCCAGGATAAACAAAATTTATAGATATCTCCGCCATCTTTAAGAGCATTTTCCAAGCTCTTTATTCCAATATCCATAACTCTCCTATCATTTGTTATTAGACCCTGTACTTCAGAGAATCTTTTTCCCAAAAACTCCTTCCGGACCTTTTCTTCTGCTGACTTCTCTAAGGAATCAAAATGTGTATGAACATAATTTACAAGAGACTTTAGATTATCGGATGTGGAGGCCGAAGGATCCTTTTGGAAGGATGGCATGATCTTCTCCAATACACCGGATGCAACTTCTATGAGCTCACAGTCTTCCATGTGAGACTTCAGGAGTTTTTCTTTTGCCTTCGCTTGAGTAAAGGATGCTAGCTTCATGGTTTGAACCGGGGAGAGGGAATCAAAATTGAATGGACCTTGAAGAAGTTCTAGTTCATCAAATTCCATCATCTCTTTGGTTAAGAAATCTTTGACTGCTTCTGCTGTGTCTCTTGCCAGTGACAGGGTTTTCTCCCCTTTGCAGCCTTAGCACTGTCATCTATGGTCTTTTCTGTTTGACCTTCTTCACTTCCCTTTACTTGTTCTTCTTGACTGATGCTCTCTTCTTTTCTTCCTTCTCCTTCAATTCTGGAGTATGCAGGAGGATCCGGAAGAGAAGTGTCTTCTTCTTCATGAACTTCCTCTTCCAGAGCAGAGGAATCTAAGTCTTTAGCTTTCTCTTCACTTGTCTCCTTTGCCTCTTCTGCCACTGTCTTAGTAGATTCTTCTTTTTCATCCATGGCCAAGGGATCATCACCTAAGTCCTCTATAATAGGAATATTGAATCTTTTGTATGCATTCCGGAGGATGTCTTCTGTTTCTTTAGCCACCTTGTCAGTTTCTCCAAACATAAGCTGATTCATCCTAGCTTTGCTCTTGAAATCATCCTTACAATCTTTGAAGATCATATTCTTTTGCTTATGAGTGATGGAAGGATAGAGCTGAATGGCTATATGTTCACAGATCTCCATATCCTTTGCTTTAGCATTATTCTTTCTGATTTCAAGTTCCTTCTCAAGGCTTTTAGGAATTAGAGATATGATTTCGATGAAAGCTTTGTTGTAGATATTTAGATACCTGATTGTGGCATCTTGTAAGATCTTCTGGTCAGCTTCACTACATTCATCATAGAATTCTGTTAATGTTTTCAGGTTTCCATCCACAGTAATTGCCTTGATGATATCGTCAAGAGTAGGCTTCTCAACACTTTTATCTGTCATTTCTTCTTCCTTGTCTAGACTGGTAGAGGATTCTCTAGATACTTTCTTCTTCTTCTTCATCTTCTTGATCTCTTCATCAGATTCTATCTCTTCATCATCTTTGAGGCTTGTGTATGATCTTGTAGCCTTTGTCTTAGTTCTCTTTTCTCCTTTACCGAATGATTTTGCTTCCAGTTTTGATGCCTTTGAGCTCTTAGCAGTGGCAGGTGCAAAGCTCTTAGAGGATCTGGTTCCGGAGGGGGCTTCTACTAGAGTACTCTCCTTTTCTACTTCTTCCTTTTCTTTCTTTGCCCTTTCCATCTTCTCTCTATTTGCATCAAGTACCTCTTTTGATATGCCATACCTTTTGGCAACATTCTCTACTTCTTTTCTCACTTTTCTCTTCATCTCCAATTGTCTAAGCTCCACATGGATCTTCACACTTAGCTCTTCAAAGGTTCCAAACCTTTCTGCCTTAGGATCCTTGGGTTGACTAAGCATGTGTTGAACATGTAGCTCTACAATTTTCTCATCTACTTCATACCCCATTGGCATGATCCAGACTGTCCTTGGCTCTACTGCCTCCATTAGGCATTGATCAGTTTCTACCATAAAGCATACTGTATCCTTATACTTTTCAACTAGAGATTGGGGAATTCTCTCTCTTGCTTGCATCATACTCTGAAAGTTCTTGAAATAGCCCTAGAGTGCTATATTTTGTGCCTTGGCATCACCAAGCCCATGTATATAATCTCTGATTTGAATGGCTACAGGTCTATCATTCTGCCATACCCAACCATTGGATCTGGGAAGCTCATTCATGAAGTAGAAGAATAAACATAATATCAGCCCACCATACTTGAATGAGTTCTTCTTGTCCTTTTTGATCTTTTGTAGGTTCTCCAATAGTTGTCTTAGAAGAAGTTCACAAAGATCATAGTCAGCATTTTCTTTTAGCATTTGATAAGCTATATAAATTATAGTTCTGGGTACTAAATTTTCCCTGCTGGAGTGATATATCTTGTAACCAATTATCATGGATGCAAATTTGATATCTGGATCAGTGATATCTTCAATTGTCATTGCTCTCTTGTCAAATTTTGATCCAGTTGCCTCACTCACTATCTGATTCTTGACAGATTTGAGAGCAGGTATCCCACTGGATGAGTGCAATTCGGTAACTGCCCTAATGGCATCCTTGGTTATCTTGAATGGCCTTGTCAACCATATAAAGTTATCATGCATTCTACTTAGAACATACCGGACCCATTCATCTTCTATAAAACAGGGGAAATGAATGTATTGTGCAAAATGTTTGTCCCGGATAGCCTTATACTGTGGTTTGAGTTCAAATGAGTCATCTATTAACTGATTGTGATAGATATCTATCATCTTGGATTCCCCAAAATCTTCAATGTTTGCATGAACATATGCCCTAACGTCTTCAACATGCAAAACCCCATGCAGAATACTGGAAAATGCCCCTAAGGGATCCACTTCTAGAGATTTGTAGTGATGTTTCTTAAATTTGGGGCAAGGCCTATCAGAAATCTTTACAACATTTGGTGTAGCCATCTTTATAAAGATTCAGAGAGAGATTTCAAGAACGGAAAATACCTTTTACGCTTTTAGGGTTCACGGAATGAGCCGAAAAGATCGTTGGTTGACTTGAATTCTACAGTTGATCCTTGAGAGAAATGAAGCAAACTTGTTTACAGAGTTCTTCTTATCTTTTTCACTAATGCAAATGTGCAAATGACGAGCAAATGAACCCTTTTATCTCTGAGCAAACCCTAATTCCATATTGCAATAAATGCACAACTTAAGTCATTCCTGTTGACTTGTTCTCCTTGTTCTGAGAGAGATCTTTTCTGGATCACTAAGATATACATAGAGTTTTTCTTGATGATTAGTGACAATCTATCCTCCTTTCCCTAAAAGTTTGATCTACCTGTAGGTCAAGATACTTCAAATTTGAATCATATCAGATCTGTCTGTGAAAATCCTGTTCTTACTTGATGACTGTTAAACCAGATTATTCTCAGATGATTAACCTCTTCAAAACTTCTTGCGGATGTTCCATATATTTACCACAGCTTATTTAGATATTTCTCTGAGAACCCTTTGATCCGTAACCTTCCATGTGCCAATTTCAGGCACCAATTGACTAGCTGGAGGAAAATATTTTCTTTTGTGACTCCCCCTAAGCCAGAGCTCATCTATTTAGTTTCCGGAAGGAATATCAGCACCAGATTCTGGTGCAGATCCATCCCCATTATTTTCTGTACTTCTCTTCACCCATATCTTGTTCATTTCCCTTTGAATTTCATCTGCATTTACTTTTCCTTTTCCTTTGTCTTGGTTTTGATTATGATGCATCGGACCCTTTTTGTCCTGATTCTTGCTTCTGCAGAATCTGGCAATATGACTGGATCTATTGCAATTGTACCAAACAACATTTATTTGCATATTTGACTGATATCCTCTTGATCTACACTGATTAGCCATATGTCCCATTCTATTGCATGCAAAACATCTACCATTGAATGAATTGTTCATTTGCATATTTCTGCATTCATGAGTTTTGTGACCATCCCTTTGGCAATTAAAACACTATCCGAAGAAGGATGAACTAGTCTGATTCATTCTTCTTCTGCACTGATTTGCTTTATGACCAAAGTTATTGCAATTGTGGCAGTATCCATTGAAGGAAGGATATCTTTGAGCATTTGGTTGCCTTACCGGAGGTCTTCTAGGCCTATTTCTTGGATTTTCTAATCTAGAGTTCTTCTGAC
Source organism: Cunninghamia lanceolata (assembly GCA_027924645.1). Taxonomy (NCBI): domain Eukaryota; kingdom Viridiplantae; phylum Streptophyta; class Pinopsida; order Cupressales; family Cupressaceae; genus Cunninghamia; species Cunninghamia lanceolata. The sequence continues at coordinate 738,692 of BSBN01000910.1, read as the reverse complement.
TAGATCTGGAGCTTTCACCTTTTTCATATCCCAAGCCTTGCTTGTCATCTACCCTCTTTTGTCTTTGAAGAACTTCAAGTTGAGCATAGCTTATCTTGAATTTCTCTTTGTATTCATTTGTTGTTTGAAGCTCCCTTTTAAGAGTGTCAATTTGATTCTCAAGTTATTCTTCATTATCTCTAGCTTCTTCAAGATCAGATTCTAAATGCCCGATTATTCTATCCATTTTGTGGCAGTCTTCTGATTTCTCCTTGAGAGATTGTCTTAGATCATCTTCAGTTTTTCTTTTCTCTTCAATCTCTTGAGTGAATTTCATAACTCCTAATTCCATTTCATGTCTTACCATAATGACCTCTTTTGATAACTTTTCACATAACTTGGTTTTCTCGTTCAGATCTTCATTTGTATCATTGGCTTCACCTTGAATTGCCAATTGCTGAAGCAAATCCTTTCTCTTTTTCATAGAGATACTTAGTTTCCCTTTTAGTTCATTTATGAAATCATCAGCCTATTTGAGTCTTTCCTTCAATTCATTGACTTCAGAGTTAGATTGCTCAAGATCATCTAGGGCAGACTGAAGTTGTTCCCTCATACAATACACATCCATTTGAATTCCTAGATCTTCCTCAAGTTGTTAGGCTCTGTTTGGAGAAACTTAGCTCTGATACCAATTGTTGATAACTGAGAGTGGGGGGTGAATCAATTATCTTAATTAATTTAACTTTATGTTCTTCTTTAACAACTAGTGCAACATCAAAGCAAATAAGCATCTATAATCATGAAAGTAGAAACAAAGTCAATACACATAACACAATGATTTTGACGTGGAAAACCCTGTTAAGGGAAAAACCACGGGGTGACTAACCCAAGAATGTATTCTCTGTTAGAAGAATAGAAATACAAAATGGCACTTGCCAATTAGGGCTCACTACCCAAGCACACTGCTCATAAGAGGCTCATTGCCTACAAGAGACTCACTGTCTACAAGTTATAAAGAGAGTAACAAGTAACTTGAACTGATGAGAAGCATCCACATATGCTGAGGTTTAGTTCTGGTTAGGCTCAATACACTGATCTACTGCACTTCATTCTTTCTCTTCTTTGGTGCTGATGTCCTGTCACATACCGGACCTATCTTACTATCTTCACACTGCCCTTCAGCTTTTCTTCGCACACACCATACACACCACACACCTTCACATTCAAATCCATCTGGTATATATATATCTGCACCAATGATTTCAACACCTTTCTAGTCGGCATCGAGAATAGTCAATATTTTCCCAAACTCTGATCTGTCGGCTGAATCCTTACTTATCAAGTGATGCGTATCAAGGAGATGCTTATAGAAGTCATCAATCATGTCAGCCAATCATGAATGATACCTTAAGAAACTTGATCACCATCAATAACTCATCCGGATTAAGGTCTGATGCTCTGCCGGTCAATTCTTCCTCTATCAACTCTGCCAAACAGGAACCCAACACTTAGGTGCTCATATCTTTTCACTCTTTCATCATCGGAGGCTCAATCTCTAGAATGTATTAGTCAAGGTATACCTCTTGACTTCCCCAAGTCTGTACTTTACTAAGATACTTCCTCTGGGAGATCTGGACCTGACTGTCGGACCTTGCCACATGCTCTGTTCTTGCTTACCGGACCACAACACTCTTCAATCTCAATTTTGGTATAGGCACACCATGTCCTGCGGATGTGTGGGATGAACTTTGTTTCCATCAATGACAACAATCATGAAGCCACAATGTGTCTCTTGCCAACAATATGTCCCTTCCCTCCTCTTTGTCAAAATATAGTTTTTGTGCCTTCCTATCATCCATATTAGACTAAAAACGCTGCTAGTTTCATTCCAAATAGCCTTATCACAGAAGATATCGGCATTCTCATCATGTTTGCCTCTCTGCCACCCCTACTCAACCTTATTGGTAGCCTACCCATTCTTATAATCAGCCTCAAGAAGACTAATTTTCTCCCAATTAGCATGGTTACCCTCCTAGTCAACCTTAGGATGTTGACAACATGAGTCTCAAAGATATGATGTTAAACTTGCAAAACCAGTTAGATGCTTTACAACAAGAAGAGCTTGCTTATCAAGCTTACCTTCACTAGCAGGAAATGGAGGCACAAGAAAGGTATAAAGAGGAGCAAATAAAGCAAGTTCTTGTCCAAACACAAAGGCAAGAAACTGAATCAACCTCTTTCATTCCTAGTTTTAGACTAGCTCCTCTTACAACTATGGATCAACTTGTAAAAGAGGAGGTTTCCAAGTTCAAAATCCCAATCTTCAAGTAAGGAAAGCCATATAAACTTTCAAGTAAGTCTCCTTGTTTCAAAATTCCAAGTTTTAGAGGCCCACATCCTTTGCAAGAGCTTGTACCTGTGCAAATCCAACCTATTATCTCTCAAGAACAACCCCTTCAAAAACCTATTATTCTTCAAGAAACTCAACAAATCCTTCAAAATCCCATACCAAATCAGATTTCTTGTCCTAGCACCATTTCACTTTTTAAAGGTGGACCGGTTGTTTGGCAAGCTAGTTGGTTGGATGAGCAAGAGAAAGAGGTGTTTGAGGCAAAAGAAGAACCATTTGTTGTCTATGAGCCTACATGTGCTATGAAAATGAGAAATCAGACTTGTTGCAAAAAGAAAGTGAGTGTAATTAGCTGGAATAGTAGAATATAGGGCAAATGGATGGTGATGAAAAGGAAGAGTTGGTATTCTTGTTTGACCAGATGCCTTACTTTGTTGGCAAGGATGAAGAGAGCATGCTAATGCTCATAGATTTGAGGCTACATGAAGATGTTGGAGATATTGATGAATTGCTATTCCATGGAGACAAGTATCAGAATGAAGTCTTAACTCATGAAGGCAATATGGAAGCACACTTCAGATTGTTGGGTCTCCTACATAGGTTCTTGGTGAGTCTTCAATGCCATAGGCCTATGCCTCAGGTGCCATTAATGTAAAATTAAAGATGAGGCAGTAGATAGGCAACAAAGTGGGTGTGATTTAATGCCAAAATTATAGAGGTAGGTAGGGTAGGTGACTCCTGCCCATGTGCAGAAGTGCAATGTAATGCTATATATACATGTTCAAAAGATGTATTTAGAGTTGTTCATTGAGCCAATTTATAGACGTACAAGTGTTCACAGTGGATCTAGGGTGTCATATCACATCGGTCTAAGCTACAAATTGAGGGAATGTATCCAGTAGTTCATAAGAAAGGTCCTTAATGCATATTTTCATGTAATGGTATGTCTCTGTGACATTGTGTAATGATTCATGGGAATGTTCAAATCATAGTTTCATGCTTCCCTTTGTCACATTTGCTAGCATGAATGTAACTTGGGTTTGGTGTACATGTGACAACGTCTAATGCAATATAAATTTTCTATATTGGTCGTTCCATTGTTGCATATGTGTTATTGCAGTTGTGTCATGGATAACTAAGTACATCCATTGTATGTTTTATATTTTAGATTTGTATTTGAATACATTTCATGCTTTTGTTGATGGTTGCTAGGTATATCTCCTTCCTCCTTGTTGTTCATGACTCTGTTTCCCATTGGAGTAGGCATTGGTCTAGCTTGGTGAAGGGCCAACAATCTTTCAATTAAACCTTCATCTTGTTATCTGTAGGAGTAGGATTATGTTGGGTTTACATGTTATTCATGATTCAATATTACAACCAGGGAATCATTTTATACAACCTAAAACTATTTATATCATTTATGAATCATGTTCATGCATGCTTGTACCTTGTATGTTGTGTAAGTGAAGTTAAGTGGATTCATCTTGTGGGGTTTCATGTTGTCAATTTCTGGCTACATCTGCATGGTGCAGTAATCAACTATATTGAGGTACCAAGGTGGCTAGTTGTTCTTGGTTCGGTGACAATGTTTGGAGCCAAGCCAATGGGTTGGGTTTATCCATCAACATTTTAGTTGTTCATCTAGTTTATTGAACCTCAGGGAATACCCTCTTGAATTTAAGCTAGGCTCAAAGAGCATGAGAGAAAACCCACTCTCATTCATTGGTCTTAACCATCCTCAATCTATGGATGATCTCTTTCTCACCTTCCTGATAACACCCTGGCTTGGAAGGAAGATAAATACTCTAGGATTTTGGACTTGCGGTTTTGGGAACCAAAAATATCTAATTGTCCTATGGTGCAATTATCTATAGTTAATGCATATCCTCATGGTGCCATCTTCTTCCTCATCAAGGACCACTGATGAAGAAAATGGGCTACAAATAATGTGTCCCATTTTAAGCAACTCTATTAGAGATATCTCCTCTCTATATATCCATGGGAGAGGCTAACGAGTGCTAAAGGAATGCTTAGAGCCTAGTTCCAACTGTATGACATTTTGGAATCCTCTATATGGTCAATCCTGGAAGCATATTATTGAACACCACACTATGTTGATTCAAAAGAGTTTGATTGCCACAATGATGACTATGTTGCTTACCAAAAAATGAAATAGTGTGCATTCATTCCATCACCAAGCAACTTTCTACCTAAGCAACCCATCCCTTGCAAGAAGTCCTCTTATCTGTGACTACTATTAGAGATCCATTAGAGATGCCTACAAGCACCATATATTTTCCTTAAGATGTAAAATTTATCTCTCCACATTGATGATTCTTTCACAATTCACTAATGGAATGCAACCATTCTAAAACCATAATTATGTCAGTTCTCATAACCTAGAATTTATTACATATCTTATGCTCACTAATGGCTTCATTGAGTTGTTTGCTTATCTAGGTGCATGGAATTGTGAATCTATTACCAACCATGAAATTGAATCCATCAAAAATTTCCAACTTTGTGTGCCTCACAATGTTTTCTATTTAGAGCTCTTTGTTTATAACACTAGGATCCCACACCATCCTACATGAACAATCTTGGATTTGAGAGAAAGGATCCCTTTTCCATTTTCTACAAGTTGTACCCTTCATCTTACGAACATTGTTAGAATGTTTCCCATGATGACAAAATATTTATGACATGGTATGAAATTGGTGCAATAGTTCTTTGCTACTATTACCCTCCTTATTTCTGGAGGTGTAATAAAAAAAGAAATCAAATATTTTACCTTCTATTTCTGATTTGGACATCCTTGAAAGATTTGCAATAAAATTACCATTCTCAAAATTATGATTATTAATGGAACAAGAAAATACTAAATCATCCTTCACGGGATCATGTTCATCAATATAGAGCTGTCTTTTAGACCATTATCACATCACAATGATTCCATAATTTCAGTTCTTGAAATCTTAATAGGTGTTTCTTGGACATTATTTGAAACCATTGGAATATCTTCTTCAATTATTAAATCTTCATCTTCAACATGAAATGCTAATTTCTCATTGACTTCAATACAACAAAAACTTTCTTAATATGAGAGTTCATTATAAATCAATGGAATATTTTTTAATTAAGGAATCTTTACCTTAAACCTCTAAAGCTTGTTGTACCTCTAGTTTAATTCTTTCACCTTTCTATAGGTCAACTTTCTCTAGTTCACGGTTGATGATATGTTCCTTGATAACTTGTTGGGGCTTTGGTTCTATTTTTTCTTCTTTCTACTTCAACTCACTTATGTAATCTTACTCACCTCTTTCATTTGGACACTTCTTTATGAGTATCTCTACGTACTTGTCAAAAGGCAATGTATCTTTGAAAGCACTATATTTTCCTTGTTACTACTCAAAGATTATATTAATCTCTTTTGTGGGTACAGCCTCAAGTTATTTACTCCCTCTTTCTGCATTCATTCTAGTAACCTTTTATTTCCATCAATGTATCCCAAAGAAGATCTACATTTTTCCTTTCTATTAAATATTCCCAAATTCTTTCCATGATACACAAGATCAAACTAATGGAGAAATCTAATTTATTTTCACATCAACAGTTTCATTTACCATGTAGGCTGGAAAGATCAAAGCTCTGATACCATTGTAATGTCCTCAACCAAATATTTTGTAAATGTTTATAGATCCAAAATATAACATAAAATATATTGAAATAACCTCCACACAAATTTGAAGCCAAAATACTGAAACATATATTGTTGATTTCATACAAACTATGTCATAGATTTACTCAATATTTGCACACAAGAAATATAACTAAATCAAAAAGTTGGATATGATTTATATTTATCAAAATAATAGAAATTTTCTAGTAAAACTCAAAAATTACAACAAGCCATCTAATAACGAGATCTTTTGTGGGTACAACCTCAAGTTATTTACTCCCTCTTTCTGCATTCATTCTAGTAACCTTTTATTTCCATCAATGTATCCCAAAGAAGATCTACATTTTTCCTTTCTATTAAATATTTCCAAATTCTTTCCATGATACACAAGATCAAACTAATGGAGAAATCTAATTTATTTTCACATCAACAGTTTCATTTACCATGTAGGCTGGAAAGATCAAAGCTCTGATACCATTGTAATGTCCTCAACCAAATATTTTGTAAATGTTTATAGATCCAAAATATAACATAAAATATATTGAAATAACCTCCACACAAATTTGAAGCCAAAATACTGAAACATATATTGTTGATTTCATACAAACTATGTCATAGATTTACTCAATATTTGCACACAAGAAATATAACTAAATCAAAAAGTTGGATATGATTTATATTTATCAAAATAATATAAATTTTCTAGTAAAACTCAAAAATTACAACAAGCCATCTGATAACGAGATCTGAAAATAAATTATAAATGTTGCAACTTCCTTCTTCACAATCGTGCAATCACAAATACTAGAATCTATGCTAAAAGTCTAACAAAAAATTGAAGTGCACAATACAACCTCTGTATTTGATTTACTTCAAGAAATAAAATGAAATTGATCCTTTGATCTTCAATAATCTAATGGTTTCCATCCGCAAATCTTGTAGTTGAACACAAGTGCTCAAGCGGTGAAGAAAATTGATAAATTGGCAAAGTATGAGAACCAAAGAAGTAATATGTCTTATATAGAAGTTGGGACACAAAATATAACATCCCAATATACCAAAAAATAATAAAATAATGAAGTATTACAATATTCTCCCTCTAAAATAAGCCCCATAAAGAGTTGTCATAACCTCCTCTTACACACAACTATATTTAGCTATTCAAAGATGCTCTTCTTACACCCACTTACAATTGTCATAAATAATTATAAAGATACTTCTCAAATTAGAAAATTTATAACTCCTCACTAATTTCCTTGTTTATCATAAAATCCAACTTATAGCTCCTTCAAAATGGGTTGGGATAAAAACTGCCATAAACCCATCATAAAATATGTCATGAAAGGAGATGGAAAATGATTTGTGAGTTACATTATCTCATATCCATGAAATCTCACACCCCTCCTTGGGGAAACACTTTAAAATAGCATTATTTGAGTAATTACCTGGTCCCTTTAATAAAAAATGAGAAATAATAATTAATTTGGGTCCAAAGGATAATTTTAATTAAATTTATTTCCCTAGCAATTTCTCCTTAGCCCATAGGAAATATAGGACTGGGTATTTTTCAACAAAATTAAATTAATTTAAAAAGGGACATTAAATTGTTCAACATTAATATAATTTGTTTTTTTCTAACAAAAAAATAATGTTCCTTGAACTTTACCCTTTGTCATAAATGAGTGTTTTCCAAAGAGGAAGATCAAAGGTAAAGAAGACATAACTTGGAGTAGTGTTGGTGAATGAATTTTGGTGGCATTTATTTTCTATTACACTACATGGAATTGTTGTGCCTTGCACACATGCCCCATTTTTGCCTTTTGGTTAAAATGTGGACCCCCTTTCTTTTTTTCCTTTTTTCCTTGGTTGTGTGTCTTGTTTTGGTTTTGGTTTTTTACTTTTTCCCTTGTTTCAATGGTTGATCTATTTGGCTTTAAAAAATATTTTCATAAGTTTTAAGGCATAAGATAAGCAACAATTTTGATGAGTTTTCAATTTAAAATAAAAGTTTTTAAACTTTTGTTGGTTTGTGGGACTCTTACGAACTAGTGTACTTGTGACTTTTAGTCCAAAGTCCTAATGTCCATAAAATTCCTATGATCCTCCTTCTCTTCCCTCTTGTCCATTTTAGAGAAAAACCTTCAGGATGGCAATTTTGTGAGTTTGTAGAGCTACCATAGACTTCTTCCATATTCCATCTATCCCAAAGTTTGGATGGTTAGGTTAATTCTGTAAAGTGTTTGTTACACTTGAAATTTGTTTTTGCAATATTTGTATTGACTGTTTTCACTTTTTAATCTTTCTGCCATCATTTCTTTTTACCATTCATCTTCTAGTTCTACCTTGCAATAAATGTTCCTCGATGTGAATTTCTTTGCATAAACCCCAATGTCTCATTATTCACACCATTTATAAATTAAATTTTGTGCTCTTGTGATCTCTTGCATCTTCCTCCAATATCTTCACTACCAAAGCAGTAGATTAAGCTTTTCTAATCAATTTTATTGGTGATTCTATTATGCTCCTTTTGTGTGAATCTATCAAGAGCCTTGCTTCATGTTCTTCACAATTTGGGTTATCTAGAAGGGTCAAACGCCATTCAAAATCATTTTTTGAATCATCTTGAGCTAAACTAGTAAGTATTGTTCATCCCCTTCCCTTTGATAAATAATTGTTTTAAGTGAATCAATTTGTAAAAAAAAAAATTACCCTAGTTCAAACTTTAAATGAGCATTCTAAGTTGGTTAGGGTTTGTTCCCTTCAAATTGAATCTCCCAAAAGAACCCTAGTTTAACCATTCAAAATTAAAAAAAATCTATCATTAGGATTAGGATTTAGGGCATTTAAATGTTAGTAATCACCAAATTTTTCCCTATGTCTGGATGACTATAAAGTTTTGCAAGTGTTTGTCTCATTTAAGTTATGAATTTTGTGGAACCTTAGGAAAAGTTAAGTTTGTGGGATTTTCAAGGACTTAGGGATTCTTGACCTTTTACTCTAAAGTCCCAAAGTCTAGACAAACTCTACATTCGTGGTCAAAGTAATTTATTTCAAGTTTAAATTGTAAACCTTTGTAAAAGTTTGAAGATTGCAAATGTATCTTGGACTTAGGGATTTTTGACTTTTCGTCCAAATTCTTGATGTATGGATGACTATCACATTTCTGTAAGGTGTCTTTAGTGAGATCAAAACCTTTTCCCTTTGCTTTATCTTATTTTAAATTTATTCTTCAAAGTTGTGATATTTTTAGGGACTCAAGGATTTTTGATCTATTGTCTGAATTCCCAATGTCTTGATGAACTCAACATTTCCACAAGTGCCCAATTACTCTACAAAAGGGATTTTAATTATGTTTTCCTTCAAGACTTCTTCCATCTAGACCTATTATCTAATGTCAGGTAATGTCCCAATAAATCCCACATTTCCACACAAACCAAGAATTGCATGAAATACCTTAAATGAAATCATTTTTCTTGTTCAATTCATTATGTTTATTCATTGATTGATCTTTTGTAGGTAAAATTTATGACATCTAGAGCCAATAAAATGAAGTACAAGTTCTAATCCTGGGTCACTCTCTCTTCCAAGATTAACTCAATCCTAGATGAATTCACTAACACCGACCTTGATCATGTGGAGTTGGAAGACTTTAAGCATCTAGCATGTATGGGAATACTCCTACTAGTAGGGCACAAAGAATGGTCAATAATGGGATTGCATAAGCTACCAATTTCTCAATTTGTTTAGTCCCCATATTTGGTCATGGCATGTGCCAAACACTATGATGCAGAAAAAAGAAAAAATGTTAGTCCCCAAGAAAAGGTTTTAGTAGACATTTATATTGGTGCAATATATAATATTTTGCAACTTCCTCATCATGATGTAGCTATTTAGCTAGACATGTTGCAATCTTTAGATGTGTACAATGAAGGTCATGATGACTGCCTAAAGGCATTGAACAAGAGGTGGTTGATTACGCAAAAGAGTACTATTTCAAAAATCCCAAAAACATTAATGAGAAGTGATTTACAAATAGAGGTTAGGGACATGATAACCTTGTCAAATATAATCATGGGTCAACCTACTGCATCAACCTTTCCCCCTTAGATGTTCAAATATATGAATTTTGTCTTAAAAAATAAAGAGATGGTTGATTGGGAAAAATTGATAAGTAATAACTTGTATAAATAATTGACCATAGTTTAAAACACCAAGAGATTCTTCATGACATCCTACCTGGTGTATGCAATGGAAAGAAGAGCCATTTTACATATCCTAACAAGAGTTATCTCTCTAGGGTCAACTACTAGGCAAAACAAAGTTTATGACTTTTACCCACAATTATTTCTAAAGGAGAGTGCAGAGACTTACAATAGGATTAATGATAATTTCATATTTTATCTCATCAAAACAATGGAAGGAAACCTCACTCTAAGACTATTGGAAGTCTCAAAGGTTGTGGATCAACATGGTAGTTGGTTTCTTTATTTTCTAAAAAATTCTTACATCAAGATAGGAGGATTCACTCAACCTCCATATAGATTGCCCAAGTATCCTAGTGACAAGATTATCCTCTTGGAACTTACTAGGAAACTATGTGAAGCACATAAGGATCTAGGAGAAAAGCACAATGCTAGGATTCAATATCCTATCAAGATTGGAGTATATGCTTGTGCTACTTCCCAAAATGTAAAAGAATTAGATTTTAAAATACAAAGATTCAATTTCTATTTCCATAATAGTAGGTCAACTTTTGACCCATTAGGAAAAATGGAGAAGAATGTGGGATCACATATGAGGCATGTTCCTTAGATTGAAGACTTTGGGTAGATTGCAGCGATGAGAATGAGGTCAGGAAGAGGAGGTACTCCAAATTGACTACCTTTCAGATGAAAGCATATGAAATTGAAAAGGTACAAGACTAGATTTGGGAAAGTCTTGTAGGATGCAGACAATAATGATGAAATATTCAATCAACCCATCCCTCCAATTTATTGTTCAAAGAAAGAAGTGACATCACTGAATGAAATTTAAAATAAAGTGGTATAATGTAGCAAGAAATGGCTAACACAAAAGATCCAAGATCTTATAACTACAAGAGTTACTCTAACTTATGAGGATCCTTCTAAGAAGAAAAAGAGAAAATGACTCAGACAATAAAGATCTAGATAGAGACCCTTAAGAAGAAGAATAAGAGATGAAAAATGTTAAGGAAAAGAAAGTGGTAGCTAGAAAAGAACTAAAGAAGGTCTTTAAAAAGACCAAAAAGAGGAAGGTGAAGGAACACGAGGTAGAATCATCAAAGGATGAATGCCCATTAATCACAAATATTAGAATCAAATACCCACCTCCTTAAAAACAAGTTGTTGTCACATCTCTAGCTCAACCCTCAGAAGAGACTACCTCTAGTCCAAGTACCTAATTTCCTTTCTTGAATTCTTATTTCTACTACCCATAGTGCCACATCTATGCAACTCCTTATACCTCAAGCTTCAATTCCTATTACCTCTTTCCCTCCTAGGAATCATTATTTTGGGACCATTGTCCCACCTCCTAATAATCCTATTGTTGATATTACTTCAATTGACATTCAACCCAAAAATAAAGATCCCATAGTGGAGCAAGTTACTTTGTCCATTCCTCCCTTAGACTCATCCCATTCTTCTTCCCCAAACGATCCTCCATACCTACCCAATATTGAAATGGTTGCTAAATGACTTGATGAGTAGGTGAAGCAAGAAAAAAAAGAGGTTTTGGTAGAGGAGATTACCAATGAAATAAAGTACAAGGAAGAAGTTATGAGCCTAGGTACAAATAAAAAAGAGGTTGATAAGAAGGGATAATTGGATAAAAAATAAGGTGAAGATAGAACTAAAGAATCTTTAGAAGAAGAATAAGAAAAAGACCTTACCCAACAAAAGCCACTCACCATTGAGGAGATAATAAAAGGAGACAAAATGATGGATGGGATGGAGAAAGAATTGGAAGAGAAACAACAAGAAGAACAAGCTTCTCAATTTCCACAGTAGTAGAAAATCCCTCTAAAGAATAATCCAAATATGATTTTAGTCCCCACCTGGCTAGATGTTACAATATAAAAAAGGAAACAAGTTGTAAATCCAGTCACAAAGGATTTATCCTCAATAGTAGCTATGTGGGAAACTCCTAGGCCTAAGAAGGCTAGGACATTGTCCACCATAACCCTAGATGCATCTAGATCTAGGATAGAAGAGATTACTACACCTATGGTTGACAAGGATGAAGGGGTATGCTCCCAACTGTTTACTAGATTACCAAAGTCAACCTAGGGAAGCAAACAAGAGAGGTAGATGTTCAAGAGATACAAACAACTATCTCCACTATTGTTTCCCATATGGATAAAGACCAAAGAACAAAATAAGAACTAAAGGAGAATTTTTTTGAACTCACCTCCTCTATCAAATAATTGGTTACACCCCTATAGGAAATAGATGGATCTATTCAACCCCTTGTGGTCATCTCCCAGCAAGTAGTCTAATATAGACAAAATGAAGTGTATAGTAGCATATGTAAAACAATGGATGGAAGCTCTACTTAGTTATGGATGCAAGGTATTAGATAAAGCCATGGATTCACATGATAAGTTTAAGATAAATAGTGACAAGATAAAAGGCTTGATAGAAGATTGTCAAGAGGAATTGGCAACCCTTTCTCAAAACTTTCCATGAATTGGCATATTGAATAGGATGAATCCCCAAATCCTAGTCAAAGAGGGAATTTTATAAATTGAGGACATCAAACAACCATTTGTTTGGAGGGATATTATTAAGTTAAGATATAAACTTGTTAAAAATAGCACAACCAAATTGATTGAGGCATGTGAAGAGATTGTGGATGTTCTACATGATATCCAAGGAGTGATTGAAAACATAGAAAACTACTATTTCAATAAAGGAGGAGAAGTTAATAATGTAAAATAATGAAAAAAATCTAAAGGACATCATATTTAAAGGTTTACATTAGCATCCCTATGCTTTTAGTCTAGACTCCTTTGACAAGTTAATAAAGTTGAAGGTTAAACTTAAGGAGTTTGAAAAAGGTCCAACTAAGAGGCATTACATTGCCACTTCCACCTATAAAATACACAATTCTAGATTCACATTTGTAGATGGACTTGACATGGACTCTATCAACTACGCCCTTACAACCTTCATGAGATATAGGCATAAGGAGGCTGAAGTAGATAAGATAACTATTAAGGAGGCGTTAGATGTGGAAGATCCTAAGTAAAGCAACTTTTTCTTCAGTTTATTTTTGTTCATTTTGAATAGGATGATCCTTCCAATGACAAACACAAGTTTCCATGGGTGCCATGTGTCTAAGGTCTTTCAATATACAAATTTAGGATTGTTGATATGCCATGAGAAATAGGTGGATGTTGAGATTCTTCCATCCACCCCACTACATTGTGGAATTTATTGCACTCTTAATTGTAATCGCTGATCTAGTTTTTCTAGATCGTTGGATATTCTAACTTAGAAGGCGTGTCTAGGTCTATAAATAGGCATTCTTTTAATGTATTATCTTAGTTCTAAAAACTTTTGAGACTATATGAATTTTATGAAACAAAATTATCCAACCAATCTCCTTTTTGAGTAGTATTCCTACATGGTTTTCAATCTCTAGATGGGTTTTTTTATTCATGCATGTTATCTTTTGAGTATTTGATCAATCTATGTATTCATATCACTGGTATTCACTTCTTGTGGAAAAGTCTTCATGGTCAATCTAAACATTGTGCCTCTAACCATTTATGGGAATATCATATTAATCTATGCCATTAAATGGGTGTTTAATATGGATTGATTTCACAATTGACAAATCTCAGTGAAGATTGCACCGTCCTTTATGGAGTTGTGATATTTTTGACAAAGAAAGGATTGTTATTTTTAGATCTATCTACTCATTTGGTGTTGCATGAAAATGGAGATCCTAATTGAGGTTTTTGTATATCTTTTTCTCTCTTCTCCATTATCTTTTGTATTTTCTTTACAAAATGGTTAGATTAGGGTTAGAATAAAATTTAATTTGTGAGGTATTGGGAATAAATTAAAATTTGATGATAGTAGTGTGCTTTCATTGTTATAAAATTCTTTTTTTAGTCAACAAAGCTATTTCATTTTGGGCCAAAATTGCATGAGATGTTAAAGTTATTAATCCTAACCTAGAAAAAGTTCCATCTATGTGTTAAGTTTCACATGACCCTTGACGATAACAACATTACAAAAACTAAGTTATCTTGCATGGCCAAGACCTAGTTATAGAGAGATTGGGGTAATTGATCTTCATCTAAGAAGTTTGATTTCTTTCACCATAGGCGGGATACTTAGTATTTCATCTAAAGTTGGAGAGTGTTTCAAAACAACTGTCAACGAGTACCATTGTCCTAACTCCCCACATTGAGCAAAACAATTTTTTCTTTAATTCTTTGATAATACTTGTACTTGTTAACCAAGACCTCATGCCATCATCATTTCATATGAATTAATATGGAAATTCCCCTTTATTTAAAGTATTTTAATTTTCCCAATGAAAAGAAAGTTCTTCAACCTATAAGAGATTACCCACAAGCATGAACAATTAGTATTTTTAATATGTTTATGAGAATATTTTCTCTTGCAATTAGCTATAGATTTATTTGCTTCACATAAATAAGCTAGCAACGTGAAGTGTTAAGTATTATTTTGATCTTCACAATCTAATCTATAAATTGTATGTAAAAAAATTAGGTGTAATATAACTAAAGATCAACATGAAGTTATAATCTAGAATAGTATCTAACAAATATTTCAGCATATCAAATGAAGCAATTCATACATTTTTTTCTCTTGATACATAATTGAGGACACTTTGATGTTTTCATTAGAATTTGGAAAAGGATATTTTCAAGGTCCCCCATTTTTGACATGGCCCTCTCTTTTAGGACACTTGGATCATGATAGATAGATACACATCTTTATAGCATGTAATTTAATTGTACAACACAAGTTCTCTATAGAAGTGAAGATGTAATGGAACATTTCATGACGACCATACTTGTGCAATTTAGTGGAGGAGAGGTTGTTTATAGAGATTTGACTTTAGTTGTCAAAGTGATGCATAACAATGCAAACTTCCAAGAAAATAAATAGAAAACAATAGATAATATAATGTAGGAAACAATAAATAGTGGAGGTGAGGTTGTTTATGGGGATTTGACTTTGATCTTCAAAGTGATGCAGAACAATTGACATTTCAATCTAGATATTTTACCATGTTTGTGAAGATGAGAGGTCCATATTTCAAGACAAGTTTCTTACACTGTTAGGAAGAAACCATTTATACATTTAACATTAAAAATATTAACTTAGCGATCTCAACCCAAATAATAGATTACCATTTCGATCTTTTTTTATTTAAGTATAAAGATTTCCAAAGTACCATAGGAATAGTAGGCAACATCATAAAAGGAAAATAAACCAAAATACGTTTGAACATTATAGAATTACTAAACAAATTGGTATTTCTATTATTTTATAGAAACATTCAAGTTCTAGTACTTGTCCACTATTACAAATTTCAAATTTTAAATTAGAACAATTACAAAGTTGTTTCTTTGACATATATGTGTCATTGTTTTCAGTAGAAGTTGCAACAATGCTATCTTGAGGGATATCCATTGCCCATTTATACAATGCTTTCCACTATTATGACTAACTCCAAAATATCTAGCATGGCATTAAAGTTGAGTGATAGATTTTCAGCCATCTTCTTATTGGTCTCACGCATTGCCAAGTGGTTCTTATTCATCAACTCCAATAAATAAATTTCAAGCTCCAATTCTATATTCTTCTCAGTTAGTAGTGAAAACTTTAACATTTTACAAATGATCTCACAAAAACACAATATGATTTACCAATAGAAATGGAAATTTCTGAATGAATGCATCATTTGCCTATAATATTAAATAACTATTTAAAAGTTGGTTAGTATTCTAATTTCATTCAAATACCAAGCTCTATTGTTTATTATTATTTTATTCTACTTATTAACATGTCTAAAATAACAAATCTTGACTTTAATGTCACAATAATACCTTAAATTTCTTGTAAGGCATGGCGCAAAAAATTATTAAAATATATTTTATTTTATTATGATATGTCACAAACCAAATTCCCCATAAGATATCAATGTTGTACATGCTACATATCATTAATAGATGCCATACGATATTGACTATACAATACATAGTTTAAATACTATAATACAACATCTACTAGTAAATCCTCCTATGGGTGCATCATTGCAAATTGTTTTGAATATGGGGTTAATAGGTTTCTGATAGATGAAACATTAGAGCAAACTGAACTAATCATGATTAAAAAATTGGCACTCAAAGCCTTCATTGGTACCCTTTTCAAGAAAATCATATATGATCCATACTCCAAAAGATCGACTACATGGTAGGGGATCACACTCTCAGACACTCATGAGTATCAAATAATAGGTAGGAGTAGGTAATTATAATGAAGACCAACACATTTTAGTAAATTTACTGCCTTGAACATTTACTTTAGGCAATTTTGACACATGTTTTTCCAAAAGAAAACTTCATGTGTAAGGTCATGTTGATAAAAGTTGAAATGTTAAATTTTAGTAAAATGTCAAAAATGTAGCAATTATTCATGTTATAAACTACCCCACACATACTTGTATATAATGACAAGAAACAAGGCTTCTAACTATACCACAAGCACATACACCCACAACAAGTCACTATTGAAAATACATACCTCTTGGATGAGTGAAGGCCATCATATCTTGTAAGAAGTGTCTTTTCTCACTCATCACTCTAAAGCACCACAAATTTGGGACTACTAAGGAAAGTGGAAATATGAAGGCCTTGGTCCATTTGGTCCTAAGTTGTGAAGACCATATTGAAATGAGCAAAGTTAGATAAATTGGATAAGAGAAAAGATATAAATTCTACAAATAAAGCATGACTATTAATAAGTAAACAACTTATTATCCAGTGTAAAATAAGCAAAACAAAAGCCTCAAATATATCAATTATATCCATCATTCATAAAACATGTGCTATCCAAACATAAGATTAGTTTGAGAAGTTGACATCTGCATCATGGGTATATAAGACATCATTTAATCAATCATTGGGTTTACACCATTTTAGTTAATATGTAGACAAGAAGTTGTAATGCCAATGGAACTTCTTGTACCAGGAACTAGAAAATACATTGGAAAACTAAGAAGGGACATTAGTATAAAATTTTGTGGGAAGGTACTTAAAAATGATTTAAGTATTCAACCTCAATCATTTAGCAAATGTATATGAAACCTAACCTCCAAATCTTATAAAGGCATCAAAATTGAGACAAAACCAAACCAAAAGGGAAGATGGTGCAAATTTAGATGTTCAATAATAAGTAGAATGAAGTAGAGAATTGGTTTTCACATGTTGATCTAGATAACCAGAGTCAATCACAAACCCTCAATGTACAATTGTTGAAGATCGATCACCATAGTGAAACTAGAGATTTCACAACCTCAAGCAATTCCTAAAAGGATGGAACACAAGAAATTTGTTAAAACACACTTAAAAGATAAACCATATAAAATATGAAATTTTTATAGTGATACAATTCATACAAAGTTCTCATTACCTCGCGATAACTTCTAAAATGATATAAGGCAAAACAAATTTGCATGGCCTTCATGCCAACTATGAAAGATGTGGAAAGAACTAGTAATATACCCTAGGAAGAGAGAACATGTAAAATTCCCAAGAAAACAAGATATCTAATTTAGACATACTAAGGTGCATGTAATATATAGTTCTAAACTTGCAAAAAGAAAGAACTTCCTTCCCCATATGTGGAAGTGCATATGTGGCAACCTAGTTTCCTAAAAAAATGAAGAGAATAAGATTAGGGTCAAATATAAATAAGGCTCAATTAAAGTCATGTGTGTATTCAAATCATACAATCGCATTCTAAAATAATTACATTGACATGATAGTGGTATGTGTGCACTGAAATCACTACAATAACATGATGACATGTATCTATTGAAATTATTACGACCACATGATACTGGCAAATATGCATTGGAATCACATTATGACAATCATTCAATATCTCATCATCATCTTAAAAGATAAAAGATATTTGAAATCATATCATAAACTTTAAAGATAAAAGATATTATTTTAGGTATGTAACCATCATCATGAACTTAAAAGATAAAATATATTATTTTAGTTAAATAACTATCATGAGATATGATTTGTGATATCTAACCAATGGTTATAGTTAAACCAACCTTTGATTATAACCATGAACACACTCTCCTACTTGCTTGAATCCCTAGACATCCTTCATCTTAGGGAATGCCTACCTACCCATTTCCATGAGATCAAAGTCCAAGGTAAATTTCTGCTACAAAATAACTTTTCTCACAAAATATAATATAAGAATAAAAGAATTGTAATAGGCCAACATAAACTTCAATGAAATATACATCTAAAATTAAAAACTCTAATAAATACTAGAGGATACTAATTTTAGCAAAAATTAAACCCTTCCATACAATTCATTCAAAATAACTAGAGATTTTAGAATTACACATGCAATGGCTAATGGTGTCCAAATATAATAGAACTCTCACTATCATATAAAGGAACTGATGAAAGTAGATTGTCATTGATGACAAAAAGGTGTTGGTATTGACAGGAGTTGTTCATGTCAACAGGATCTGTGGATGTTCAAAGTCTTCATCATGGGATTGCTCATGGTTTCACGATCACAGTTCATGGAGTTGCTATCTTGTTTATGTTTCTTGGTTCATTCTTGTTTGTGTTG
This sequence comes from Cunninghamia lanceolata, assembly GCA_027924645.1. Taxonomy (NCBI): domain Eukaryota; kingdom Viridiplantae; phylum Streptophyta; class Pinopsida; order Cupressales; family Cupressaceae; genus Cunninghamia; species Cunninghamia lanceolata. Next base: position 719,788 of record BSBN01000910.1, on the reverse strand, counting down.
GTTTATTTTTGTAGATCTTATGCAGTGGTGTTTGAAGGAATAATGCATTGCATATGTCTTGTTATGCAAGGTTGATTAACAAGGTGTGTAGCCATATTGTTCACAAGTTGTCCACCAAAGCAGAGAACAGAAAATAGATTTGAAGACTTGTTTGAGTTGATGGTTGAACATATTGATGAGTTGTTGATGACAGACACAAGTTGATGTCTTGCAGATGCATAGAAGGTTATTCATGTGTTCACATGCCTTCATGGGTTCAAGTTGATAGGTACAAAGCCATAATGAATAGTGATGGTAATAATCAGGCGATGATGGGCTCACAGTCTTATGATTTTAGGATGCCTTCTCAATAGTCTTGTTTAAGATAAGAGGTTCAGTGGAAGAGGTTATGATACTTATGTTGAGGATTGCTCAGGAGTTGTTTAGTGTTCTTCATGATATGTTCATAATGAAGTTCTCTCACCCTTTCATAGTTCTTGATATAACAGGTGGTATATGCTCTTGACAGTTGTATTGATGCACATATGATGTCATGTTACTTCTCCTCAAAGAGTCTAGACTAAAAGATCAATATAAACCCTAAATGTCTAATTCTGCTTTAAAAATCTAAAAGATTATCTAACTTGCTATCATGAGGTATTTGCACTTTTTGTTATAAAACGATGTTCACCTGTTGTCACAGGTTAGTCACTTAAAAGTGACCTGTTGAAGGGTATATCACACATTTGAATCACCGGTCCCTTCCCTCTTTCCCACTGATGACACAAGTTTTCTTTTATTTGAAATGGGCGTCAAAAAGGTTTTTGAAGTTTTTAATTGTTTTTAAAGAGCATCGAATATTCGAAGGGGAGCAAAAATCATTTGTAGACCTTTATTTATGAAAGGCATCGAATTGCTTTACTGGAGAGTTTGTTTTTTTTATAAAAGGGCATCGAATTCCATATTCAAAGAGGTGCATGATTTATATGAAGAAGATTTATTCAAAAAGCATCAAATTAAATGTGAGGTTGATGCATATTTTATGTGGAGCACGCATAAGTCATATTTATGACTTAGTTTTTATTTTTGTTTTTAAACTGTCGGCCTTCTAAATGTCATATTTTTATGACATTAAATAAAGTTTTTTTGGAGCTATTTTTAGCCTTCCAAAATAAGGCAGATATGAATAAGATTTTAAGGAGATTTTTGAGGATTTTTTTTTAAAAAGCTTTGTTTCTATTTGGAACACATATTGATCTCACTCTATATCTCTAGATTTAAGGGGTTTATATTAGAATGTTTTTTTAAGACATTCTATTATATTGGAAATTATTTTGGAAGACATTCTTCTATATTGGAGAATTTTTGAAGACATTGTATTGATGGATTTTTGAAGACAATATAAATGTAGATTGGAGAATATTTATATTTGTAGAGAAGAAAATTGAAAGGTTTTTTTTTAATGAAGAGGAATATCAAAAGATCTTATGAAGATTGAAGATATTTTGCAGGAAGATAAATAAAATCATTGAAGAAGAGAAATTTACAGGGAAGATGAGAATTGAAGAAGATAACTTTGTTTTCAGAGAATGTGAAAGGGTTTTCAAATGCATATAATGGTTTTATAGGTACATTGACATAGTGTGTGAATTGAAGACATCTTTGAGAAGATACAGATGATTTTTGTATGTATGAGATCATGTTTTGCATGGGTAAATACAGAGAATGACAAGGTCATCAAATGTTTATTGAAAGAGTGAAAATTGAGCTGAGAGAGTTGATGTGAGGACCATAATGCAGAAATGATAATCTCCTTGTTGCAACATATTTTAGATTGAACCTTGAAGACAATGATGGTGTATTAGGTGAATTGTTATGTAGAGATAATCAGGTGAATGAATTAATGAATTGAATGGAAACAGAGTAAGCCTCTGATTTTGTTTATCTTTTCTAATGGTGATTGTGTTTGCCAGTGAGGCACAGTATGCTAGTGAGGCTTATAGGTTAGTGAGACCTTACATTTGTTAGTGAGACACATATTGTAGCCAGTGAGGCAAATCCAGCTAGTGAGGCTTTCATGGTCAGTGAGACCTATTTGTATGTATTAGAGGTTGGTGCTCCTTGAAGTTGGTGCTTCTAAACATTGTAACCAGTGAGGTTTTTACTTAAGCCAGTGAGGCAATTTTGAGTGGTTTTTTACCCCAGGAGGGTTTTCCACTCGTGAATCTTCTTGTGTTATAATCTCATGTCTTGGTGTCTTGCATAGCTTCATTTATCATATATGATTTATGTGATTGAACGTTTGATGATTGATTGTTCAAGTAATTAGTTCAATTTTTGATAAACCTCTTTGACAATTTTGAGAAAGTGAAAATATTTAGTTTTTGTATCAACACTGATTCACCCCCCTCTCATACAGGAACCTTGTAATGGATACCAAAATCATTTAGAATTCCATAATCATGTAGAAATGACTAGCAAAAGTAAATAACTTATCAAAAAACTAACTAAATACTAAGTCATTATTACTTACCCTATACTAAAGCCTTAGCTTCTAAGATGGAAGAAATAAACTCTTAGATTACTAGTCTTTGAGCCAAATTGTGAGATTACAACCATAGTGAACATAATAGAATGGAGCACAATATAATGAACATAGTAAATATACACATTTTAATAAGTAGAAGCTTGTTCCAACATGTTTTTGATGTTGATAAAAAGTAGGTTTTTGAAAGGGTTTGAACCATTTTACATAGAAGCAACCATCAGGCAAGAGGAACAAGTTTTGTGAGATATGGAACCACCAAAACTAACCAAAATAGAAGGAACAGAGAAAAAGAAGAGGAACAACGACAACACAATAGTAAGAGAGGAAAGAGATAAAATAACACCACTTATTTGAGGTTGCTTGCCATTCTTTATCCAAGAAATTAACTTGATCAATAAAGGATATTCCCAAGAGGTCCTCCTTGTTAACAATGGTGTTAGCTTTCTATTAATAGTCTTAGCTCTTGTTCTTTTGGTCGACCTCTCTAGCTTGGTCTCCCTTTTCCCTTTTTGGAGCTCATTTTGTAGTACATAGAGACTAGTAGCAAAAGTCTTTATAGTTTTTTTGTTGAAAGCCACCACTTGACTTAAATTTCCTCCTTGTTTTTTCTGCAAGGTGAGAAACTTTTTCTTTGAGTTCTCTCATCTATGAAAAGTGGCAAAGAAATTATTCACTTCCCACCATTTATGTCATCATCAACTTGGGATTTGAGTTGTTCCTTAACTTATTTGAAGAGCTCCATCTCAATCTCCTAAATTCTCTTCTTAGTGTTTAGATTCGACCATAAGAACCACTTCATAACATTATCCTAGAGACTAAGAATCTCCTATAGGTTGTCCATACGGCCTTTCAGGTTGGTGCAACAATGGAAATTTAGGGCTTGCTCATTATTAGGATGACAGGGAGGAACAATTTTTTCTTCTAGTCACATCATCTATGGATTTTTTGGGCTTAGACGTTGAACACTACTTCTTAGGCTTGTATCTTGGGTGCCTAGCCTTCTCCACAAAAGTTTAACAAGGGGATTAGAAGTCACAAAAAAGGGACTAGAGGAACTAGGAATGGGTCTAGTAGGAAGGACTTACTCCATGATTTTCTTTCTCTTATGAATTGGTTTAAGCTTGTTATGATCAAAGGGCATATGATGGATGGGGACTAGGGTTGAAATATTCTCCAACTAAGGATTAATGGGAGGCACCAATATTTTAGTCATAGGGGTATGTTTAGGGGGCATGGACCTGAATGTGAGGAAGATTGGGCTTGTCCAAGACCATAGCTTTGGGATGTAAGGGAGGGGGGAAGCAACAAAACCACCCTTAGGTTTAACATGGGAATAAGATTAGACTAGGTGGGAATCATCCTTAACTTTAGGTGGAACCATACCAAGATTGATAATCCTAGGAAAAAATAGGGGGTTAGGACTTTTAGCCTTCTTGAATCTATATATGCAATAGATTAGGCCTTGATGAAGGGGCACTTTAGATTTTTCAAGGAGCACATTTCTAGCGAACATGATAAGAAGAAAGGAAAACTCATTTTCTTCCTATGGTGGTGGTTAAGCATTAGAAAATGGTATGAGTATTCATTTGTACCTTCCCTCAAACGTAAAATATGTCATGAGAGTTTCCTCCACATCTGCCCATGGCTTGGGTTTAGGTCTTATCTTTTAAATCCATTCTAGAACCTTGATATATTTCTCCCTTCCATCAAAATGCCTCCATGTATTGGTGATCTTGAGTTTTAATAGTTTTCTATAGTTTCATTCCTTCCATTCATAACCCCGTATCCATGTTCATTTCTAATCAATGTAGAATAATGTCATCATCTCCTACATTATCTATTTGTAGAAAGAGAACACATGTTTTTATAAAATTTTACACATTTCTTAGAGTCCCTATACATTGAAGGAGGGCTAGTTCCATGGGTTGGCAAGTTGGTGGATGATCAGATTCAAAGGTAGTGACTATCTTCTTTCATCTTGTGCATGTCTATAATCTACACTCCTTGGTCCTAAAAAAAGCATAAAATTGATTAGAAAAATTAACCATTAACAAGAAAAAATATAGAAAGCAAAAAATTGTCAACTTATATTATTAAGGGTGGATGTTTTAAGTCTAAGATGTTACATATTTCAAATGAATTCATGGAATATTAAAGATAAAAAATCTATAAAAGGATCGAAATAAGACAAACTACTATTTGAACAATGGCATCAACAACATTCACTTTAACACAACCTAGTGGGAGTGGAATGTCATGACAAATTGCACGTTTGCCCATATTGACCATAGTACATTTTCCCACTAGGATGTCATTTGTATAGAGGTCCACATTGTCTCCAATGATAAAAGTGATTCCATCATCCTCTCCCCTCTCATCCTCCAGAATAGATAGTTGCAATAGAAGGATTGATATGTTAAATGATGATTACATTCAAAATTAAACATTCATTATAAAATTCATAATAAAGCATTAAAACACTACCAATCCAAAATACTAGCCAATATCATCCCCATCCCCACCTCTCTTGTTATTACCCTTTCCCATTTCGTTTGTTGCAATCTTTCCAATAAGATCAAAACTTAACTTCTAACAAGAAGGCACACATTCATCACCAAAGGTAACAATTTTCTTATTTTCTTTCCCAGTTTCAACCTTCTCATTCTACAAAAGGTGGAACAAGTTTCAAAAAAGTTAAAATTTAACCAAACATTTTATTTTGAAATTGCAGTTTATAATCATACATGTACTTGCAATTCCTTCTTCGTAATTTTTCTTTCATCAAAATTTCCCCTCTATTTTTCCAAAAGATAAGAGAGGAATGTTATCATCCCGTAGAAAAGATTATTTTCAACCAACTAAAATTAAGTACATAATAAACTTTTTGCTACAATGACAGCTACTAAATCATTCATCCATATTTTTGGAAACATATTGTATCTCTATTAATGTACATGACAAAACATACTTCAAAATTCTCAAATCAAAATCTTCTAGGTTATAAATGTGCCTGAACGTTCTTGTCCTCAAATTTTATTTCATCAAGAATTCTCATTTTTTTCTTAAAGCTCACAGAGGAATAGTATCATCCTACAAAAATATTTGAAACGTATAAGAAAGATGAATAATTTTTACCATAATTTCAAATATATGAAGAAAACATATCATTTTCTCTCACAAATGCTTTCTACCTCGATGCACCTTTCCATTTCCATGTTCACCCTCAACTTGTGATGGCATTGATTATGTTACACGGAATTTGTTAACATATAACCACGTTTAAAAAAAATAGGACCATCAGAAATTAGAATTACAAATTACTATTTCAGCAAGTTCCATTTTCTCCTTCACTTCTCTTAACCTTATCAATTTCTCCATTCTTTCCTCCTTTTCATTACTATCATAAGAGCACATTGTAGTATCAATCTCTTTCATCACATTGCTAGGAACTTGTTTAAAGTTCTCTTTTTCATACATTTTTCACATCCTTTTATATATACTTTTTCATTCTTTCACAAGAAATAGGCAGATGTTTTCCCATGTACTTTTAGCCATACTTTTGTGGCATAGAAAAAGGCATATTGTGTTTCATTTTTCTATGCATATTTAACTTTTGTGATTCCCAAAATTTCATCCCCCCAACTAGGCCACATGGACCATACTCCAAAAATATATCAATCTATTATTCACTCATTTAGCTCTATAATGAAGAGGGACTTGTACAAACAATTATGAAAAGTCCAAGGGGTTGAGCTTAATTGGTTAAAACATTGGGTTCTCATTGTGGAGACCCAAGTTCAAATCCCCATAGGGAAATCTAATGTGGAATTCTAAGTTGATTCTTGGTCTTCCATAGTTGGCTTCTAATGTGGATGTGGTTTCTAAATAAAAGGTGGATTTGTAAGTAGTGACTCTTGCTCTTCCATAGGTGATTTATAGTGTGTTTGCTTGTAAAGAGATTGTATTAGTCTCTACTAAATGCTTGCAAGAGATTGTATTGGTCTCATGTTGATTCTCATATGAGCAAAATATTTGTAAATGATATGCAATATTAAAAAACAATTATAAAATGAACATAAGGTATATAATTGAAAAGAAATACTAACTACACCATTTAAATATTGGTAAATAAAAATATAGTTACAATATTAATTTCACCTCCTCATCAATCAAATCAACCTCCTTATTCTCAAACTCCTCCTTCTCAACCTTCCCATCGTCATCCTCAGGCCATTCAATATCATACATTCAACAAAATATATGATATGAAAACTATTTTGTGCATTACATGATTGGTATTTACATATCGATAAATAAAATATCTACATTGACATGTTACAATGAAATAATAAATTCAAGTTGACATTTCATTATTGAATAATTTATTGCCTCGACATTCACTCTACTCTTGATTTGAGGTGAGTTCCTCCTTGCACCCTCTACTATGTCCTATTCATAAACATCATACTTCAAATTCAAAAGAAAATGAACAAAATGGTTAGAAATAGTCCAATGCATAGAGAAATATTGACATGCATAGGGAAATATTTAATTTACAAAGATTTAACATTTGAATGCATCTTCACATGACCATAACTTACATGCACATCTCTCACATGTGGTCATAAGCAATGTTGAGGACTAGTAAATGTATGATCCAAAATTTTAGCCCACTCTATGGAATCTCTGATAGTATCGTCCACTTTTTCTCTAAATCTATGCATTTTTTATGCACTCACAAAAAATATAACATACAGAACTAAGTGTATACAATTAAAAACATTAACTAATATTTTAAATTCTATATAGTTAATTACATCAATCAAAGATCTCATACTACTCAAAACATCCAACTATTCAACATACCACAACTCTTATGGAGTTTCCATAGGAATTTATAGTTTATTCATATATTTAACAATCATAGATTGTTTAGTAATGACAAGAAGCTTTATCATTCATACATGTATTTAACATTCCAAAGATCTTATAGAGTTTCAAGGTAATGTTTAAGATCAATATATGTTCAACAAGACAATATTTAGGCTTTCTAAACTCAAAAAGAATTCAAACATGTTCAAACCATCTCAAAAAACAAGTACTTGTAATCAATTAAACTATTGCATAATAAGCATTGACATATTAAAATATGCAATGACATACCAAACACAAAAACCAGTAATTGTATCTCTAGTACCAAATTTCAATTGCATTCAAAGTGTTGATGCATCTTGCACTGTGTACAACATAAGAAACAAATCAGTAACATCATAGCAGTGTGTTCTACTTGTGAGACATCCTAATTTTTGCCTAAAATTACATATTTAAAAATTAGAATATTGCATGATTTAAGCGTACAGGGGTTCCATCTAAGGGGGTTAGATTGAATGGAGTTAGATCAAACCCCCTTGGATAGAACCACCCTAGGATTAAGTCAAACACTTGGTGGAATGTCTTCTATACCTATCAAAATGCTAAAAAAAAAAGCAATGTCGCTTCACCTTTTAGGGGATCAAATGACGTCATTTCAAAATGTCATTTTACAAGTATGTAGTCCTTAGTGTTAAATTTTTGAAAATTATAACATGTATTATGTTTTTAATGTTATATTTTTTATTTTATAATGAATGCACCTCCATTATGAAAAAACAATGACCTCTAGTCAAGCCATGACAAAAAAATAAACAAACATTGTTAGAAAATCTTTTAAAAATGCACTATCCTCCACATAGATTTCCTTATTTCAATGAGAAAAAATAATTTAATTTCAATATTTATTATAAGAGAAATTTGCTATGGTAAAATATAGGTCATAAATTTTTTTTAGTACGAATTCAAAAATTAATAATAAATAAAACATTCAATAAAAAATTACTAAATAATATATATGCCCTAAAATTGGAGTCAATGATCTAATTCTAAGAAATCATTGAATGTTCTTACTCGTGAAAGTTATGCAATATGGAAAAATGTCACTCAATGAAAAATAATAGAAAAGTAAAAAAAATTGATTGAAAAGAAAATATAGAAATAACTCTTTAAAAAATTAAAATTACAATTTTAATCTACATAGAAAATTATACAACTTGTTAGTTTGCATCATCCTTAAATTCCTAGACCATTTGCTTGATATAATTGACACAAATTGAAAAATTGTTGAGAACTATTGATTTTGAGTATCCCACTAAGGCCAAAAAGTGGGACACACTATTGTGCTATCACCCAACTACTGGAATATATCATTTATTGACACAATGACAATGTTTTAAAAAACAATGTTAAGCCCACTATCAACCAATGGAAACATTGCTCGGTATGTCATAAATCATATCATAGGATGTTGGACCCATCTAATTCTCCTAGCTACTATCATTACTTCAATCTTGCTCCCCCATAAAGGATAGTCATACTCAATCAATGGCTCATCAACAGAGTCATTTTATTCTATTATTTTTTATTTATCTTCCTCATGCAAGAAACAATTATTGGGGCATTCATTTGTTATTTCCTTTACTTTGTCTTTCAAAAAGTTATTAGAACTGTTGGCAACTTGGCTAAGCATGATGTTTGATAGTGTTGTCATTGATGGAAACAAGAAAAGGAACAAGGTTGGAACAGAGATTTTGGTCCGGCAAAGGAAGACCTAAGGAATTTGGCTAAGTTTTGGAAGAATTCAGAGATAACAACAAGAAGACAACACTTTGATTAGTGTTGATCCGCAGTTGAAGATCTGGTTGTGTGGTTTTGGTAAGATGTCTATAGTCCTTAGATGATCTTAAATACAAAGTTTCAACTTTTGATCATCTCCGGAAGTATACCTTCAAGTTGTTTAAGTCTAACATGACAGGATACAGTACTAAACGAAGCAGAACACATATTTGTTTTGATCTACATTGCTCTAGTGTTGCATATTTTGTTATGCAGTTTTGAGGTGTTGTAAACACTTGTATGAAGTCTCTAAATCCAGAGTTGAAGAGTCTAAAGTCCACCGGAATGATAGTTTTGAGCTACTGAGTATCGTTACTTGGTTTGACATAGTTTGACTGTGATAGGGCATGTGTTCTGATGGTTTGCATTTTGCCGCAAGTTGATATCATTCTCTGTGGTTCTAAAGGTAAGCTTGCGGATGTATGAAGAGTCTTTGATGTGATTTTGAGTAGGTCTTGTGGTCCGCAGTGAAAGTTGTAGTCTGACAGATAGACTGAATCAGTAACAGTCTATGTTTGAGGCCGACATGATAGTTTGATTTGAGTGCGGTAAGTTCTATTGATTGGAACTTTATTCTAAGGGGTTCTATAGTTGGAGCCGACATATGAGAATGTGATTTAGGCGTGGTTTGGGTCCGCTAATTTTGGTGACTGGATTTGGCTGACAAGCCACTCAAGGCATGAATACACGTCTCATCTTTATAGGCCGACCTAATGTGAAGATTCCAAGTGTTGCAGATATATATATATATATATATATATATATACATGTGTGAGATCCAATTCGATGTTTAGATGATGGAAGTACGAATATGAAAGTGTGTGTGTGTGTGTGACATGCGAAAGATTGTGATTTTGTGAAGGTGACAAGTGCAGAAGAGGAGAGATCCTATTTTTATGTAAGAATATAGTAGTCTAGCAGAGCAATTGAAGATGAAGATTTTTGAGTCAATTTTCTGAGCATCATTGGAACTGTAATCATGCATTTGTAGATGCAATTCCAATAGTTCATTTTGGCAATGAGCCACCCCTTGGCAGTGAGCATTTTGGGTAGTGAGCCCTAAGATAGTGAGCCTCTTTGTAATTCGATATTGTTACTACATAATATATTGTGAGCTAACACTCACTGTGGTTTTTCCCTTTTTGGGTTTTCCATGTAAAAATAATGGTGTTCATGTGTCATACCTTGTGGATTTTCATGCTATCTTTAATTTGCTTTAATATTGTTGAATGGGCAAATGAATTAATGATTTGATGAGTGTATGGTTTAAAAGGATATTGATTCACCCCCTCTCAGTACTCCGGGTGTTCAACAAGAACTTTCAACTATTTTTCCTTCTCTTTATTCGATGATAGACTAGTTGAGGCCTGCACATTCTTTCTCTTTTGTATTGTCGCCTTTATAGGCCTCCTACAAGGAACTCTCTTTTGTTCAAGAATTTTTTGAACCATTACCAAAAATTTCAACTTCCGGGGGGTTGAACCCGTATTGGATTTCTTTTGTGTGCCTAAAGCACCAGAACCTTGTTGTCGACTACTCATCTCAACTGCAAGAAAATTTCTCGACATTACAATACAATTGTGGGTTCCAAATTCATTTTCAAGTCATTCAACCTCTTACAATAAACAAAACTCATGAAATAAAAACAAGTTTATGCACATGAATTGGTTGAAAAGCACATTGTAGGAAAAAGTGCATGTTGGAAAACACAATTCCAACACATTGTGTTTTTCAACCTACACAAGTTTTTTCATATACTCTTATAAGTTTATCATAAAGAGAATATAAGTTGGCAGGTATTGTTTATCATGCTAACTTTAAAAATTACTAGCTTCATCTGAGGAAAAAAGTGCAAGCTGAAAAACACATAAAGACAATAACAAAGCTTCCAAAAATTGGAAAGATTGTACTTGAGGAGAAATAAGATAGAAGGAAACATTTCAAATGATATTAGACAATTGAAAAGTTTGGGATATATTGAGCATGTATAATTAAAAAATATAATTATCAGAAGCCATAAATGGTTGTCCAAGACACATGATACTACACTAAATTGTAAACATAAGAGATAAAGCTATTTAAGATCTACTATTGTTTCAAGTTTTTGATATCATGGAAATGCATGTACTACTTCTTTGTTGATTAGTTTCTATAATAATGTTAAAGATTCAGTTCAATATAAAGATTTGTTAACAAGGAAGTCGAGATTAAATTAATTATATGTAAAGTTATGATATTTCAATAGATTGTGTTAAAAATAACTTGAAAATTTCTCTTTACCAGATGAGATTATAATTTGATTAAGGTAATATAATTTATTTTCTCCTCTCAATGTAGAGTATTTAGATTGCAAATGGTTGTTAAGTTTTTTAATCTATTAGACCTAATATAATCTCATTGAAATCAATGATGAAGTATGAGATAGAGTAAATATTTTAATTGCATTTGAGGCAAAACTAAGGTCTAAGAGTATAATGTAAATGTAATATGTGCTATTGTTTCTCTTTACTAATCTTAAAAAGTACTAGCTTCATTTGAGAAAAAAAAGTGCAAGTTGAAAAAATAATTAGGTTTATCCTAAAGACAATAACAAAGCTTCCAAAAAATTACAAAATTTGTACTTGAGGGGAAATAGATTAGGAGGAAACATTTCAAATAATATTGGTGAGACGATTTATTTGAAAATTAATAGGTTTATTTGATAGATTTTTTGCATAGATGTCAATGTCATTACTCAAGTATTGATAAAATCAAGTACATTCAAGAACTGTATATCAACAAAACTAATGATCCAAGGACAATGCTATGACCTAAAAACCACCCAACAAGTCTTGGATTGCATATGCCTACATTAGTACATTTGTATAACTAAGGATGTACTCATGATGTAGCATTAACAATTGTAGCAAACAAAAATTCCAATATTGAATTCCTCACATTGGGGACACTGAAGAAATGTAAGGCAACCTTTCTAATGAACAAACAAGTTCATGACAAAAAATAAACTTGTGGATTCCTTACACCAACTTCAAGGGATTTTACGTACTTGGTTAGAGACATAGACAATAGGGTAGAAACATGAGGTATTATGAAATATCACTTCTTGTTCTAAAATATAGAGTTGCAATACAATAGCAAGAAAATCTCAAAAATAGTTGAAATTCACAATGATTTGGTTACAACACAATAATTGAACACCTAGTATTTTAAAATATGTACAACTTCGTATGTGCAAATGGAAATAGCCTCTACAATTCCATTCCTACAAGATCAACAAGAAAATATTCCATACAAAATGGCTATAGGCTTTATGTTCATGCATTAACTTCATCATAGATGGTTAAATAATCCTTATCATTTTTAGTCTTTAATTATATTACAATTTGTTTGGATGTAATCTAGGATTCAATTATAACCCATCATGGGAAAAGCAACCAAATCATTATGAATTTCACCCAAACCTAACACTCCCTCATACTAGGAATTATTCTCACAATGCAATCTATTGTATTTGAACTATATATGAGCAACGAAGATTGGATTTTTTTTAAAATAAGAAAATAGTTGAGTTGGTTTGGGGCAAGAAGGCCACTCACATGTTACCTAAACTTGAGGGCCTTAGCATGTTGTATTTTGGCATTAGAATAATTACTTGTTTGTACATTACTATTTTGCATCTTGGTCTGAGAATTCTTAGCTTCTTCATGAGCTACATCATGTTCTACTCAGTTTTTACCAAAAATAAACAAAATACTAAATTTGTGTTCAAGCAGTTGAAGGTGTGTATTAGGAATATATATTGAGTAAGGTTTCATTTTTTAAGTGATTTAAGTACTTTTAAAATAATTTTAATGTCAACAAATAGAAAATCTACTCCAAAGCATAAAAATAATTCGTCGTTTTCATTCATATTCCAACTTTAATGAACTCAGTGCAAACATTAGTAATTTTAGTAAAAATTTGAAATCAAGGCAAGGAAGGTTCAGAATGGTGTATAGAGGATTTTTTATGGATTAGTTTCATTGAAGCGCATATTTATAGGGTCAAAGCATGGGGGTAGGAGTATTTTGGGAATAGAAATGAAAGCCTCCTAAAATATTCAAAATAGGGCTTCCATAATCAAAACCCTAAACTTCAATGATTAGAAACATTCACCAACCATGCATTTTCATAATGAATAAACACCTCAAGCTTGAAGGATATGAACCTATAGTTAAGGGTTCATATATGGCCTAGAGATGACAATTGCTAACTAGAATAGGCTCGAGTGAATGAAGGCTCAACACATTTAACAATGATGTTCGACCTTTTAACGCACCTATTCACAGAGGGGAGCAACCAAATGGTTATTACATTCCTACAAAGCCCTACATAAAACCAAACACAAAATGGTTAATTTTAATGTTGAACAGATGTAAATATACCACAAAATCCACTTCTACAACATATGAGGAATTATACTTCTACTTCCCTATGCAATGGTAAATTATGAGTGCACTGGAAATGACAACTTGCAAGTTTTTAGCAAATACTATATTTCTTCAAAACAAAATGAATGAATTGGCTATTTTTTTTAAATTTTATCTCAATAAAAGAAATGTCGAGATGGGTAACGTCACTACTAGAAGGGATGGAAAACATGGAATTGGCTACTTTTTCGCAAACTCGCTTCCTATAATAAGTGGGGTTTGTCATATGGTCATGTGGTTATGGACACAAAATATATCATTTTAATGATGGTATATGATGGAATGGTATGTTAGAGAGTCCAATTTGTATGGAGAATACCCAATGGCCAAAATTATTAAGCCCCACCAAAAAAACACCAAACAACTTAACCTATCTAAGAATAAATAGGGAAACTAGTCCATAAGAATGTTAATTGGAAGAAAATTAATGACCAAGATAAGGTGGCATTCCAACTAAGTACAAGGATAGGAGAATGAACCTAACCAAGCATTTTGAAGACAATATGTACCATTCATCCATCCATAGATCTCCAGCACATGATTAGAAGGCGGGAATGTTATAAATACTAAAGGAAATAAGTGTAAAGGGAGCGATGATTATGATGTGTTAGATTTAAGAAATTTAAGCAAAATTTAAGGGGTTGAGTTCAGTTGGTTAAATTTTTGAGTTCTCGTTGTGGAGACTTAAGTTCAAATCTCTAAAATGACATCTTGTATGGGAACTTAAGGGGTAACTCTTAGACTTCTTCAATTGGATTCTAGTGTTGATATATGTGTTATTAACTCATGTTAGTGTTCTATAAGACCTAATGAACATCTTATTGGACTTCCTTAGTTGGCTTCTAGTGTTGATCTAATCTAAGGGGCGACTCTTGAATTCTTTAGTTGGCTTCTAGTGTTAACATACATGTTTATAGGAGCTAAATCAACATCCTATATGGTAATCTAAGATGTGACTCTTGGACCTCCTTGGTTGGCTTCAAGTGTTGATATATATGTTCTTATCTAATGCTATTTATCTATAGGAGCTAAATCTTCATCTCATTTGTACTCATTCTAAGTGTGTTCTGCAAAAATTGCCTATGCACAAAATCTTGTAATAATGATTAATCACGACTAATATAATGAATTCCTTTGCTCCAATGTCTGTTACATTTGTTCAAATGTGTATTGCCAATTTTATGTGAATGAATGCATCTAGTAATCTTTTAAGATGGTTAATAACATCAATGCTACAAATCTATGCATACAATCATTACCAATTCTAATACATTTGGGTGATACTTTCATCCCTACATGCATTAGAGATAAAAACTAATGGGGGATCACAAGGAATTGTTGCGCCTCAAGTGATCCTCAAGTTCTTTTGGGTGTGAATGACGTGTTGTGTAGTGTCTCCTTTGTTGGTTGGTTGTTGATCTACATAAATCCAAGGGAACAACCACTAGTAACTAGCTCACACCCTACAAAAATATAATCAACCATGTTAAAATCAAATATTACATCCCTATTAAGCTAAAAGAAAAATATGGACCAATTTTCAAATTACTAATAAGAGGTAGTTGATGTAGTACAAAGACTAAAGACTTCGTAAATCCCAATTTGACTAATCAAGACTATTTTTTAAACATTGTGAGTTTCACAAGCAAGATGAATGTAAAGCTAAAATTAGGATGAATGCTCATGAAATACATAATGAAACTAATTGTTGGACTAACCCAAAAACTCGTAAAGGTGAACGAAATTGTAAAAGTTACAATACTAACGAAATTGAAGATAAACCTTATTTTATTATCACTTGCCTTATCATCAATAACATGAAAAGTAATTTTACCTAATTTTGTAGTGTAGATAATGTTTAAAAACTTCTACTTAACAAGAATCAAAACTAGGTTACCTTTATTACCACCTTGTTCAACTATAAAATGATATTATAAAGAATTTAGTCTCATTTATATTTCATCTATTAAGAATCGTTAATCTTAATAAAATACAGTTGTCTTAAATATCCTTTATAATAAGTTTAGTTTGATTTTATGGCATGGATACCCATAGATTTGTAATGACTTTCTTCATACCATATACAATTAACTTACACATGATTATTGAATATTTGAAGTTTTAGGCTTTAGATGATAAATATTTAAATGTAGTTAAAGATGATGATTGTACAACCTTTTAAGTATCATTTTTTATACAATTTTATATCTTTGACTTAATTTTACAAAGCCGAGGAACTTGGCTAACTCTTCTAAGAAAGTGAAGAAAGGAAATCTAAGTAGTCAAGGTAGTTTAAAATAGATGGGAGGCAAACTTCACTTGAGTTTTGCTTCATAAGAAGCCACATATTGAAGTAGAGGCACAAATCAAAGAAAAAACCCAAATATGGTGCATAGAAATTATAAGAACATGTCCTCTAGCTTAACCACTATAAGATCTTTTTATCCCTCAACCTCCTTATCATAGAAATAACCTAAAGTCATTAAGGTTCACAATCCATCAATCAAGGTGCTAATAGATATTAAAAATACTATACCACTACACTCTACCTTTGTTTTTTATTATGATAAGCAGCTTACTAGGGCCGAACCCTTAACAACCAAGGCCTCAAGGGCAGAAAAGAAGGGCACAACAGAACAACAACAACCAAGCTAAAAGAAACCAACAACCCAAAATGGCAACCCAAACAGTGCATTAGACGCACACTGACAACAGAAAAACTAGACAGGGGATCTAAACAATAGCAGAACCTAAACAAGCAAACCTAACACCCTTAGCCCTAGGGCACCGCTCCCCAAAAAATTTGGGGAGCCCTTTCTTTCTACGTTGAACCACAATCCAGGAAACCTCTGAGTCAAAGTCCACAAAGCAAGGCAAGGGGGGATCCTCCCAAACAGCAATAGCCAAGGAGGGTGTCAATGAGGTCGACCCAGAAGAAGGCACAACCAAATTAGTGACCGGAGAAGAGGAAGAAGTAGCGTGACCCGAAGCCTCCATGCGCAGAACCACCAAGTCTGAATTAGGAAAGACCAAAGGAAGAACAGAAACTGGAGCAGTATTAATCTGACTTGGTGCAAAAGGGGTGGACGTGGGAGCCGAAAGAGGATCGAAAGAATCCAACAAAGTCATGGGGTTTGCAGTAGCCGCCACCACCCCTACTGGAACAATCTCAAGAGGGAGCTCATTCTCCTGAGAGGAATCATCCCCACTGGACGAACCATCCTCCTGGGAAGCACTAATAGTCAAGTGATCCACAAGAGCATCCTTCCACCAAGTTGCAACGCTTTTGCGGCTTGATAGAGGACAACGAACAGCCATATGACCAATAGTGAAACAATGCCGACATTTGAAGGGGATACCCTCATAGTCCAACAGTTGTTTCCAAGGCTGCTCCCCAACCATCAAAACAACATCTCCAAAAAGGGGTTTGGAGATGTCAATATCTACCAAAATTTGGGCAATCGTGGAGTGACCCATGAAAGAGGTAGTAGCATCAACTTTCAGAAAACGACCGATGGCATTGCCAATGCCCTCATAGCAAGAATCCTCCCAAAAATGGAGGGGGAGGTTCGAGAGATGCACCCAAATCGGCTTGATATTAAGCAGCACAGTAAGGATTGAAAGTAAGAGTCTAGGGTTTAATGGAAAGGGAATGTTCCCCCCACATCCAAACCCTACCATCAAGCACTAAATCTTGCTGCTCGGAAGAAGCAAAAGTCATGATGAAAAATCCTCGTGCACTAGGAAAAAGCTTAATCTTACCAGCGACCAATAGCTTCCAAGAGTCCATGACCCAATCGTGAAGGTCAAGCAAAGGGCCATAATCCATTGAACCTACAGATAACGCATGTATTGCGGTAAAACTCGTCATTTTCTATGACCTCAGGGAAACACACCACAACAAGGGAAGAATGAGCACAGGGGATAGGCTAGACCCCCCACCCCCCCTGAAGCACCATGAGCACCCGAACCGGCCACTGCCGCAAAAGACCGCCGAGGGCCACCAGGAGCACGCTGCCCTAGAGCAGACACACTAGCCCCTGCATCAGCCTGCAAACATTGCAAACTAGTATTCGCGTTTTCCTTAGGAACACCATCCCGATCAGAGGGAACACTCACCCCCACTTGCACATTGTTCACAGCTATTTTTACTACGTTCTCTGAAGACCCTTCTCGACCAACAGGAGCTCCAACAGAAGCTCAATCCCCCCAAAACAGAGGACTTAACAACAGGAACATTTGCTGAATCCACGCACAGGCCAACGAACCCAGGGCCAACAGACAAGTTCAAAATCTCGCTCTCGTCCCTGCTCTTGTCCATTTCAAATTTCGTTAACTTAACAACTACATATTCACCCTCTACCTTTGTTGTTTAGCTTGTATAATTCTTTATAATTCCTTTTATTTGTGTTACTTTCATTATAATTTTATTTACCTAAACCTTAAATATGGATAAGAAAACTTTGTTTAATTTAAATGTGAGAAAGTGTAGCCAATCATTTTTCCTAACTAGACCTTAAATGTGGTTAAGGATTTACTTTTCAATTTCATTATTATGAAGTGCATCTGAAATTCAAGTGTATGGTTTTGTGATTAATGCTACATTCTAAGAAATTAACAATCAAAAGCCTAACTATGTATCTGTTTTTCAACATATTTATATATTGTAACTATTGAATTATTAGCATAATGAAGTCCTGATCCAACTCAAAGGAGATGGACACTAGAATATTTCACTTTCACAAATATTACACATAAAAATTTGATAGAAATACATGTGTTGATAGGTATACCCATGTATTATTGAGAGTGTACATCTCCAACCAATGATTCCTCGAAAAAACATAAATGTAATATAAGTGACAATTGTTATACCCATATATTCTTAGAGTATGCAATATGTACTACTTGAATCCACTCCCCGCTTTGTAATTATTAGCCATAATTACAGCTATACCTTGTATCACTCTCTAGGTAAAAACATTTACTCAAATTGTAAATTACTAGCCTTAATTATAACTACACCTTATATTGCTATTAGGCAAAACATTGATTCCAATTGTATTGAGCATATGAAATGCTAATCTTGTCTTCCACTCATCATAATTGGAATGCAACAATTGTAAAAGTAGCTAAACCCTAGATATCAAATTATGAAAAAAAAGACATTTTTTCGCAATTAGTCATAAATAACAATCTCCATTCATTGACTGCACTTTTGACTTTTCAAATATTAGTCATAAGCACAACTATATCGATTATAGCTATCTAGATAGAACATTCATTCAAATTGTGAATTATCACTTAATTACAAATACGAATTTTTTTAAAGACAAAACATTGATTCAAATTGATGTCACATCCTTTCACAACATCATAATTTCGTACGATCTTATAACATGATACTATATCTTACAACATATATCCATATAAACCAAATAATACCTATCATATTACTATCTTAAGACATATATCCATGTATACCAAGCAACATGAAACCATCACAATTCAAAGTGAGAATACCTACGATGGAGATAACTTCTATAAACCATTACTAAAACTAGAAACATCAAAATGATTACATAACAACTTAAATAAATTCTAATTATTATTACAAAGTTAGAAACTTTAATCCCAATCTTTCCCTCAAAAATTGTTTCAACCTTACCTAATTATAAACTCACCAAATATGTTAATATTTTGTTTGATGACAACAATAAAACAACAAATCTCCAAATGGCTCTAAAGGAGACTCAACCCAACATCTACTAACTCAACCATATTGTCATTGTTGTGCAATTGAAATAATTTAAATACATTTTACTTATTAAAAAAATACTTGATATAAAACAATAACATATGAGGCAAAAAAATTATTTTTTAACAAAACATGCTTGAATCACAAAAATGTAGCACTACCCATGACTAAAGTGGAAAATAGTTCTTTGGAGATTAGTGGCCTACGCCTTATGCTTCATAACCTCATTATAATTACAAGGCAGCCCTCCATATCTTGGTCTTTAGCAAGTAGAAGTTGCAATCATACTTTCATCACCTCATAAGGTTGTTACAAACTTGAGGAACTACAATACCGATTATACTAATTATACTCAATAATCATTGTGCAATACTCTTTATTTCCAAAGGATAACGTAACCCCACCGCATAGAAAAATTAATTGGCTACAACTAGGAATTTGAGATTGTTTTCTCTTATATTAACGTTGTGATTCTGAAAGTTATGTTTTACACCGATCTCTCAACTAAAGAGAGACTTTGTTGTGAGCAAAAGGATGAACACTTCAACATCCTAGAGTTCATAAAATCCTTTCATAGTTGAGTATAGGTGTGACTTCATTTCATTGATTATATCTTTATTTTAAGGAGAGATGATTGAGTGAGATAGTGAAAGCAAGTTGACACTCCGAAGAAGTTTGCCTAAAAGAAATGAAGTATGAAAAGAGTTGCCAACCTATTGATAGATTGAAGACCTTATGCACTTAAACTATGAGCAAATTGTATGCACTCAACAAATTTGGAGTAAGTTGTAAGAAAGCATATGTTAAGTCCTATAAGGCACCAAACCTCTTATGCCTACAATAAATAAAAACATGATTTAAAAATCAAGGCAAAAAAAATTAATAGATCAACTACAAATTCTAACACAATTGAAGAAATAAATGTTATCACAAAGTATTAAGAATCACTAAGAACAATTGCTACAACCTCAAACAAAATAGTTTGCTTGAGCATTGGCATGTATCGGAGAAAATTGAAAGTGTCTATTTGCATTATAACAACCTTATCCATAAAGTAAAGATAAATAAACAATTTAGGTTTCCAAATTGTCACCAAACAAAACACCAATTTAATCAAAGCTTAAGAGTAGAGCTAAGAGTTAAAATCAATCTAACCCACCTAAATATTCTAAGTTTTTAAAACTAATAAGCACCTAACATAGTATTAACATAATGTGACTACTATTGTACCGAAAATAAATGTTTTTAACTACAATTTACTTAGTACAAATAATTAAACAATAATAAAAGATTAGGATTTAAAGTTGGGACTAATAGTTAAAATTACTAAAATTAAATACAAAATTAAAATAAATTAAATGTAATATTTAGCTCAAAATCCAATGATGGAGACTTGTGATAGAAGTCAAAAGGTGATTCACCAATATTTTATAATTCTAGGATTGACTCGGACAAAGATCTTTGATTTTGTAAAGTGGCAATTTGTTGCTTTTGATCACCTATGCAACTACAAACTTATCTCCACAAGTATAGATTTGAACTTACACATGAATTTGAACCTAAAACTTGTTGATCTAATATGGCAAAATGTGCACTATTAGAATTCACTCACCCCGATTTCTAATTGCTTAATGTGCACAATTACTAACAATGTTTAGGAACACCTTTGGAAATCTATTGAATTGTGAGGGCCAATTAAACCCCTAATTGGACCAGCTTTATGGCTTTGTACAAAACATCGATGACAAGCAAGTATGCAATAGAGACTTGGGATGATGTGCTCTAATAAATGCTACCACAATGCTCTTATAAATGTTCCATCAATAAACCCTAGCATGCTCTTGACATGGTAGTCCTTTAATGATTTTTGAATGAGTGAATGAATGTCTTTAAATACAACCACCAAGTACACAAATCAACAAGACATCTGTTAAGTCAGCTCACAATGACTAGCGAAGTGACCAATAATATGTAAATTTGAATTTTAAATTCTAAAAGTTGGGGAATCAAATCCACAACTATAGAAGTGACCTAAGTCAAATATGTACCTGCAGATTTGATCTTGGGTGATGAATGAGTTTAGGGGTTAAGAATAAATCTCCAATCCTCATGAATGAGTCTAGAGATCAAGAATAAATCTCCGGGAATCAATTATAACAAAAAACGGAATATGTGATGTCATGAACCAAACTTACGCATAAACATACTTGTAAACTAATTATTACACACTCTTTAAACAAAATGAGCCCAAAATATTAGAAAACAAAGCATAAGTATGCAATTTTCACTGTTACAATTATTAACGCATTGAGTGTGATTACTCTTAGCAAGCTGCTTCATAAAACATAGATGAACCAAGTTGTCACTATTTAAGCAATCGAGGCTGGCAATGATTTGCAAAATGGTCTACAATGTAATCCATGATGGCAGCATTGCACATATATCTAACAAGTATGGGAAATATAATATTAAACATATTTCTTAATATTTAATAAGCCTCTATATTCAACATAAAAACCAAATGCAGCCCCAACTTCATATATTTGATTCTCTTAAGAGGTTCCATTGTCCTCTATATATATACCAGTGTAATATTTTAGCATTCAAGTATGAGCTTTAAAGAAAAGAACCTCGTTGCCAAGAGACGAGCATAAATCAGAGAAATTTTTTTTGTGACGGTAAAAACAAAAAATATTTGTATAATATTTAATTTTTTCTTTTTAAAATTATACAATGGATATGTAATTTTAAAGAATGTTAAATATTTAAATGTTTTAAAATAAAATAAATAATATTTTAAAATATTAAAATAAATATCAATAAAAATATAATTAATAAAAGTAAGATAAATTATATTAGTATTTGATATCCTTTTATGAAAAAAAAAGTTATGCGCAAGTGAAACGAAAATGTTTGAGGGCTCTCCTGGCGCGGCTTGTGAGGTAGATCGGCTCCTTTGGATGCGCGTGGGGATGGATGTGGGAAAAATGGCATTGGGCAGGCTCCAACGAACGGCAATTCCAAGCGCTTCCTTGGTTCGAAGCGTGGTGGTCACACAACTACGTCGGGTGGGACGGAAAAGGTACGCCCTTCACTCTGGGGCGTCTCAGGAACCGGCGCCATCTTCTCCTCCTGCCCCTCAGACTAGCGACGTGCTGGCTGCTAACAATGCAGGGGCTTCTTCTAGCGCCGTGCCCTTTGGCTCTATTGAAGGGTGCAAAATAGGGCTAACCCGTTTCATGTTCGGATTTTTGCCGTAAGCATGTTACGCCGGTAAACCCTAATCCGCCTTGCCCTACGGTTCCCCCTGTTCCCCCCCCCCTCCACCGAAAATGGATAGTGGCTCTCAATTTGGCAGCGATTGTTTCTCTTTTGGGGATTCTGTCATCTCCTTTTCCGATGAGCCTACGGATTTTAGCATTTTTGACGGATGTATTACAACCATCGCTGAGGACTATGGTAACCGCTCGATGGTGTTGCGATGTTTGCACAGGCGTCCTTTAGTTTCTTCCGTTCTTGATTGGATCAAATGCTCCTGGTGTAATCTATCTCTCCCTATTGTTGAATCTTTGGACTTCAGTTTTTTCCTTATTACCTTTTGTTCTGTGGAGGACTGTAGATTTGTTTTGTAGAAAGGGCCTTGGCTTTTTCCGTAACTCTGGCCTCTTTATTTCTCCTTGGTCGCTTTTCTTTGATCCAGAAACAATGAAGATTACCCTATCAGGCTTTACAATTTGCCCCTGGTTCTGCGCAATGCGAATCTGCTTAGCAATATGATCAACTAGATGGGGTCTTTTGTCAAGCTTGATTTAGACTTGGTGGCTTCGGATCGCAGATTCTATAAGGTTTGTGCAATGGTGGATATTTCTAAACCCCTCTCTCATTCTATCCAGATCCACTCTTCTCATGGTGTTTGGACTCAATTTTTAAACTATGAGGGATTACCTTTCCGCTACTTCCGCTGCAATAAGCTTGGTCACAGAATTGAAGCTTGTTCCCTACAACGCTTAGCCGTGGTGAGGAATGTTTGCTTGAAGAAGTGGGTCAAAAAGGGTGGTGCTCCAAATATAGATTTCATTTGGAGGAATCATGGCAAGTTCTTAGAACCTCCCCAGGAGCCAAGGCTGGTTTTGGATCAGATGGCGGATCCCTTTTCTCTTTCAATTGTCCCTGTCCATGAGAGCCCTCCTAATTCTCCCTTTGGGACGGAGGAGGATGGCTCTGATTCTGACGGCACTTTCCCTTTCATGGAGGAGTTGGAAGAGCAAATTCATTATTGTTATGATGATTTTTCTTTGGACCAGCCTTGGAAATTGGGATTTCATAGCATTTCAGCAGCAAATTAAAACCTGATTGTGGTTCAAAACGTAAGGTTGGGTGGAAGTCTGAAGCTGAAAAGCTTCACATTGAAGGTTCAAAAGTGGTGGAAGCTGGCTCTCAACGGACCTTGGATGCGCTTCTCTTTCGAAACACTCGAAGGGCGTAGTCTTCTTTGGTCTTGAGCATTACCTTCTCTTCTTGAGTGTTTATGCATCATTTCTGAGAACTTGTTTCAGCTCTTTTTTCTTCTGTAGCCCCCCCTTTAGTTTTCCTCTTTCTTCTTTTGTTCTTCTAGAGGTTTATGTAGCTCTCAACTTCTTCTTTGCTGCGTGGTAGATATTTGTAATTTTTCTTTTACTATTTTAATAAAATCCCTCTTATGAAGCAAAAAATAATTATATTAGTATTTGATAATCATCATAATATAAAAAAAATATTTTAACTATAATTATTTAGAGATGGATAAAAAGATTAGGAAGAGAATGTTACTATTTTAAAAATATGATATAGAGATCTTCATCTTAAGCTTTCTTATTATTATTGATGTATTACTTTTGAGATTTGATGAGAAATTTTTCTACTATAAAAAAATTGAAGTTTTAATGTAAAAAATAGAAAATTGAGTCTGTTAATGTATTTCCACAATTCTTTTAGCTTTTATGAGTGTATTTCCTTATTTCTTTTAGTTTTTATGATGTTCTATTTGGATTCAATTACATAGTTTCCAAGTCAAACTCATTGACCCATATTTCATTAGTAGTGGCTCACATGAACCCATCTCTCATGAGCATGAATGGTTCAATTAGAACTCATTGCATCTAGGTGATGCTAACAAGGGTGAATCACCAGAGCTCCCTAGGAGGTCACCCATCACATCGATGCAATGAGTGCTAAGTGGACCATTCGTGTGTGGCCACCTGAGAAGTCCTAGTGCTTCACCTCTATGAGCATCACCAAAATGCAATGATTGCAAAGTGGACTATTGGTGGGTGGCCTCCCAAGAAGTCCCTATGCTTCACCCTATGGGCATCACCTAGATGCAATGAGTGCTAGGTGTACCATTGGTGGGTGACCTTTTGGGAAGTCTCAGTGCTTCACATTTGTGAGCATCACCTAGATGCAATGAGCGCTAAGTGGACCATTCATGCTCATGAGAGATGGATTTGTGTGAACCACTAATCATAAAATATAGGTCAATGAGTTTGACTCAAAAACTATATGGTTGAAACCTGATAAAAAATCTTAACGTGTGATAACGTTGAAAGAAAATAGCTCCTGGTCTTTTAGCTTTTGTCAACCACATCACCTAGTGTAATTTATATGATATACTAGTGAAACCTCTATAAATAAGTTTCCCAATTTTCAGTGGATGATTTTAAGAAACATACTCATGTCTGCAAACGTCCCTATATCAGTCTCCGAGATGGAGATACATTTTTGGTACATGAAACAAGTACCAAAGATCAGGGTACAAGTCTCCTAGTAACTATAGAAAAAATAAATACTCTTTTATTAAAGAAGAGAGCAGTAGAACTTTGTTAACAAAGAACGATATTCGTATAACTAGAAATTATCAACGAGTTATAAACCATTTTGGACATATTACATGCTAGTACTGTCAGACACGCATTACATTAGATAGACCTGTATACTTGCTGGTCTGAAATCAGTGCCATTTTACTATATGAATACCTGCACAGCTTTCGTCAATTCTGAATGCATCAGGTGTAATGAAAATGAATATCGTTAAATAGATGAGTATGAGAGTGTAAATAGAGTAAAATACTGGAACGGTTCATTTATGTCTCAGGGTCTTGCCATAAATGCTAAACATGCCTTGGCATCTTCTAATGTTGGTCAACTGGTCCTGGATATTTAATGTGCTTGGATCTCATTCCCCACAAAAATTCTAGTTGTGCTATCAATGGAATGCTCATCTTCCATCGTGCAAGTCAAAAAAGGGGCATAACTAGAGATATGGCATGAAATTCAAGTTATCAGATGCAATGCACTATAATTAAGAATGCATGTCACTTCTAAACAGATTCTTCTGCAAATAAATGATTCATACTTGGAATAAGTGAAACATATTTTGCAGTCACATGACCA
This sequence comes from Cunninghamia lanceolata, assembly GCA_027924645.1. Lineage (NCBI taxonomy): Eukaryota > Viridiplantae > Streptophyta > Pinopsida > Cupressales > Cupressaceae > Cunninghamia > Cunninghamia lanceolata. Next base: position 693,897 of record BSBN01000910.1, on the reverse strand, counting down.
TGTTGAAGTTGCCACTAAACATCGAGGCTATCACGGCTGATTTTGGATGCAGAGCTTATAATGAGATCTCTCCGTGGCTCCACCTGGTAAAATGAAAACAGGTTAGTATGACCAAAATTTTGCTCTTACTGGTTTGTATAAATGGCCCGCCTCTTGAGAATGCCAGCACATAGTTAATGTACAATAGTCTTGGCATATAAATACATATATGGTGAAATGCTTACTCCCTTTTCAAATTTGTATTGCCTTAATAGTAAATACTGATCTTTCTAGTAAACTTAATAGTGGTGGGACACAAATTTATGATAAGTTACCTGATTTCCCATCAACAAAGAGAAAACTAAGTTTGCCTCGACAGCATCTTCAACTGTTAATTGTTTTAGTTTTCTTGTTGCAGGATCCATGGTTGTCTCCCATAATTGTAAAGGCATCATCTCTCCTAAGCCTGTTCGCATCAACAATCAAAATAATTTCACAAGTTTCCCATTATGTGAAAAACTGATGCTAAACCAAACCTACTTACTCTGGTATAAGAATACCAAGATCAAAACTAATTACATTTGATTTCTTAAACAATTACACACATAGAACAAATGAAAATTTGTGATTCTAAACCAGTTAGGATACCTTTGAAACGCTGCATTGTATGTGATGCATTTGATGGAAAAGTCTTCTGCAACTTCTTTAATTCATCATCATCAAAACAATAATAAGCTCGGTTACCCCTCTCCACCTACAAGATTCAAAACTTCTTATCAGAATTTATAGTGACGTATTCCAGACAAAAACTACCAGATAATAAACATGTTCTGAAAGAATTTGAAGTAAAAACCTTGTACAGTGGAGGAACTCCCACATATATACACCCTTCCTCGAAAAGAGATTTCTACAAGATAAGATTCAGAGAAAAAGACCAACAAATGCATCAAAGTAATAACAAAATTGTATTGTAAAATAATGTAATCAAACAGAAGAGCAACCGGTCAGCTTTCATACATGACTGATATTTACCATACAGGCCCAAAAATTAAAATACAAATAATGCGAAGTTGCTTGATGTTGAATTTAGCATTGTTTAGTCAACCTCCCTTGGTCCTTCCCTCATACAAGTGTATACACATGCATGTACTCGCACAGACTCTGTATTCACATGAAGATATGCAAGCTCATGTGTGTATAGTTACCTGATATCTAAAAAAGAATGTCAAGAGAAGAGTACGGATATGAGCACCATCTACATCTGCGTCTGTAAGTATGATTATCTTGTGATAACGCAAAGTTTCTTTGTTGAAATCCTCACCCTAGTACAAGGAACATTAGAAGCATGAGATAGGAAAACAGTGTAAGGAACAAATGCAACCATGCAGATAATTTCCAAAAATTCTGAGACACAATAGCTGATAGAGCATACCTTTAGCCCAAGCCCTAATCCAAGTATAAGATTTTGTATTTCTTGATTCTTATACATAGCTTGTTCATCCTTGCGCTCCACATTTAATATTTTACCACGCAAAGGTAAGATAGCCTGCAGAGAAAATTCTTATTGTATTTCAGAAATACGAATATTTAGCACACAAGATTTTTTGAAAAAAAAAATAAAACAAAGCTCTGTGTCAATCACAGCTACTCTTATGTTCATAAAGCCTAGGTATAACAGATAAACTCTACCTTCTCCAATTATTTGAGGAAAATATATTTTAATATCTTCTGACAGAAACCTTACCATGATTTTTTTAGGTCCTACTGAATTGCTTTGCTCATTTGAGGACATTAATATTCTTTCTTTCTTTATGTCTGAGATTTAGTATGATTTTTATATGGATCTATTAATTAATAATATCATAAAACACAACACTGAAGTAGTGCGCTCAAATTTTATTGAAAGCTCACCCCTACCAATTGTTGTGTTGCAAGAAACCATTCAATTTTCAATTTTTACCTTGCATGAATCGAACAGGTAATATCTAAAGCTTACAAGAGATTATCAAAGCATTAGTTTGCCAAAAAACAAAACATTATATAAAGCAAGAACCACTGCATTTCTACAACATTGTTAAGGTTTGAAAATAAGCCAAATGCTACTATGCATGTTATTTTTCTAGGACTCTTTCTTGCATTATCCTCAAATTTTTCACGTATGATGGAGTTAGTGCGTTGGGCAGAGTGGAGAGGGGGTTGAGGGGTGTTGTTGAATTTTGAAAAAATTCAAAATATGCGTTAAGGCTTAACAACTACAGAATCAGCCATAATAGGAGTAGCAAGAGGAAGCGAAGGAAGCCAGCTAGGAGACTAAGTTGAGCCAGTGATAATGCAACTTTGTAACTCGATGTGACATGCAAAGTGCTAAGGCAACATACAACATATCAAGAAAAACATGCTGATACAGGGGTACCATTGAAATCTAGTCCTCATGATGTAACTAGAGGTTGATTGCCTCCTTTGCTGAGTGGGTGTTGGCATTGTCTCCTCATCATTTGGAGGGCTAGATTACATAGAAGCCTATCTATCTCCAAGAGAGGAAAGTCGTAACTTTGGAAGATGTCATAAAATTCTTAATTTTAGAAGGCAATTACAGATCAATCTACACCATATGGGTAAATCAATATGTGCTTATTTACCTACTAAATCTAGTCAGCAAAAGATCTTGGATATAGAGGGGCTCTAGGGTCAACACAAATTGAAATTTGTAGTGATAATTATTGTGCTATTCATAGTTCAAAAACTCAGACTCTAACAAAAAAATTGGCACATTTTTCAAACATTAAAATGCCCATAAATTTGTAAAATATTCTTCAAAAACATGCACATTACTGAATTTAGAGAGCATATTACTGATTTCCTTCATATATAAATCAAATTAGAGTTCAATACACAACATAGATAAAAAAACGAGTTCAATACATGTCAACTTCAAATTTTAACATAAATGAGAATTACAAAGTATAACTTCAATGTTCATAATCTATAAATTCCTTCTATGACTAAAGCTCCTAAATGGTTGTGTGGGTGTGTCCTCGCACTAGATGGTAGTGCTACAACTTCTTGTTGAGGAACAATATCATCCTCAACAAGAGCCTCAAGCATATGATCATGATGTGAATGTGATGAACCCCCACTAATGGCTCACATTCTACTTCCTCAATGTTGCTACATATATTGCCATTTTGTTGCTTCCCTCTCCAAATCAGATATATCATCAACACCAAACATAGGACCCACATCCTTATCAACCCAATCTAAATATTGATCGACGCCATCGAGATCAAGCACCTCATGTGTCTCCCACCCGTCTACTTTCTTTGCATGCAACCAAAGGTTATACTACACAAAAACAAGGTCATTCAAGCACTTTTGAGTCAACCTATTGCACTTCTTTGTGTGAATGGCCTCAAAAAACACTCCAATTTTGCTCACAAATTGAAGCACCATAGTGCTGGGACAAAATGTGGATGGCAAGTTTTTGAAGATTACGTGTTGTTGCACCAAAATCTTTCCACCACAAATATGCAAGGACAACATTTATAATTCTGTAAGAATTTTAATAAACTTGGAAGTTAAAATAAATGTCAATGGTCTCTTGGTCTATTGGTGAAGTTGAATGGTTCTGAATGAGCCCACCAGTGATCAAGTCTTGTTGGGTGCAAGGCCCCAACACCATAAAGGATGAGGCCAAGATCATGCCCCAGACGACTTTGGCAGAATAGAGACCCCTCAGTTCTTCACTCTTAGCCAAAGAGGTTTCAACCCTAGGCTCATGCTCCCATATCGAGTAGCTAAATAATTCTATGGGTTTGATATAAAACCCTCCAACAACAAAACAAAAAAGTTAAAAGTAAACAATAAACTAAAATTAAACATATATGATTTTTTATTTGACAACTCTCCTTCAAATGCATAGAGGTAAAGAAAACAACCTCCCATCCACACCCTTATAAATCTATAAGTCATCGTGTATGATGTCTCTTAAGGTTTTCATCAAGGACCATTGTCACCATACATGTGTTGAGGTCATCCATAACCTCCTTATCTACTTTGAATGAACTACATAAAAAAATAGGATTCAAATAATAGACAACAACATGGATATGTTGGAGTTGTTGGTTCCACCTCCGATCAATAATGAGCCAAATGATTCATATTTCTTTTTATTCAACCCATACTAATGCTAAATCACCTCCTTGGCCTTGTCCATGGCCTCATATAGATACCCCATTGGATTTTTATCCGAATCCACCAACCATAGAACCCTAACCAATGGTTTTGAAACTTAAAATGAGAGCATAATAAAATTAAATTAGAAAATTAAACCAAATTAGAAATTTTAAAAGTAAAAATTTAAAAAATCGGCAAATTGAATATCAAAAATTTATATAATTAGGAAATTGTTACATTTAAAAAACAAAATTAATGAATTTTTTGAATGTAAATGTATCGTGATGATCTCCTCCATGTACTTAGCAAATGTATCATCAAAAATGGTCTTCACAACCCTCTCCCATTTCGCCTTACTAGAATAAGGACTCTCCAATCACCCAACACTCGCAAACATGTGCTTAAGACATGGCAATGTCACTGTAATCCTCTACAAAGTGATGAAATTAGTCACAAACCATGTGACTTCTGACCACATGAGCTCCTTACCATCCTTGTGCTATCTCATGAGTTTCAAGACCCACGTGTGGTTGTAGATGTATTTTGTCACGACCTCCACATCTTCCACCACATTCTTCACCCAACTAAGTTTCCCTATATCCTCAAGGAGAAAGTCAATGCGATGGGTGGCACATGGGCTCTAGAACAACATAAGTTGCCTCTACTCTAGAAATCTACCAACTGCCACACACCTAGCTCCATTGTCTTTCACTATCTAGACAACATTCTCCACTCTGATCTCCAACACCACTCCATCCAACAAGTTGCACAAGGTCTCAAAAATTCATATTTCATTAAAGGCTAAATTGTCGGTTTTGGTACGAAATGGGTATGGGTTCAAGGTGTGGGTATGCCAATTTTTTTTCCCATAATATAGGTACATATATATGCAAAAAAAACATATACACTACAAAATTGAAAATACATATGATACTTGATACTAAACATATACACTATACAAAATTGAAAATACATTTGATATTTGATACTTGATAATACTTGATAGTAGTAAAAATAATTGATAATTCAATGTTATATCATATATGTCAAATAATTACAAAATTTGAAAAAAGTAAATACTAAATTAATAAATACAATCAAAAATTTGTATCTTGATTTTCAACGAAAGCATCTAGATCTAAGTCATCACTTTGTTCAACTTAATTTGAACCACAAGCAACCACAGTGCCAATCCCACTAGCTACATCATGTCTAGGAGCCACGTCATCATCTAAAGTGACTCTAGCAAGCTCTATAGTAGGATGTGTTCAAGTAGGCAGACTCAAGAGTTACATCTCGATTCTTCATTGCCCCTTGGTTGTAGTCAACTTCCTTATGTGATAGGAGGTGCAAGTTGGAATGGACGTGGACCAAATCTTCTCCTTTTTTTTGCAACCAATTAGTTGCCCTTAACTAAATGGATAAAGGAGTATGTACTCCAAATCCATTCAGCCAAAGAACTCAGAATCTATTGAAATTGGAGATAAAGTCAACACAACTTAAAAATGCGAAAGAATGCTAAGAATGTTAAAAAGTAAAAAATGCTTACATGTGATAGAATTTTGATCCCAAGAGGCTGGAGGAACATATAATTTTACGCATGTAGGTATTATGTATGAAAAAGAGAATGAAGAAGACTGACATGCACACTAGATCAAACCCTCTTCCACAATAACATTCAAGGACAAGATTGAGCCAAATCACTACAAAATGGAGGACTCAGCTATAGATCTTGTACTCTTGTTTGCTATGGAAAGATCAGATTCAACCAAGCCTTTTATCAAACCCTAGGTCAATCAATGCACTAAATCCTAAATTTGCAAAGATCTGATTATAACAGAAGATGTACAGCAAATATCCAGCAACCAAATACACAAGAATGATCACAGGGATGATAGAACTTGTCTCCCAAAAGCAAAGATGTTGGAGGACTATTTCGGTACCGAAATAGTCCTCTGAAACTGTTGGAGTCCAAATGAAGGAATCAGCCGAAGGTACAAACTAGAAAGTTGCTCCAGAGGATGCCCTAATGCCAGAATTGATGTCAAAATGCCCAGAAGACTAGGGCGCCAACCGCCCAAGTTTTTTCAGGGAAATATTCCCGAACTCCTTTCGGATCTCAAAACCCTGATTCCTGCACAGTCTTCCTGTATCTTCACATCTTCTGGATCTCACTCCTGTAACCTGCACACAAGAAGAAGAGAAGGGGTTTGGGAGTTATGGTATTTAGGGACTTGTCTCAGTCAAATCCTCGGATAGCAATCAAGCTTCCCAACATCGTTGATAGATAAGAGAGTGTGCCCTTGCAAGGCAGAAGCTTAACACAAATCAATATGATGAAATCAAATGATGAACAACAATGATATCACCTATGTGATGAAACCCTTAGGAGGATGAATGACCTTCAACTCATAAGGAGAGATAGATGATAACTTCAAATCTGCAACAACACACACAATGACAATACAAATATGTTCTAGAATCACAATGAATGCTTTGAATGCTCTTTACTCTAATGCTTCAAGTTAGCTATCTCTATCCAAGTTCATAATGAATTCAAAAACACATTTATATATGCTTTCCCATTCGTCAAATTAAACCAAAAGAGCCGACAAGGAGGGACCTTTTTAAAGGTCTTATGCCAACATAACCTTAATTGGCCCCGACCAATCAAGGAGGACTTGGGCGGTTGGCATCCAAGTCCAGGAGCCCCTTTTTAGTCTAGGATGAGATTAAGGAAGGGTCCAAGGTCCCAAATTGTCATGGGTGTCAGGAAATTTTCTTCGGGATGATCAATTAGAATGCATAATGTAATAAATGGGACCTAGGAGATAAACAAGGAGGTAAAAGGCAAATGTCCACTTTTTACTCCATAACATTTAGCCCCCACTTTAATGTGTGTACAATCTTACGATCAGTACATGCATTAAAGTATGGTCAAAGCACATCAGACACTAGAGCAAAGACACACCCTAAGTTCAAAGGACCATTTCTAGCCCCCAAGCTTAGGCAAACATAAGAAAACACTTGACAGTCACGCAAAACACAGTGAATACAGTAAGGAAGCACGCAATACATAGAGAAGACAGTAAAAGGCACGCAATACACGGAGAAGACATGAACGCAGTCACGTAATACACAAGGTATAGGTGAAAAGAAGACATAATTACACAATTATGCAACTCTAACTAGGCGATGGGGGGAGCAAATCGCTATGAGCCACCATCAAAAACACACAAGACACACATAAAACACGCAAGACACGTAGGGAAAACACGCAGAAGACACACGAAATACATGAGTGCCGTAGAGTGAGTCGTCGACACACTATACATCTTATACACAACAAACACGAGTGATGGGGCTCATCGCTACACTCCACCATCTAAGACAAGCCAAACACACCTGACGGTTGAGCTACGCTACCACAACCACCAAAGACACGCTTAAGGGTGAATAACTCAAGATCCAACCCCGCCCCTACACCCGCAGAGGACTTTCAAAAGGATGTGCAACCGCTCAAAGGAAGATACAATCCCGCCTTCCGTAGAAGGGCTTTCAAAATGCAACCCCACCTGCATCTGTAGACGCCTTACAATGAAAAGGAAGCATGTCCTCAAAGTATACAACCCCACCTACATCACGGAGACGCCTTACAGTGAAAAGGAGGTACATGCAAAACAAAACAAAGTACACAACCCCACCTGCATTACGAAGACGCCTTACAGTGAAAAAGAAGCATACGCAAACAGACTTTATCACAATATCTAAAATATCCAAGCATTTACCACAATATATGCCCCCACCTTAAAGTGGTTTCACCTGCTTGCCGGTAGTAATCACATTTAAGGTAAAGTTGAAAACACACGAGGGAACAAGAGCTTTCACAAAGCCCATGCCCCAAAGGCGACGTGCTTAACAATCACCAATTGTTCCCACAAACACTTCAATATCATTTACTAACAACCATTGATCAACAATATATAAACTTTGGTTAGAAATTCTAAGCTAAGATAACAACAAAATAATTTAATGTATCACTTAATAGACCAAGGCTACACTTGCGGGTTCGGAACCAAGTATGGTTGTTAGGTTATACTTCAGGTATCTCAAAACTGAGTGTAGCTACAAGGTGAGACACAAAACATATCAAAGTGCCTAGCAACAAATTTAGAGTATTGCAAAGGATTGTTACAAGAATCTTCACAACACAAAAGTGATTCTACCAGTCAAGCGTTAGTAACATATTAACCCCATCTTCATATATGGACTAGGTTCATCTTTAGTCTTGTTTAGGGACACACGGTCCGTATCAGTGTATATTTGTTATTGTCATCCACCAACTATTAGAGCCACAGAAGAAATCACAAAAAATGAGAGAGGAGACAAAAGCGATTTAGGGTCACAACGTGGGAAGATGCCCCCAAGACAACCTCCACAACGCTATGCCCCCAAGTTACCACACACAACAATTGCAATAAGAGAGGAGAATAGAAGAATAGAGAAACAAATAGAAGAAGTATCACAACAAAGGTGGTCTCCTTGTTTCCTTGACCTTACAAGAGTATCAAAGGTCATCCAAGGAGACCTAAACAACATTTAACATGACACGAGGGAACACAACACATTAACATGTGTACCTTGGAGGAGGCCACCCTTGAGAGTGACTGGAGTATGTGCTACATCGAGTGTGGCTAAAGGAGGGAGAAATACTTACCTGATTCAATGGGATATTTCCTGGCGAGCAATCCATGTCTATCATCTCAGGATATATCATATTTAGTCTTGGACGTTGATATTGTATTAATATTAGTAGGGCGACGGTAAGCTTTGGTGGGTTTCAAAGAACGGTATCCAATACCAGCCAAGGAGTTAATTGCAGCAACTTGTAAGGGTACTTTGATTCCTTGTTGGTTTATACCACAACCATTGCCTACGTAGTTGCAATTTTTGTAAAGGATTTGAAATCCACGACCATAGAGAGACTCCATCCTTTTAGAAGAAGGCGGAGCCTCATAAGTCTCATATTCTATAGTATAAGTAAGAGTATTATCTTTGTTTTCTACTAAAGAAATCTTAGGTTTCATAGGTGTTTCCAAAGATTGCTTGGATGAGATCGAGGCAACTTTTGATGCTTCAGGATTAGGGTTATTAAGTTTATATTCCCCTATAAAGGAAGGAGTAAAATCTAATGAACCCCAATCGTCACCAAGAAGTGCATTCAATGGATCTGCGGCAAGAGGTATTGATAAATCAACTTTTAAGTTATTGAGAATCTTGTGATTGGTAACTTTTTTTTCCCCTTCAACCTATAAACAACTTATCGGTTTCGGGTCAGCTTCAATGGTGTCAAGTTTATTTTCGTAAATAAACTTTATTGATCGATGAAGGGTAGACGGAACTACCCCCATGATATGAATCCACGGTCAACCAAGAATCATATTATATGCAAGTGCACGGGTAAAGTTATGATACTCAACGATTGTTTACCAACGTTATCAAAGCCACGAATGTGAAATTTATCCGGTTTGATTAAAGATGTGTCGACCATGATCTTATGTAGCAAACTATGTTGCACGGAGACCCGTCTCCGACCCCCTGGTACTCGTCTCGGAGACTGGTACTCGTCTCCCTGTCTCGGAGACTTCTTGGGTACGTCTCCTTGCAAAGGGAGACTTCTAGTTGAGTCTCCCACACGTCTCCAAATACCCTGTGTCAATAAAAAGGCGTCTCCATTTTTTTTCTTTCTCTACCTTTCATTTTTTCCACTATTTTCTCACAAACTCAATGGATTCTTACTCCTACGAACTTCAAACCTCAATACTAGTGTCTACAGTAATATATATACATTAAGCTATATTAAATTGTTACAAGTAAGCTATAAGCCTATAAGTAATATATATATAGTAAGCTATATTAAATTGTTACAAATAAGCTATAAACTTAAACTTTACCAATTCTCTTGTTTTAAAAGTTCAATGTCATGATATTTTCAGTTTTAATGTTAGCATATTAATAAATTAATAAAATTATTAAATTATATTTGTTTTGAAAATGGTGTCTCCAAGTACCCCCGTCTCCTATTTTTCAAAAACAGACGTACCGGTACCAATACCAGTACCAATCTCGGTGCAACCTTGGTAGCAAATCATTGCCACAAACATTAAGAGTCGATCCATTGTCAATTAAAACTCACTTTATCAGCTTTTTGTTTAGTGTGACAAAGATTACAAGAGGATCATGTTGATTTTGAACTTCAATTGACGGTAATTCGTGTTATTGAAACAGAATATCCATTTTTGTCGCATGCATACAATCTAACAAAGTTGCTACATCATTAGGCTTAACAGCAGGTGGTACAATCACCTTTTGTAAAGCTTCTTGGAGCATTCTGTGGTATGTAGGCGACATTTGTATGAGTTCCCAAAGAGAGATCTTAGTGAGAGTAGCATGAAGCTACTCAACCAAATCATAATCTTGACCAACTTTGTGAGTAAGACAGGGTGGTTGAGGAAGCATAGGTTGAGAAGTTGGTAAAGAGATCGGAATGTTCGACTGTTGTTTACTTTGTTTATTATTTTGCGTATTGTATGTGTGAGCAACCACATTATGGTAGGATTGTTGCAACACATTTTGATACATTTAATTTCCTTGAATAATTTGTCTTTGCAAAATTGAGAATGTAACCCGAGGTTCAAGGTGGTGTTGGATCTCCTCGAATCGTAATCACTGGTTTGAAACGAGGAGGCACATTAGGTGTCCCATTCACAATGATTTTAGGAGCATTAGTACACTTATCCACTTTCCCCTTAGTGGGTGGAATAAGTCCATTAATGATGATTGAATTAACATTGATTTTACTTTGATTAAGCTCGACATCCATCTCCAAAGGATTTAATGTGAGACCTTTCTTCATCCATCAATGCTTCATCTTTTGAAGGGAGGGCATTGGAACGAAGGGTAGGTAAAGTGTTGTTAAGGGAATTGTTGATGATTGTTTCTTTAGAGATGTCCAAGGGGTTTGAACATGCAACCAAAGGAGAGTTATCCATGGTCTTCGCATCCTTAGAGCTATCCAAGGTACTTGAACATTCAACCGAAGGAGGAAGATCAAGGGTCTTCACTTCCTTAGTGATGTCCAAAGTGCTTGAACAATCAATCAAAGACGGGAGATCAATATGATAAGCCATAAAAGCCTCATGTACCATGTGATTATTAGATGAACACCTATTATCTACCCATGGAGGATGCTTTTTATGAGGAGGCTCTTCATCCACTAATGCTTCATCTACCAGAGGGAGGCTATTGGAATGAAGAGAGGGTAGGGTAATGTTAAGGAATGTATCAATGATTACATCTTCTTGTGCCAAGATGTCCTCACAAGTGGGAACAACTTTGGGAGAAAGATCATAAGGTGAAATAGACAAAACTAGGTTACAATTATATGTATTAGAGACTAGATCCAGGGCACAGTCTTGACCTGTAGCAATAGGAGTCATAGTGGAATGTCCAATAGAGATAAAGTCATCTAGGGCTTCATCTAACATATTGAAGTCGTCACTACTAATGGACGCATCATATGCATTAAAGTCTTGTAAAAGGGAATTGGACATTGTCACATATTCTATTTTATCCAAGGCTTGAAATTCAACAAGATATAAAGTATTTTGCTAAAATGAAACTAAGATCACTATACAAAATCAGATTTAATGAATGTGTAATGTAACTAGTAATGATTATGCAGGAGAATTTTTGAAACCCTAATGCCAGATTTTATCAAAATGCAAGCTTTATATGCACTTTTTCCAAGAATATGTAAGATTTTTTAAAGAATGAGAAGTATGCTATGAATCAATGCAAGATCTGATTTGAAATATTTATGACAGTAGTAAAATCTGAAACAAGATTTTAACTACAAACCCTAGATTTTGTATTTGACTAGGTTTTCAAAAATGCAACTTTTTCAATAAAACCCTAGCAAATGAGGGCTTCAAATGCAAGATGTAACCACCCCCCCCCCCCCCCCCCCCCCCCCCCCCCCCCCCCCCCCCACCCAATCATATCTATGCAAAAATCAGAATTGAATCTTTTTATGATGATCTATAACATATGCAATGAAACAATGCAAAACTATGCCTTTTTGCAACGCCTAAAATACTTGATTTTTTCACTTTTTTCAATGCAAATAAGCAAAAGTTGTCTTGAAACAGCAACGATGATAACGTACAGCAGCCTAACACCCTTTAATCAGTCCAATAATGCAACAAGATTTATCACAACACGCCAATCTTGAAACCCTAGGTTGAAGATTAGCTAGATTTACTAAAAATACAAAGATTTTTGAAACCCTATCAATGAAATTAAGCTATGTAACTATGCAAGATGATGAATGAATGGAATCTAATCAGATCTAAGGCGGAAAATAGCTCAGATCTGATGCAAGGGATGCCAAAGTGTAAGATACTACGGGTTCACAAAAATGTTATATATGAAAAGGAGAATGAAGAAGACTAGTATGCACACTAGATCAAACCCTCTTCCACAATACCATTCAAAGACAAGACCAAGCCAAATCACTACCAATTGAAGGACACGGTTACAGATCTTGTACTCTTGTTTGCTATGGAAAGAACAAATTCAACCAAGCCTTTTATCAAACCCTAGGTCAATCAATGCATTAAACCCTAAATTTGCAAAGATCTGATTATAACAGAAGATGTACAGCAGATATCTAGCAACCAATTACACAAGAATGATCAGAGGGATGATAGACCCTGTCTCCCGAAAGCAGAAATGTCAGAGGACTATTTCGGTACCGAAATAGTCCTCTGAAACCGTCGGAATCCTTTGAAAACGTCGGAGTCCAGATGAAGGAATCAACCAAAGGTGCAAACTGGAAAGTTGCTCCAGAGGATGCCCTGATGCCAGATCTGGTGTCAAAATGCCCAGAAGACTAGGGCGCCAAACGCCCAAGTCTTTTCAGAGGAATATTCTCGAACTTCTTTCAGATCCCGAAACCCTGATTCCTGCACAGTCTTCCTATATCTTCACATCTTCCAAATCTCGCTCCTATAACCTGCACACAAGAAGAAGAGAAGGGGTTTGGGGGTTATGGTGTTTAGGGACTTGCCTCAGTCAAATCCCAAGATAGCATTCAAACTTCCTAACACTGTTGATAGATAAGAGAGTGTACCCTTTCAAGGCAGAGGTTAAACACAAATCAATATGATGAAATCAAATGATGATGAACAAAAATGATATCACCTATGTGATGAAACCCTTAGGAGGATGAATGACCTTCAACTCATAAGGAGAGATAGATGATAACTTCATATCTACAACAACACACACAATGACAATACAAATCTGCTCTAGAATCACAATGAATGCTTTGAATGCTCTTTACTCTAATGCTTCAAGTTGGCTATCTCTATCTAGGTTCATAATGAATTGAAAAATACACTTATATATGCTTTCCCATTCGTCAAATTAAACCAAAAGAGCTGACAAGGAGGGACCTTTTTAATTGGCCCCAACCAATTAGGGAGGACTTGGGCGGTTCGCGCCCAAGTCCAGGAGCCCCTTTTTAGTTTGGGATGAGACTAAGGGCCCAAGGTCCCAAATTGTCATAGGTGTTAGGCAATTTTCTTCAGGATGATCAATTATAATGCATAATGTAATAAATGGCACCCAGTAGCTAAACAAGGAGGTAAAAAGGCAAGTGTCCACTTTTTACTCCATAATAGTAGGTACCACCATGTATGAGTGTATATCTTGTATTTGTCTCAAAAAGCACAAATACTATGATCTTGTAATGAGATGAGCTTGTCAAACTCAATCCTAACATTATCAACCACTTTTAGCTATGAGAAGATTCTTTGGAATGCTTTCTTGTTCCCTTTAGCAACTTCACCTATCTCTATATCATGTCATTCTCCTAGGAAAAGAAAGTATCTTCATGATGTAATATTTGAAAGATAATGCATATGCAAGGAGATGCAAGGGTGTGGTCATCCTATTCTAGCTGTCAAGAATGATTTTTCGACCCTTAAGAAAAATATTTCTTCAAGATCATCCTCCTCTACTATTATGGCCTTTGATTTTTTTTCATGGAGTCCATGTCATCATAGATTTCTCCCAAACACGGTCGATCTGTATCAACAAACCTAATCATACTCATGATGGGCTCAGTAAAATTCAAGACATAATCCACATGAGCCCACCAATCATTATCTAGGATTAATGATTTGACCTTTTGGGCCCTCTTTGAATTTGATTGCCTCCACACACTTCGTTGGTTGCTAATGACCATGGCACTCAACACCTCTCACACCTTCACAAGTTGTCTCAAAACAATTGTGTGTGATGCGAATTGAGTCTCAACAGCCTAATGTTGTTTAAAAAATAAATTAATAACAATTTAAATTTAAATAAGTAAATGTTATAAATTTAATTTAAAATAAATATTAAAATTTCATAATTTTACCTTCAACAACTCCAAATTGGAGAAAGTTCTAAAGATGTCCTGTAACATATGATGGTTTGTCATGAACATCTAAATCCCCTCACCCTTGGTGTACATTATTTTCACCTACTCCATCTGAGTGTCAATCTTTTGCTTCACCAAGTTAAGGGAGTGTATGGTACATGGTGTCTAAAAAAATGCTTGTACCTTTCCTCGATCAAAGGACCCACTGGCCTGCAATTTTTTGCATTGTCTGTTATGACTTGGATGATATTTTTAATACCCACCATCTCTATGCCCTCAATGAGGATTTTGGAAATGAAGTCTACATCCTTCACTTGCCCCTCACAATCTACCACTGTCAAAAACATTGTCCATTTAGGGGACACTACAATGATATTTATTAAAAATTGGTTTTTGCAATCTTTCCATCCATAAAAAATGGACACTCCTATTTCAGCCCATGAATCCCTAATTGGGTCTAGTGATGTCTATACAAAAAGAAAATTAGTTTGTCAACAAGGCAACATGCACCTTCTCATACCAAGGACCTATGTAACCAGAGGATGTTCAACTGATCGTCGTCACCATTTTCCGCCAATATTGTCACATCCCATTTTTACTAGCTTATTATAGACAAATTTTTAATGTTTTAAATAGCTGATTTAACATGTACATATTTAATGTTTGAATATGATGTTTTAAATGCAGTGACTTTATGATTTATATGCTATTCTGACAACTTGTTATTTAGTTGCTTCTATGGAATATTCTTGATTTGAACTGATAACTAGTTGTACATAACGTTCACACATGTTTATTGTTATGGAATGGTTGATGAATAATCTGATGAAATTGGTTATTTTGTATATCATATGCAGCTGATATTTTAAATTGTTATTACTTGTTTGCGATTATAATATTTTGGTATTGACTCAGACTAACTCATGCCTACTATCATGAGGTGGATGCAAGTTAGACTTTCCCTCTCTCATTTGTAGAAAGAGAGCATCATCTGGGAGAGGGAGGCAAATCGTGACAGTGGAGCAGTTGTACCATACTCACTGAGAACCCACACTTGCACAAGTTTGCAATCTGATTGTTTGATGATGCATTGTAAGCATAGTAGGATCTGCATGTGTGTCGTCGCAAGTTGTGTATGAAGTCTTCAATTGCTTTCCTATGACTGCATGACGTCTGATTGTATGAGTGTCGCTTTTGGTTTAGTTGATTGTTACTCTATGCGGTAGCATTATGTGTCATTTGATTCTGAATTAAGTTATCATCCATAGTCTATTTTTTGTAATCAAACTTGTCTATGTTTGAGCAGCTATAAATTATATTCACATTTCTCTTATTTTAGCTTCATATGGTTTGAGGGAAATTAAAATGTTTAGTTTTTAGTTTCGGATATGCTTTTGGTTGAGCCTTTATTTTTGAAAATACATGTCTTCATTTGAAATTGTTTTAAGGCTTCCTTTCAGAAGGAACCAAGGGGAATTTGTGATGTTATCTGGAGTTTTTCTTGGAGATTTGGTGGCTGATAGGGAGAATCCAATGTTGGATTTTAGGAGTTTTATGCTCACCATTAAACACTCTCAAGGAGTGGAATGCAATTTTGTGGAGTTCACTTGAAATTTTTAATTGTTCTGGTCAGCCATCGAGCCCATGAGGGCAAGGGAATTGCCTTGATTTTGGTGGCTTTCTGTTGATATTCAAATGGCGATTATTTGGGAAGAGGATGGTGCAAAAAGAGGAACACTTTTGATTTTTGGGAGAAAAAGTGTTGTTGCGTGGATTCATGGTCTGACTGGAACCTTGTGAAAGGTCGTGGAGTTGGAATATGGGAGGATTGGGATGGCAGTAGCTAAGATATTTTGTGATTTCTATACCAGGTATGTGGTCAAAATCTCTCTTGTTAGAAATAACCTCCAATTTATATTTGAATATGCCATAATAGTGCTAGTTGCAGCTATAGAATAGTCTTCACCAAAGAGTATATTATTAAACTATGGCATACTTGGGGACTGTTAACAGTACCCCATTCGGATGTATGTGTTCATTGTTTTGTTTGGATTTTGGTATCAATGAATAAATAAACACACACACACACACACACATATATAAAGGTTTTTGTCAAGAGTAGGGTATGTTGTACTCTTTGCATACATGTTGAGCACATATATATGGTCAATAGAACTGTGAACAACACTTATGTCACTATTTATATTACTTAGTCTTTATACATTTGCTTATTGTGCTTATGAACTGATTTCTTAGAAGGCATAAACCATTATGAGTATGAGGAAATAAAATGTCATTGCGAGAAATGTGGAGAACAGGGGTCTATAGTTCAAGTGTTTGATAAAATTTTTGATAACCTGGAATATATATATATATATATATATAGCAATGAGTAAAATAAGGTTTATTCTCCATCTTGAGTTTTCGTAATCTTATATATGTATGTATGCATAAGTGCACATTCAGACACACACACACACACATATATAGATACTAAATTATTTTAATCCTGAGTTTTGCATACAAATGTATGATGGAAAGCCTGTATGGCTGTGCAAATATAATAGAATGTTGTGTCAACTTTAATCTTGGTCCAGACATAAAAGTGTGTCTTTTTAAAGTATAAGTGTGTATATATATGTGTGTGTGTGTGTGTTAAAAAACATATTCTAATAGACATTTATAACTACAGCTGTGTACAGTCATTGAATTGTTTAATTCTTGTTCATTTATGGTTGTGTGCGAAGGATTATTAAACATCTAGTTCAGTGATAAGATGCCTACTATATGCAAGACACCAAATCTATTAAAATCATTCATAAAGAGGTGAAATCGGAAGGTTTTATAGGGCTGTAAACTGTAGGAAACTCTAGAAATTGTTTATAAACAGCATTATACTTGTCTTTACACTTGGAATAGTTTAGAAATCAGGTTACAAACAGTACTACATAGACTCTATGTTTGACTGCTACCAAAACAATGCATGAATAGCATTTATTATGATTGTAGTACTTTGTCTATTTTGGAAGCTTCTGAAAACAACGTTATTTGCGACTGTTTTGAATTATATAACTGAAAAACAAGTTTGTGACAGCCTTATATCTGATTATTCTCTCAATCAGTGAGTGGAAACATTATGAACAACCCTCTATAAGACCGTACACTCATTATAAGGACACTTTGTATGAATTTACTTCTCTAATACAGCAGAAAGGCAATATTTAAATCATTATGTTACCTACTCAGAAGCAGGGAATGTCGGGAGTTTGGGAAATGGCATAGTTTTATGGAAACTTGTATTTTGTTTTGTACCTTGTATTTTTACAATTATGTTATGATCATCTGATGAGTCAAGCAAGAGATGGTAGTGTTGTGAATAGGTGATCCATATTTTTTGTATAATCAAAATGCGATTATGATTAAAGGCCTTAGCCAAAGTGATGCTATAACTATATGCATTGTCAATTCACTGTACTCTCAAAATTGCATGATAGTCAAAAGTCATCAATAGCTAGAGGGTATCTAGGGTTTGCATGATTGAACATGTGATAGTGATTGTACTTACATACACTTGGTTCTCAGACTTGGTTATGGTACTATTGCAAATGTCATGATCTAACACCTTCGTTGAAGGGTCAAGCCACTTCTAATAAGAAGATGTGCGGGGGACCATTGGTTTGTGGTTGGAGATAAAGCGCTTGGATGATGCTCTCCCTCCTTACACCTATGACAACGACCATATTGCGTGCACTCGAATAAGATGATTAAGACCGTTGGTCTTATTATATTGTAATTATTTGAAAAATGAAACTCTGTATATTTGATTATCACTTGTATATGATATATAGGACAGCAGTCCTAAACATGGTTTGTATTACTTTGTATCAAATTCAAACATATATAATGTTGTACACCGTGAGTTAATAAAAGTATAGCATCTTCCTATCTATGTTGTGAATCTCTAGGGTTTTGAAGGATTAACATCTATTCTCCTTAGTTGCGCAACTTAAAGGTTAGGTACTATAAAATGTGTTTGTGTGTATACGATTGATGGGAACTGTTTAGTTTCATTCAAGCAAATTCTTTTCTTTCCAAAATATTAATTATGTTTATTGGTGAATCTAAAGAAGCTCATTACAAATATGGTGATCTCACCGAGTTGAAAGGAAGACCACTAGCATAAATACAACTTGCATTGCAATCATTTGCATTGTCTCTCACCTCATTCTAAAATACCTTATCCAATGGGCCTCTTTTGCAAGAAGAAAGAGAGGGATCTTCTTCTTGGATAGACGACGTCTCCAAGAAAAGATGTGAGGCAACCACTACTGAAGGAGACCCTCTAAATGGTCTCCATGATCCTTTCTTCGCTAAAAAATGTGATTTTAATTTTGCGCTCTCACTGCATTAGCTTCTTCTTGTTATTTAATGTATGCCATAATTTGTTCCTTTGGCAACCCCCTCTTGTTTATACCTTGACAAACTCTAATTCCATAGCTGGTCATACCACATAAGTGAGCTTTCAATCAACTATACGAACTGTTATACTAGATTTTGCACTAACTACAACTCCAAAGAAAAGCCCCGCCTCCTAGAAGTTGTTCGATCATTGTAACATATTTCCATAGAGGAGATGCTTGATCATATTCAAACTGTCTATTTGCCTCAAAGGCCGTTGAACTTGAACTAACAACCATACTAAATAGATTGTTGTTATAAGAAAAAAAATTAATAAATGAAAATGTAAACCCTAGAGTACGTAATTTGAATAAAACAAAAAAAAAACAAGCCTACAATATGTATAAACATAATAAATAGTTTTAAAAAACACTCAAAAAATTCAAAATGTTTTTTTCAAAATCTTAAAAACTTTTTTAACTTTAAAAGATTCTTAGAAAACATGAAAATTTCTCACAAAATACTTAACTTTGATCGATAACCATCCTTTGTGCAAGCTAAATCCCTCTCCTAGCATTTAGCAAATGTCTTTGGCACCTTTGCAATCCTTCAAAAAACCAAGCTTCAAAAATGCAAAAATGGCAGCTTTCAATGCTATTGGATGGGCTTGTGTTTGTGAAATGAATCATTTGCAAGTGTTTTGAGGTGCTTTTAAGTTTTCACTCACTCTTTAGGGTTAAAAGGGAAAATTGGACATTTGATGGACATCTTTTTAATCTAAGTTACCGGTTCTTCAGGAAAATCCCCAGGGTACTGGTCCGGTACGGCCCGAGTCCTGGTCCTGGTCCGATCCTCCCGGGGATTCGGCCAGGGTCCTACTTTGGACCTGTGGGTCCTTCTAGGCCGAACCCGAGGAGAACCCAGCCAGAACCTTGGGCGAACCTAGAGGAAAATGCTGGAAAAAACACTTTTTTGGGAATTTTTTAAATTTTTTTTTTTGCGTTTTTAAGACATTTTCAATGATTTTATGGTAATTTTTGTGTCTAGCGAAAAGGCAAATTTGGTTTTTCAAAGAAACATATCACTTTAAGCAAATCATGATGTCCTTAATCCTAAAGATGGTTCTAACTTCTGCTCAACATTCCTTATATCAACTCGTCTCCCTTTAGTCCCAAGTGAATTTTTGGATGATTTCTATGTATCTCATAAGAGGAATAAGAGAATTTGTAGCTACTTCAGAACTTAACTAGATCCGTATCTATGTTGATATGAGCCTTGGAAAGCCTCTTCCAGATAGAATTTTCTTGGAACAATGAGGGCCACTAAATGAGAGCAGTCCCATTGATTATCAGATTATTCCTTTCTGCTGTCAATTTTGTCATGCCATGGACATCTAGCAAGGGTTTGATGAAAACTATAAAAAGACAATCCAAACCCCTATAATTCCATGAATGCAGATGCACTAAAATGATAATTTGGAGGTATAGATTCCTCTATGACAGAGAAAGATGACAATCAACATTCTCAATCATTTTCAGTAGCATATGATCACATTCTTGAATGATAGAAGCAGGTTGATATATAGTTTATTTCCTCATGCTTATTCTGCTAAACCCAAAGATGGTTATTAACAAGAGAATCTGGAAAAGAATCAAGGTTTACAGGGTGTTCCATATGAAACTTGTAATAACTAATATATATATCGTGACATTCGTGTTTGACTAATTGACATTGTAGTGTTTTTAATTTCTAATACTACTGTGGTTTTGTTTATTATATGATCATATTCATGACGCTATGGTATTTTGAACTTAATTACTGCTGCAAATATGAATATATTTTTGATTTTTATATGTTTTTGTATGGACGAACCCAAAACGAACCCACGCCCAAAAAAAATTTTGACTGAACCCAAACCCGAACCAGTACCAAAACCGGTAACTTAGTTTTTAATGCCATTTTTGGCATGTGGGTTCCCCAGGCACAACTCGGGTTTAGCCAAAGCACAGCCTTGCTGCCCTCAATACACTATGGGTACGTCCAAGATGTACCCTATGTGTCGGCAAGGCTACACCATGTTTGTCCCATCCATGGACCAATGCCTACTCCCGACCCAAAACCAATTTAGTCCAACGATGGTAGGGAAATGAGAGGAACTTGGCTACCTAGATTAAAGGCATCAATTGACTTCAAAAACACTGCAATTGTCCTCTTGAATCCACGTGAAAGTTGATCAAGGTGTAGTTCCTACCATCCATCCACCCGTCAAAAAAAATGTTGCAGCCCTTCTTTTTCCAAATTTCTTTTTGTTCTCTACTAGCTTATGTGTTTTTACTACATTCTCCAACAATGGCCCACTCAACTCATAAGAACTCGGTGACTTGAACCCTTTACCTACCATAGTCAATGCAATGACCAATTGCTCCCAATAAAGACTCCTCGAAACATTAAATGGTATGTTGTTATAGTACCCAAATATGGCACATGCCAACTTGGCCTCATGTTGCATTTCTTGATTCCACATAATACCTTCCAACAAAGGTTGCACATCGAAAGCATTACAAGGAACAAAAAAACTAAAACTATGGCTGCCTGGAGTGCCAAATCTCTATATATGTGGCCCAATGGAAGTTCATGAGCCCCCTATACCTCCCTCTAACCCTATAGAACTCACGATGGCTACCAATGCCTATGGTATCCTCTTTTTTTCTGCTTTCTTCTAATCATAAGATGTAAATAGAGCTTTCACCTCTCACTCAACCTCATGAGACATTGCATTACATATTGTAACATCTCAACAATTGATCCGTGCAAGATGATATTTGAGGTGATCTATGCCTCCTCTCAGATGCAACCCACTATAGTTGCATACTACCATTCTTGGCTATGTACTCTTTGTCCCATGTTTTCAAACAAAAGTACTTAAGCTTGTCGTCACCTCTCCTACTTGCGAATACCATTTTGGTTTTGCAAAAGTAGAATGAAACTCTAGCAAAACAGAAAAAAACAGAATTTAAAAAAAAAAAACCTAGCAACTACTACAAACTAACTAAAAATCAGAAATAAAATTCTAAATAACTGAACTCTAGTGCTAGAAATTTTGAATGAACACACCAAAAATATAATAATAACAAGAAAGTGTTACATACCTGCCAACCCCAGGTGGGCACATGCTAACAATAATATGCCAAAAGAAAATGTTGCAATAATAATTTTTAACTCAAAACTGAACTTCATATAAGGCATTCATGGTTGAAAATTCCAAATTTTCATAGCAGTTTGAATATTCATTTTTTCCCCAAAATATCAATAACTCAGTTGAGAGAATATCCCCTATTATCTAAAGAACAAATGCCCAGAAAATTATATTGGCAAAATATAAAGATTTTTACATACCCATTTCGCTGTTATGCAAATACAAAGTCTGAATTGTAATATCCCACCCCTAATAGGATATTATACCAATATTTTTTCGTTTTCTACTATGTTTTAGTTTAGGGTTTATAATGTTTTTGCATGTTTGATTTTTGGCAATGAAAACACAGAATATGGGGTATATAACCAAAACCCAGAAAAACTACGATATAAGTAAAATAACAGAGACCCAGTTTATATTATGGCAAAATATGAATTACAATGACATACCCAGATACAGATCTTCAACTTCATTTCTGTACTGATGGAGGACCAGCAATGTGAGCTAAAGAAATATGCTCCAAACTCCTAGGAATGAAGTGATGTTGATTTGCAAATAGAATCAGCTCAGCATTAAACCCTAGACACCCAAAAATGTTGAATAAATGTGACCCATAGACGAGTATTTGCTGATTATAAGTGCCCACAACCACCTTCACGCTGTACGGCCCTGCTGTAGAGTACAAGTAGCAACAAATGGTGTCTAGACTCCTCAAAACCCTTCAATAATTGGCTGGAAATTACTACAGTAATGAGGCGACCCTGTTGAAGAGGTTTATAGCAGCAAACCTTCACGAAATCACTCACAAAACCCCTCTTATGTGTACCGCTGATTGAGGAAATGGTATGGCCTAGCAAAGAAGATAAACTCAATCACAAAACTCCACAAAATCAATTAAATCTATCCTCAATACCTATGTCTACAGCTACGAACCAAAAACTCATGAAATATATTCATTTCCAGCTGAAATCTTCTCCAATATGCACAATTTGGACTCTTGATTGAAGCCCACACTCTGGCAATGATTCAGCTGATCTTTCACAGCCTCAAGATTGCAAATACATTGAAAAGATCTTGTTCTCCAATCGCTGAAGATGACTGAAACCCTTCGTCTCAAGCTCAAATCCCAAGAACACCAAATAACAAAGACAAATGATCATTCAATAATGAGTTTGATTTGCTTTTTGAAACCTTTTATATCCTCTCAACTCTTAAGTGCCTTTAATCCCCTTTTGAAATCCACTTTTAGGTTTTTCATAAAACTTTATAATAAGTCTTCAAACTTGGGCTCTCATATTCATGAATAATAAATGCACTTTAATATCAATTAAAATAATATAACTTGTGTGCACATTAACTTTATGAAATACTTTAATATTTTGGCCTCCAAAATATAATCCATTAATTGCACTTTAAGTCACTTAAATGAAGGGTCATGGCCCCACTGAATATAAAGTGACTTTAACTTTGAATTGCACCTTATAATAATAATTAAAAATCACTTATCTCCATAATTAGACATCATTTCTCAATTCTGTCTGAACCTGGGGTTTCACCATGGTACCCTCTGTGCATCCAATCACCTTACTAAAAATAGCAGGGGTCCCTCTACAACCACAATCCTACTAAAAATAGTAAATCCCTCATTACCTAATCAAACCAATTGAGTAAGAGATCGACATTGCAATCAAGACCTATCCAGGTGCCCTGTTATATATAGAAACACTGACTCTCTTGAAATGG
The DNA here is from genome assembly GCA_027924645.1 of Cunninghamia lanceolata. Taxonomy (NCBI): domain Eukaryota; kingdom Viridiplantae; phylum Streptophyta; class Pinopsida; order Cupressales; family Cupressaceae; genus Cunninghamia; species Cunninghamia lanceolata. Next base: position 669,919 of record BSBN01000910.1, on the reverse strand, counting down.
TGACTTACTATAAATAGTAAGTGTGTATAACTGAGTCCAGAAACATCAAACGAAGGCGCAAACCTGAACCCAATGACGAACTGATGAGAAGTAATGTTCCGTATGACTAGGCAACAGCCACTGAAGACCCTCTAACCAAGACTATTAGCCTACGAGGGTCAGATAATAGACTAATCTTCCAAACTCTAATGCTCTCGAAATTGGGGACATTAAGTATGGCTCATAAGTTCACTAAACTTGATCAATCCTCACTCCCAAATGATGCTCCAATATGTCAAAAAGCTTTAACGCTCGAAAAAAACAATGCAAAAAAAAATGATAACAATGAGTGCTTTTCTGGGGTAAACTGATCTATTTTGATGTCAGCGAAGTGTTTGAATCGAATTCAAGGGTTTTTTTTAGGGTTTTGTGCAAGTTTTCGGCGAGTACTTACCAAAAACTCAACAAGGAGTTATTTGACAAGTTACTCACTAAACAGGTTCAACTTGTGAGTACTCACGAGTCAAGTGAGTACTCATAAGGTTTTTAAACAATTGTTTGATACAAGGATCTACATCTAGGTGGTTGAAAATGTAATGTGTTTCTTTGATGAAATTATGCTTGTATTTAGTGCCAAAACAATTGTGAGTTTCTCCCCAATCATTAACAATCACAACACCCTTAGAAGTTGGTACCCAACCCTTGTATTAAAAGTGAGTAATCTATCACTAAGAATCAATCTGGACCCTGTCTTTGAATTATACCTTTTCAACAAGTCCACCATAAATAGATAATTCTTACAACATCACCTAAAACCTTGTCCTTGAATATCTTAGAAGATGGTTTTCCTATTTTCTATTTCGCCAACATCGTTTTTAGGGATGAAATAAGTTTGTTTATCACTTTGTTGCTTTTAGGAATGCAATAAGTCAGCTAGGGTTTTTTAGAAGTTTAAAAGCCAAAAAAAAAATGAAAACTATGCCCACCCATCGATTTCCATCTCTTAATACACGAACTCTATTGGATTCCGCAGGGAATTCTGGAACATACCGTACCCAGAATCGACAGCGTAATGGGCCAATTCAGCAACTTGGGCTAATACTAATCAATTAATGCAAGTAATATCCTACACATGAATTGCATGGTGGATGACTCTCCTTTCTTGTTCATCTAAGAAAATGAATTGATTCTTTCCACCAACTATCCATAAATTATATTTGATAATTCCATTCAGAATAGCCTCTTTCTGAATAAGAGGATGTTTAATGACATTAATTTCAACGATAGGACATTTTCACATTGGGTATGCACAATACATAGAAAAGCAGTATCATGTAGAGTTTGTTTCCAGTAAGTTTCCCCACATACCTTCAACATGATACATTGGAACTCAATTTGTAAGTCTCAAAAAATCAATAGTCAATTTAAGTATATACTTGCTGCATAATCACGAAATATATCCTTTACTCATGTACTCCTGTTCAACTAAGAAGAAGAAAGTAGTGTTGCGCCTGATAGCTGAAATTATATGATGGTGCTAGTATCTCCCACATGAAATATAGGCTCAACATTGTTCCATAAACTTGCATTGAAATCATTACAATTGAACTTTAAATTCATATGTGTTCCCTTGGATTTGTAATTTTGATATGTGTACCATCCATATGTCCAATTGATGGAGCACTTTTTTCTAGTCTTAAAAGCTTTCTTCAAGAAAAGTAAACATAAAGCTACCTAAATCATACAAGAATTTATTTAATCACGTTGTTAAATGTTCTTTGAAATCAGCAAGTGAATTCCAAATAAAGAAATATTATGTTTTATAAATGTTGATTGAATTATTTGTAAAAGACATTGTACAAAAAATCTTTGCAAGCATGATAAGATACCAACATTTCTAGATCTTAGTGTAAAGGATATCAATATCTTACCTGATATCGTCTATCTCGACCTTGTTTTGCACTACCTCCTGCCGAATCTCCTTCAACAATAAAGATCTCTAGAAATCCAAAAAGCCATGCCCACATAATTTATAAACACAATACAAAAGGTTTGAACATAAATTAAATACCGCTGGTAACTGATGAAATTAACTTTAAAACATGTTATAGTTCGTTTTACAAAATCCAAAAATTATCAGTTTCCTTCAAAAAAGAGATAAGAAGTTTGTGATAATTTCAAAAAGGAAACTTACGACAATACACAAGGTAATGAATATTAATTGGCAGATAGTTCAGAAACAGAAAGCCTTGTTTTATTGAAATATTTTTTTAAAATGAATTTACTTTAATACATAAATGACAATGGTGTTAGCAATTTAATTGGTCCCTTTCAGGACAACACAAAATGGAACATGTAAGAATAAGCTTTTGATCAAATTAGAAGGGAAAGCTCCCTTGTAAAAAAAACTTAACTAAAAACCCTAGAACTCTAACCTACGGAAATAACCTGTCCTTTTAATTCTCAAGTATGGGCACAAGGTTAATCAGCACTTCCACACAAGACAATGTTAGAAATATTGTCTTTGATGTCGAAGGCATATGGGAGATTGTTGGCAAGTTGTATTGTCATTGATATCAAAAGAGAAATCAGACTGAAAGTGACAGTGAGAGTGACGGTGACACAAGGAAAAGAAGGAATATATCAAGAAACCATGATAGAGATGCTATGGGTGAATTGTTATTGAATGAGTATTGGAACTCAGATGAAATGAGGCAAGGAATGGTTGATGAGGGAAAGACAACTCCTAGAATAAAGCAAGATATGCAAAGAGACAATTATAATATGTATGATCTGATTGCTTATCGTATAAAGTTTACACCCCAAGGCTGCGACTAGTAAACATACATTGACATAGAACTACAACTTGGAAATGTTAATAGATGCAGAAGATTGTATTGAAAATAATTAGAATGGCCAACAGCAAATTGTTATGCTTAGACCAAATATGCATAATTGGAAAGGTCTTCAAGTGAGACTAAACGTGGTATTGGTCTTATACCTTGGTTTGTTTGGTATAGGCATCTACAGCAATCAGAAAAGAGTGTGATCGCTGTCAAAGAAAGAACTCATTAAGACCAAATGCCGACCGACCCATCTCTAAATTGGCGCCCTCTCTCAGCTTGGTAGTTTGTGAAATAAACTTTAAACTATTAGATATCTGATGCAGCCGATCCTCATAAATATGGCGCCCAAGTTCATCATCCCACTTTAAATAAGTTTAACAATGTAATATCCCCTTTCTAGTGGAAACACTTAAACCTGAATCTCGATTCAAAGTGATTCTCAAAGAGACATTAGAAACATTAGAGATCAATAAATTTCAATGATAAGATCAAATAAGATCAATGATAATGTATTTACATCATTCCTTGTTGAAAGATTATTCATTTCCTAATTGTCACTTGCTATTGATAACTATTCTATAATACGTTCCATAATTCAATCATGCATATTTTCCTTATTACTCTTCCTCATGGAACTAGGCTTTACATGTATAGGGCGCGCTGAAACCATCTCTTGACCCAGCCTATGGGAAACTATGTCCCAGCCTACGGGCCTTAATACGGATAGAATTATCTCGCCTCTCCCCACAATACCTAACATTCCTTTAAGGATGAAGTAATAGAGGAAAATAGAAGTAACAATCTAAGTTCATCTTTCCATATCATCTCCCTTCTAATCCTTAACCATGGATGGGGAATTATTTGTCTAGGGCACGTTGAACCCTCTCCAATGTGATTGGGAATGGAATTACTCCACCTTTCCTTAGCATCCTTGTCTAGGGCGCGTTAAACCCTCTCCAATGCATCGTGAAGGAATTACCCCGCCTCTCCCTAACAAGACCACCTCTCCTAAGGTTATAGGAAATAGAAGTGATGAGATGGTTAGGCCATCACTTATCATATTTCATATATATATATATATATATATATATATATATATATATATATATATATATATATATATATATATATATATATAATCTCACAAATCTCATACTTAATAATCATTACTAAACACATTCACTAATTCTTACAGCAAATCGAAGTACCTTTATATGGTATCCTTATAATTGTTCATCATTGTTAGATCTTGAGTCTAAATATGGTTATCAATTCGATTATGAATAGAGAAGACACTTCCTTATAACTATAACCATTCCCATGGATTCACATACTTGTGTAATACTAATGATATGATTGACATATATATATATGAATCTATTCTAGATTATGCTTATATTATATATATATATATATGGCTTCCTATATTCATTATTTATTTAAACAATCAATGATAAGTTTACTAACAAATACCTTTATCTGCTATACCTTTATTTATCGTAATGCAGATTGGATTTATTGTAATTCTCTGATTTTATTGGTGGCTGAACTGTATTGCAGTCCTTGATCCCATCCCCTTCCTAACAGCCAGCGATCCTTCTTTTATACTTTCCCTTCTCCACCAGCGATCATGTCTTTTCATTAATCACTGTCCATAAGGGACATACCCTTTGGAAAATATGCTGCACTTAAAACATCACCGTAGCCTCTTAAATTTGTAATTGATTCCTTAAGGAATCGTTCCTCATGTAATATATTTATTATAGATTATAATAATATTAATAGTGTCTTATATATATATTATAATTGTTCTCTATTATTATTATATTATGTATATATATAAAATTATTATATTATGTATTTTATAATTATTCTATCTTATTTTATATATATATATATATATATATTGTGATAATAACATATATATTAATAATTTGTTCTATATTCTTATTATATCATATATATATTATCATAATTGTTTTCTTAGATTTATTATTTATAAATACAATAATAATAGAATATTCATATAATATTATGTAATATTATTTATTAAATATTATATTATTATTGTTAGAAGCGTTCAAATGGACATGATGTTTAAATCTTTAATTTAAACAATGGCTTAATATCGGGACATGACAAACAATAAAAGGGAATGTTTAAAGAGATGTTAGCGCTTATGTTTAAAGAGAATGGCAGCGATTATGTTTAAAGAGAATGTTAGTAATAAAAGGGACACATCTCTTTAAATAATCACCTCTCTCCATAACGATCGCCTCCCTTTCCAAGAGGCATGAGATGGTATAAAAAGAGAATGAAAAGTGTGGATGAAAGAAGGTGTGGAGGAATAAAAGTTTAATCATTCAAACACAAGAAGAGTTTAAGAAGGAGATAGAAGCATGTAACAATGAAGCAGAGTAAGTGAGTTTGAGGACAAGTATAACAGCCGATTGATGGATGTATAATAAGCAGATTTTGTGAAGCGGGTTACATACAGATTTGAAGGATGAAGGGTATGAAATACATACAAGTATATAGCATGAAGGCCAAGCAAGAGAAATAAAGTGCAAGAATGGAGGAGCGAATAGAACATATATGAAGATCATTCAATGTGAAAAGATAAGAAGAGTATAGGGTGAGACATACAAGCATACAAGTATATTTATGTTATGATTAATGAGAATAGGGGAATCATGGAGTGAACAAGACGAAGGACAATGAAATGTCCATAAATTGTTGAAGAAGCAACATTCAGAAGTTCAAACCATGTTTTGGAAGTTGGTACTTCCTAAAAGAAGAGATTGGTGTCTCTTGTTGAGTTGGTGCTCAGTTGTAGGGATTGGTGTTGTAATGTCCCTTGTCAGAAGATAAAAAATTTCTTAACTTTGCACACAATTTAACTTCTTGTTGATTGATTCTTTGATCTGCTGTCCCTTTGGATGCTGCCGATATTCACAGTCTTACTGCTCTTATATTTGTATATTCGCTGATCTTGTAGAATGCTGATAAGTTGTATGTGAAGGTGTAATTGGCAATTGTTGCTATTCACTGCTGTTCCGATTGTAGAAGTGATATATACATGTCCCTGATTGCTTTATAATGTTCTTAAGTTTCTTCCCGCCTGATATTTTCCAATGATGAGCGGTGATGAATATGGCTTGCTGCTATTATATCAGATGGTCGTTGGTATTATTGATTGGGAACTGGTTATGACTCTTTCTGAAGGATGTTCGAATCCCTTATTTATGAGTGATTGATTGATTGTTTCCCCTATGAATTGATCAATGGTCAAACGCTGATGTAAGAGAGTTCTTTCCTTAATCGCTGCTGTTCTGAATTTTAAGGTAGATATATATGAGTTGTATTGATTGATTGTGAGTCCAAAAATGCGTAATTCGATGATGATCCCCCCTCAACTCATCCATCGAGGATCTTATATCTTCATCGAGCGCGGTCAAGGGACTCGTCCTCTTGAAGGGACATCACCGCTCATCTTTAAATTTATTAGTTTATGTTTAAATGCCGCTGCCCAAGAGACTATTCGTTAATGATAACATAGAAGGTGGTCAGCGAAGTATGTCTTTGTCTTATGTGTCATTCCATCGATGACTTGGCACTTTATATCCTCCACATCGACTTTCTCTTATACGTCGGTTCTCTTGGATGTATCGTCGCTATAAATATTTGACTATCAATGGTTTGCCTAAGCCTTTCGTCAATTTAGACTCTTCACTAATTCTTGATTCATTTGGTGAGATCAGACCTCTCATGATGCCATCGATGATTCTTTGATGTTCTTCTTTTGTTCAAAGCTCGCTGTTTTGGGGTGATTGGATAATCCAATCGACGTCGATGAGATTGCTGATATTTAATAATATATGAATATATTATATATTATATTTATTTTATATAATAAATTCATTTATATTTGATGATGATATTTATTTATATTTATAATCATCATAATATTTAGTTACTACTATTTATATTTATAATATTTAATTACTTGAATCGATTACAATATTCATATCTTCAATTTGAATAAATAATCGTTTCATGGGTAAACATGGGGACATGACAAGCCCCCCCTCTCAAGATTGCTTGTCCTCAAGCAATGCTCAAACTCGGTGTTTGTAATGTCCTCTTTTGGGAGTTCCCTAAATCTTACCCTTGGGGTGATCAACCATGGACTAGAGTGATCCAATGGGTGTAATTAATCTTCCTCGGTCTTAGGGTGGCTATACCATCCCTCCCTAGTTCCCATGTGGTGCATGCCATTCATATGGAGTGTCATTGTCCTTATGTGGCGCATGCCATTCATATAAGGTACTCTCGATCTAAAGTGGCGCATGCCATTCATAATAGATCGCCTCGGCCTCATGTGGCGCATGCCATTCATATGAGGTCGCCCCAGACTCATATTGCGCATGCCATTCATATGAGGTCGTTTATTGTCCTTATGTGGCGTATGCCATTCATATAAGGTACCCTCGATCTAATGTGGCGCATGCCATTCATAATAGATCACCTCGGCCTCATGTGGCGCATGCCATTCATATGAGGTCGCCCTGGACTCATGTGGCGCATGCCATTCATATGAAGTCCGTTATTGTCCTTATGTGGCGCATGCCATTCATATAAGGTACCCTCAATCTAATGTGGCGCATGCCATTCATAACAAATCGCCTCGGCCTCTTGTGGTGCATACCATTCATATGAGGTCGCCCTGGACTCATGTGGCGCATGCCATTCATATGAGATCCGTTATTTCCCTTTAGAGTACTTGGTCTTGGAATCAATTCTCTTTCCTTTTTTACTTGAAGTTACTTCATTTTCCTCTTGTATGTCTTTGTTGGATATGACTTCTATAATCTGTGCTTGGGCTCTTTTTCCACATTTATGCCCCGGTTCCCATACTTCTTTGCATTGAGAACACATCCTTTCCTCTTTTCCACAAATGTGTCCCTTCCTACATTCTTGCAATCAAAGCAAAGGCCCTTTCCTTAGCTCTTCACAGTCATTGTGAGAAAGAATATTCAGATATATATAATTTTATTCCCATATATCTCAAATGCAGATCTGAATATATCAGAAATGCATGTCTCAATCTCTGAATATATATATTATTCTTCCTTATATATCTGCTGTTTACATTCTCATGTTTATCTATTTGCTGAGAGTGAATTCCTTGATTGATCGCTGCTGAGATGATATAAAATGAATTGTGTGTTGATGAGATTCTATTTGAATTGCTGAATCCAGATATCCTTAATTGATGGATGATCTTTTTCTTCTTATATGCAGATCGGTATATGACCGGATCTGTGTATTGATGAATATGGATTTATTTATATTTTGAAGTACTTGCTGATTCGATGATAATTCCTGATTGTTGTGGTGTGGATCGATGGATTGTAAGTGATGGTATGATTTTCAAATTGTATTCCTTGCTGATCTTGTATGAGATGCCATATTTGGAAAGTAAGAATGTTTTCCTTCAAACAGAATTGAGAGATTGCTGGCATGATTTAAAAATAATCATTCAGGGAATTCAATGGAGTTTCTTCATGAAGATAGCCACCCAAATTGAAGAAGTGGATGCCAATTTTGGCACCTTGAACAGCATACAACAATGATATGCCTTTTTATTTGCCAAGAGAATTAAATGCAGACTGAGGTGCAACGGGAGGAAACTTTTAACACCACAAATGGAGACTGAAATAGAAACAGCAAATTCATATTTTTATTGAATGAAAGGAGGCATACAAGGAGGCATCTTAATTCAAACATTAACTACTCAAACAAAAGGGAAGTGATGCACCTATGTGATGAACACCAATGCAGTTTTGGGATGCCACAGTGGCACTTTCATTAGTTTTTATGCAGATTTTTTTTGACAGCAGCAAAAAGACAAGGAGGACGTGGTAATAAAGAGGAGATAGTGGCGCTTAAATTAGACATTGTTTGCTAAATGAAGGAGGGCGGTGAAGTGCTCAGACATGGCAAGGAAAAACAGGCATTAAAAAGGAGAAGTGATGGAGAATTGTGGGACACCAAAACCTGGGAGGAGCAGGTTTAAAATAAAATGTTTTAAACAGATAGAGGGGGGGCTAGAGCGCCCAGCAAGAGAATGGAGGTGCCATGTGAGTGAAAACACAGACAGAGAGAGCTGTCGGAAGGTGCAACAAGAACAGAGGAGCAGTCAAGGATTTAGATAATGAAGTGAAAGAGAAAGGTCATGAAAGGATATTTGTGTAATGACTTTGTTGCAAATTTGTGTATCTGATTTTTGATGTAATTTGCATGTAAGTGTTTAATTTCATTAAATCAATGGAAGATTGTTCTACATTTTGTTGTGGTTGCAAATGAGTTTGTGTGAAGTTGCATTTTATCTTGCATCAGTGGTATCAGAGTAGTAGTTCTTGAGTGTCTGGACAGATCGCCAAACGTGAGGTAGTTTGCACCAGGACCTGAGGGTGGAGTTGTGAGGAGGAAGTCCCTGAGCATGTAAATAGATCGTCGAACGTGAGGCAATTTGCACTAGGACTTGTGGAATTGGATTGAACAGAAAAGGAGAAATTGTATCCTCTATGTACAAACAGATTGCCGAACAGTGAGGCAGTTGTACCTTGAGATAGTGGATTTGAAAGTGGAAGCAGAAATGCCGATTTGAGGCAGCTTCGCACTAATTAATTTATACATTAAGTGTAAGAGAAGATAAGAGAAAGAAAAGATCAAGGTAAGTGATTTGAAAGTAAGTATTTCTTTTATGTGATATTACAAAAAAAAAAAATGAAGGGAATAGGTATGAGACCAAGAGTTTGGATTGCTGACTTAGAGGAAAGAATTGATTTCTGTAGACTTCGGAAACAAATGATAGGGATAAGAGAAATGGCATGTGTAGTTGATGAGTTAGATCTATGGATGGCACTTTTGGAAATTTAATTGAAAAAAAAGGATAATTTTGGGAAAAAGAAAAAGAAGATTAGAGGAAAAAATAAGATTGCAAATATGAAAGAGATGGCATGTAATGGGATGATGGATCTCACGAATAGGGTGGCAATATTGACAAGACTAGTTAGAAATAAAACTAGAAGTTCAAAGTTCAATATAGAGGAGCCTGAAGAGGAAAGTGCGAGTTATGTTGCAAAGGTAACAAATTTGAGTTTGTTGATTTGAGTAGTGCAGTGGAGGCTAATAGAGGTACAATATTTGGTTATAAGTTTGAAGATGAAGATGTGATTGAAGAGATGCTCGAAGAAGGTAAAGGTATAAAAGACATGGAAGTTTCTATGACAATCCAAGAAGATTCTCAAGATGTGGAAGCTGGATTGATGGACTTTGAGGGTCCTAAATTTGATGAAGCATTTGGTGAAGATGAAAATCTCTATTCAAAGAGCAGATGAGAAAGATAGGTATCTCATTTGAAGGGCAAGTGTCAGATACAGATGGGAGAAGATAAGTCCCATGATTATGCTAACATTGTTTTGTTTGCAGGTAAAAGAAAAGGTGCAACAGAATGTCATGTATATGACATTAAAGATGAGATCCTCATGCAAGAGGATGAAGTAAAAGAAAAGATTGCAACAGCATGTCTTGTTGGAGGCATGGAAGATGTGGTAAAAGAGGTTGCAGTAGAAGATGAAGAGGAGAATCATGTTGCAGTAGCAGTTGTGTGTCTTTTGGAGGATGTAAAGGTATTGGAAAGGAAATTGTAGCTGAAAGTGAAAATGAAGAAGATCTCTTGTTGAAAGAGGAGATGAAAATGATAGATATTCTATTTGAAGGACAAATAACAGATGAACGAGAAGATGCAGCAGAGTGTAAAGATGAGATCCTCATGCAAAAGGATGAAAAAGAAAAGACAGAGATTGTAGCAGCATGCCTCGTTGAAGGCACGAAGGAGGAAATCAAAACAGAGAATACAACAGAGGTTGAGGAGCAAAGTGAAGCTACAAAGCAAAGCAAAGTTGAAGCAGTAGTGGAGAAGAAAGAGGTTAGTAAGGTAATGCATAATATTTTTCATTTTTATAATGAAGATGAGAGTGGATTGCATGAAGGGATTGCAACAGTTGGTCTTGTTGAAGACATGAAAGAAGAAAGCAAAAGAGGAGTTGTAGTGAGTAAAAAGGAAGAAGATATGAGCAGTGAAGAAGATGCAGTTGTGCAGATTGAGAGAGCAGCAATAGAGCTTGAGGATGTTGCAGCAGATAAAGAGGATAAAAGATGATTTGTTGTTGCAGATTTTGGCGGTGGGAGAAGAGTGGTTTGATAAGCTTGCCGATGGAGGAAAGAAGATGAATGTTGCAGCGAAGGGCAAAGAAGATGTTGAAGCAGCGGCGAAGGATGAGGTAAATTTTGATTTTGAATATGATGATTATTATTTACCTTCTATAGAAGAGATTTCAGTTGTAGAAGATGAAGTTGTAGTTGTAGATTGGTATGCGGATGTTGCATGTTTGTGTATAGAAGTTATAGAGGAAGGTGCAGGTGAAACTTGGTGGAGGTGGTCAGTTTGTGGTGGGTTGGATCCCACGACGAAGGAGAAGAGAGAAGAAATAATTTGGCAGAGGAATACGGTACATGGTGGATGCAAGTCCACAAAAGAAAAGAAGAATGAAATGCAGATTTGTTGGAGAGTGAAGCTTGTTCCGTCCAGATGCTGGAAAAAGAGGAAAAAGAAAAACTTTTTTGTGCACATATTTCAGCGATGGAGTTCACTACAAATTGCTTGCAATCTAAAAGGATGGTCCTACCATTCAACTCCACATTTGTGAGTGTATGCTCACAAACTTCTTACCCGACGTGTCTGATGCAGGAGCATACGGTCCACAGGCGATCCTGCATCGCCCAATAATATTTCAGTTTGTTTTTCAGTTTTGGTGCTTGTTTTCAGAAAGTCAAACCATGTTTTGGAAGTTGGTGCTTCCCAAAAGAAGAGATTGGTGTCTCTTGCTGAGTTGGTGCTCAGTTGTAGGGATTGGTGTCTCTAGTGGGTTGGTGCCTACAAACCATATAAGAGGTGATTGGTGTCTCCAGTAGGTTGGTGCCTACAAAGATTAAAAGGGGATTGGTGTCTCCTGTAGGTTGGTGCCTACAAAGTTTGTAAGAGAATTATATAAGCAATATTTTGCCGTGGTTTTCTTCCGAAAGGGTTTCCATGTAAATCTTGTGATGTTCTTGTGCTCTTAATTATTAGATCATGTATGTTTATGGTTGTTGTGGTTGATTAAGTTTTGAAAAAGTAAATGATTAGCTTATATTGATTCACCCCCCCACCCTCAGTATAAGCGTGTGCTCATCAATTGGTATCAAAGCGGGTTCCTTCGGAAATAGTTTAACCGCTAGAAGGAAGATCTCAAGAGCACACATGGCCTATCAAGAAGGTTTCTCCTCCAACAAGACTCCATTGTTTGATGGAACAAACTATGCTTTTTGGAGCATAAGAATGTGCACTTACCGCCTCGACATTTGGCAATCAGTTGTGTGCCTTAATTGTGGAAAAGTAGGACATCTTGCTGCTAAATCCCCATATGCAGAAAATGAAAATAGTGATGAGTAAGAAGAGTCTCTATTCATGGCAAGAAAAACAAAAGATGATATCTTGGAAAGTGTAATGTCCCCTTTTGGGATATAACTGATTTCTTACCCTACAAACAATAGTAATCACTAGAAATTTGACATTAAAATATTAGTTATCAAAAAATTAAGATAACATTCAGTTCATAGCACCATTCATATTAAATTCATCTATCATAGCATAATTACTAATGAGATCAAGACATCGTAGCATAAACAATATTTGGTTCAATCCATCATAACGCAATCCCTCAAAGCCAATCACATAATGAATTCCTTAGGAATACTTGCAAGTAGCAATATTAAGGCGGGTCATCCTTGATATTGCCCAGAGCATGTAAGGGGCCCATCTACCTTGCAGCTTCCAGCCCACCTTGGAGGGCCATCCTCCTTGATCAAGCTCAAGAGGGCCATTCTCTTTGATCAAGCATTGTTTGTCATTACCAATCTAAGTCCAATCTTGCAAGAAAAAATTGTCTCTACCACACTTTCAAGCTATGTTGTTGGTTCAGGGTCGGGTTAAAATTTGGGGTTTGTGGTGACCAGTTCACCGAATTTATGTTTACCAAGGTTTAGTACAACTGAGTTCGACAGTACAACATATATAAAATATTAAAAATACACAAAGTTTATTATAATAACCATAGAAATCTATTAAAAAATAAAATATGAATATTATATTAACAATAAATTTAATCTCCCTAGAGCAATCTCGGATCATAACCCCCTTATGTCCAGTTGGCAGGATGGCAACCAAAAGGGTCCTTTCCCCTTTAGGTATGAAATCATGTTGGCCTCCCACCCGAATTTTAGAAAATGCATTCAAGAATGGTGGAATATCTCCATTCAAGGGGCTGCTATGTTCCGACTTGTTCAAAAACTTATACATGTTAAGAATAAAGTTAAGGGGTGGAACATACATTGTTTTGGAAATGTTCTAGAACAAAAAATGGTCTCTACTAAACTAACCAAAATCCAGAATAAAATGGCCAAAAGGATCTTACGGAAACTACTATCTCCTTGGAAAATTCCTTAGTCTAGGAATGGAAGGACATCATGAAAAGGGAAGAAATAATTGAAAGCAGAAGTCTAGGGTCCAGTGGTTGAAGGAAGGAGACAAGAATACATCTTTTTTCCATCAATCCGTCATGAAGCATAAGAAGAGAAATACCATCCTCAAACTTATAAATGAGGAAGGCCTGGAGGTTAATACTGAGGAGCAAATACGTCAATTAGCAGCCAATTATTTTCAATCTTTTCTATCCAAGCAGCCAAACACTACTAATGAAGAAGTGGTTGAGAAGTTGTTGGACAACATTCCTACTCTGTTGACTAATGAGGACAACATGAGTCTCTTGACTCCCATAACGGAGGAGGAAGTTCATGTTGTTGTGTTCTCAATGGGTGCCTTTAAGGCCCTTGTCTTCGATGGGTTCCCCCCGGCCTTCTTCCAAGAATATTGAGAAATTGTTGGTATTGATCTTACTATTGTTGTTAGGGACTTTTTCAGGACTGATAAATTGCTTAAACAGATTAACAACACTTTCATTGCTCTAGTCCCCAAAAAACAAGATCCTATGAATATGGGTGATTTCCGTCCAATAAGCTTATGTAATACTATCTAAAAGATCATGTCTAAAATCATGGTGTATCGGCTGCAACCTTTCCTAGATGGTTTGATTCCTGGTTGTCAAAAGGGATTTGTTCCTGGAAGGCAAATCCTTGATGCGACAATCTACACCCATGAAGTCATAACTCAATGGACAGAAATAAAGCTCCAGGGATGATTTTTAAGCTGGACATTTCCAAAGCCTATGACAGGGTGAATTGGGACATCTTATTCAAAATCCTTGAAAAGATGGGTTTCTAGAATAGCTTCATGAATCTGGTTAAAGAATGTGTCACAACTGCTAAGTTTTTTGTACTGGTGAATGGCATACCCAAGGGCTTTTTCAAGTCTAGAAAAGGGATTAGATAGGGTGACCCTCTGTCCCCGTACCTCTTTATCCTTATGGTTGAAGTTATGGGACGAGGTTTTATGAACCTCCTAAGAACCAGAGAACAAAAGGGCATTAAAGTTGCCTCTATAGCAGACCCCTTAGCTATTCAACAATTTGTTGACGATACAATCCTTTTCGAGACAGCTTCAGTGGTGGAAGCAACTCCTCAATAATTATGCTATGGTTTCTGGTCAATGCATCAACTATTACAAAAGTCAAATATATTTCTTCAACACGGATGTTGAACTCCAGAGCTTCTATGCAACACTTCCAAGTGTTTACCTCGGCCTCCCATTGACTGTTACGGAAGTAACCCCTTCTTTTTGAAACTCTATCATTGAGAGCATTCAACGAAAGCTAGCTGGCTGGAAGGACAAAGTTCTTAGCCAGACAGGGAAATTTCAACTTTTGAAAGCCTCCCTGCAGGGGGTCCCTATATACTTCTTAACTCTGTTCAAAATGCCAAAGTATATTCCAGAAAAAAATTGAGAAGATTCAGAGAACTTTTTTGTGGGTGAGACTTGAGGAGTAAAAAAGATTAGCCTTGGTGAGTTGGGACAAAGTCTACTTACCCAAAGAGCAGGGGGGTCTTGGTATCAAAACCTCATTCTCAAAGGTACTAAATGGAAATTAGGCAATGGTAGAAGGATAAGGTTTTGGAAGGATACTACAACACTCTGGTGGAGCATGCTAGCAACTTTTTTGGAGAGGAGGTGATTAATTATATAACCCATTTTAGGGGCGGAAAGCAACAGAGGGTAATCTCTGAGTGTTGCCCGAACCAAGACCACTTGAAGTTAATTGCCAAGAACCTTCAAAGGGAACTCCATAAGTACAAAATCCATGTATTCCCCAAGGAGGATGAGATGGTCTGGTCTCAAGACAGCAAAGGAAGATTCACAATCAAGATTGCTTACGATCTACTGTTAGACCCTGTCTGAAATAGCTTATGGAGACTTATTTGGAACTATAATTTCATCCCCAAAGTAAATTACTTCTGGTAGACAGCAACACACAATAAGATTCTCACTCAGGATAATCTCAAACGAAGAGGGTTCCAAATAACCAATAGATGTGTGTTATGTTGCAAAGTGGAAGAATCAGTCCCACACTTGCTTTTCCATTGTGAATTTACTAGGGAAATATGGGGTACAGCATTGCAGAAATTAAACATTCAATGGGTTATGAGTGACACCTTAAGCTCAGTTGTGGAAGCCTAGAGAAACCCTTTCTCGCATCCCAGGGCCAGGGCGTTATGGAAGCAAATCCCCCCCCCATATAGGCTGGAGTATATGGAAGGAGAGGAACAATAGAATTTTTAGAGATGAGCCCAAGAACCCTAAAGAAGTGTTTATCTTGTTCTCTACATTTTTGGTAGAAAATGTCTCAGCATGTAACCTCAAAACTCCAGAGGCCCCACCTAATCCTGTGGAAATCAAGGTTGTGAACAACTGGGGTATGGCCATCGATATAAACAAGTTTGACAACTCCAAAAAGCTATCTCGCCTTAACACTAAATGTAAACCTCCATTAGAAGGTTGGTGCAAGTTGAACTTTGATGGATAGGGAGATTTATCCACAAGGCACCAAAATGATCAACATGGATATAATTCAGAGAGAGATAAAATATGCACCAAAGGAATAACATAAGTTTGAAAGGTAAAAAGGGGCTTAAGGCAATTTCGGAAATTCCAAGTGCATGAGGAAAATGTGCCAAAGTTTATCCAAGTCCATAGGAAAAATGTGAAATTCCTGGGAGAGCTTGCAACTTGAATTTGCTCAAGATCTTATGTAATTGGCGATGAAGAACTATCCTTGCTCATTCAAAATTTGTGAAAGGTAGTAGAGGATTTTGTCCAAGAAGGGGTAAAATTTGCGACTTGCATTCTCCTTGATCCTTCTAATTTTGCGCCAAGATCTATCCTTGACATCACAAAAAATGCGAAATTCCTTGGCTCAATGAAAATGGCACCTAAGATGAAATCCTTAAGACAACAAAATATGCGAAATTCCACCTCAATCTTTTGACAATCATCAAGGCAAACCTCAAAATCTTATGAAGGGATCATGAAAGAGTCAACGAAGATGAACAAGAAACATGGACAAAATCACAAATTCCATGAGTATGTGGAATTTGCGCTCGTGGAGAAAATTGCAATGTAATGTCCCTAAATAAATCAGTATTTCTCTTGAAGGAAAGTGATGAACTCATTCAAGCCATTAAAACCATCAGTCTTGAAACATCAAGAAACATACAATATGAACAATATACTGCTGCGAGTTGAAACATGTCTGAAAATTCATTATTAAATTACTGAGAATATTATCAAGACACTCAGACTGCTGTCCTAACTGTGTGCTAACAGCTCAAAGACAAAACTTCATTACATGTATAGCCTGACATTAATAATACTACACTTATAACCACCAACATCTACAGAAATGAAAGCATTCCTATAGAAATATACCATATATAACTGTTGTACTCTGCAACCCATATGTAAATCTACTGTTACACAGCACTGTGACAACCCTTCAACCTGCTGTGTATGAAAACACGCTCCTAGAAGATAATACAGACTTAGTATTCAATCATCAAACCTCACATCTGAAAATCTGACTCAGTCTTATACTTACAACACTGAAAGTCACCCATGAAGTGAATGTTGACAAATCTGAAAACACTCATGTCTGAAAAGGTATAATATGGTACCCATACAGAGGTGACTATCCATAGTTGTCAGACCTTATTGGATCAAACTCCTTGCAGGATGAAGCTTGAGAAAATAAACTGAATTATGGTAACCTTTATCAGCAGCGACTCCTATGAGACCTTCCCACACCCAGAAGGGTAAGCGTACGGCCTTAATAGAAATATATGCTCAGTATGTTATCCGCCATCATCTTGAGAGGTCGGATTGTGTTCTTGTAATGTCCTGCGACCCTTTAAAAACCCACGGCTCTCCTCTGTAGGTCGCTGACCCAGCTTACTTAATTCAAATTCCAATGCCTCTTTTTTGTTGATCTTTTCCCCCCGATGATTCGATGGATTATGATTCTTATATTTCTTGGAGAGGTGTGTGAATCCATCCATCACCAAACTTCTCCTGTATCTTTGCTTAAATGTTATTTGTCATTGATTTGGTTTATGTGATTGTTCTTTTCCAATCGGAGTCTTTAATAGTGAATATTATCAATATTAGCATGTGTGGAGGGAGTCGTCCAAATGTATAGACAACACCTATTAGATATCGGCTACTATGAAGAAATTGATGGCTATTAGCAAAAATTGCTGCCCTAAGTTGAGTATACATTATATTGTTTATAATATTTATTTTAGAGTATAATATTTAGATTAATATCTATATTATATTATATATTATAAATATATATCATATTTAAATTCATATATTATATTTATATATATGTATATATATCATATCTTAATAATATATTAGTATAATTATAATAATATTAAAATCAATAATATTATTTATATTTATACCATAATATTATTTAATATTAATACCACATGTATGATTTCTCAATAATGTTTAAATCTTTAATTTAAACAATGCCTTAAGATCGGGGCATGACACGCAATCTTTGGCATCATGAGGAAAAGCGCAAATTCCACCCATGTGTGGAAATCCCGCCCATTGAGAGTTCATGATTTTGGTCAAAAAAAGGTAAAAAATGTAATCTTCTTAATTGAAACTCATGAAAAATCCATTGAAAATGATGTGAAATCACTTAGAAAATTCGCCAAGGAAATGAGAGAAGTTTGAAAGTGAAAAATCCAACCTAAGGAACATCGCAATTTCCATGTCTGGCCATTGGTTGCTCAAATCGATCTTGGCCCTTCATTGTATTTTGAGGACTATAAAAAGGCTCATTCACCTCATTTGTAAGGATAATATACATTAGATCAGAGTTGTTGTAGGAGTAGAGTAGAGGAAGCTCTTCTAAGTTGTTGGAAAGAACTCATGAAATTCTTGTAATCACTTCCAAGATTAATACATTTCTTATTGAAGCTTGGTGACAATTGTGTTGTTTTGGAACGTAGCATGGTTTCTTATTTCTCGAAAATGATTGAGATGCGTTTCCAAGTAGAGTAGAATAAGATTAGAAAGTTCATTGACATAGTGAATGCATTGTGAAGATATTTGATGAAGTCCTAGGTTCATACTTTTGACGGTTTTTCGCTGGCAAGTCATTGTGCAAAGTTAGCCTGAACCTCAACTTATTGCAATAGTTCGATTGTTAATGCTTGTTTGAGTTGCGCCAGCTATGGGTACTCAAACGTGTGTTTGCAATATGAAAATCCTTAGTCATCCTTGGGAGATTGCACTTGTTCTACATAGTTGTTGAAATCATCATGGCCAAGTGGAGCTTGCTATGAAGGAATTTGTCTATCTTGGCGTCATTCATTGTCTCATTATCCTTAGAAGTGAAGTAGATTCTCTCTAAACCCTTGACCTATTTACATTTCATTGTAGAGTGGAACTAGAAGGTTTCTTTCCATGAAAAGGAGTAATGAATCGGGTGAATTGAGAAGTAATTTCAGCGTAAGTCCCTTTGTGTTCACAGCAAATCACATCATACATTAAACTACTGAGTCTATCCATTGCAAGTCAAGACCTGACATTTGGAACCTTGGAGTTATCTCACTGGATCACATAGTTTAGCCTTTGAGAGACTTTGTTCAAGAGAGGATATAATACCTTGGTATTGTATTCTGAGTTTGCATGTGCATAAAAAACACAGTCAAGGGGTGGAACAGCATACTTTAGACCACACCTATCGGGAGGGTAATAGAGTGGCAGATGGCCTAGATAATCAAGGTATGAACTACACTCCGCTGAAATGTTGGAGAAATATTGAATGTCTCTCCAAGACTATCAAAGACCTTCTCCATAAGGAGATGACTAATAACCCCTAAATTTTATGTATCCTATGTGCAAAGAGAATCATATGAAGTCCAAGCGGGTGCCAAACTTAGGGAAAGAGAAAAGTGTCATGTCCCCGTTTCCGGCTTGAACACCAAATGAAACTTGGATTAGCCTACTTCTCATTCCCAAAGGCTAATTCTAAATGATGAGGGAATGAATTGGCTTTTTTTTACTAACTCAATCTTATTGTTTTGCAAGAACAAAGTCAGAAACTCAAAATTTGGCTAAGTCTGGAAGCCAAATTAGACTAAGGCATGACTCTTGGAGTCTAGGCGCCAATTTCACATCAAATTTCCCAAATGAGTGCCTAGGGACAAAATAGGCCTCAATGACCTTCAATATGGAAGGCGCTCCAGTTACTAAAGTTGATTTCTCTGTCAGAAGTCTCATACCAAGCATATCACTTCAAGAAGTCAGGGCGCTTGGTGAGATAAGTGTTTTACTTCACCACAAAGACTACAAGTATAAGTGCCACATGTATGAAGATGAATCTAATACAAGGCGCTAGTTCCCTCCTACACAGACTCAGAAGTGCACCTAAGATCAATTCCTAGAAGGTGCCCTAGCAAGAAAAGTCATTGGAAGGGTAAGAGTGCATCACCAAAGGTTAAAGATGGAGTTTAGAAGACATCCACTCAAGTGGAATCATTAAAGAAGACAAGTTCATGGATGAGGCGCACCTTTGGTCAAAAACTCCTCAAATATGTGCCTAAAGAGAAAATGAGCATCAAAACATCCTTCAAAGTCAAGGCGCTAGCATTAAGGAAGATGCTATCACTTCCAAAAACCTCAAACCTTACAAATAATGAGTAGAATTGGTTAAGTCACACTCTAGGCGCAAATCCAATGTCAAATTCTCCAAATGTGCGCCTAGATGAAGAATGAAGTTAGGGAAGTGAGTTTGGACATTCTAATCAAGGCGCTCAACAAGGTATGTTGCATTGCTACTCTTAAGGATACCAACTCATGAAGACTTGGTAAGATAAATCATCAAACACCCCAGGGCGCAAATTCTCCTTTGCAACACCTAAGGCGCCAATCTATACCTTTTTCTACCCACAAATGCGCCCAAGAGAAGATGAGGACTAAATCAAGGTTCTAAATACTCTGGATATGGGCGCTTGTATAAAGAAGCATCAAAAGGTCTACAAACAAGTGTTTGAAAGTTTTGAATAGAGTAAAATATCATCACAAAGGTGTTAGGCGCAAATTCCCAGACAAACTCACAGAAAGTGCGCCTAGCTAGAGAGGAGACATCTTCAAGGGATGCAATTGTAGGGCGCCCTCTCCAAAGGAGTCAATTCAACACTTAGAAGTTTCATCTATTACATAAGTTTGTGGAAAAGTGTCAAATCCACCTCTAGGCGCCAAAACCACTGCAAATCCTCCAAATGTGTGCCTACCATGTAAGGTGATAAGCTGAGCATTCCAAATCATCAAATGATAGAGTATGGATCCAGAGGAGTTCAACTCATAAGGTGGTATCATCCAAGGATGAGGAATCATGACTTAGGCACACTTCCTGGTGAGATCCTCCAAAGCTGGCGCCCCAGTCAGAAGAACCCTAAACTGTGCCTAAGTGTTTCTAGAAGGGAGATAAGGTAGTTACACTACTTGAATTCTCATTGGTCAGAAAGATAGCATTGGGATTCATGACAGAGTCTTTGGGTAAGAATTAAGATTGCCAATTCAGGATGAGTTGTCAAGAGGAATATTCTCCTAAATATGCTTCTTGGAAAACGTGCCTTCATTCCCTTTGGAAGGCCTATAAAAGGAGGAGCTCTCATTCATTTGATCATCTTATCTTTTGGCAAAATTTCTCTCTGCAAAGCTTTATGCCTGTAATCTTGAGGCTTGCGAGTTTCAAGTGTTGGGGTGATGCTCCCTCAACTGACAAGGTGATGCTCCCTTGTTGCATTGTGAGGTGTTGACATCCAGTTGACATCATTGGGTTCAATTGAAGTGATCTACATCAACCAGTGAGATTGAGCTAGTTGTGTAGAAGTTGAAAGCATTGTATTCATCTAGGCTTCAAGGCCTTTCTTTGTAATCCCTTTGAATAAGATTGTATATTCATGCCATTGAGGGCATCATCATTGTAATAAGACATTTGCATTGAGTTGAATCAAGGAATAATACAAGTATCCAACTTCAAGTTGATTCATGCAAGTTGCCTTTGTTATCTTTTCATGAATGATGTTAAGTAGATTGAGTAATTGAAGAGTTAAGTACAAGTAAATTTCTCTAAGGAAGGGAAAAAATTAGTTAGTACTAGTTGGGTATCTTACAAAAAGGATGTGCAGTGCTGAGGTGAAGCCTGATGTAAAGAGTAAGCACAAGGCTTACGTGGAAAGAGAGATCATCGACATGGATAGGAAAGTGAGGTGGCGAAAATTTTTTGAAGGGCATGACAACATATCTAAGCATATGGCTGACGTCAATAGCTGGCGACAACAAAAAAAATACGGGCAGTATGCAAGGGTGAATGAAATAGATTTTTTGAAATCCTTGATGGCGTTGATCATTAATGATCATAGGCAGGACGATAACTATGTGTCGAGTAATCATTTCCCAAGCTGCGAAGTGAAGAAAGGCAGTACTTCTAGCACCTCCTAGCATATCAAATGCAATCTTAATTATTGCGGTAACCAGTCTCAAAAACAAGGGCTTTGCAAGACCGAGAACACAATCTCGTCTCTTCCCTCATCAGCTTGATAACTGCATATTCCCTGGAATTTAGCTATCAAAATGGGAGGTGAAAGGGTTAGGATGGAGCCGGTTTCATGTGAGGAATTCTGAAAGGATGAGACGCTCTGGAGTGTTTGCTATGAAGGTGGTATAACCCCACTGACGGAATGCCTGAATGGTTATGATGAAAATCTTTCAATGCAATTCGTTGTTTCTTTGGATAACCAGCGTGTGCAGTTGGGTGGTATTCAATTTGAGATCAGTGAGGATACAATTGCTCAAGCCACGAGTTTGTCTAGCAAGGGGAAAAAACCGAAAAGACAAAGCAAGGTGTAGGATAAGGATAGCATGCAGACCTTTTTTAAGGAAGGTGAAACTCTAACCAAACTTCAAAGGGATTTTGACAGGAGAGAGTTGATCAACCCCTACGACAAGGTATGCTATGTTTTAATGAAGTATGTGACTTTAGAAGGTCGTTACAAATGTTTCTTTCACTACCGTTTTGCTCTCCTCAATCACTTTCGTCACAAAGTCATTATTAGCTTCCCTTTTTACCTATTGTCGTCCCTTGAGTCTATTGTGAAAGCCACTAAGGATTCGTTGGCCAAAAACCCTAATGTCTCTGTTGTCCCCCTCCACCAAGGTTTAATCCTTCGTCTTTACCACTTTCATCTCACCCTCTGTCCACCTAAGACCATTACCGGGTGCTTGATTGAGGATTCTCCCCCAAATCCCTTGGCTGGATCCTCTTCTAAAGGTAAACAAATTCTAGCCCTGAAAGATGTGGAAACCCCTATGGGTAAAAAGTCCAAGTCTTTAGCTGTTGCTAGGTCCCCACCTCTCACTAAGAAGAAAAAACATGTCTCAATTGCCAAGGATCCCCCACCTGTTGCTATCACGGAAGTGTTTGAAGATTATGATGCCCACCAATCCCCGACTTCTACCCTTAAGCCCTCGGCCCACAGCTCCTCTGCCCAAAAGGAGGTTGTGACAAGGTTGTGTAACTTGAAGGGTAGCCCGAGAGATACTGATAGGGAGAGGGTGACTACTAAAAGAGGTCATGCGAGGCCCAATAAGAAATCCAAAACCAAAGAGGCCAAGGTTGACCCTATGCAATGTGAGGAGGATGACGGTCTGGAGTCTATTGTTAAACCCAAGGGGAAACTCAATGTGGAGGAGATCACTGAGGAGACTCCGGATGATGGTTTGGTTGTGAAGGAGGCTGAAAAGGAAGAGAAGACTGGTAAGAACAGGAGTGGGGCCTCCAAAAGCAAAAGGCCGAGTATCAGAAGATCCAATAGGCTGGTGAGGAGGCTTACTCCCAAACTCACCGAAATGGAGGATTCCAACAACACTTCGTCTGAGGACGATGTGGATTTCTAGAGGGAGACCTTAGAAACTGAGGAGTATCAAGAGGGAGCAAGCCTGTTTGAAGAAATGGATGCCCTGGATTTTGAGTCGAATGAGGAGGAAGTTGATGTGACTAAGGAGATAGCCTCTGATCAAAAGGATTGTAATCAATGCAAACATGTTGCTGTGGAGGTCGCAGAGCTGAAGGCAAACATGCTTCCCTCGAAAACAACATGAAGGTGCTGGCTACTTTCAACATGAAGGTCAAGCATAGGTCGGCTACTACGTTGTCTGTCCTCCAGGATTTAGAACTAGATAGGCATGGTCTGGATGCAAAAACTTTTGTCAATTACAAAGATATGTATAAGTTCTTCACAAAGGACTGGAGGCAGATGTTTGTTTAATTTCTGTTGGTTTTGCTTCTTGTTTTTGGTTATAGGTTTTGTCTATATGTTCTGGTTTGTGACTCTCGGCTGGTAGTGTGTTGTTTATCTGTTGTTTGAAGCCTGTTGGTGGCCCAGCTTTCTCTGCCCTAGTGGCTCCTTGTTATAGAATCAACACCCTTGTTTGTTGCTTATCATAATCAAAAACAATAAATATAATAGATAAACATAAAATAAATTAACAATAAATAAATAATTTAAGATTTTATAAACATAAAAATAAATCACTTTCTCTCAGTGTGTTGTCAATAAACATTTAGACAAGTTAAGAGGCTTTTCTAAAAGCCTCAAACAATGTATCCCAACCTTCATTCAAACTCCTCAACTCAATATTAGGGCCGAAAAGGTCTCTTATAATATGCTGTTGCGGTTTTGTAAGATGTGCATCTGAACAATTCTCCCATATATCAACTTTGCAATATTTGTAGTTTTTGAGGTCAAGGTTGCTGAAAACCGCAATGGCTAATGTTGTCTTCCCTATTCTGCCTTGCCTGAAAATAACCACCACTTTGGCTTGTTTGATTGATTTGAAATCTGGCAAGCAGCAGGCATTAATCGAAATATCACAATTGACATTTTTTTAGATGCATTTTTTGGTCAAAGTTTCATTCGTTTTTTAGGTGGGTTTGCCCAAGGCACTCCCAAAGGGACCCAAGTATGCATGTGACGTAACCAGGCCATCCAAGACATGCCCATGGCAGACCCTTGGGGAGCCTGACCCTGGACGCAGACTCACTAAGACCCATTTGGGCAAGGTATGGGGAACAATGGGGCAAACCTGGTAACATAGCTTTAAAGTATATTCATTTAGCAGTCATTACATTTTTCAAATTTACATTAACTAATGATTGTTAAAAAATAAAGAGTAAAAATTATTCCATGTCATTTTATTTGAACAGTTGACATCCTTGCCATCAGATGTATGAAAAATGTATTTCCTAAATCCTTACGTGTAAAAGGACACCTGAACTAGGTCTTTTGACAGTTAATTGACAAGATAGCATTCTTACTGAAACAAAAAAAAGTCAGTCAAGAAATAAATACCAGATTCACGGGGATCTGAGGAAGAGCAATCAGCAAGTTTTCCAGGAAGTGCAGAGGAACCTGTAGTTAAAACGCTTTTTCTCCTTACCAATTCTCTTGCCTTTTTAGCTGCCATAGCTGCCTACAAAAAGGAAGGAAACCAAATATGTATTGTCATAACATGCATTTCAATAGAGCCGTGTCTAAGTGTTCTATGCCAAAATCATCAGGATTCCAAACAGATGAAACTGCAGATAAGAATGAAGTCATTTTTCTACGGCAACACACAAATCCGTGTATTATTCAAGTAGATATTGTGCATAACACTAACACAACATAATCAAATACAGAAATAGGTAATAATTATTTATGATAAACTGGAGAGGGTAGTCTGAGAAGGAAACATTCCCGAGAGAGTTTACAAAGCTATAAGTTGTCCAAGAGACAATAAAATGAAAAACAATAAAATAAAACTTGAAGGAATGAAATGGCACAGTGAAACTCAAATCAAAAGCAGGAGATGCAATTTATGGGAGCACAGACGTATCATCCATTCACGCCTGCACTCTTAGCGGCAATTTAAGGAATTCTCTTATAATATTTCACAAGTAGATGACACATTAAAATATGTTCAAATCTCCAAAATATCTTTTACAACTTCAAATGCATTAATATGAAACTACGTAAACCCAGATAGCCTAAGTGATCTTAAATGACAGTGCATAATAGCATGGTTAAGGAGAAAGGAAGCTATGTAAGTAGCCACATATGTAGCCAAATTGATAGCCATATAAAAAGAAAGCTGGAAAATCTCATCGGTTCTCACATCATTACAAGGGTAGCCCCAAATTAAGCCACAAAATTAACACCAATGAAATAAGAGGCACCTCCTTGGCGTAGAACATTGCTTACCCTTCTCACCCAATAACTTGAGAAAAGGAAATATTCCAAATACCTTCTGAAGCATTTCCGAACATCATTTATCATTTCATGCATCCTTGCAAGGTTCAAAGAAGAAAACTACAGAACTGAAAATTTAGTTGCACGAGTGAGGCAACGAGGAACAGGCACTGCTTAATCTCAGATTATATGCTTCATTATTATGTTCTGATTGAGGGGCAGTCACATCAGGTTTTGGCATACCACTTAATCTTGTTTTAGCTTAAGATACAGTATGCACAATAATCCTGTTTCTATATGTTGTGCATTGTTGGTGAATATGGCATCCTATGTGTATAAATATAAACATTCAAGTAACTCACTACAAAATATGTAAACAATGTGCTCTATTACCTTGTCAATACAAAGTTTTTTATTCCATATAGTAAATGCTCTTATAATATATGTAGAAAAAGGAAAAAAAACACAAAAAAGATCAAAGAAAAAGAAAACAACCAAGTAACAAAAAAAATTACACAGATCTGTTAGACAGTGGACACACAATTATACTGTTGATCCATTTCCATCAGAAGCAGAAAAGTTTGATTAGAGCCAAGTAGCAACAAAAATTACACGGATTTATTAGATATATATAAAATTTTGTGCGGTCACACCCAAACACAAGGCAGAAAAACAGTGAACAACCATACCTAATACTCATTTGCATACCAAGACCAATAACTTAGCTTGAAATCAATGATGGGATGGTTCCACATTAGTTGTAGTCTTTTCAGTTTTACATGTCTATATCCCCCTTCTTGATTTGTATTGTTTGTTTAGTTGCACAAGCCACATCAAATGCAGCTATAGGCGAGGTATAGCATACTTCATGGTTACATGAAGTTTATTCATTGTGTGTAAATGTTGAAAGCATATTCAATATAATTTGTCTTCTTGTGATTTTCCACTACTTAGATCTATATCCACAATATAGCATGCTGAGAAAACTTATATACTTTCTTTTGCCAAACAAAATGACCGTTGATTAATGATATTCAATCTTCTGCACAGTAGTACAACTTGTTCCAAAATTGGATCATGAATACACCAAAGTCAGTTGAGTAAATTAACTATTAAAAATGTTTGCAACATGTAATGATCCCATAAATATAGGTTTGCTAAAACAGAATCTGATTTTGAGTCTGTATGCAAAGTTACAGCCTCCACAAGTTGTAGGAATTGTTGCAAAGCTACGTGGCAGTTTCATAATTGTCAAGGGCAGCTTCGAAACTGCCATGCCAGTTTTGTAACTACATAAAGCAGTGATCTTGCAAAAGGGGTGATTTTGTAACTGCCATGCCACTTTAGCATCTGTTGTGGTAGTTTCACATATGTCAAGGTTGCTTTGCAATCGCCAGACAACATAAAGTGACGATTTCAAACCAATGCAATGTATGAGAAGAGGATACAAATGGGACACAATTTGTCTTCACATTCCTGACCTTTAGGCTTCTTATTCAAGCCTAAAGCATGTTGTCACTATGCAAATTACCCCATGAAGGTTCAACAAAGTAAGGGAATGCCTCAAAAAAGTGATGCATGCAAAGGCAATCCATACAAAGTCTTGAGAAACATAGAGAAGACTAAATTGCCCTATTAATAGGCTCTGCAATAACCCTAGCCAAACCAAAACCAATCCGGATCAGGTACAGATCCCTATCCAAGTTTAGTCAAGGTTTCCCCAAGCCTATGGATTCTCTCAGAGTAGGTTCAGACATACCCAGGCCGAATCCACATGCTTGGGGCAAACCCATGAGAACCTATCTATGACCGAAAAAAATCATTCTCTTAATAAATAAAATAAAAGCCATAACTCTAAAAAGTCACTTGCAAGTCACCAACAACACCCAAAACAAAAGCAAAAAAACAATGCTAACTCACCTAAAACTCCATTTCTACTCATTGCTTAGGGCTATATGTCTTTTTGTACTCAAACACCATGTCCTCACTACTCATATGTCCCAAGGAGTATTAGATAGGTGCTAGGAAGATCAATGAGAATCTTCATTCAGGTGATTTTTTTCTGGTTTTTTATAAATTTCTTTATAAGTTCCACGAGCCTTTTTTTTAATAATTTATTATTTTTTTAATCTCTTGTTCATTTTTTGAACAAAAAAATGGTAGCCTAAGGTTACATTATTATTTGATTTTTATAATATATGCTTATTTTAAATTCTGTAGATACATGTATAGTCTAGAAAGGCTAGGACTTCTAGGCCAAGGCTTGGCTAGGGATTTCAAATTTGACTAGCATTAACCTATTTGGGAAAACATGACAATGATTGACCAGATGGTGCTATCTTTGGCATTGTAACAAGTGCCAGAATAAGCAAGAGCTGTTATAGTAGAATGAAATCCCACTTGTGTGTGATTCCCAACCAAGGAATCATAGCTTGTAGCAAGCCAACCAAAAATGGGTTGCCGAAGTAAGAAATACTTGCTAATAACAAAGAGCAACAAGAGGTAAACAATTTAACCAAGAAATATAAATCAAAGTCTCATGTTTGACCAAGAAAAGACCTTGTAGGCCATCTACAAGACCATCCTCTTACAGCATCATCTTTAGAAGAAGACAATAGCCCTCTTCCTTCCCACAAAAGACCAAGGATGCAGGCTCATTAGAAAGGGGATTTCAAAATGAGGTGAAGTACAATGCCAATGAGCTCATTGTGTAATGTATTTATGTCAATGGGCTTCCTTTCAACCATGAAAGATAACCATACTGGCAGGAAATGGTGAGCGGGATAATAAGGCACCTACATGGTATACAAGTCATGGCTGTGAAAAGCTATGTACCACCTTACCAACCAAGAAAAAAAAGTTTCAAGATACTTCACACTATATTAGGTTGTTGAGACTCAATTAGCCTCACACAATTGTCTTAAGACAACAATGAAGGTATAAGAAGCATTGAGCATCATGGTAATCAGAAACCTTTCAAGTGTATAGGGGCAATCTAATATAGAGGGCCCAAAAGGTCAAAGCATTGGCCCTAGACAATGATTGGAGAGGCTCGTGTGGAATGAGTTTCACTAAGCCCATCATTAGTATGATCAGGTTCACTCAAACATATCAGCTATGTTTTGGCAAGATATATGACAGCACTGACTTCTTGACAGAAAAAATAAGGGGCTAGCAACTAAGGAGAAAGATGTAATGTCCCCATTCTGGGAATGGCCACCATTAGGGTTTGTACGGGCCTTTCATCTCACTCCGGTACATCTTAAGGACATCACGAGCTGTGGAGATAACTTATCACCTTGGTATGTTGTCTTCAATGCATCTTTCAGGTTGATATGGAGGTTTGTCTATGGTCTTGAGACAGAGGTTCGAGCTTCACATATATATGGATGCTATCACTTCACTTTTGGATGCCTTCACATGGATACTTGGCTTATGATGATTTGCCTTCTTCAGAGCTTTCATATGGATTCATGCAAGAGTTTGGACTTCATCATATGGATGACATCATTACACCTAGGGATACTTTCAGAAGGATGCCTTGCCTTGAACAACTTGATATCATCACTCACCTTGGAGATTACTATTCAGCTTGGGGCGAAGTGCAAACATCATTCATGTGTATCTCTCCTAGGCGCTCATCATCTCACTTGGGCATTATTCTCCTAGGCGCTCACATTAATGACTTCATTATATTAGAAATTAAGGTGGAGTACAATAATCAATCATTATTCTTGATGGCACCCTTGCTAGACACTCTAACTCATATCTTTAATTTGAGTTAGGCAATCTCCTTGAAGGAAAATCACACTACACATGGGTCGGCCCTCTAGAGAGGGAAAATGATAATTTAAATATATATTAACTACTCAGGTCGGCCAGCTAGGAGAAAAGAGATGGATTGTGCATATAAAGAGGATCATTTGGCATCCAAAAGGCATCATATCATCACATTCATTCATTCAATTGTGAGAGCAATCTCATTTCAAGCTCGGGACGAAAACCTCAAGTCTCTTGGAGGGAGTTGGACGAAAACCTGACTTTCTCATAAGGAGAACTCCATCACGGGAGTTCATTTGCACTTCATTTGGAGCACAGCAGCAGATCTGATTTTTGAAGCATATTGTTCATCATTTGGAGAGGCGACTGCCCCAATTGTGGAGCGACTAGCCTAGGGTTTGTCTTCAACCTTGGGCGAATTGCTGGGAGGAGCGACTGTCTGCTAGGCAGATTTGTGACTAATCTATGACTGTTGCACTAGGGTTTCAGATCAGATTTCCACAGCAGACCTGTACATGAACATTCGCCTATCGGAGAGGCTTGTATTTCATTGTTTTGCCATCATATTTGGTATGTTATTGTTGCCATTGAAGGTTACTTAGTAGCTGGGCTGTTCGGCCATTCATTTGATTGTATGCCCTATATTCTAAATTGCAGCAGTATATGTTATCAGATTTGTTATTGTTCCAGCAGACTGTATACTTTCAGTTTATGACATGTTAGCATAAGATTCATATGCATATTGATGATAGAAATGATCTTCATAATTGGGCGAATCCCCTGTGGTGTTTTGCATTGACAATTGATAGTTGTCGATGATTTTAGAATTTTTAGCTTCAATCGGTCATAGCCTTAAAGCTCTTTGCGACAAGCACAAGGATGCCCATACATGGCAGTACCTTCATGGCCAAGGATCTATTTACATGCACCCTCTCACCATAAAATTTCTACCACAAGTATGTATTTTGATTTCTTCACTCTTAACTTTCTTTTGCAACTATAATTTTAAATATCATATTGACTTTGTCCCAAATATCAACAAGTTGCAAGATCCTTTTCAGCTGAGCAGAATTAGAGGACATAATCCTTTATCCACTCAGTTAAGTGCAACCAATTGGCAGCAAAAAAGACAAGGGAGTTGGGGTATGTCCATTCAAATCTACACTTCCTCTCACATAAGTAATTTAACATAAATGATTTTGACTGTGTCTAATTCAGTATAGTGTTAATATTTGATTCTTTTCAAGTATAATCTTAACTGCGTTCAAAACATTAATGACTTAACTGTCTAAGCCGCATCTAGCCATGGAGTTTTTCTAAAATTCTGAAAACTTTAAGGAATGAAATTTAGAATTGCCCTTACATGAAATCAATAGTAAAAAGACAATCTATATTTAATTAAAAATTTATTAAACATCATACCATATTCAAGAACTTAAATGCACACAATTTCAGTTCTAGAATACCTTGTAAGCATTAAGCGCCTTCGAAAGAATTGAATTAAGAACTTCAGGATTGCATTCTAGGAACTCTGTGAAGTACTCCTGAACAGCTTGATCCACAACCTTCCTGACCTCTGGGTTTCCTAACCGTGTCTTTCAACATCAATCACAAAAATAATTAGGATTACAATTAGATTTTAAAATCAAGAAAGTCAAAAAATGGAAGCAAAATTGAACATAACAAAGTCTGGGAAAACTTAAGAAAAACAAAAGAATTTGAGCAGAAAAGAGTATTGAACAGACCAGAATAATCTAGATTTGCAAGATATCCTGCATAAGTTAGCAACACTAATCTGAAGAATACAATCTTAAATCTAAAACTTACTTTTGTTTGTCCTTCAAACTCTGGATTGGGAATCTTAACTGAAACAATAGCAGTCAAACCTTCCCTCACATGCTCACCACTGAGGTTCTCATCCTTCTCCTGCTTCCATAAATGAAGCACACCAATATTTACTAGATAAATGCTTACAATAAAATTAGGTTAGTAATTCTTCCTTTCTTAACATCAACTGAAATAGTAGTTTAAATTGTAAGACATCAATCAAGACCCAACAAACAACATCAAAACTTTAGCATTGCTCCCCAACTGAATACAGGCCAAAGTAATTACCAGACTCGATTGCAGCTCACAAAGCATCACAGGCAGAATGTTTTGTTTCAGGCATGCCAGAGCAGTAAATGGAAAATATAGTGGCATACAACACCTAAAAACAGACACAGAAATTTCTATGCAACAAAGCAAACACATTCAGCATATCTCCAATCAGGTATTAATTTTTGTAATTTGCATGATACAGAACACAAGCATGGATCATTCTTTATTAACTTCAAAGTTCCATTAGTATGGCTAAGATGCATAAAGGCATAGGACATAACTATGGTCTAGTAGAGAGATTTTGATCAATATTATGAAAAAGTATCTTCCAGTCACATTTGCATAAACATGCAAGCAGGGTCTCATTTCTTTGAGCTTCAATAGTCATACTATTCCCTCCCTAATTCCTGCTTTGATGCCAAAAATGTTATCACTCTTAGAAATAAGTGCACACATTTTTTTTAAGACTAAAATCAAATGCAATATATATCATTCATAGACAAAACTAGACACAGATATGCTTCAAATATGAGTGTATGTTGCAGCTGTGTTAAGATCAAAGGAAAACTAGTGTGCAATTCTAATGATTGTAATGTTAGTGTGATATCAAACTACAGCATGTGCCTGATTTGATGCCAGACACATCCTATATGTTGAATACAACCTGAATGAATTTTTTTGCTTATATGAACAAATAAACACTCAACAAGAAAGAAAGAAAGAAAGAAATTATATTAATGTCCACAAGTAACCAAAATAGGTCAACGGGACTCAGAAATACAACTACAGACAATAGCAAGAGGTAGCCAAAAAGAGGCTTCAAAGAAGTTACAAACTTAAGATAACTAAAAGCAAAACAAAAACTAAAAGGCATTCTGATGAACAAAAACTAAAAGGAAGGGTCAACCCAGTGAGGAGAAACACTAGTCCTAAGACAAGGGATAAGACCCATGAGAACAACAAGAGGACTAAATATAGTCTATAATATTCCAAATATCCAAGAGAACACCCAAAGACATGCATTTCACCTGAAACTACCTTTAATGCACGTCATTTTCTTTTAGATCAAAACTTGAGATCCTTCCCAAGCATGTAAAATACTCTGCAATATCAGAAATTGTAAGTGGCTTGTCCCTGATATGCTTTTGACAACAAAGCCTACCTCAAATTTCTCTAAGCATCCGCCCAACACCTTTCTGTAGACCTGTTCCTGTCCTATCAGGTCAGTTAAGCTAAATTTAATGGTAAAGAGAGAGATGTTTTAGACAGAGAAAACACTTAGCTTGATGGAATTCTGCTGGAATCAATGTCTAGTAATTGTTAATGAGCATATATTTCATAATATGGTTCATCTGGCCTTTCTGTTTAAAATGTAAATTGAGGTTAAGTGTCATGTTCCCCATAAATTGATTTTACTCATTCAAATTAAAGATTTGTATGAGAAATCTAGTAACAGCAGATCTCATTGGTCATTACAACTTAATCAAACATCAAAGAATTACCAAAGAGCACCATGATATATATATATATATATATATATATATATATATCCGTGCCAAGTATATTAACTAAGCACCCATCGAAAGAGGAGAAATCACGTGGAGAAGTAATACATCGATAAGCAATAATCAAATGTAAATAAACAGTGTAATTAACGGAAGGAATCAATTATGATTAAATGATATTATTTACGAAAGGATAAGGCAAATAAGAGATCATGGAAATAAGAACAGGCAATTAAGATGGACGTCGATCCTAGATCAAATTAACATCATAACTAACAATCCCAATGAAGGGATATGTCTGATCATTGAAATGGCACTGGTTCTAAGGTATTAAGGGAAATGAGAGGCATTGTGAAAAGGATCATCGAATATCTCATCTCATTCATATCCTCTGAATACAGTCTTTACAATCAGCAAATGCATTCAACCTTAAACAGTCATATTCCGTCAGAAATTAATCATCAAGGCAGCCCATTAATTACACTGTTCATATCCATTACTACCATGGAGTTCTGGCATATTTCTAAGTGTTATATCAGTGAACCAGTTTAGCGAATTTCTTAAAGGTATGAATTTGGCCATTATTCTAACATGTATTCTCTCTTAATCCACATAATATCATGGACTGGTAATGATAGACGAAATATGAAATGTAGAATGAAATAACAATGATATTAAGAAATACTCGAATCAAGAAATGAAGAATATCTATGATAGAAAAATGGACATAGTCCTTTAAAGAATAGTCAATGAATAATGTCTCAATGATACATACTCTATTTTAATGATATTTCATGAATTGAATTTAACCATGAGTTGGTATGATGACAAATCTCATAGAGGAACTACGTAATCAATATTCTACCTCGTGATCCATAAGATCACGAGATTGTGAGAATTAGTTGTTGATTAATTATGAATCTTAACCCATGATATACTAGGGTCCAAGCATACCAAAATCATTCTATAAGTTCATAGAACACATTGAGAGATTGGAGGTGGACTTGTTAGGAAGAAGCAGCATTAATACCTCGAAAGGTAGATAAGACCGGCGGTGGAATGAACCATGTTACATCATACTTAGGCAATGGATAAGACCTGCGGTGGAATGGACATATGCTACATCATACAAGGGCAATAAGTAAGACCTGCGGTGGAATGGGCATGTGTTACATCATACAATGGCACTTAGTAAGACCTAAGGTGGAATGGGCATGTGTCACATCATACAAAGGCACTACCTATGGAGGATAGCTCATGACACCTAACAAGAGTTACTACCCCATCTCCTCTAGGATCTATAAAGGGATAAGATTAACGCTTAGTGGACAACCCTAAGTATATCATGAGGCAATCAAATGGAATGGTTAAGAATTGACTTGAAAAAATGAATATTTAAACTCTTAATTTATGATGATTATTTGGTTATATTAACATAATTTATTAATCTTATTCATTACTAATGCTCTCTTTAAGAAGGCTTTCTGTTTGTAAGGTTAAAAATAAAAATCTTCTTACAAGGGACATTACATTAAGTATCCCATTTTGGAAGACTGAAAATGAACTTATGGCAGGTATTCTATTCATCTCCTCCTTTTTCTACACCTATTCTCATCCTGTCAGTTCAGTTGGGGTGAATTTTGGAAGAAAAGGCTGAAGGGGATCATTGACACAGGACAAAGGACTTGACATGACTGAATTCTAGTCCAATCATTGTTTACCAGTTGTTAATAAACCTAAATTTAGTCGTATAAATCATAGAAGCAGAAATCGCCAAAAAATCACGATTTTTTTGTAAAAATCGTAGATCGCCGACTTACACGATTTTTAACCCAAAAAATCGGGATTTTATATAAATCGGGCTGCCATCTAGGGTTTCTTGCGTTGTCTAGGGTTTGCAGGCGTCTAGGGTTTAAACGTATTTCGTTTCACCTGTTGTGACTCCCCGCAGGCACTTTTAAAAAAAACCCTAATGGTTTTGTGTTCCGTTGAATCTGAATCATTTTAGAGCAGCGAATATAAATATTAACTCGCAATTGCACCCATAGGAGGTTCAAGGAATACGTCGAGGAATACGTCGAACAACCGACGAGTTTAGAAAATTTTCCCGCATGAATTTTTTTACGGCGTGAGACATTTCAACCGACGAGTTCAAAAATTTTCCCGCATGAATTTTTTTTACGGCGTGAGACATTTAAACCGACGAGTTCAGAAAATTTTCCCGCATGAATTTTTTTACGGCGTGAGACATTTAAACTGACGAGTTCAAAAAATATTCCGGCTTGAATTTTTTTATGGCGTGAGATAATTTTCCAAGCACTACAATGCTCACATATAAAAGCCTATCGGCTAATATTAAATATATGTAATATTATTAGGCTATTATTAATATTAAATATTAAATATAATATTATTAATAATTAAAAAAATATAATATTAGTTAATATTAAATATATGATATATTATTAGTACTTATTATTCTATTATGATATTTATATAATATTTATAATATTATAATATAATATCTAGTCATTAATCTATATATGTATACATTAATATATTATAATAATATAATATTATATATTATATTATTAATATTTATTATAAATATAATTATATATTATAAATATTATTATATTTATATATTATATTATTAATAGTTCTATATTATAATATTAAAATATAATATTAATATAATATATTATTTGTATTTATTATTCTATTATAATATTTATATCATTAATTTATATTTTTCTACATTAATATATTATAATAATATAATATTTATGGATTATATTATTAATATTTATTATAAATATAATAATATATTATAAAATATTATTATATTTATATATTATATTATTGATAGTTATAGATTATAATATATTATTATATTTATATATTATATTATTGATAGTTATAGATTATAATATTAAAATATAATATTTATTATTCTATTATAATATCATTTAAAAAACAACAGGTTTTGTTTCCTTTTTGCAATTTTCTACATTTTATGGAAATCCAATTTTTTAACGATTTTTTCCCCATTTTTTCACAATTTTTTGAAAAAATCTTACACTTTTGATTTGGCGATTTTTTGCCCTAACGATTTTTGCTGCTATGGTATAAATCATCTGTCCTGTTGGCTTAAAATGCAATTTGAGGCTAAGAAGCCGATTTTGAAAGACTGAAAATGGAGTTATGGTTAGTATTTTTCTACTTTGATACAAAAAGCATATTTGATAAATTCCTGCCTAACCCTCATATTGCCCCACAATCAAGCGTAAGATGAGGGTTAGGAGACAACAAAGATCAGTGGGTATAACAATGCCATGTCATTTAGAAAGCATGGTTGATATGGAAACTGTTTCATTTTTGGCCTGTTATCCACCAGCATTTCAAGGTAAAGATTTCACAGAGGAAATATGCACAGTCAACTGAAGCTTGTAAGATGTTCAAGAAGGGAAAATTCATATTTTCTGCCAGTATGAGATGATAAAGAATTTTAGGACTAGATTACTCAAAAGTATAGTACATTCTATCAGTCCTCCCAAGAAGAAAGCATGACTTGGAAATAAGAGAAGACTACTTGCAACTGACTGAGATTTTAAAGAAGATTTAATGATCATGTAGAATAGATGTATGTAAGATACCCAACTAGTTCTACGAAAATTTTTCCTTACTTAAACAATTATACTTGCTGTCAATTCATCAACTACTTCAACAATACAAAGATATACATCAAAGATAACTACTTGAATGAGAGTTGGGTACTTGTCTAGTTATTTGATTCAATCAACTTGCAATGTCTTATTACATGGATAATGCTTTCAATAGCATGAAATACAACTTATTCAATGGAATTACAAAGGAAAGGCCTTGAAGCCCAGATGTTTACAATTGTGACTACACTTGATCAACGCACTCAAACTCAATGATGTCAACTGAATGTCAACACCTCACAATATCACAAGGGAGCATCACCTTGCTTGTCGAGGGAGCATCACCCCAACACTTGAAACTCGCAGGCCTCAAGATTACAAGCTCAACAGCTTTGCAGAGAGAATTTTGTCAAATGAACAGATGCCAAATGAATGAGAGAGCTCCTCCTTTTATAGGCCTTTCAAAGGCAATGAAGGTACATTTTTCAATACACAAAGAGGAACCAAGGCACGTTTCCCAAGAAGCATATCCAAGGGAATATTCCATCTGATGACTCATTCTGAGTTGGCAAGCTTATCCAGAGACCTTGACACGGATCTCGAAGACATTCTGTGAACCAATGAGAGCTCAGGTAGTTACAACTACCTTATCTTCTGTCTAGGTGCCAAGTTGAGATGTCTAGAATATGAAAGTGCGCCCTGCTTGTTCTATGCGCCAGTTGAGGAGATTGCACCTGGAGATTTCGCCTAACTTGGAAAAAGCTCTTTAATGTTATCAATCTGATCTAGAAGAGTGCCCTGACACTCAACTCAGTCAATCCTCATGAGGCACTCATTGGAGTTGAGGTTAGGCGCTACTTTGAGGTTAGGCGCTAGATGAGGTAGGAAATGCCCAAGAAGTGCGCCTCACTTAGATTTCAATCTTAGGTGCCAGGATTGAGGAGTTTTGACCAAACATGCGCCTATGCTAGGAGTTTCCCTCTTCAACTTTGATTGTTCATTCAAGTGACTTCTCCTAATTTCAAAGTCTTCAATCCATGCTAGGCGCTCAAATGGAGGATTCTTGGCTCAGTAAGCGCCTAGGTTTCAAAACATCATTACTTGATAATTCCAACTTTCTACGTGATCTCCTTGAGAATGAAGTTCACTTGAAGAAGTTCCTTACTCATTCAATAGACTCAACAACCAATCTCAGATCAAGGCGCCCATTTGAAGTGTCTGGAGTGTCAAAGTGCTACTTGAAGTTGGGCGCCAGAATGATGCTCCATGGGCACAGAAGTGCGCCTTGCATGAAGATTGACTTTCCTTGGTGTTTCTTCAAGTCTTGATGTTCTGGGAGGTGGAATGCTTCAACTGGGAATGAGCGCCTATCTTCTAAGGCTCATTCGGTAGCTAGGCGCCAAAGCTAAGTCAATTGCACTGGAAAATGCGCCTTACAAGGATTCCTCATATGACAGGATCATGAAATGGCGCCCTATGGTCTTTAGGCGCACACCTTGAATGTTTTGAACTGATGATGGATGATACAACTTCATGCATGTAGAGACACTTAACTCACCAAGCACCTTGACTATTGGGAGTGATTGGAACCTTCCTTCCAACTCAGGCGCTCACTTGGAAGATTTGCAGTAGATTTGGCGCCCATGACTTACCTCCTTTGAAGATGCTTTTGGCGCACTTATCATCAATTTGACTAGGAATTTGCACTTAGGATCCAACTGCACATCTTTTCAAAGTAGATTGAAAGCAATTGAACTTCAATTGGATTGATCTTGCCTCCTTGAAGGAGCGCCTTGTATCTAGATTGAATTTGAGGACTTACTCCCATCTTAGGCGCACTAAGGTTCCAATGGAAGAGTAAAATGGCGCCTTCCCTTGAAATGCTTATCTGCTATGCAAATGCTCACTTCAGGAGTCTTGAAATGAAACAAACTACTTGCCTTACCAAGCGCCCTGACCTCTTGAGGGGTTTGAAGATCATATTCCTATTTAGGCGCATCTTCAAGGTCAAGGAACCCTGTCCTGGCGCCTTGATGTTCTGAAGTGAACTAGGAGTGTTGCAGAGTGTCATCTAGGCGCCTTGGATCATATCATAGTCTAGGCGCACTTGTTGGGACGTCTGATGCAGGATGAGCGCCTAGGCATGAAAACTCCATCATACCTTGCCCATGTTCATCTCTGATCTAGGCGCTTGATTAGAGGAACCCATTCAGGTGGAGCGTCTTCTGTTGAAACCTCAACTTCAATGCCAGAAATGACTCTAGAAGCTAGGCGCCAGGATGGGTGTGTTCTGCCAAAATGGGCGCCTTGTCAATGACTTAGTGGATTATGACCCAAAACTCCTTGATTGTACCTGCAAAATGACACACAGAGTTAGTCAAAACCCATTTCATTCCCTTATCATTCAGAATTAGCCTCCGGGAATGAGGAGTAGGCTAATCCATTCATCACTTGGTGCTCAAGCCGGAAATGGGGACATGACAATGTATTTAGAGAATAAAACTATCTAGATGTGGGATGTAAGTGCCAAAGTTGAAATATTATGACGCCGTGCCTACAACACAAGATGCCCTCTCTACAGTTCCTAACAGTGTTCAGAAATTCGGTGAGTTCTCACCAGACTCACAACAACTTGCAAGCTTTTTTGCTCTACGAGTAACTCACCAAAAGACTTGCAGACTGAGTCTGGGCAAGAAACACAAATTTTAATGTCAGACTTGGCAAGTTTCTAGAAAAACTCAGCTGCAGAAAAAAACACTCAGGTGCAATTAAAAACATTATTTTTTCTTTTGCTTTTGGTAGATGCAAACGCAGCAGGGAAAATGCTAAATTTCAGCACATGGTATGCAGATTCTGCACTCTAGGGTTTGATTAAAACTGACAAATCTTGACCTTCGATCAAACCCACAGCTGGAGTGTCCTAACCTACATACACAAAAAACTGAAAGTATGAAAAACCTAAAACAATAAACATAAATCAGAACAAGTCTGCAATCTG
This sequence comes from Cunninghamia lanceolata, assembly GCA_027924645.1. Lineage (NCBI taxonomy): Eukaryota > Viridiplantae > Streptophyta > Pinopsida > Cupressales > Cupressaceae > Cunninghamia > Cunninghamia lanceolata. Next base: position 630,111 of record BSBN01000910.1, on the reverse strand, counting down.
AAAAAAAAATTATTATTATTCTAGAAAATCACAGCAACACTTCTCTTCAGTTTTGAATTATAAACTAATGAACGCCCAGGGTCCTAAATAGACTCCAACTTGGGCAATCAAAAAACAAATAAAACGATGTCTATTTTTAGATGTCTTTATCCCAAAGCAAACTCTAAAAATATGTCTAGTTCCACTGTAGAACAAAGCAGAAAACTAAAAAAACATATGCCTGTTGTCTATCCAGAATAAAGCAGCAGCACCTAAGAATAGCCTAAAAGTAGTGTCTCAAATAAACTAAAAGTAGGGTCTGGTTTTCCAATGCCTAGAAAGCAGAATTAATCACTAAAATTAGGGCATGATTTCTTCTAATATCTGCGCCACCAAAACAACATCTAAGCAACCCCTTAAAAATCAAATATTCTCTCTTCAAAAACTGTGTTTTCCAAAAATCCCAACTTCACTCTCAATAGTTCAAACTTCCCTTTCAAAAGAGGTTTTGTCAAAATGTTTGCAACCTGCTATATGAAGCAAAAACCTCAACAAAACCAACTCCCTCTTTCTTAGAGAAACCTCTAGCAACTGAAGTAAGTGTTCCATCAAGATTAACTCCCTCTTTCTATGAGAATCCTTCAGCAATATTTGTCCCAGCTCTCTTCAATAAATCAATCAATGATTCCACTGTAGGTTTAGAAATTGTCTCCATAAAGATAGGACACTCTTCCATCATGGCATCATGCAATACCTGCTTGACTAGATTAGCAAGTTGCTTGTAAAAGCCACCATTTTTAACTCCTCTGACCAAAACTTGACCAGGCACAGGGCTGCATTTTCTAATAATAACTTGCTGACTATCAAACTCAATGATACATTATAGATCTGTTGCACAAGAAACTGAAAGAAGACTGTTCATTAAACCAAGAACATACAAGACATCATCTGGCTCAATAACATCACCCGAAGGCATGCAAAAGGAGACAATTCCAATCCCCATAATAGGATAAGTAGCATCATCAACAAGCTCAATCTATATGCCAGCCTTCTATTCTTGAAGTCTATTAAAGCCTTCTTATTATATGTCATGCGTCTAGATGCTCCGTTGTCCACGTACCACCCTACACTAAAAACAATGTTAGTGGATAGACACAACACCATCAAGAAAGTTATCTCAAGTCTGGATGCTAACTCATCCGCTTCAGCTGAAGTTTCTCCACTCCCTTCAAACTCATGTTTTTTGCTTGACTTTCTTCTCAAGACACTAAGATGCATAGTGGCCCATCTTGTTGCACTTGAAACACTTCATGTAACTTAGGTACTTCTTCTCCTAGTCCAAAGAATTTGACTCTTCCTCCTTGCCCTACTGATACTTCTTGAGTCCTTTTTTACAACCTTTCCTCATCTTCCCAATGAGAGCTAGGCTTTGACTCTCTTCTACTCTCGCCGAAACAATCTCCAATCAGGTCTCCTCCTAGATCAAATTATCCCAAAGCTTCTAAAAAATGGGAAGCTTCTCATGAGCTCAGACACCCTGAACAAACAATTCCCAAGATGGAGAAAACCCATTTAAGATTGTGGGTACCAACCAAAGTTACAAGACTCACCCAAAATCGGTGAGTCGCGAGCCTGGCGACCCTAAGCGAGTCTGGGAGACTCGAAAGTCAAGTACTTGCCAGACTCGCCAAGTCTGGGTGAGTCCCAACTGCTAGACTTGGTCACAGTTGTACAGTTGCAGAAAGCAAAAAAAAAAATCACTCAAAACAAAGACACATATTTGTCTCCTACACCCTAAAAGCAACTTGATTTCATTTTCAAGCCAAAGGAGAAGGAAAAAAAAAGAGAGTTTTGAGCCAAAATTGGATTGCATAGAAGGGAAACCAACAAGAAGATTGAGCTAAAATCGGTGGTTGAATCACATTTGGGCAGGTTTGTAGCTACTTTTGGTGCATCTACAGGAGTCTACAAAGGATTGGGAAGAGCTCACCATGGATTTCAAGCAAGATTTAAGAGGTAAGTTTGTAATTTGAAGTTTTATTTTTGTTTTTTTCTAAATTACCAATCCTGGTACTGGTTCTAGTTTAGGTTCGGGTTCAGGTTCGGGTTCGGGGGTTCGGTTCGCGGATTCGGTCAAAAAACATTTGGGTGTGGGTTCATTTTGGGTTCATCCATACAACAATATATAAAAATCAGAAATATATTCATATTTGCAGCAGTAATTAAGTTCAGAATACCATAGCATCATAATTTTCTTATTCTTATTAGTATTACTATTATATAATTATTGATAACTTGCATAGTATGATAATTATTTGACACCAAGCTTTATCCATGTTAGAAACAAGGAATTCTTAATAATGCTAGTTTTTCACCAAATGTATTAGATAATTGGGTAGATATGTTAAAGTAATTGCTATTTGTTTCCCCTTACAATACTAGGCTAGTGTTTGGATGTGTCGTCTGGAGACAGTTGTGCTTATCCACATTCAGAATTGATACGACAATGTTGTATTGGATCTATATTCGGTTATGGCTTGAAAATTTTGGTGTCTCAGATATACATCTATCCATCAGTCAGATAAACACATATGGATATGACATGAACACCAGAGTTGTATGTGGATGTGACACAAATTATGATGTGCCAAATATGTGTCCTGATATCTATAAGGCATGGGTAGCCTAGAATATTTGGAAGCCTAGAGAATGAACTTATGCTTTGTTATTTATGGTGTGCCAGATATGAGTAGAAAGTCTCGATACTTGTTCAAAAGAACTGCTTCCACCAAAATAGTCCCTACTTTAAGACTTGATATCCCTATTATAGTTGGTTTTCCTTTATTATATTTTGTCTTTATATGTATTATGTAGTTATTTCTTTTTACAAAATGTACATCCAGTTTATATGAACAAAATATATTAATGAAAAACTTTAAAAAATGAAAAAAAAGCCTAAATTATGTCTGGGTTCTCCCAGGTTCTTCCCAGACGAACCCACAGCCCGAATGCAAGACCCAGGCTGAATCCCCGGGAGGACCAGACTAGGATCCGGATTGGGGCCAAACTGGACCCGTACACAGGGGTTCCCAGGGAAGAACTGGTAACATAGGTTTTTTTCTAAGTTACCGATCCTAGTACTGGTACTGGTTCTAGTACGGGGGTTCGGTTGGCGGGTTCGATCCAAAAAAAATTGCGTGTGGGTTCATTTTAGGTTTGTCCATACAAAAACATATAAAAATCAGAAATATATTCATATTTGCAGCAGTAATTAAGTTCAGAATACCATAGCATCATGAATATGATCATATAATAAACAAAACCACACTAGTATTAGAAATTAAAAACACTACAATGTCAATTAGTCAAACACGAACGTTGAATGTCATGATATATATAGTTATTACAATTCAAAAATCAAAATTATAATGCCAAATGTCAACAATCAGCCATATCATCACCACAATCCATATTAGATGATGCGGGTATTGGATTATTAGAAGAACCACAAAAAGTGGCACTAGCACTAGCACTTGCACTAGCAGTGGAACTAGCACTGCCACTAGCACTCTCATGCCCACTACCAAGCTCAACATCAACATCAACATCAACTGCGGCAAGGTGGGAAATGGTAGCATCCAGGTCAGTATGCTCTGGCTTGATATCCCACTTCCTTGTAGTCCCTGTCTTTGTGTGTAAGAAGGCGCAAGCTGGAAAACACAAACACCAAGTCCTCCGCCTTTTTTGAGTGCAGCCGGTTACGCTTTACTGAGTGGATGAAGTATGTGCTCCAATTCCTCTCAGATGTTGATGAACTAGCAACCTATTAAGACAACATTAGAGAGTTAGAGTTATAAATTAGAATTTAGAAATGAAACTTAAAAAATCTAAAAGATAATAGAACTTACTTGCACTAAAATTTTGATTGCAAGAGGTAGTTGTATGAATGATTGGCCATGGAAGTACCACCACCTATGAGCATCAACCTTATATTTGTCACGAAGAGCATCAATACTCATGTCATTGGAGCTTACAAAATCCATGAACTTGACTCTAACTGTATCTCGTACGTCAGGATCAACGAAGAGTCTGCGAAATGTTTCCTTGTACCCCTGGTTGACTTCAACATCTCTATATGGGGCAACCCTTGTCAACACAGAAAAGAGCTTAGTACTATAATTTTTTGGACTCAGTGCAAAGGCAAGAAGATGCAATGCGGAGGTCATTTTGTCCTATCTCTCTTCAATAATTTTATGTACTTGTTTAAAGAAAGTTTCTCTAGGATCTCACTCATGTTCATTTATGATGGCTTTCATCTTCTCAATCATTGAGTCGATGCCAACATATACCTCTCCCAAACAAGGCCTATCCATGTCGGTATAACGGATCATACTCAATATGGGCTCGATAAAACTGAGGAGATAGTCAACACAATCCCACCAAGTGTCATCTAGGCTCACTGTTTAATTTTTGTTGCCCTTGCAATGCTAGATTGTCTCCATATGGACCAATTTTGGCAGGTGACCATGTTAGAGAGTGCCTCTTTAACCTTCACAAGCCGTCTTAAGACAATTGTGTTGAAGACAAAACAGGTCTCAGCGACCTATAAAAATCAAAATAAAAAAAATTAAAAATAAGGCTTCTTAAAAAATAAATTTACAAAACTCAAAAGTTAAACTTAAGAAAAAATAAAAAATTGCTTCACCTACCTTTAGCAGCTCCAATCTTGAGAATGTTCTAAAAATGCCTTGTGACATATGGTGATTGGTGATGAACATTTGGATGTCTTCTGCCTCACTATACACCTATTTGATCCAATCAATTTCTTTGCCAATTTTTTGTAGCATAAAGTTGAGGGAGTGGACCGCACAAGATGTCCAAAAGATGTATGAGTAACGCTCCTCAACCAATAAACCAGTTGCTCTACAAGTTTTTGCATTGTTTGTTACGACTTAAACAACATTTCGAGGCCCTACTTCCTCAATGGCTTGACAAAGAATATTAGCAATAAATGGACCATCCTTCACCTCCCCTTCACAATCAACTGCCTTCAAAAACATAGCCACTTTAGGGCACATTGCAATAACATTGATCAATGGTCAATTTTTTGAATCTTTCCATCCATCAGAAACGATGGATAAACCTGTCTCAGCCCAAAAATCCCTTATGGGCTTCAATGAATCCTCAACAAACTTCACTTCCTTTTCCAATAAGATGCTAAGCACCTTCTCAAAACCTAGGCCCTTGTACCCTTTCGGAGCTTCATTAATTGCTTTCACCATAGGTTTCAAATAAGGTGAGCAAACAACATTGAAAGCTAATCCATTCGCATAGACACATCCTGCAATATGTTGATCAGCAATCTCATCAGACTCATTGTGAAATGCCACTTCAAATGGTCCTTTGATCTCTTGCATGCTATAGGTTCTTCAACTGTGACAAAAAATGGGTGGCTCTCTATAGGTTCAAGAATAGATGGTAATTGAGGGGGCTTCATTCCTCGAGATCCTTTCTTTAGCAAAGGTTGATTTAATTTATGATTTGATACTTCCTCTGCTTTTTCTTGCTCTTGAATATATGCAAGGACTTGAGCTTGTGGGATGGGTACACCATTTTTTCTTGGGCAAGCTTTGATGCCCATCCCAAGAATGTTACACAAATGGGCTTTAACTCAACTGTAAGAGCTTCTATACTGAACCCCGCACCCATTGCACTTCCATACATAACCCCCACCGCCTGAAATTGGTTCTAACATAGTAACATATTTCCAAAGGGTTGAAGTTGGATCTGTTTTGAACTTGGATTTCTCCGACGAGGTTTAACCGGTTGCCATTGTAATCCCTATGCCAACAAAATCAATAAACAACACATTTGAAGAATCCAAACAAATGAAAACAAAAAAAATAAAATATAGAACCTAGTTGAGTTTAAAAGCTTGACACATGTGCCATCGATTCATAGTAGAGAGAAGAATTTAGAAAAAGACCAAAAAAAATTCAAAACAAAACAAAAATGTAGGAAAAAAAAACCAAAAAACCAACCTCTTTTGCAAAAATATGTCTCTACAATATCCTTTGTAGCAAACCAGCTATTGCACACCCGTAGGAATAGCAAATCAATCACTTTGGACCCTTCACCGATCAATCTTCAATTCTATTTCTTTGATGGCAAGCAAAAATGAGAGTTCAGCTCAAAATAGAAGAGTTTTCTACTTTACATTTAGAATGAGGTAAATAGAATGTTTTTTGCCTTTGAAATGACTCCAAATGATGCTTTTAGGGTTAGAGTGAGTCAAATCCCTAAAAGCAATTAAAAAATGCCCAGAAAATATTAAAAAATGTCAAAAAAGCGCTTTATCTGGACGGTAGGGCACGGATTTGCCCGGATTCTCCCTAGGTTCCCCCAGGTTCGTCCCGGACGGACCCACAAGCCCAGGTCCAAACCCCCGAGAGGACCGGACCAGGATCCAGACCTGGGGCAAACCAAACCGGGACCTAGGCCAGTGGGGGCAGAACCGATAACTTAGGTTTTTTTTAATAAAAATTCCATTTCTCTTTTACATTTCTTTTTTCTTTTTTTTGTTTTGTTTGTGGACCAAAGAACAAACCCCTGGTGTGTTGTATTTTTTTGTTGAACAAACCCTAGATGTTTTCAATTTTTCTTTTAGTTTTATAGTTGCAAACCCTGAATTTTTTATATTAGTTTAATTATAAGCCATAAATGTTAATTCTTTTTCTATTTATATGTTATTGCAGCATTCTTTAAATTTATAAATTGTCTTAATCACAATGTCAAACCCAGTTAGAAGGGACCCTTGTTGGAAACATGACATCCTTGGGGAAAAGAAAGGAGAGATAATTTGTTTTCATTGCAAACAATCTTTGGGAGGGGGAGGCATTAATGGAGTGAAATACCACCTTGCACATATACCATGCCGAAATGCTAAACCATGCCAAGCAATGCCCGCAGAAGTTATGCATAAAGTGCAAGTTCAATTAGAAACCTTTCATGAGCAAAAAGAACTAAAAAAGAGGCAAAGAGAGGAGATGGAAGCCATTGGTGGAACTGCAAATGGAGAGTCTTCTTGTCCAATTCCTCGAGTTCGTCCATCTACAGGTAGTGGCAGTGGCAATGTTAGCCACCTAGAGATCGTGCATCTAGGTTAGATTCATATATTTTGCCACGCACTACTCCGGGTTCCCTACCGTCACTTGAGAGCATAGGTTGAAACAAAGATAAACATGATGTAGCTAGAAGTGCAATTGGAGAATTTTGGTTCTATTGCACCATTCCATTCCACACAGCCAGGTAATTATTTTTTTTGTTTTAAAATATATAGTTTGAAACTTTAATTCTTTGTGTCTTGAATTTTTAATTTTAGAGGTATGTAGAATTCAAAGTAAAACTCTCAATTTTACAATATTTATTTTATTTAATTTATTTGTGTTAGGTCTCCTTATTGGCAAAACATGGTGGATGCCATTACTGTTTGTGGGGTGGGGTTCAAAGCCACTAATGATGAGGAGATAAAAGGCCCCATTTTGACTCAGAAGGTGGCTGATGTGAAAGCCACAATTGACGAGCAACGAGAGATAATGGAGGAAAAAGGGTTGCACTATCATGATTGATGGTTGGACCGATAGAAGAAATAGAACATTGCTAAATTTTCTTGTTTCTTCCTATGTGATTATACTTCCTAAAATGCATTGATTTAGTGATTAAGATGTTTTATTTCTACTTTATTGAATCATTCATTTTTTTTCATAGTTCCACGGGGACACGTCCCCCCCTAAAATACAGCCGTCCCCCACATCTCCCCGTTTCCGAGACGAGGAGACTTCAAGAAAACGTCCCCACTGTCCCCCACCGTCCCCCAGTTTTGCCGCTGCATTTCTTTGAGGCATTCTGTCAAACAGTTCACGTGCCTTGTCTATGCTTCCACATTTTGCATACATGTCTAACAGGACAGTTGCAACTACAACACCTGACAAAATTCCTCTATCCTTTATGCTTTGATGGATATCCATACCCTATTCCAAAGCTCCCATTTTGACATAGGCAGGGAGGATGTTGGGCTGGCAAAGGTTGTGGAATTTGGCTTTACACCAGCCAATTGCATTTGCTTTAAAATTTCTAAATCCTTTTCAACAAATCCATTTTGTGCATATCCTACAATCATTGCAGTCCATGAGACCACATTTCTTTGAGGCATTCTGTCAAACAGTTCACGTGCCTTGTCTATGCTTCCACATTTTGCATACATGTCTAATTTATAACTAATTTATACATCTTATAGACTTCTACAGTTATACATCTTTTTATAATTAATTTTTCAAGTACTATATGTATTTCAGCGCACCGCTCCCCTGCCGTCATCCCCAAAATTAGACTCCCCGTCTCCGAAACGCGTCCCCTACCGTCCCCCCATCTCCGTCCCCAAAACTCCGTGGAACTATGTTTTTTTTCTTTCTCAACTACCACAGTGTTCATTAAATCTATTGATGCTTCAGGAAACAATAAAAATGTTGAAATCCTTTGTGAAGCTTTGGACGGAATCTTGGCTGGGGTGGTGAGGAGAATGTGGTGCAAATAGTGACAAATAATGCAGCAAATTATGTTGTTGCAGGTAGACTACTCATTAATAGGCACCCATCATTATTTTGGACTCTTTGTGCTGCTCATTGCCTTCACCTTATATTGGAGGATCTTGGCAAGATTCCATGGATCATATCATGTGTGGAGCAAGCTAGAAATATTTGTAAATACATTTATAATCATAGTTGGGTCCTCAACCTAATGAGGAGTTTCACAGGGCAAAAGGAGTTGGCTCATCCTGGAATAACCCACTTTGCAACTAATTTTATAACATTACAATCCTTGCTTAAGGCAAAGGGAGGTTTGAGGCGCATGTTTGTTAGTGAGGAGTGGACTTCCTCATCATATTCTAAAACCAATGCAAGGGTTGATGTGGCTATTTATATTTTTTATGAGCAAAGCTTTTGGGTACCAATCGAGGAGATCGTAGAGGTAAATATACAATATATTTTTATTCATATTTATATTTTATTTGTTTATTTTTGTTCACACTTATGTTAATGTTTCAACATTCAACTTTCACAATAATTGCAGTTCACAGATCATTTAGTGGTTCTCCTACAAGTAGTTGATGGGGACAAGCATACAATGGGCTACATATATGAGGGCATGGATAGCGCTAAGGAGGCCATTAGATCCGTTTATGCAAGAGTTGAGGATAAGTATCGCCCCATTTGGGAAATCATTGATAGACAATGGCACCTCCAGCTTCACAAACCCCTATATGCAGCTACTTATTTCCTCAATCCAGCATTCCAATTCCGTCCTGATTTCAAGGCAAATAAGGAGGTTCTGAGTGGGCTCTACACAGTCATAGAGCGGATGGTGCCTGATTCTCTTCTTGGAGCACAAATAGTCACCAAGATTGAGATCTTTAGACTTGCACAAGGAGATCTCTTTGCACGAGATATATGCAAGTCAACTCGAACGACATTGCAACGAAGTAAAAACCTATTACAGGCATAATTTAAGTTTAAAAATTAGAACTTTTCCTTTTTTTACATTATTATTAAATATTGAAATTGATTTAAGTGGGGCAATGAGATTGATTTTTTCTCTTTTTCAACTCAGATGCATGGTGGGAAAGATTTGGTGCTAAGGAACCAAAGTTTCAAAGCATTGGTGTTCGAGTCTTGAGCCAACCATGCAGTGCTTCAAGTTGTGAGCGCAATTGGAGTATGTTTGACCACATACACTCCAAGAAGTGCAATAGACTATTAGTGCAGAAGTTGAATGATCTAGTTTATGTTCATTACAACCTTCGCCTTCGCCACAAATAGATTTTGCACGGTGACTTATCACCAATCTCACTAGAGGAGGTTGATCCACAATTAGAGTGGATCATTGAGGCTGAGGATATTGTCTTTGGTGATCAGGACCTTGATTGGGTTGATGAAGTGGATAGAAAGGCACAGGCAGAGGCAGGAGCCATTGCAGAGGAGGAACCTAGAGCACGAGGAGATACCTTGGATGTTGGCATGTGTCACTGAGACACAAGCAGATATCATGGTTGCATCACAATCCAAGACCTATCTTAGACGCCCACGCAGGACTTGTCATAAAATTGGGCCGAGAGATGCAAGCCACTCTAAGCCATTGGCTTTTAGTTTTTTTTTTTTTGTTTTTTTTTTATTTAATATTTGTCTTGAACTTTTGATGCCATGGATTTCATATTCCATGAGTTTTGTATACATTTGACAATATATATATATGTGTGTGTGTGTGTATGTTATTTCCTTCAGCCAAAATTTGTGTTTATATTACATGTGATCGATGTATACTTGTGTATGTGATCAAAGTAGCTTCTATTTGATGAGTTTATTGTGTCTTTATGATTTATTTATTAAAGGGTGCATGAAACAAGTTTTAAATCCTTAAAAATCTTTGAATTTCATGGGTTTTCCAATTTGTCAAGTCTTGGGCGAGTTTGAATCTTGTAACACTAGTACCAACTCTTCATCCTCCACCTTGACCCCAATGGTTGCAAGTTGAACACGAAGTTCTGTTGCCTTCATTAGGAAAGTGGCTATTGTGTCTATGTCACTCATACATGTGGCACCAAGTTTGTTCTTCAATGGCATCATACATTTCCTTTGCTAATTTCTTTTCAACAATGTGAGGAATCAAATGATCCTTCACAAAATCCAAGATGATACGCTTTGCCTTGGCCATCTTCTTGTTACGTTCAGCCAACTGAACAAAAGATAAATTAGAGGGGAAATCATGGTTTCCACAAAAAACTAAAGGTCTACTTCTTCCAACAACATCTGCAACCTACACTTCCAAGTAGTAAAATTTGAAGCTCCCTCTAGGCAGTCAAACTCCTGAGAGTTGTCATGTCTACATTACTAGAATGTGCAAAAACTCAGCAAATCAGATCAACAACCTAGCTAGGTGCAAATCAACACTCCAATCATCAAAGCAACTAGGGCATCACACCCTACATCACTTCACAAGTCCTGGATACTTCAATCATGGAAGACTCTTTGGCATCACAACCACTGAAATAAACCATCACCTATCTCAAGTTAATATCAACCTTCCAATCACTGAAATTCCTGCACATCACACCCAACAACCAATCACAGCTCCTTGGGACTCTCAGAGGTACGGGTCAGCTTCAATGATTGAAACTCGAGCATCATACCCACTTAAACGCTCTAACAACTCCCCCTCACGAGCAGTAACCATTTCCATCCAAAAAAAACTTGGAAGATTTCAGATCTCTACAACCATGTTAAAATTCAACACATGGTAAGCAAATTCTTCACCTTAGGGTTTGAATAAAATTGGCGAATCTTAAACTTCAATCAAACCCACAACTGGAGTGCCATCACCTCAATACACAGAAAACTTAAAGTACGAAAACTTACAACAATACACTAAAATCAGAATAAGTTTGCATTCTGGAAAAAAAAAAAGTATTATTCCAGAAAAGCATAACAGCACTTCTCTACAGTTTTGAATTACTAACTAACGAATGCCCAATGTCCTAAATAAACTCCAACTTGGGCAACCAAAAAACAAAAAACGATGTCTTATTTTTAGATGTCTTTATCCCAAAGATAACTTAAATTATATTTCTGTTGTCTGCCAAAAATAAAGCAGAAAACTAAAAAATAGATGATTGTTGTCCACCCAGTATAAAGCAGCAACATGCAATATCCCCATTTTCAGAGTAATCACCTAGTGGAGATGGCTAGCCTATTTTCATTCCCGTAGGCTAAGCCAGAGGGCTCAGAGAATATCCTATTGGACAAGTTTTCACACTTATCCATTTTTGTAGGGCAAAACAATGACGGATTATGGATTGGCATAATTTTGTGGTAATTTTGGTGAAGTCAACATTAGTCAAATAATTTGCTCTAATGGAGAGCAGCCCATTCGGAGAAAAAAAGATGAGTGGAAAATGAAGAAAACATGGAAATTGTCTACGGAAAAAAGGGAATAACTCATAATGATTTTCATAGAGGTGGACAACTTCGTTTGAGGTCACTTTGATGATATTTCATCTGCCCAAGTGATTCGCCCTTGGAGAAGAGAAAGATGGAAAAACAATAAAATAAAACAATTGTTGTTTGGGCGCCAAAGAGGGACGACTTAAGGAGAAGCTAAACACAAAAGGAAAATCTTTAATTCGAATTTTGGGCACCAATCTTGCCTAGAGATGGTCGGCCAAGAGTGAAGGGGAAAATAACAAAAATAAAAGAATTATCTTGTCTTGGTCGGCCTAGGAGGAGTGAAAGTTGTGTATAAATAGAAGATCTTTTGTGGCATTTCCATCATCATCATTCATTCATCTTTTGCTTGGAGTTTTATCTCTTTTAGCTGCGACGAAAGTTGGGCATGAATCCAAGGACAAAAACCCTTGTGATTCTAGGTGGATTGGATGAAAACCTAATTCATCTTTGTGGAGGTTTCATAACGGAAGCCTACTTGCACTTCATTGGAGATCTATGGAGATTTGGAGCAGAAGTGCATAAATCAGATTTGAGATCAGCATTGGAGAAGATTCTTCTTCTGGCACTTGCATCAATTGACACTAGGGTTTTAACCCTAGCCTTGTACGCCAACCTTGGAGGATCATATTCGTGGCATTGTGAGGCAAATTCTTCATTGGTTAAGGTTTCTTGAATCCTAATTCATAGCAGCAGATCTGAGCACCACATTGGAGCAGCCTTTCTTGGTGGTTTATGTTCACATTGCATTAGGGTTTCATTCCCTAGGATTGGCGCCACTTCCTAGGAGAGCAATTTCACCATTTGCTCCTCCTTTCGTCATGTTTTGGTATGTATCAACCTATCATTAGGTCTGAATCGTAACAGCAGAGATCTATGATGTATTTGGGCATGTTTAGCCTATGTTTTATGGTGCAATTGTATTTCCAGAAATTCTGATTTGTAGCAGCAGGGGTTTACTTTAGAAAATCAGACTTCTTTTAACAATTTGGTTGCCCTACATTGTGTAATTCATGCTGTAATTCATGTTTACGATGAATGTCATTGTGTAGTATCATTTCCCATCATTTTTGCCATGTTTGGATGTGTTTTATGTTCGCTGGAATAACTTGTTTAAAAGCATAAATTCAGATCAGAAATTTGGGTTTCAGCAGAAAACTAAAAGTGCAGAAATTTAAAGCAAAAATCAGAATTTGAAAATCAGACTTTTAGGGCAAACCCAATTTGGAACATTTCAGTGGTACAGAGCTATGATCTTGCTAGTATGGAGTGTTTGCTCATACATCATTGAAGAAGGTATTTTCAACGCCTTATGTTGTGGAGTTGCCAAGAAATTTATCTTATATGATTGGCTTATGAAACATGGAAGATAGAGTGATGGATTCTTTGCTTGAATCTTTTTGAGAAAATCAAAAGAAGTTGATTAAGAATATCCAAAGGTTCCTATTAAAAAGACAAAATAAGGAGGTAGTCATGAAGAAAGAGTGTTGTGCCAAATCAAATTTTTTGCTTCATTAAGGTATTTTGTGAGAGTCTAAAAAATTGGTCGTCAAAAAAGTCAAAAGGTCAAAATTTCTAAAAATAGAAAGTTGACGTCAATTTTAGGTTTCTGGGTTTTTTTAGATACGGATGCTAGCAAAATTTTCTAAAAATAGAATCTCTGATTCAGGAGTCCTCCCTGATTCTGATTAGCTGATATTGCTTCACGATCAAGGTGATCCAGACGGAATCTGCAAAAGGTCAAGTTTTTTCTACTGTGTCAATTTTGCTTTTTAAGAAGACGAAGCACGACCTCAGAGGCCATTAATGGAAGAAGTTCATCTGCCAAGGGTCAGATTCAAGATTTCAGTGTTGTTCAGAGGACGTAGAACTGTTGAACAATCAACGACCGACAAAGAACGGAAAACAAAGCATGATGAATCCGGAAAACAAAAAAGCGTTGAAAGAAGCCAAAATTTGGCAAACATTGAGTTTCCCACGCACCCCTAGAGGCCAAGGACGCCCAGCCTTCCCAGTGATACAATTTTTTTGCTTTTTTTTGCGAAAACGTTAAAAGGCCCCGTTAGCCCGCTTCCGAGTGATTAAAAATTAGTCAGATTCAGTCAAAAGGTCCATAAAAGCTAGGGATTTATCTCAGATATGCTCATGCTATCCAATCCACCCTTCATTCAGCATCAGTAGTCAGCCAGACGGCCAGAAACGAACATCAAACAGGGCCTGCGGCATACAAAACGAAGAAATGAAGAAAAAGTTGGAAATCATCAAAAATAAACTAAGGCACAATTTCCTAGGCGCCCCTGGAGGCTAGGGGCGCCCAACATTAGCAGAGTTAGATTATTTTTCATATTTTCTAGAAAATTGCAAATCCTCTTCCGTCAGCCAGGACAAATTCACAAAAAATCAATCTGATCCAGTTTCCGAGGAAGGCAGGGGGTGCAATCAATTCAATTTTCATCACGCTTGCCTATTTACCTAACCATCAGTCTTAGTTTTGCTCCAGCAAACGAGATTCAGCATCCAAACAAGAGCCCACAGTCACTGAAACGCGCACAAAAAATGAAAAGTGAGCAAAGAAAATCTCAAAAAATTGGCTAAGGCATGAGATCCTAGGCACCCTTGTCTAGTCTGGGTGACTGGGTTTTCCAATGTTAGAAAATTTCTTGTCCCGATAATGCCTCATTCAGTCATTTCCCAATCTTCATCCAGCGACAGTTTCCAGAAATCAAAATTGCAGTCGAACGTCGCTAGATCTTCAATTCGAGGCTGGGGATCAAATCAGAATTGATAAAACTTCAAAATGCCATGATCAGTCAACTTTTTTAGTCAACATTGACAGTTTGCCATCTTGTTGAAATCGGAGGTAGGCCCCGCTAGAGTCAGAACGAGTGCAAAAGTTTCAAAACGAAGAAAAATTGGCTAGCACTTTTGCAACTTTGTGTGTTTGATGACATCATCAAACAAGCAGCTTTTTCATCCCCCACACGTGAGCCTTAGGCAGCTATAAAATAGGAATTCATCCTATGCGAGCATATCAACTTGGATTTTTGCTCAAAATGTTAGTATCTTCGCAGATAAGCTTCAAAATTTGTGCTTTCATAAAGAAAGTTGTTTTTTTCGTCCTAAGTTTTATAAAAACAAACCTTTGGCCTCTATCATTCATTATTTTTGCAAGTTGCATTCAGAGGAAGAAGAACATCATTTTCTTCTCATGAAGATTTGAGAACCCAAATGGAGTGCTTTTTCAGTCTTCTTCGAGGTTTCGGGATTGGGAAAAATAGAGGCACGCTTTTCAAGATCCATTTTTCTAGGACATCATTTTCCAGAAACAGAGCCGAAGCTTTTTCAATTTTCATTGAAATGGGTTCATCTAGAATCACGTCCTCTTCAAGATTGGAAAATTTTAGTTTTCCCAAATTCTGTTTTTTTGCCGCTTTTTCGAGAAACCCTCTGCTTTTTCGGAATCTAACGATCTGGGTTGCTTCAGAATGAGATTGTCTACAAAACCCACGTGCCAGCTTTTTCTCTCAAAATCTGGTTTTTTTTTAAATCAGAATATCATCTTGGAAAGTATCAGTATTCCTGGCAAGAAAGCGGATATTGTTTCCCAAAATATCAGTGGGTGATGTCACCAACAGAGCAGCGATGTAGATAAAAATGGAAAATATCAGTGGGTGATGTCACCAACGGAGCAGCGATGTAGATAAAAATGGAATTAAAAAAAGCGGCAATTAACTCAATGTTTTTCCGAGTTAAAGTTGTCATTTTCATTCAAGCTAATCCATCCTTTAAATAGAAAAATCACTTTGTAATAGTTGGAGCTTTCTCTACTTTAAATCAAATCGTTTTAAAGCAGGTGTTAGTTAGAATCTTTTGTCTAGAATAGAAATAAAGCTTGCAAGTTGGCAAGTTGGTTAGCTAGGATCAAAAAGATTTTAGGGTTCCCTACTCCTTTGATTTGTGCATAAATAAGGGCAGCCTTGCCCATTGTTTGGTAACTGTAATTGTGATAGGTAAATTTGTTGAGCCTATTTTTGCCTACAAATTGTTATTCAAGTGCTTGTTCACCTTGTGTAAATTGTAATCCAGTGTTTGATCGCATATTGCATGCCTGTCTTTGCTGCAAATATTGCTATCATGGAGTTGTAACAGCTTCTTGATATTGAGAAAGGAAATCTCACGCCTTCCATTGCTCTAATTCTCTGTCTCATGTTCATTTAGTTTATAGTCATATGTGTTGCTTGCATATTCTTACTTTCAGTTTACATATTAAAAGTACAATGAGTCTTCGGATGCGATCTGGAATAAGTTTATTTGAGTTTTGTGTTAACAAATCATTCCCTGTTTGCTTTTGATTCCTAAGCTCTGAATTTACTTGGGTTGTCAAAAGCGTCATTTAGTTTAGGACTAGCTGTAGTTAGAAGTTAAGAGAAAAACCTCTGCTGCAGCAATAGAGTTTTATAACCTTGTGCTCGCAGCTGAGAACCAAAAAGATAGGCAATTTAGTTTATTTATCTTTAAAGCAATTATCAACAAAGAGGAAGCTTCCCCTCCTAATTCGAAGAGCAGGTTATCTGTGCATAGCAGTCCTTTTTCAACTCGCATTCCAAAGGTGCGAATTGAAACGCCAACAGGTTTTTGGCGCCCACCGTGGGGCACGAGGCATAAAACTTCAAGCAAGCTTAAGCTTATGTCACGGGAATGACCATCTAGCGTCCTACTACTCATGTTCAATAACCAAATCTTACACCACCTACTATTCAACCAAATCTTGTACATGTGGAAGGAGAGAAAACGGACATCATTAGTAGCCTGAGGAGTTTCATATTTGTGCAAAAGGAAAGTCCTGCTAAGTGGAGAAACGCGGCTATTATTCTTGACAAAGAAGAACGCAAAGCAGATCTTGCATCCGGAAGATCAGTATTACCATCTCCCGCGTGGGAATACATAATCCTGGCTTACAAGATTTATACAAGAAGGGGGAAAGACGGTACTATAGATCCGTTCTTCCAAGATCTTATTCCTACAAAAGTTGGAGAAGCATCCAACACAGTTCCTGAAGTCCAGCAAGTTCCTGAAGTCAAGCAAGAAGTACTTCAAGAGGAACCCATAATCCAGTCTAGAGCAATGGGTGATGCTAATAATGCTCGCAATAACCAGAATCAAAGGCATCCACCCCCATTACCTTGGGGTAACAACATCGGGCCTTTAGCTCTGCAAGCAAATCATGATCTACCAAAGGGGTCAAGGAAGCACTTTCCCCGGTTCCACGGCGATGGGACTCAACATCCTGATGAACACATCTCTGCATTCACAACGGCTTGCGTCGTTTTGCATGTAGCACATGAAGATGTTGTTGTGCATCTCTTTGTAGAGACTCTTGTGGGAAATATTGCCAACTGGTTCAATCATCTAGAGCCAAGATCATTACAGATTGGGCAACTATGAGCGAGAAATTCTTGGCGAGGTTCAAGTCTCCCGAAGACAGTCATCGATTGTTCGCCCAACTATCAAATTCAAAGATGGAAAACAACGAACCAATGAGGGAGTTCGTAGCAAGGTTTAATCGCCTAGTTACACGCCTTTCTCATACACTCAATCCATCTACCGAAATTATGTCGAGCAGTTTCGTTAACGCTCTTCCTTCTGAGATAGCCTTCTTCTTGAGGTCGGCTAATGAAACAGAATTATCCCATGCACAAGAAAATGCCATCGAGATAGAGGATAACATGATTACCTTTGGCAAGATGAAGACGGATTCAATCAGGCCTCTTGTTCAGTGTTCTGCGGATCCACTGCTAAGAAGGTAGCAAATGGAGTAACTATTACGAAGAGGCAGTTGCCTACTCAGGGGCAACCTACGCAGCAGCCGTATCAGTCACCACAACAACAGTACCAACCCCAACCACAACTTCAACCACAACAAGAGTATCAACCGTAGCCATATCAGCCTAAGAGGAACAATTTCCAACCTTTTAATAACTACAGGCCCAAGTTGTCGGCACCTCCACCAACACAAACAATTGACGCTGCACAAAATACAGTATCTTGCTCCTTTCATGAAACCGATGCACATACCGGTACCACATGTCTTGAAATTTTAAGAATGAACCAGATTATGGGATATGCTAACACTGCACCCATTTCAAATATTGTCCCTTCCCCAAGTGCAAATGTTGTCTTACCACAAACGGACAACTTCGATGGCGACTCTACTACGGGATACTTCCAAAGAGAACCCATTTTAAACAAAAAACAAGAAGATCTTCGTCAATATTCTCTTGCGGTAAATTATGAAGATTTTTCGGCGCCTGTGTTTACACGTGCTCAACATTTCAAGGCACAGAAAGAAGAAGAGGATAAACTAAGATCAAAACAAAAGGGGTAGGAAGTGGCTTCCACTTCTAATGTTAAGTCTCCACATGAAAATGTCAAGGCCACTCACGATCCATCTTCGGCGAATTTTGATATAGTGGATTCTAGGATGAAGACAAAGGTTCAGATCTCACAGCTGGAATATCTTTAGGATCATCCAGATCAGCTGGATAGAATTGTTAAGTATGTCAAGAAGGAGGCTATCATACAACCTACATTGCTCGAATCCTTCGTTTTTGCGGAAGAGAAGCCCGAGCCTTTCTATATCTCTCTGTATATAGGAGGCTATAAATTGAGCAATTGTGTATCATTGATTCAAGATCCTCGAACAACATCATACCTTTGCAGGTGATGAATTCGCTTGAGTCGAAGTTAGTGCCGTTGGTTGGACAATTGAAGGACGCTCAAGTACAACTGGCGGCTTGTCTCGAGAAGAAAGTTATGATGACTATCTTGATAGACGACATTCTAGCCAGTTACGGGATGCTGCTAAGTAGAAGCTTATGCAAAGATCTCAGAGGAGAGATACAATTAGATTGGTCATCCGCAACCATTCCTTTAGAGAAAGGCAATTTCAAGTTGGAACCAAAAACCAAGTCTCGGTTCACGGTGGTGAAGTCTTAGGATCGTCAAGCACAAGTGCTATATCAAGAAACAGGCCCTATGTTATGCTGTCAGAAATGACCGAAGAGAATCAAGAGGTTGTGTGCGCAGATACATTCAAAGGAGAAGAGACCAAAGAAGAATTGCAATTGGAGCAAGAACAAGATCTTCTTCATTTTGAAGATGATTCATCATTGGAGGAATTTCTCAAAACCGGAGATCATATGGAAGATTCATCATTGGATCTCAACAATTTTCTACATCACTTGGAGAGTGATTCTTCAGTAGCGGATACTGTAAATTTTCTTTTGCAGTTTACCCCGTCTTCGTCTTTGTCTCAAGAAGTTTTCATACACACTAGTGAAGAAGACGATGCTAAACTTTCAGAGGTTATCCATGAACCTGTGAAAGAAAGAGACATCACAAATATGATAAAGTCGACACAAAATACAACATATGAAGAGGCTTGTGGAGAAGAAAAGCTCATGGAATATTCAGTCTTGGTCACTGAAGAGAATCATATGGAGAAATCAGAAATCCTCGATAAGTGTGTGGTGAGATATGGCATATGTGAAATCAATCAAGCAGATGAAGAAGAAACACAAAGCTTAGAAGAATCTGTCTTTGATCTTACTTGCCTATCAGAAGAAGAAAGGTACATGGTTACTGAAAATGAGATGCTACCAGATATCCACATTTATGGTCTCAAGCATACGTTTATTGAAGAAGATTGCCCTATGGAGGTTGATGAGACTCAAAATGATGGACGACGAAGTGAGCCATTAGGTGAACATGTTATCCATCAAGTGCTCTTTGATGATCAGAAGCTCGAAGATTTAGATCTTGATGATTTATCACATTCAAATTCTAAGGATTGCATGGACGAAGACATGACCGATGAGAATGATGAAAAAGTGCCTGAATCACTAGATAAATTGATGATAACAGTTGTGGATCCGGTAAGCCAAGAATCAGTGATGGAGATTCTGTATGAGCAGCTTGAACCTTTTTCAGAGGATGATACATTGTCTGAGTTCAAGGTTATGTATGTTGAAGACATGGATGAAGAACGTCAAGTTCTATATGTGGTAGTTACCATTCCCACAAGCATACTTTGGCCACAAGACCTTGCTCCATATCTTCAAAAAGAGGTTTTGTACCTTCACCTATTGTAGAGGCCTTTTGCTATGGAAGAAGATGATCCACCTGAGCTCGTGTATCAATCAGTTCATCATGAACTTCTCATGGCATGATCGTGACTACCCACCTAAATCATGGCTCTTCGAAAAGGTGTTGCAGAGGAAGAAAGGCTATATGTTGCCAAGACGAATTTCACAGCTCAGGAGAAAAGGTTCTTATTTTTCTGAACCAGTTGATGGTTTTGTGTAACAATTTTTTTGTTCTTCTTGTCCTTGCTTGAAAAAAGAGTGTTTGTGTGTGTCTTGTGTTTATGTTGTGTCTCCTTAATCATTTTGTTTAAATGTTATGTTAGGTGTTTTAGGAGCATCGTGTCTTCTCTTAGGTTTTTTTTTAGGAAGTTCCAACTCTTAGGTGATTTTAGGAAAAAGTCCTGTTCTAGGTGATTAGGAAATGTCCTGACTCTATTGCCCAACTGATAAGATACTGGTCTAAGCTTAAAAGTCCAGAGATTCTAGGTTCTCCTATGCCATAAGATCCGAAATGGTCCCCAGACAAAGCCAATTGTTGTGCCAAATCAAATTTTTTGCTTCATTAAGGTATTTTGTGAGAGTCTGGAAAATTTGTCGTCAAAAAAAGTCAAAAGGTCAAAATTTCTAAAAATAGAAACTTTATATATTTAGAGAGTTTATATATTTAGAAAGTTTCTAAAAATAGACGTCAATTTTAGGTTTCTCGGTTTCTTGAGATACGGATGCTAGCAAAATTTTCTAAAAATAGAATCTATGATTCACCAGTCATGCCTAATTCTGATTAGCTGATATTGCTTCACGATCAAGGTGGTCCAAACAGAATCTGCAAAAGGTCGAGTTATATCTACTGGGTCAATTTTGCCATTTCATAAGGTGAAGCACGAACTCCGAGGCCATTAATGGAAGAAGTTCATCTGCCAGGGATCAGATTCAAGATTTCAGTGTTGTTCAGATGACGTAGAACTATTGAACGATCAACGACCGACGAAGAACGAAAAACCAAGCATGATGAATCCAGAAAACAAAAAAGGGTTGAAAGAAGCCAAAATTTGGCTAACACTGAGTTTCCCAGGTGCCCCAAGAGGCTAGGGGCGCCCACCCTTCCCAGAGATAGAATTTTTTTGCGTTTTTTGAAAAACGTTAAAAGGCCTTGTCAGCTCGCTTCCGAGTGGTTAAAAATTAGTCAGATTCAATCAAAAGGTCCATAAAAGATGGGGATTTATCTCATATATACTCAGGCTATCCAGTCCACCCTTCATTCAGCATCAATAGTTAGTCGAACGGCCAGAAACGAAGATCAAACGGGACCTGCGGCACGCAAAATGAAAAAATAAAGAAAAAGTTGGAAATCATCAAAACTAAACTAAGGCACGGTTTCCTAGGCGCCCCTAGAGGCTAGGGGCGCCTAGCATTAGGAGAGTTAATTTATTTTTCATATTTTCAAGAAAATTGCAAATCCTCTTCAGTCAGCCAAGACAGATTCATAGAAAATCAGTCTAATCCAGTTTCCGAGGCAAGCAAGAGGTGCAATCAATTCAGTTTTCATCAGGCTTGCCTGATTACCTAACCATCAATCTTAGTTTTGCTCTGGCAAGCAAGATCTTTAGTCGTTTCCTGATCTTCCTTCGGCGACAGTTTCCAGAAATCAAAATTGCAGTCGAACGTCGTCAAATTCTCAGTTTGAGGCTGGGAATCAATTCAGAATTGATAAAACTTCAAAATGCCATGACCAGTCAGCTTTTTCAATCAACGGTGACAATTTGCCGTCTTGTTGAAATCGGAGCTAGGCCTTGCTGGAGTCAAAACGAGTGCAAAAGTTTCAAAACGAAGAAAAATTAGCTAACTCTTTTGCAACTTCACATGTTTGATGA
Source organism: Cunninghamia lanceolata (assembly GCA_027924645.1). Taxonomy (NCBI): domain Eukaryota; kingdom Viridiplantae; phylum Streptophyta; class Pinopsida; order Cupressales; family Cupressaceae; genus Cunninghamia; species Cunninghamia lanceolata. Next base: position 608,064 of record BSBN01000910.1, on the reverse strand, counting down.
CATCATCAAACAAGCAGCGTTTTCATCATCCTCACACATGAGCCTTAGGCAGCTATAAAATAGGAATTCATCCTATGCAAACATATCAACTTGGATTTTTGCTCAAAATGTTACTATCTTCGCAGATAAGCTTCATGATTTGTGCTTTCATAAAGAAAGTTGTTTTTTTCGTCATAAGTTCTATAAAAACAATCCTTTTGCTTCTATCATTCATTATTTTTGCAGGTTGCATTCAAAGAAAGAAGAACATCGTTTTCTTCTCATGAAGATTTGAGAACCCAAATGGAGTGCTTTTTCAGTGTTCTTCGTGGTTTCGAGATTAGGAAGCACAGAGGCATGCTTTTTCAAGATCCATTTTTCTAGGGCATCATTTTCCAAAAACAGAGCCAGAGCTTTTTCAGTTTTCATCGAAATGAGTTCATTTGGAATCACGTCCTTTTGAAGATTGGAAAATTTGAGTTTTCCCAAAATCTATTTTTTTGCCGCTTTTTCAAGAAACTCTCTGCTTTTTCAGAATCTGACGATTTGGGTTGCTTCAAAAGGAGATTGTCTACAAAACTCACGTGCCAGCTTTTTCTCTCAAAATCTGCTTTTTAAAAATCAAAATATCATCTTGGAAAGTATCAGTATTCCTGGCAAGAAAACGGATATTGTTTCCAAAAATATCAGTGGGTGATGTCACCAGTGGAGTAGGGATGTAGATAAGGATAGAACCCAAAAAAGCGACAGTTAACTCAATGCTTTTCCGAGTTAAAGTTGTTGTTTTCATTCAAGCTTATCCATCCTTTAAATAGAAAAATCACTTTGTAATAGTTGGAGCTTTCTCTACTTTAAATCAAATTGTTTTAAAGCAGGTGTTTGTTAGAATCTTTTGTCTAGAATAGAAATAAAGCTTGCAAGTTGGCAAGGTTGTTAGCTAGGATCAACGAGATATTAGGGTTCCCTACTCCTTTGATTTGTGTATAAATAAGGGCATCCTTGCCCATTGTTTGATAACTGTAACTGTGATAGCTAAATTTGTTGAGCCTATTCTTGCTTGCAAATTGTTATTCAAGTGCTTGTTCACCTTGTGTAAATTGTAATCCAGTGTTTGATCGCATATTGCATGCCTATCTTTGCTGCAGTTATTGTTGTCCTGGAGTTGTAACAGCTTCTTGATATTGAGAAAGGAAATCTCACGCCTTCCATTACTCTAATTCTCTGTCTCATGTTCATTTAGTTTACTGTCATATGTGTTGCTTGCATATTCTTACTTTCAATTTACATCTTAAAAGTACAATGAGTCTTCGGATGCAATCTGGAATAAGTTTATTTGAGTTTTATGTTAACAAATCATTCCCTATTTACTTTTGATTCCTAAGCTCTGAATTTACTTCTGTTGTCAAAAGTGTCATTTAGTTTAGGCCTAGCTGTAGTTAGAAGTTAAGAGAAAAACCTCTGCTGCAACGATAGAGTTTTATAACCTTGTGCTCACAGCTGAGAATAAAAAAGATAGACAATTTAGTTTATTTATCTTTAAAGCAATCATCAGCAAAGAGGGAGCTTCCCCTCCTAATTCGAAGAGCAGATTATCTGTGCATAGCTGTCTGTTTCCAACTCGCATTCCAGAGGTGCAAATTGAAACACCAACAAAGAGGCCATACAAATCATTGAGGAATACCATGGTTTATCAGATGATTTCAAAAATGCAACTCCTCTTGATGTGCATTTGAGAATACATGAAGAGGGGAATCCGGGAAAGAAAGATCTATACGATTACATCAAAAAATTAAGAAGAGAAAAGGAAAAATCAGAAGTTACCATTCAAGAAAGGATGGAAAGGAAGAAGAATTGCTTCCATGCAATTTGCAACCTACAGGTGATCCTAAGAAGAGCAAAAATCAGTTGAGAAGAGAACAACTTTGCTTCACATGCCTTGAAGTTTGGACACCTAGGCATATATCTGGAAGCTTTAAAGAAGATGAAGCCATGTTCACAAATTTGCTTTAGCAAGATGATGATATGGACAAAGAAGAATCGCCTCTTACATCTACAAGTGAAGAACACATGTGTCTTTATGACGACCACAAGGTTGAAGGAGTTGCTGTCACGGAGTTTGCCAAACCAGCAATGATTGATCAGCTATATGGAGGTATGAATTCTACTAATGATCCATTACTTGAGCATAGCATTGCCTCACCATCTCTACATCATAGTGGCAAGGAATCAATTTGTGAATTGGGTAATTTTGAAGGTGATGTTGTTCATACATATGGAGGCAATTCAGAAGTTTTATTATGTAGTGAACAAAGAGAATTTGATAAGATTGATTTAGCATTACAAGAGTTGAAGGATCACTTTGTGGTTAAGGAAGTTATAGATGTACATACACCTTGTAGACTAGCCATTGAGGAAAAGCATGACGAAAATGATTCTACTTACTATTATGATGGCGATCCCTTGATTGAATAGGTGGATGACCTAGTTTCCAAACATGGATTTTGTGGGAAGGATTTCATGAAGATAGCTGATTTGGAGAGGCATGATTGTGAAGACGAATCAGAAAAATTTTATGAAGATGATAGACCCAATGAGTCACATCATTTGGAAGGTCAATTGATGGTAAATGAACAGATAATTATTGCAGCCCTAACTCATTTTGATAATGCTCATAAGATGATGGCAGATTATTGTTGGAAGGCTCAAAGGAGACACAAAGGCTTTGAAGGAGAACTATCTCTTTCCGATTTACAGGTACTCAAAGAGACTTTGGTTGTAATAAACTCAAATTACCTACACCTCCTTTCAGATAGAGATCATCTCCTCAAGCTTGATGAAATATATTTTGATACATTGAGAAGAAAAGAAGATGAAGTTGATAAGATCACCTTTGAGCTTAAAATTACTATGGATTCTTTGAAGAGCACTCAAATGGCCCTTCAAGTATCAAAGAACCAAATTGATGAGCTTTGTTTGGAGTTGCACTTGGCACATTCTTCATCATCTACGGCAGAAATTCAGTCTTCTATGGCAGCCACATCCGAAGAACAACAATTCAATATGAAGATTGCAAAGAGTAGACACATGGAGGAAGAATTTGATGGACCTCCATGTAAAGTCTTGCGGAAGGAAGACGATGATATAACTTGCAGCCATGGGACGAAAGTTCTTACAAGTGATACACTTGGTTTTCAGTTGGAGACATCTCTTGGAGCAGCACTTGTTGATGACCATCCACTCAGAAGGAGAGGTGATTAAGACCTATGAAGACATCACACAAGGGTATGAGGTAAGGACTGATTTTCTGATTTGCAACAGAAGTCCCTTACCTTCACATAATCATGAAATGACAGCCAAAAGGATGGAGGTTCGGGTCAGCCTTGAGGCATATGATTTTCCGTTGGAGACACCTATTGGATCAGCATTTGGTGAAGGGCATTCAACAAGGAGGAAGGAGATGCTTGAGGCGGCTGAAGGCACTACATAAAGGTATGACAGCAGTTCTGATTTTCTGATTTGGAACACCAGTCCCTTATCCTTACATAATCATGAGATAGAAGCCATTACACGTGAGGATGATAATGGGAAGACTTCTTCTATTATTGACTCTCAAGATTTGAGGGTTGAACATGAGCCACATGTTGTAGATCAGAGCCATGAGAGGTATGATTCAGAAATTTCTGTTTGTACACATAGTTTGCATCATGAGGATCATGAGTCACCTCTTCTGGAGAGCGCATTGAAGGCTCAAGTCATAGATATGGATGGGATAGTTGAGAATACACCTTGTGGACCAGCCAACGATGATATGCATACATGTGTAGATAGAGGCATTTGTGACTCAAGTTTGGTTCGGCATTTAGCCATCCATGGAGAGCACGAGGAGTCTACTTGTGTTGAGACACAACCCCATCATGACTATAATTCTTTGGCAGAGTATGAAGCTGCCCTGATTTCAGAACTTGTGACATATGTTGTGGAGACAGTTGATTGGTATGCACTTGGAGGTGTAGAGTTTTAGTTGGTCTATGATCCAAGGTATGCAAATGATGTCACGAAGGTACCTGATTTGGAGAGGCATATGCTTGAGTTTCGGCTGAGGCATGGAGATGAGCATGAGGGTAGGAGTGCTCCAGCCCTAACCCATTGGTTTCTACCTCATACATTGTTGACAGATGGCTGTCCTACTTTGCCGGTCATGGAGTTTTCAAGGTATACTTTGAGGACAGCAGCTATTTGGATGCTTTGGAGAGGTTTGGATCACTTCCTCAGTGTTGGAGATTGGCATGATGATGAGATCCTCTCATCATATGTCATTGGCAGTACTTTTGGCACCATCATTGATATAACTTTCAGTTTGTTTGATATTGTTCTAATTTATACCAGCAGCGTAGTATGGAGTGGCATGCTTCTCTATGCGCCTATGATGGGCATCATGCACATCCACAGGAGGTCATTCATGTTTAGATGGACCATTGGTGGTGATGGCACGATGAGAGGTATCATTATCTCCACTTCCAGTGGGTGTGACAGTATGAAGATTTAGGATCCAAGTATTGGTATGATTGGTACACTTTGTCACAAGAATATTGATGAGTTGCTTCACAACCCTTGGCGTGGTGATGTTTGTATTAGAGTACCGCAATGGAAGACTTGGTAAAAGTCGTCATGTGTCAGAGATCCTATCATACATCACTTGTTGTTGAGCATGGCATTCTCCGAGGCTTCGGCTTTATATAATGTTTTGTCTTTGATAGACTTAGCAATCATGGACAGTAGAGCCTTCGAAGGAAAGGAGTTGTTGGCACTTGTGGTTGAGATTTTTTTTTTCTTGTTCCTAAAGCTACACAGATAGGGCACATGGAGGAGGAGCAGGATTTCCAAATTTGAGGAATGGAGTTTGAGTGTGTATGACTAGTTTTGCCACCGGAGCTCACTTTGCATATCATTCTTCATATTCTTCTTGGGAGATGCAACCACAGGTTGAGGAGTAGGGTGATCACACGACATTTGGTTGGATAGAGATACTTGTCACTTGACAATATTTTGCAGGATACAGGTTTGCAATTGCTTGTGGGCAAGCAATTCCAGAAAGGGAGGACTGCAGTGTCCCCATTATCAGAGTAATCACCCAGTGGAGAAGGCTAGCCTATTTACATTCCCGTAGGCTAAGCCAGAGGGCTCAGGGAATATCCTATCGGGAAAATTTTCACACTTATCCATTTTTGTAGGGCAAAACAATGATGGATTATCGCTTGCCATAATTTTGTGGTAATTTTCGTGAAGTCAACATTAGTCAAATAATTTGCCCTAATGGAGAACAACTTATTTGGAGAATAAAAGATGACTGGAAAATGAAGAAAACATGGAAATTGCCTATGGAAAAATAAGAATAATTCATGATGATTTTCATACAGGTGGACGACTTCGTTTGAGGTCACTTTGATGATATTTCATATGCTCAAGTGATTCGCCCTTGGAGAAGGGAAAGATTAAAAAATAATTCAATAAAACAATTGTTGTTTGGGCGCCAAAGAGGGAAGACTTAAGAAGAAGCTAAACACAAAAGGAAAATCTTTAATTTGTATTTTGGGAGCCAATCTTGCCTAGAGATGGTCGGCCAAGTGTGACGGGGAAAATAACAAAAATAAAATAATTATCTTGCCTAGGTCGGTCTAGGAGGAGGAAAAGTGTATAAATAGAAGATCTTTTGTGGCATTTCCATCATCATCATTCATTCATCTTTTGGTTGGAGTTTTACCTCTTTTGGCTGCAACGAAAGTTGGGCTTGAATCCAAGGACAAAAACCCTTGTGATTCTAGGTGGATTGGATGAAAACCTAATTCATCTTTGTGAAGGTTTCATAACGAAAGCCTAGTTGCACTTCATTGGAGATCTACGGAGATTTGGACCAGAATTGCATAAATCAGATTTGAGATCAGCATTGGAGAAGATTCTTCTTGTGGCACTTGCATCAATTGACACTAGGGTTTTAACCCTAGCCTTGTGTACCAACCTTGGAGGATCATATTCGTGGCATTGCGAGGCGAATTCTTCATTGGTTTCTTGAATCCTAATTCATAGCAGCAAATCTGAGCGCCATATTGGAGCAGCCTTTCTTGGTGGTTTATGTTCACATTGCATTAGGGTTTCATGCCCTAGGATTGGCGCCACTTCCTAGGAGGGCGATTTCACCATTTGCTCTTCCTTTTGTCATGTTTTGGTATGTATCAACCTATCATTAGGTCTGAATTGTAACAGCGGAGATCTATGGTGTATTTGGGCATATTTAGCTTATGTTTTATGGTGCAATTGTATTTCCAGAAATTCTGATTTGTAGCAGCAGGGGTTTACTTTAGAAAATCAGACTTGTGTTAACAATTTGGTTGCCCTACATTGTGTAATTCATGGTGTAATTCATGTTTACGATGAATGTCATTGTGTAGTATCATTTGCCATCATTTTTGCCATGTTTGGATGTGTTTTATGTTCGCTGGAATAACTTGTTTAAAAGCAGAAATTCAGATCAAAAATTAGGGTTTCAGCGGAAAACTAAAAGTGCAGAAATTTAGGGCAGAAATCAGAATTTGAAAATCAGACTTTTAGGGCAGACCCTATTTGGGACATTTCACAACGGCTAAGAATAGTCTAAAAACATCACCCCGATTAAACTAAAAATAGGGTCAAATTTTCCAGAAACCAGCAAGCAGAATTAATAACTCAAATTGGGGTCTGATTTCTCCTAATTTCTATGCCACCAAACCATCATCTCAGCAACCCCTAAATAATCTAACAGCAAAATAATTGTTGACTGATTGGTGGTGTGGTTTGAAACTTTACACAGCAATTGAGGTGAATTTGTAATGGTATTTTCTTTTCGTTCTTTTCTTTTTTTCTGTTTTTTTTCAAAATTTCAAACCCTAAACAATTAAAACCCTCCTATTATACCACTAAAATTTTCTATTTTCTTCAAACCCCTCATGTTGTATTTGTTTTGTTTTAGATTTTGTAATCTTTTTTTCTTTTTTCTGAAATTTCAATTTCAAATGAATGCAAACCCTGCTGTTATGATCTTCTTGTTGAATTTATTTTTCAATGACCAAAATCTACAGTGTGCAATGCAAGGTGGTGATGAAAAGGACCCTACATGGAAGTAAGGAACACCGGGTGAGATAAGAGCACAATACCTTGCGATTATAACGGATTTAATATAAGAGCAATTACCAATCGATTGAAATACCACGTTGCTCGAATTGCTTCCCCAGACGTCAAGTTATGTAGCCAAGCACATGAGGAAGTGAACAGAGAAATGAATGCCCTACTTTCTAGTTATAAAGAGGAAAATTGAAAAGAAGAGGACAAGGGAAGCGACTGCATTGGTGATGAATGACACAGCCATCCCTGAATAATCATCTAGATATTCTCTTCTTGGCCTATAAATTTGGCATTCTTCCACTATGGAGAATTCTAGCCATCTAAATTCTCCACCTACTTTCTTTGTTCCTCACAATCCTCCAAAAGCACAAATATCACTTGAAGGTATTGCTTGGAACAAAGAGAAAGACCATGAGGCAAGGATGGTGACTGCAAATTTTTGGTAATAAAATAACATTCAATGTGGCTAACAGCCCATGTTGAGATGGATTAAAAAAATATATTAATCTTTATCAATGTGGCGTTTAAGACTCCAACTTTGTATGATTTCAGTGGCTTTGTTGGTAGATACTAGTGGTACCACAAATAGCACTATACAACCATATATGATATTATCCTATGTCACAAAGGGTATTGTAGTACTGCACAAAGAAGATCAACATCCAGAAGAACTACAGAAGAAAGTTGTTTGAAATAGCACACTACACTAGAGGCCTTGCACTATCGCCTATGAGCATTATATACTCAATAGACTGATACACGAGGTTTTGCAGTATTGCATGTCATCTAGGTCATTTCTAAACGCATATATAGGTTATATAGCACTTAAATAGCCCTAAAACATGTCTGGTATGCCTAAATAAGCAATAATAAGGGATAAATGTCATAAAGGAAAAGGTACATGTGTGGGAAGAAGATAATTAAGAGTTATTATGAAAAGATATAATGGAAAGGCATTATGAAGAGGCATTAAGAGGTTACATAAGGGTAATGTGTGAGAGAAGAGCATGGAGTATATATGAGAGAGTGTGAGAGATATATTAATGATATATATGCGAAAGAGATGAGAAGTGAGCATAAAGGGAATGAATATATAAAGATGAGAATAAGAGAGGAAGAGAGTAGAATAGAATAAGAAATAAAGAAGAATATGTATTAGAGATAAGTGCAGCACCCAAGCATATGTGATGTGTATATCTATACTTACAATATGAAAGAGCAATGAATGTAACTAATATATGGTATGAATAAAGAGATAAATGAATCTGAAAGAGCAATGAATGTAACTAATATATGATATGAATAAAGAGATAAATAAATCTATCTTATGATGCGTATATGGATGTAGTATTTCTTTTTCTTATATGTTATTCTTTTTCTTATATGTTAATCTACCGCACTAATTATGTTTTCCTTCTCATTGTATCACACTAGAGTTAGTTTCTCTGACATAAATAGTCAAGATCTTGGGTCCGTATTTTATTGTCAACATTTGGTTCTGTTGTTGGGACCCTAATTTGTTAGTGCACAAGGAACAACAGAAGTAAAGATTTTTATTTTTTTTTGCAGTAAAAAGTACTCTGAAAAGATCATGTATTCATGGTAGTTATGGACGTGATAGAGATGTGCAGTAGCGCATACTAGGTGCTACCCCTCGAACTAGGGGGTTAGGCACCTAGGGGGTGATGAGATATGGAGAGAGATCCTAAATAGATGTGACTACTATCTAGTATGACATTTGGGGATGAATTAAAACGGATTAAGGATGGATAAAAATCAATTAATTTTTTTTATAGCAAAGGATGATAATAAGAGTAAAAGAGAACTTATTGCTGAGATCAAGAAGGGTTTGGAAGGGTCAAAACATGATCATGACTGAGAAAAAGAAAGAGGAAAAGAAAATGTTAAACCAAACCCAAGAAAGACAGGAGAGATACTGGTAAAGAATAGAAAAAGTGAGAGACAACAAGAGAGCACGCTAGTAGGGATGCAGCTAAGGAAAACCCTAGTATTGAGGTAGGTGGATGTTCAATGGACATGGCACTCACAAATATAGAAGAGCCAGAGTGGTCCATAACCCAAATTAGAACTGCAAAGAAAAATCTAACTAGAATGATAGAGCAATAGAAAGAATATGAGACAAAGGTAAACTCTATGCAGTTCAACCCCATTTGTAGGGATACTAAAAAATGTGATTGCTGGGGGGAAGCCCAAAAGCATTGAGGCTCAGCTAGAGAAGAGGTATCTAATCCCAAGATTGCTTGTTGCTGAAATTCCAAACTGGCTTTATCCAAGGCTTGCTTCTTGTTGTGCTTTTCTTGGACAAGCACACCTAATTTTAGCGTAAACCATATAAATACTGAAATAAGTATGATGGGATATGAAGAAGGGAATAAGTAAAAAAGTTATTATTAGCCAATGAAGAAGAAGAGAGGAGACTTAGTAACAAAATGGAACAAGTCACCGAAAATTTAGAGTTTGCCATGGAAACTTTGGAGATAATGGATGAGAGCAATCCCCAAGTTATCAACCAACACATCCCCCAAGATTAAAGATAAATTAATTGCTAATGATGAGTTATCAACCAACACATCCCCCAAGCCAAAGAGACGCTATGAGGAGGTGAACCTCCATGACCATATAAAAATAATTAAACACAGAATGATTACCAAGATATTCGATCTTAAACAAAGGAGCGAAAGCATCCTTAAATAAGATTACAAATGCTTTATCCAAAAAGGATAAGAGTGACAACTAAGAGGATAAGACCGACAACTAAAAAGAATAAAGAATATTCCTAAAGATTATCCTAAAAGCTAATTGACCGTTATAAATAAAAAATTACTTTAATACCCTCCCTTAATGGGCAATCTACTAACTACACCAAGCTTATCCTAAAAATTTTCAAATTTGTTAGGACTCAAAGACTTGGTAAGAATGTATAAAGTTTGATCCTCAGAAGGACAATACTGCAACATAACGGATCCATCTTCTACAAGTTGTTTGATGAAATGACAATGAAGTTCCACATGTTTGGTATGCTCATAGAAGACTGGATTCTTGGCAAGTTTTAGCATCCCTTGATTGTCACAAAACAAGGGTGAAGGCATTGCTTGAGGCATCTTCATGTTTAAAAGCATCCTTCTGAGCCATATTGCCTCACATGTTGCTTTCACTGCTCAATATTCTACTTTTGTCGAGGATAGAGCTATTGCCTACTATTTCTTGCTAGTCCATGTGACTACACCTATGCCAAGGCTGAAAACATAACCAAAAATGTATTTTCTATCATCCACAAAACCTACCCAATCTGACTCTGTAAACCCAATCAGCATAGGATCTTCGCTTATGTTGTACAAAATGCCAAAGTCAAGTGTTCCTTTCACATATCTCAACACCCTCTTCGTTGCAGCCCAATGATCTACTTTGGGTGTTGTCATGAATCGAGAAATGAAACTCACAACATAGTTCAAATCAAGTCTAGTGGCTATAAGATAAATTAAGCTCTCCACTAGTTTACTATAAGCTGACTCATTTACTGTCTTGGAGTCAGTTTTGGCTGAAAGTTTCAACACTTTCTCCATAGGTGTTGACGAGAATTTGCAATATGTCATTCTGAATTTGTTGAGTAAACTCCTAGCATATTTGGATTGTGAAACAAAAATGATGCCTCTTATTTGCCAAACTTCAACACCTAGGCAATAATGTCAGAGGCATAGATCAATCATGTCAAAAGTTGTACTTATATCTGATTTGATCTTTTCAATTGTGTTTGCCTCACAACCTGTAATAATGATGCCATCTACATATACGACTAGCAAGATGATATCATTACCATTGCTTTTAACATACAAATTCGGATCCGAAGGACTCTGTTGGAATCCTTGTTCAACCAAATACCTGTCAATTTTGATGTACCATCCCCTGGGTGCCTGCTTCAGGCCATATAAAGCTTTCTTCAATCTGCATACAAAATGTTCCTTCCCTGCAACTTGAAAACCCTGAGGTTGAGACATGTACACTTCTTCCTCCAAATCTCCATTGAGAAAGGCACCTTTTACGTCCATTTGATGGATTGTCCAACCAAACTAAGTTGCCATGGCTAGGACTAATCGGATGGTGCTCATCTTTGATGTAGGAGCAAAGGTCTCCTCGTAGTCAACGCCTTCTTTTTGTGAGAACCCTTTTCCGACCAACCGAGCTTTGTACTTGTACTTGACTTTGCACACACATTTCCAGCCAATGGGTTTTTTCCCTCGTGGAAGATCTCTGAGATCCAAAGTCTTATTTTTCATAAGACTTTCATATTCGGTGGCCATGGCCTTTTCCCATTCAAGTTTTCCTTTAGCCCCCTCAAACACCTGTGGCTCATAAACTCCCTGAATATTAGCCATTAGACGAAAGTTAGCTGTGGTTTGCTTGCTCTTGCCTCTTAATGATCTACCCTCGATCATTTCACTTACCCGAACATCACCAATGGTGCTTTCCTACCACTTTGGTCTCTTCTTAGGAACCTCTTCATCAAACCAATGTTGTCGCCATGACTTGGGCGAGTTGTTCCTGTATCATCTGGATGTTGATCCAGGTTATCATCAACGAATTCAGGTATTGTTACGTACCTAAGAGACTCCTCATGCTCAGAATGCTCCCCCCCTTCAGGTAGAGTGACCTAAATTTGAACACCTAAATATTTAGCCATAACAAGTTGCTCTTCGGTAATCTTGATCACTGAAGAAAGCTGGAAGGGCTCAATTTCCTCATCAATCACAATATCTCTATTGAAAGTCAAGCGGTCAATGTCAACATCAATCAACATGTATGCTTTATGATTTTCACTATACCCTGTAAGCATTAATTTCTTACTCTTAGGATCTAACTTGGTTCTCTTTGCATCCGGAATCTAGGTATATGCACTACAACCAAAGACCTTAAGATGACTAACTTTTGGTTCCCTCCCAGACCATGCTTCCTCTAGGGTCTTCTACTTCACCGCCTATGTCGGAGACCTATTTAGCAAATAAATTGTTGTATAAAACTACCTCAACCCAAAATTTCTTAGGAACACTCCTGCTCTCCAACATACATCAAGCCATCTTCGTGATAGTACGGTTCTGCCTCTCAACTACATTCTGTTGTAGAGTGTAAGGTGTTGTATATTGTCATTTTATGTTGTGTTTAGTACAAAAAGTCATTGAGTTCTTTGGAACAAAATTCACCTCCATTATCAAATCCAAAAGTTATGTGACAACTAGACTCTTTTTCTACTAATGCTTTGAACTTTTGAAATTCGTTAAACACATCTTATTTTAATTTCAGAAAATACAACCACATTTTCCTACTAAAATCATCTACAAACAAAAGAAAATACCTGGCACCGGTGACCAATGCCATGTTCATTGGTCCACAAATGTCTACATGCACCAATCCTATGACTCTCTGGGCTCTCCAAGCCTGTTCGTCCTCAAATGGAGTTCTATGTTGCTTCCCTATTCAGCAAGCTCTGCAAACACCCTATATCTGTTGTTGGATGTCAGGTAATCCATCTACCAAATTCTCTCGAGCCAACTGAGAGAGATAGTATAATTTGAGGTGCACATACGCTTGATACCAAAGTGTACTGATATCAGATGCACTCTTGGCTACCAATGCACACTCCTGTACCTATCCAATGTCAACTAGTCAATACAATCCATGATCTATTCCAAGTGCAATAGTATTCTTCATCTCCTTATCAACTATGTAACATTTATGTTGGCTAAATATGATATCCAAATTGGGACAATGTCACATAATCTGACTCATTGATAGTAAATTAAGCTCCATTCCTGACACATCGTACGCATTGAGAAAAAATATTTTTTTCCTCCAGAGTATATTTGCACATTCCCTCTGCCAACAACTATGTACTCCTCACCACCACCGAAAATCATTGAATCAAAGCAAGTCATGTAATCCATGAACTAATCTTTCCTGTGGGTGAAATGACGAGCTGCTCCTAAATCTATGTACCATGCAAATGACTTAGACTAATCTGCTAGTGGTTTGGCCATGAATGCATAAAAGGCAAATTCCTTCTCAAAATGCTCTGCGACTTCAGCCTTTGGCTAAGGCCCTCCCTAGTTGGATTTTTGTCCAGCCAACCTCTTTCTGCAGTGCTTCTTCATATGACCCATCTTACCATAATAATGACATGATGTTTTCCGGATTCTTTGAAGTTTCCTCATTGTTACCTTGTCCTTTCTTCTATGACCATTTGCCTTTGACCTTATCTTTGGCTACAAATGTCTGTTCTACACTGCAACTACCAAAATGTGTCTTCCATCTGTCCTATTGTAAGAGCTTATTGCACAACTCTTCGAACTTCAGGTCAACACTAGTAGAGGTAAAATTGAGTGTCTCAATAAAATGCTCATAGGCCTATGGTAATCTTTTAACGTGATTACCACCATGTCCACTTCTTCCATCTTCCGACCTATGGCTGACAACTATCTCTAATGTCCCTGATCTTGAGTAAATGCTCCTGCAAGGACATTTTCTCATCCATCATGATCGAAAAGAGCATATTCTTCAAAAAGAAGGCCATGTCTTTATCTAAAGTCAGTACTCCCAGATGCTTCCAAATTTCCACAAAGGTTGTACCTGTTTGAACCTCTGGAAGCATGTCATCAGTCACTAATAATTTGATCAACATGATGGCTTTTCTATCACGTTCATCAAACTTGTTCTAGTCTTTACCTACAATCATTGGCTTGGTGTCAAAACTGAGGATGATCTTTTCAAGGCATTTGTACTCCAAAATCGTTAGCATTTGTTCCTTCTATGTGTTGTAATTTTTACCAGTAAAACGTTGGTTGCCTTCCAACATGATGTTGGGTAAAGAAGCCATCTTCCCTCTCGCAAAGTAATCACAAAGTAAAAAAAAATACACCCTCTACTATTCAAACAACCTTTCCGCAAACCCTAGCAAATGAAAATGTTGAGAAAGTTGACTAAAACCCTAGTTGTGATTTTCCTTGCATAGGTGAAATTTTAAACAACACAAAAATTCCACACGACCTTGCAAACCTCCTATCATAAAAATAATTGCCACAATTGGTAAAAAATCGCTCAAAAAACTACAATTTTATCTAAAAAATCATCAAAATATCTACATCAACAACCCTAGCAACAATTTTTGGAGAAGACAAGTCATGAAAATATCAAATCCTTGCTGGAAAAATCTCGTGCCCTAGGTGAGACAGCCTACAAATCCACCATGCGACCTGAAAATAGCGTTTAAAAGAACCCTCCAAAAACGTCACGGATTTTGGACCTTGTTGGACACGCGATTTCAACTAAAAAATTGGCGTCCCCTTTTTCTTTAAAAACAACATGCAATTTGAGGCAGAAGAATCCGTGATTTTTCAAGAATTGTCGCATGATTTTTCAAGAAAAAAAAACTCTACAAGTTGCATGTAAAAGAAAATCCGACAGTTGTACATTAAAAAACTGGTGTGATTTTGTTAAAAAATCTGCCCAAAAAATTCTTTAAAAAAATCTGCGACTTGAACAAAAAATGACATGTGATTTTTAGAAGGAAACTTGTGATTTCTTAACCAAAAACCCTAGATGATGTTGTACAGTTCCCTATTGTTGCATACTATTCAGTACAACATCCTTTTGGCATATAACTCTAATTCACAAGCAATTCCACAATCCGTCACTGCCAGCAGCAATCCCTAGAACAATTCAATTTCTCAAATCCTGAAGTTCGACTTGTGCTCTAATACCATATAAAAATAATTAAACACCATGATTACCAAGATATTCGATCTTAAACAAAGGAGCGAAAGCATCCTTAAATAAACTTACAAATGCTTTATCTGAAAAGGATAAGAGCGACAACTAAGAGGATAAGACCGACAACTAAAAAGAATAAAGAATATTCCTAAAGTCTATTCTAAAAGCTAATTGACCATTATAAATAAAACATTACTTTAATAGACTAAAAGTCACCCCTCATGCCATCTAAGACAAGAAGAGTTTCTAAAGAGAATATAAGCAATTGTCTGAAAGATTTCGAAGATATATTGGGAAGTGAAATTTTTGAGATTCAGTTGCCTAGAGATAAAGGCAAAACAAAAAAGTTGGTAAAGCAACAAAGGAGTGTGAACAAACAGAGGAAGTCTGAGGAAATGAGAAAAAGAGAATCAAGAGTAAAGAACAAGCCAAGAGGAAGAACAAACCCATATTAAATCAACCTAAATGAAAAACACCTTCACCTCCTTTAGCTATGGCCACCAACAAAACTAAATTCCCTATTTTTTGGAAAAGATACTAAAGAGGCCATGGAGCACTTCTTTATCTTGGAATCTCATTGGAGATGGTCTAGAATCAATGATTATCAAACCAAATTGTTTGATTTTGTAGGTACATTCCACGATAATGCATTAGAATGGCATATGAAAGAATGTCCCAAACATGATAAAACATGGGATGACTTGAGAGCCTTATTTTTGAAAAATTTTCACTCTCTTGAGGTTCCAATAGAAAGTGTAAGCATAATGCATAAGATGACACAAGATAAAGAATGAATCAATGAAAGACTATGACCAAAGCTTCAAAAGTATCTTCCAAAAATTGGAAGAATCCCTATCAGAAAAACAAAGAATTGAATGATTCATATTAGGGGTAACCCCTTACATTAGGGCGGAAATTGATGGGAAGATTTTCTCTACATATAAGGATGCAATAAAATTAGCCACCAAAATAGAATCCCAATCATGGAGATGAGAGAGAGAAACATCAAAAAAATGAAATAGAAAAATTGGAATTGGAATTAGAACAATTAAAGCTCAAGCAAGAAAGTTTGGCAAAAGGTGAGAAGAGTGAGACTTCTCACCTAGCTAGAAGCAATTAAAAATTTAGCGTACCCGTTAAAGTAGAAAAGGACACCTAAGAAACGAATATCCAATGATAGAAGGCAATAGAAGGATTGCCGCATTAAGAGTGGTCATTGGGAAGGCCCCAAGAAAAAATAGTAAGCGTATACTACATGATATACATGAGACTAATAACTATCCAATGTTACTTGGCTATGAAGAGGATGAACCATGGTGTCCTAGGAATACTAGGGATGCCTCTTCTATGGGTAGACATATGGCAAGAGCACAAGGATTGGTTGAAGAAGCATTCAATGGATACCCAACACATAGCTACTAGGAACCGCAATAGAGAAGAAATCAAAGACAAGTCAAACATAAAACCATGTGGTACCACAAATTCAAGATCCAAAACCCTCCACGAGTTATCATGATGACTATTCTCAGGCAGGTAGTAGGGGAGGCTACCACAACAACAATAGAGGTGGTCGATAAAGAGGAAGGAATCAAAGACTAACATGCTACCATTGTAACAAATCGAGACATTATGCCAACAAGTGCGAAGCAGAGAAGAGAAGAAATCAGTTTGCAAGTTATGTGGTGATAGTTCACATGATACATTTAGTTGTCCCAAAGCTGCATAGTTCTATAAGAATGGACCGGCGCCAAGAAGAAACAGTGAAGAATTGTCGAGCCCAAATGCACCACACAGTGCCAAAATATTGATGAAAATACCAAAGGAAGAAAAACAGAATGTTAGGCAGTGCAAGAAAACAAGACAGGAAGAACTAATTTTGTTTTCCTTCTCATTGTATCACACTGGGGTTAGTTTCTCTGACATAAATAGTCCAAACCTTGGATGTATACTTTATTGTCAATAAACTTATTATTATAGGTAGCCATCAAAAATACACTTGTAGTAGATGAGTAGAGGAAAGTATGACCGAAAAAGGGCTGCAGCATTTTATCAGATGGGTAGACAGATCACATGAACAAGATGCTGATTGTTTTTAATGGCTCTTAGTGGCACATCAGTGCTCTTGAAGTTTGTAGATGTCTTGCACAAAATGAAGAATACTAACACTTTGTGCAATCTGTTGGAGGGGTCGATCGAAGAAGTTGAAGTGGAGAATATTGTCCAAATTATTGATATGGGGAGACTTTTCAAAAGAGGCATCCAACGATTTGTTCAAGCCCTTGTGTTACCCATTGCCTGCATTTAATACTTGAGGACATTGGGAAGATCAGATGGATCAAAAATGTGGTTGAAGACCTAGAAACATAACCCAATTTATCTACAACCATACTTGGGTCCTTAGTTTGATGAGAGAACGCATGAAAGGCAAGAAGCTTGTGCCATCAAGGATGACACAACACAATTTTCCCCTAACCTCATCACTTTGTAGAGCTATTTAGGAACAATACCTTTACTTGAGTAGATGATAATGAATGATGCTTTGTTAGACTCTCCATGGTCCAAAAAGCCAAAAGGGCAGAAAGCCACAAGGACAGTTTTTATGAGGTGTTTGCCAAAAATGCAGAGGAGAAACTCAAAATAAGTAACAAACTTAAGTTTTAGATGGAATTTTGTATTTATCATTATTTTGTTTTTTCTTATTGTTTTTAATTTTAATTTTGAAATTTTCTGGTGACAAAGCCCTAAGTCAAGGTTTGGCATTTGATTGATGCGGATAAAATGTCAATAGGTCATTGCTTTGAGGCCTCAGATAGGGTCAAGGAGGTCCTTTTACATTATTATGGTGGGGATATAAGGAAATATGAAATCATCTAGCACATCATTAATCAAAGATGGACAAATCAACTCCCCAACCGATATGTGCTAGGATTACTACCTAAACCCCAAATTTTACTTCTCTGACAACATTACGACTAATAAGTTCTTAGTGTACCTTCGCTACACGCATAAGGAGTATGATACGAAACAAAGGCCTTAAAGACATAATTCTAAATGAGTTGGAGGTCTACAAGGGTGCAGAGCAGAGGCTCTTTTCTTCACCTTTATCATTATGCATTTGAAAGATGGGAAACCAACAAACAAGTAAAACAATTAGTCCTTAGGATTTAATCATACACCTGTTTGATAAATGCAATCTTCATTTTAATTATACTTAATTATTTAAAAAATTTAAATATTCTATTTGTAGATTTGTGGTGGGAGATTTATGGTGCTTCAACACCAAATTTACAGAGGCTAGCTATTTGTGTTTCGTCGCAACCTTGTAGTGCTTCTAGGTGTGACATGATTGGAGTCTATTTGAGAGCATTCGCACCAATAAGAGAAACAAGTTGACCCAAGAGAGCCCCTTGTCTTCATCCAATACAACATTTGCCTTCTTATCAATCCATCTGCACATTGGATTGTCAAAGATGTAGATGTAATCTTGCCAAATTAGAGAGAGAAGTAGCAGCAATAGAGGCATTGGAGGAAGACATACTGAGGAGTCATTCACTCTTCACAATGATTCTGATTTACTTTCTAGTTCGAGACAAGATACTACTAATATTAGATGGGGGAAAAGGAAGCAATAGATTCATCATTGTAATTGGCTGTCGTACTTTAGAATTTTGAATTTTGAGCATATTCAAGAGTCATATGTACTATGACATATGTAATCTTTGAATTATACAAATCAATTATCAAAATAGACTCATGTGTTCTCTAAATTCATTCTTTGTGGGTCTCGTGCATTAATTTAAGTTTTCTTGGCTGTATTTATGTAGTTTATTTTTTACAAGCTCTTGCTGAGTCCCATGTCTAAGTCAAAATTTTGGTCTGACGAGTTTTTGAACTATGGTTCCTAATAACTCAGACATTATTGGTTTATGATGCTAATATAAGATCCATGCTTGAAAAAAAAATGTATGGAACATTTCCATGGTAGGGTAAAGATGAATATATAAGCATATCAGCTCTATTGTGAATTTATCTTGCCATCATTTTTAAATGTAATTCATGGGCTCTAGCTCCATTATTCACCAACATCTCACTCCTTTCCTATCAAACACATTATATCTCTACAAAGCGTAACAACAATAGAATTTTCCAGGTCAATATAGAGAAATAGATTTACAAAAATACTCGATATGATATAAATCACCTTGATAATTTTCGACTTCCTTCCAAGATTATTAAGGATTCTTGTCAACGAGGCTTTCAGACCATCCATGTGACTACCTCCATCACTTGTTCGGATGCTGTTTGCATATCCCAGCAAGGTATCAGAGTATGCATCAGAGCACCTGATCCAGACAAAAACAAGAGCATAAGTAAGCGCTAGAATTTTTCAACACAACAAACACAAGCAAAATTTAGGTTTAACTATTGGAGAGGCTCAACAAGATATCATATTGTTGGTCAAATATCATCCTTTAGAAAAAAATTCAGGTGGAAGTTAATCCCACATATCCTTCTAAACAAAAAAAACTTGCATACCACTGAAGGGCTACATTGACACTGACGCCATCCTTCTCACTCTTCAACAAAATAGGTTCATGAATGGGTTTCTGCAACAAGATTGTATATATTAAAATCAGATATGATTATACAAATTTTATGACAACTACTACATCAAGCGATATCTGAAAACACATATTCAGGATCAAAAGCGAGTATGTTACAAAAATACCACACACAAAACAGAATTATTTTATTTTATAAACTAAAAAATTGAAGCTATAAACTCAGGTATCCATTTTAAAGCTAGAACAATGTGGTATTCAACATTCTAATCATACCAGCACCAAAATCAAAGTTGATAAGCCTAAAAATATTTACCAATACTAAGAAAAGTTTGAATGAACCATATTTCCCACCTTTAATGTGCACTGCAATCCTAATATAACCCAATCTTCAACAAAAAGGTATCCACCACAAAAAGTTAAGAATGATGATCTAGTTGGAACAATTTGTCCCCAGACAATTCACTTAATTCCACAATTGACATATTTTATCGACATTAAGCTAGTTGTTTACATGGCCTTATTTACATATGACATAAAACATCTTGATCATAATCAACTGGATGATGAGCCATCTATTGTATAGCATTACCTTGAATTGAAACAGATTTCTGGTCTTTCCTAAAACTGTGCTAAATGATAAGAGCATTTAAAATGTCTAGCATGAGTTATCATGCATTACATTTTCTCTTCTATGCAAACATTTTGACTAATTACAGTAGTGAGAAGCTGTACATGATTAAAACAAGACTGCACATAAACTACTGAAGCATGCACATAAGTTGAGGAAATTGACATTTTACCTTGTCCTGGTTCAGCCACTGGACATACTCTACCAAACCCCCAGCAAAATAATACTCATTATAGATTGTATTTTCCACATCATCATTCTCCTGCTTCAAGGTAATCTTAACCTGGAACATATAATAACATATAAATGAATAAATTAAATGAACCGTCATAAATAGCAGTAAACTTAAAAACATGGCAAAAATCAAACAAAAGAGCAACCCATTATATAGTTCAATAGTTGCAGTTCAACATTCTCCTACTGCCCTTCATGATGATGTAAAAAAGCAGGAACACAAGAGACCACATAAAAAATTAAAAATCAATCAAATTGCATTATAGGAAATACAACAGAAATATTTTCATAATGAGTTTTAACCTATCTTATCAATCGAAGATATGAATCACCTTACTCAGAGTCACCGAAACTACATGAAAGGCAGTCAAAGAACCTAATTTGGCATACCTAAAGAAGCCTATTAATATTAATGCACATAATAGGCTAAATTGCACTGAATATGTAGCTTAATTCTGGGTCCGAGAAAGCTGATCTTGGAGTGTAAGTTTTTCTACGATCCATCCTCATTTCAATATACTTACCAATACAAACAAGCTCACTCCGAGATACACTAGCCACAGGTACACCGTCGTATTCTTACCCAAGACCACATTGACAAAACTGGGTGAATGTCTGTTGTTGTTATTTTATCATTAAGCGAACATATTAAAAAATGAATAGTGTAATACCATACACTGGATCCAGATGTTTTATTCAACAGCAATTAAAGCATGCAATAGAACAGAACAGGAGAAACTGCAGTGAACGTTACTACAGCAAGAAGAAAATAAAGCAGTTGCAGATATAGAGCTGGCAACATATTACTTCAAATTGTCTCCACACTTCTACAAGAGCCCAATAGCACAACTTTCCATCACATTTCTTCACATCTATAGCTTGATAATGATAGTTAACTTCTTACCCAACGTTCAACTAATAAAATATTAGATAGTTATTTGAACTTCAAATATATCAGCAAGGAATGAACCCTCTTGCTGCTAATACTTCCCCCAACCTCAATTACATTATGAATCTACTTTTTGTAAGTGAGATTATGAAGATTAGCCCCCAGTTACCAAATGATTTTCAGCAATCACAAATGCTATATTGTTGATAAGGTCAGTAAGAAGATTAGTTGCTCTTGGTATTGAAGACCATGGGGTTTTCAGGTTGGTTGATATAAAGCGGACAAAAAGAGAATGCTTTGATGGCCAAGAGTGGTCAAGATTGCAGATTACTTTGGCATCAAAGGTATGGGCATTGAAATTTGACATGTCTTTCTTATTTGGCTATAGAAAGTTTGGTGGATGGTCTTCCAGTTGTTCAAAATCAACAAGGAGTTTTTGGCACATGTCAAGCTAAGAAGCAACGCAAGGCTCCATTTGAAGAAAGAATAGCTTGGAGAGCTTAAGAGGTCCTTTAGTTGATCGTTGCTGACATTTGAGGGCCGACGAAGATGCCATCGAGCTCCAACGAAAAGCATTTTTTGCTATTTGTAGAGGACTTTTCAAGAAAAATGTGGGTGTGTTTTTTAAAACAAAAATCAGTTGCATTTAATCAGTTTAAAAAAATTCAAGGTCATGGTAGAGAAACAATAAAGGAAGAGTTTCAAAATCCTTAGATTAGACAAAGGAGGTAAACTTTGTTATAGAAAACTCCTTGATTTTTGTACTTAAGAGGGTATCCAGAGACAATAAACCACACCCTACACTCCATAGCAAAATGGAATTGTAAAGAGGCAAAACCATACTACTGTGGAGATGACAAGGTGTATGTTAGACAACAAGTTTGTTCCTAATAATTATTGGGCAAATTCAATAAACACATCCATGTATCTATTCAATTGGTATCCAACATAAATGGTACACAAAAAACTCCAAAAGAAGCATGGTTTGGAAAAAACCCAAAGTCATCTCAAAGTTATTGGTTCAGTTGTATATCTATGGGGTCCCAAAGAAAAACAAACCAAACTTGACGGAAAATGCACGAAAATGATGCTTACATGCTATTGTGGCAGTCTTAAAGCATATCGGTTGTTTGATGTTGAAACAAAGGATACATTAGTCATGATGTGGCAGCTAATGAAAGTGCAGGGCTGTTTCAAGCAACAAACAAATAAATATCAGAGATTCAAATCTGAAAGTTGCTCAAAATGAAGATAAATTGGCTGGAAAATCAGGTATGACGAATGTAAAACATCAACATTAAGAGGGGAATAGCTTTCAGATTGATTCTCATGAATCTCCCAACCATTAAGGCACCGAAAATAACCCAAGAAAATGGTGCTGCTTTCGAGGAGAGGACAGAGAAAAGAACAAAATGGTGGTACAACACTATTGGCAATGTTCGGTTACACGAGATTCCTGTTATGAGAGAAGAATAATGACCAAAAAGAGGTAAGACATCTGATGTGGTGAATTAGCTTTGATGGCTAGCCTTCAACACTCATTTGAGCTTGAGGATGAACATGAAGGGTGCCTTCCCCAATGGAGATTAAGAGGAAAAAGTATACATGTACCAATCACAAGTATTTCATGTTACAGGGAAGGAACATAAGGTATGCAAACTAAAGAAAACTCTTTATGGGCTGAAACAGGCTTCTAAGGCATGGTACATCAAAATTGACAAGTATTTCGGATAATAGAGATTACATAGAAGTCCTTCTAACCCCAATCTCTATGTCAAAAGCAAGAATGCCGATGTGGTGATTCAAGTGACATGTTGATGACACCATCATCACAGGTGGTGGGTCAAAGTAATTTAAAAGGTAAAATCAGATTGGTGTTTCTCTTTTGACATGACAGATCTAGGCCTCCAACATTATTAGTTAGGTGTAGAAGTTTGGCAACTTGATAATCATTTTTTTGCTTCTCAAACAAAATATGCAAACAGTTTTTTTTACAAGTTCTCTTTGTTCTTCCTTAGTTTATTTTTATGTATCAATTTTCATAAACTTCAGAGATAAACTTGGTGTCTTCTCAAATGGCCATTAAGGGAGGATGTTAATGTTTCTAATATAAAGTTATACTGGCCATACTAGTCTTAGTGGTAGACTTAGTAATAAACTTATTTTATGACTTTATTTTACTTTATCAAATAATGTAAACATGATTTAATGTTCACTTAAGTTGATTTAGGATTAAGGTTTTGTCTCACCCTAGTATGAGGGTTTATGTTGTTCCTTTCCTATAAAGTGACCATTGTTCTTCCATTGATAGAGACAAGAAGTATTTTCTCTCCAAGTTCTGTAATGTCCCCATTTTTGGGTTCTCTTGCAGCACAGTCGGAGCTGACTTTCTGGGTCAGTGACAGCGTGATCAGAGGAGTATTTCGATGTCACCAATGTATTCAGGTGATCCAGTGGAGCTGTATGACACTTTCTAAAGATTTCAGACTTGTTCGTACTTACTATTTATAGTAAGTGCTTGCATGGCGACAATCTTTCTGGGTTTTTCTGGGTTTGTTCTCTTTGGTCCTCGGAGAACATTACTATTTATAGTGAGTGTCAGTGTGGCACTGTTTTGGTGACTTGGCAGACAACAATTGGCTATCTCAAATGTTGCATTGAGCTCAGTGATATCAGATGGTTTGCGGTGATGTCTTTCCAGGCAATTTCGGACTTTTGGGCCATTCTGGACACTTTGACCCACACTTACTATTTTTAGTAAGTCACTCAGATGTGTTGCTCATACTTATTGTTTATAGTAAGTCACTAGTAGGGTCAACTGGCAGGGTTTCTATATCTGGCATGGTGGCATAATTATATCCTGAAGTTATATGGGTTAATATTGGTCCTATGAATTTAATATTAATAACGTCAAATAATAAAGTTATATGGGTTATATGTGTTAATATTGGTCCTATGCATCATTAAAATATTTTAAAAAGGGACTTTATTATAAAGGGGATATAAGTGATTTTAAAGTATACTTTATAATATAAGTTAAAGTGTCATTTTAAAAGAGGCGATATAAGTGACTTTTAAAGTATACTTTATATTATAAAGTTGTACACCAAAATTAAAAGAAAGAAAGGTGGGAAATGAAAGTAAATTAAATGAAATGAAAGTCAAATGCAAATTGAGAATTATAAAAGGGCATTTGAAGTTCATTTTATTCATTATTGACTATTTGTTGGTAAACAGATTTGTCACTGCGAAATAATCTTTGAAATTGACTCGTCGCCCTTGGAGCGATGACTAAATTGTCCCAACAGTTGGAGAGATCGCGATAGAACAACGATCTTCCTCTGCGTTTGAGAGGGCAGCTCCCTCGTATGATAGGGTTATTTGTAGGTTTTTGTGTACTTTTATCCTAAAAGTACAAAAAGGAAGAAAAGGAAAATAACAGGAGAAATGGGCATGTAGAAACCCTCGCGGTAGACATACGAAAACCAAAAGGAGTTTCACAATCTTATTGAAAAGTCCAAGGGGGTTTCACCACAAAGATAGAAACCACTTTCCTAAACTCCATGATGAATTTCATGACATATGTACAACAACGATGAAGAAGGATGGCAAATCTCAACATACGAAGAGATAATTTATCTGAACACTTTCAAATTAGGATACCGAGACATGATTGTGTTTCATCACCCCAATTGCATGCTTCAATGGACAACTTTGATTTACACAAATACATAGAAAGATCACCAATTTGACATACGAGAAACTAGTAATCATAACTCAGAAATACATCAAGAACATACGAACTGAAATGCAATTCTTCATTATCTTTTCGAAATTATACAATTTCAAAGGTAAACTATACAATGTGTAAGACCAAAAATGTTCCAAGAAGTTTCATAAGTTCCCCCTGCAAAAGTTCTCTCTAAAAAGACCCCCCCCCCCCCCCATTACATTTCAAATAGCCTCATATTTATAGGCTTTTTCCCATAACCACCTAGTAACCAACTTGCAACTACCTCACAACTACCTAGTAACCAACTTGCAACTACCTCACAACTACCTAGTAACTACCTTTTTCAAAAAGAAACCTAATTTTGAACTTTTAATTACAATAAGTGAAACAAGTCACTTTTCAAAATGGTAATTTTCAAAGATACAACTTTCGAGTTGTGAAATTGACTAAGTTACTTTCTATCTCTGTTCTGCTCCTTTCCAGTAGTCATCTCTTCAATTATTTCTTGACATCTCTTTCCAAGTGCTTGAAATATGGTAGATGAAATCAATCCGCTAACTCTATATGACAAATATCCCCATGACTATTCGAATTTCCTTTTCATGCAGCTTTCATAGGACGATCATCTCCCTCCTTCCCTGAATCTTAGGCTCTTACCTCAATTGCAATCATAAAATGCCAGCACCATTCACTAATGTTTTGAGAAGCACTTCTCATATCCAAAATGAACATATGCATTTTCAACGCCAGGAGCATTTAAACCATGAATAATGTAATATGGAGATGGAGATCCATTCGAAATTATAAGACCTCTCATGATTGAGACTGCCTATTTCCGAACTTCTATTGTACTCGGGCCACAACTATATCTTTATGTAGGTTCAAATGAAATTTTGAAACTCATGAAGCTTGACTTGTTATCTTTTGTACTCGCATTTCCACACTAGGGCTTGCCCTCCTACTCTGACATTGTTTCAAATAATTTCACTTTAGAATTAATACATTTGTCCTCGTCTTTCAATGTTGCTGAAATAGTGCTCACACTTCAAGTCAATAAAATTGTGCTTGTACTTTGATTTCACTATCTTCTGGTAGATATCCATAGCTTGATCATAAAAATCCCATCTCCATGCTCGAAGGATTGCGTTCTGACAAATTAGATATTCTCATTATGGAATGTACAAAGAAAATGCTTAACCATACTCTAATTTTGGCATGAGCGGAGAAGTTGACGGTGAATGCCGAGGAAGATGGCGTTGTAACCGACGGTTACATCTACTTGTAAACTTTGAGCTTTTTCAATAAATGTGAAGATCCCACAATCTTTATCTGGAGATGATGATGCTTTTTCTATATAAGTCCAACGCTTATTTATGCATTCACATTAGGCACGTATCAATTTGTCATCTTCACAGTCCTTGAAATAGCATCTCTTTGATGCATTCGTTGAAACTCCATGGGATGACAATAAACTGTTCATGGCGTCAAACAATCTGATAGGTATACCATCGACCATGAATACAACTCGGAGACCTTTTCAGAATGAATGAAAGTCTTGTGTTGGGCTCAACTATAAGCAAAGCCTCTGCTCTTGGTGTGTCTCCTTCATCACTTCGCACAACATTCTCTTCTCTCTAAGAGCTTGCTTTCCCATGACGTTTACTTTCAAGGAGTAGCTTGCGGTATCTCAGAGGCTCAAGGAATACGCCGCTAGGAACAACAGATGAGTTTAGAAACCTTTCCAAAGGCGGGAGGTGATGTCTGAGAAAACTCTTTCAACTCATGAGGCCACGTTTCTTCACAAGTTTGCTTTGCCATTTCCTCTTGTTTTGATGAATATCCGTATTGGCCACAGGAATGCTGGCAAGGACTCGTTTTTGATAGAGTTTTTTCGGGGTCTTCAATAAATACATTTAGTGCGTATCAAAAATCATCCCTCCATTGTGCTTTGCTGAACAACCCCATCCTGCAATTGGTGCATTCAAGCATTCAGTCAAACAATCCAAATATGTTATCTGTGCTTCCACAACTTATCTTTCAAGGTGCCTGTAAAGATTCATGTACTTTGTCTGTTCGAAACTTCTCATATTGGTGCGGACTTGGAAGATGTGGCTGAAGCTTCCTAACAAATCCATCTTGCGAAAGATTTGGCAGTCATTGCTGTCCAGTGGACTGTATCTCTTTGGTTTTATCTCCAGTGGAAATCACAACATTCATCTTACCCTGAAATTTCATATCTTCCTTGTTTGTATCAACATCGAGCTTTTGATAAAGTCATCGTTATTGAGTCAAATATTGTAAATGATGACTTTGTTCCGTGAGGTCTCAGGAGGAGGCTTGTCAAAAGTCGTGGAATTTAGCTTTCATCTTGCATATATGTCTGCCAGATTATTTCGAACTGTGATATCTGAGAAAACTTCCATTGCCCATGACTGGTTTCACAAGGTTGGAGATTGGCGAGGGTTTTAACTTCTAAGTAGTTATAATAACTACTTTTTATTTGTAACCATATTTCTTTTCACAAGTTAGTCAAAACTGCAAGTTGTTTCCTTTTTTTAACATTTTGGACAACTTCGCCAAAACTAAAAGTGCGCGTGAACTTAGCCGAACTTGAAAGTTAATGCAAACTTTTCGAGAAGTAAAAGTTGACGCGAGGTTTGCAAAAAGTACAAGTTTGACATGAACTTTCACGTTTTCCTAAGTAGGCCAAAAATAACTTTTTTTTGAAAAGAAACTCTCCACTTAGTCAAATTCACAGGTGATACCTTTTCAACTTAGGCGAATTTGCAAATTTGCGAACTGTGCAGGCGCGAGAAATGGCGAAAAGTGCATAACTTTCAACTGGAAGGTCAGATTGTCACAAAATCTTGCCACATTGTCTATTTTAACATTATAAATCTCTATGCCAAACAATTTTGTTCCAGCCCTTACAGGAACCACAATTTTATTGTTTCTGCCAACCGCCCGCCGAAAAATTCAAAGTTTAAAATCTCTCAAACCATAAAGCGCCATGACCTAAAAAGTTGCGACATTAGGTGAAATGGAGTCACGAACACTGTCATAAAAATTATTTCGCACCATCTGTCACAGATTTTCGATATTTAATTGTTTTCATAAAACACCGCAAACTAGACAAGTGTGCCCGAGAAACTCAATGAAAAGATGAGTATCTCTGCTCCATAATGATGCTGTTATGCAAAGTTCAATGTAGGGAAAGAGATTGTGACATCTTTAGAAATAAGTTATCTCAACGACTCATGCAGGAAAGATGTGACACTGGTGTTTTGCAATCGAAAGGTGACTCTGGAGAAAGGGTTCAAAGCATGGTTAGATTTGTCATTTCGACACAAAAAGTTTAAATTTGAAAGAGTTTGAAAACGAGGCCAACACTATTACATTTTATGATATTTGCTCTGCAAAGAGATCAAGGGTTTGAAGAAAACCATCCATGGCTTTTGGAGACGAAATCCTCCATTAGTGACAACATTCCACAAGTGTGAGAGACCACCCAAGGGTGCTTCTGAGCAGCCATATTCAGTGGTTGTATTTGTGCTTCATTTTCATCCAATTGGGAGTTTGGAGATCAATCGCAGAGAGTTTTCCTTAGAGATATTCATAGTTTTTTGTCACAATAATTTGAAGAGGACACCAAGGAAAATTTCAGAGGTTAGAGTACTGAGTTTGGAGTAGATTTGAAGTGTATTGAAGACCCTATACAGGTCGTACTGCTGCAAACCCTGGCCGTACCAGCTGTGAGTGTTTTTGGGGTTTGGTGTGTGGGTTTCTTCATTGTTTCCTATTCTTCCTTGGTCGTACAGGATCTGCAGACCACATCAGATTATTATCAGCAAATAGGGGGTATTTTGTTGAGTTTGGAGGTGTTTCTATTTGTTTACAGGCCGTACTGTAGCTGCTGGGATGTAGGGGTTCGTTGAGGTCTTCTTGTATGCATTTTGTGACCTCTATATTGGACCATTCACATTGTATTTGCTGATATGCATTGTAATGACATTTAATGAAGTGTGAATGAAAGATTTAAAGAGTTGGCTGCCTATCCATTGCTGTATCAGTCATTTCTAGCTTGTAACACTGGGACAGCGAAAAGGGTATGTTGATTTCTTGATATTCTGGCCTAATCTTCATATGGGTATTGCTTGAAATGGTTCTTTAAAGCATTTCCATTATATTTCAACTTGTGGGTATTGCTAGAATATAGTCTTTATAAATATTGTATCTTGCATGTGTTGTTATGTCATGGAAACAACATCAAAACACAAGGAGGTTACAACTTAACTATAGAAAACCCAAACAGAGAAAAAATCAGACCCAGATCAGAAAATATAAAATACAGAACAGAATGGGTTATTTTAGTGGTATCAGAGCTGGTTTTCCTGCCAGCCTATTGGATTACTACTTTGAGTACAGTTGCATGTCATATTTTGCAGTTGCATGTTAGTACCCAGTACATGCATGTCAGTTTTATGGGTCGAGCAACAGTTGCATGTGAGTAATATGCATTTGCATATTAGAGCACAGTTGTATCTTGCCATCCCTTGTGGTTAAGTATCTGATTCAAAGTCATGGACAGATTCAGTGAAAAAGAATTACAAAAGAAACTTTACAATGTCGGTAAGAATCTTTAACACCTACCTTAGTCAAAAGGGGTTCTTTGCAGCATGTTGGAAGAAGTAGAATCGTATCTTTACCAAGTTGAACAGTTACCTTCTGAGTTGATGCAACTCGCTATGACTCCAGTGGCGTATTCTTTGGTTAAGCCAACACTTATGAGACATTGCAGTAAAAGGGTAAAGCTTTTAGTCACCAGTTGTCTAAGTGAGATCACAAGGGTTACAACTCCTATGGTTCCCTACGAAAAGGACATGATGAGGGAGATTTTGCAGATGATTGTTGAGAGCTTTCATGGGTTACCTGATGACCAAGGCCCTTCCTATGGTAGGAGGATAAGGATGTTAGATGTGATGGCAAGGGCTAGATCTTGTATTCTCTTGATTGTTTTAGAATGTGATGATCTTATTCTCTAGATGTTTCATTATTTCATAGCATCTATCAACAAGGATCATGGAGAAGCTGTTTTTTCTTACATGCAAACCATTATGGTCCAAACCATTGAGTAATATGATACTATTCCCCAGCCACTTATATCAATGTTGATGACTATTTTGAGGCAAGAACAGGATGTCTCTACAGTTGCTTATGAGTTGGTTGACAGAGTGTTCAAACAATGTGAGGGGAGGTTGAAACCCTTATTGGATATTGAGGAATACGTTACACAACCTCAAGATGATTCTATGATTGTGCATGCATCTATTCATGTTGAGGATGTGTGCAATACAACAAAGCTATCACACGAAGAATGTATGTCAGGAACCCAGGATGACCTTTTAGGCATGCATGTGGCTACCATTGATGAGACAGTGCATGAGGAAAAGGACATAACAGCAGCCCTAAATGCATCTCTTGAGCTATCCAATGAAGTTGTTGACACTAGTAGCAATGTTGACAGAGTTGAGATCAATAATATACCTTCAGATGATGGGCTCGTGGTAGGCGAAAAGGATGAAGTTTTCAAAGCAGCTAAAATAGGTGAAGCTTTCAAAACAGCAAACAGTGAAGATTACAGTTATGAAAACATAGGTGGTTTTGGTTTGGACTTCCAAACCCAGCTTGTGGAGAGAGATACTTATGTTGACATCAGTATTGGTGAGTTGGACAGTGACTTATTCAGAGAGACAACACCCGAAGAGGAGTACAGTGAGCACAATTTTTCTGAACAGAGTAATCAGCCTTTTAGCACTTGGGATCCAGGTGTGATGGCACCTCGGTATGACAAGGATCCTATTTGAGATGAATCTCCTTTTGACTATAATGCTGTTCTAACTTCATCTCCACAGTTATGCAAGGATGATGACATGGATGGCATTGACAATGTTGATCTTGATCTTGAGAACAAATCTGATTTCACATTGCTTGTAGCTGATCTTGAGCAAAGACCTAGCAGCCTTGTTGATTTCGATTCACAATCCACTATTGAGGATGGTCAGGGAGAGGCACAAGTGACTTGGGATAGCCTTCAAGACTTTGATGATAGGTATGAAATTTCTGAGTGTAGCATGCAACATAACAGCAATGTACTATCCTTGCCAGAACAAGATTGGAAAAATCAATTTTTGGTGTCTATGGAAAAAGAGGTGCACACTTTATCTAGGTTGGATGACATTAGGAGCCTTGTTGATAATTTCATTTTCATGACACCAAGAAACCAACATGAGCAAAATGTTCCCATTGCTGATTTGCACATGATTAAAAATTCTATGGAGGGAATAAAAACAGTTTTCTTACACATGACACATGATAGAGATGTTGCTTCGAAGTTTGGAGATGAAACTTTGCCCATGACTAAGCAGTTAAGGGAAGACGTTAGTGAGCTCACCATTGATCTTAATTCCACAAAGCCTGCTTTGGAAAGGGTCCAACGGGCACTTCTTGAAGCAAATGATCAGCTCTATGAGGCTCATCAGTTTAGGGAGAAGGAGAACAAAGAAAGGGCAAAGGAGATTGAACAAGTAATGGAGGAGCTTGATTGCATTCAGGAAGAGTATGATCTTGCCCATTGCCCCAAGGAATAAAAAAAGGGAGTCTAGATCAGCAAGAGGATAATCTTCAGTTTATTAATAATCCTTTTTTGAGGTCGATGCCGATGTGACTTATGATAAGCCACTCTTCGAGTTGGTTGATGGAGCTCTTTCTAATTCCAATGTGGAGATTTGTGATAACCACGAGATTTGGGATCCAGGTGCAACTGCCAAAGGTGAGATGTTGATTCTGAATTGGAATGGTGGACACAACTTTAGAATTGGTAGTGCTGTCCACTTTCCAATCAACCTACAGAGGACAATGAACGATGTCAAGCAAATGGATTGGCCAACTGCCCCAACTCAACAGTGGAGTAATTCTCAATTG
Source organism: Cunninghamia lanceolata (assembly GCA_027924645.1). Classification (NCBI taxonomy): domain Eukaryota; kingdom Viridiplantae; phylum Streptophyta; class Pinopsida; order Cupressales; family Cupressaceae; genus Cunninghamia; species Cunninghamia lanceolata. The sequence goes on along the minus strand of BSBN01000910.1, from coordinate 576,121 downwards.
ATGTTGATGAGAGAAGGTAACGTGGTTAGTGGAGTTCCTTAGGTCAATCCCACATTCACATTCCCTATGTTTTCAGGGGGAATCTTTTATGACAGTTGCTCACCTAGTTTTTCAACATTGGTTATGCCAACTTTCGCTTATGAGCAGACGGACTTCGAGGTCTTACAAGCTTCGTCGCAGCTAGTTGTGGGAGGACTTAGAAGAATTAGAACAGTTATTTCCAACTCTCTCCTGTATGAGTGATAGTGACTATAATCAGTTCGAGTTGTTGAGGTATATACCCTCTGGTGTTATTGTGATGATTGCAATCGATTGGATGAGTTGGTGTGCTCGATTTAAGCATCATGACACCTGGGGATTAGGTGTCAGTGAGAGGTTATCAGTCTATGATCGGTATGGTATTGTCGGGATGTATGATTCCGAGAATGACACTATTGTTATCGAATTCCGGTTAGGGACTGGTTGGTATCACTTCTGGGATAATGTGAGGAGATATGCGAGGTTTTCCCTTTGGGGTTGAGCAAATTATACTTCGTGTTGCCCAGGATCAAATCTGGCAAAGAGATTGGACCTTTGGGCTTCACTGAGATGCATTGGCGTGATATGTCATTTGGTGAGGATTTCAGTCCTTTCGGGTGTTTCAGTATGGGATTTAATGGTGAATATTGTTCAGGAGTCCAAGAGAGGAGAATGCAGCATAGGCATGATGGTCAGACAATTATGATCAGAGTGGCGCAGCGTCAGCGTGGTGATTCCTTTCAAAGATTAACTTGGAACCCTGGGATCAAGTTAGGTTGTAGACCAGAAGCTATTGGGAACGAGAAAGCCCATGTTGACTTTCTTGAGCTTGCTCCTATGGTGCCTTGGATTGGTTTCCTCGAAGAGCAATTTTTTGAGGGGTTGACTGAGTTCATGCAGTATCTGATTGCTCTTCTTATCGGTGGTTTTCAGGAGGCCTCGTGTTGGTACCCTGCAGGTCAATGCCTTGAGGGGATGGTACTACAGATCTCCTAGGTTGACTTGGCACCCTGGGATCATTCTTGATTCCAGTTTGGATCAGTCTGTTGATCGAAGGTTGTATTGCCATTGTTTGAGGACAAGCAATCTTTGGGAAGGGCAGGTTGTAATGTCCCCATTTTCGGGTTCTCTTGCAGCACAGTCGAAGCTGACTTTCTGGGTTGGTGACAGCCTGATCAGAGGAGTATTTCGATGTCACCAATGTGTTCACGTAATCCAGTGGAGCTGTATAACACTTTCCAGGTGATCTAGTGGAGTTGTATAACACTTTCCAGGTGATCCAGTGGAGTTGTATGACACTTTCCAGAGAGATTTCGGACAACTTGTCTGTACTTACTATTTATAGTAAGTGCTCGCATGGCGACAATCTTTCTGGGTTTTTTTGGGTTTGTTCTCTTTGTTCCTCAGAGAACACTGCTATTTATAGTAAGTTTCAATCTGGGGTTGTTTTGGTGACTTGGCAAACAACCATTGGCTATCTCAAATGTTGCATTGAGCTTAGTGATATCAAATGGTTTGCGGTTGTCTTTCCAGGCGATTTCGGACTTTTGGGCCATTCTGGACACTTTGACACATACTATTTTTAGTAAGTCACTCAAATGTGTTGCTCATACTTACTATTTATAGTAAGTCACTCGAATGGTCAGCTGGTAGAGTTTCTATATCTGGCATGGTGGCATAATTATATACTGGAGTTATATGGGTTAATATTGGTCCTATGCATTTAATATTAATAAGGTCAAATAATAAAGTTAAATTAAATAATTTAACTTTATGCGTTATTAAAATATTTTAAAAAGGGACTTTATTATAAAGGGGATATAAGTGATTTTAAAGTATACTTCTGTTGAACAATGTTTGTCATTGATGTCAAAAGTGGTTGGCCTTAGAATGTTGATCTTAGTCATGTGCTTCAGGATGTATGCTTCATGCTTTCAGGATCAAGTATTGAGTTGCTTGATGATAATGTTGAGATGTTCATACTTTCATGTTTGTGCTTCAAGTTCATTGGTTTGGAGATGATAATGTTGAGATGTTCAGACTTTCATGTTTGTGCTCCATGATTACTTCAGTATGTTCATGCTACAAAGATCTCAGAGCTATTTACATTTCAAGATGTGTTTATTACTGCTCATGATTAGGGTTTGAAGTTTCTGTTTAAAAAGGTTGTGATCAAAGTTCAGTATGGACATGAATCAATGTGCTTGTGAGACTTCAGAGGAGTTTACAAAATTCATAAGGTTACATTAAGACTTCAATATGTTTCAGACTTTAGTGTTCACATTCATGGTTCAAGTCTAACCTAGTTGGATGATTGATCTTCATTGGAGTTGGTGTCGAGACAGTGTAATCTTGATCATGCTGGAGGTATTCTCAGGTGGTGTTCTTGCATTTTGAGATTTTCATTATGTTTGCCTCAGGACCTGCAATGGAGGTGTCTCTGCAACAAGTTCACTCAATGGTAAGTAGGGTTTAATGGATGTCTAAAGTCCAAGGGACCTAAAGCCTTATATCTCCAAACTCCTAAGTACCTATGACCAAAATCCTAAGTTCTTTGTTCAAAGCCCTAACTGTTAAGTCTGAAATGCAGTTATCCATCCTTTGTCTTCAATCTAGGGTTTGTATTATTGATGACATCAGAGTTCATTGTCTAGATTCCTAATTTTTCTAAACCCTAAATGTCCTTTGAAAACCCTAAACTAAGCCCTTAATACCTAATCCTACCCGTCTTTTAAAAAGGGCACTTTTGATATATTTGGGAGTTAACTTGTGATCATAAGTCATTATCTCTTAACTCTACCGGATGAAGGGCTCTCAGTCGTTCTAAAACCGGCCCTCTGACCTAGCAATACCGGCTCCTCCAGTGAACTTCCTTATGACGAGCGCCTAAAAAGAAATCAAAGGATATGTTTAAATCTTTTGAAGGCGCGAAGACATCATCGAACAGTCGAAGTTCAAGTATATTTCAAACGGTAACGGTTATCTTGTGCAGGTTTAATTTGACGATTCAATTTTCATAACCACCTTTTAGGCAGGTTATCCAACGAACAAAATGGCCAGGATAATTAATAAAAAGGTTTATGTGATGTTCTTGATTTATGCAGTTGAAGATTTGTGAATATAAGGTGTAGACCTTCGAGGAGATGAGGAAGAATTTTTGTGTGAATGTCTCTATAAATATGGAGGTGAAAAGTTGAGGATATCTCTGCATAAAGGATAGTTAGGTCTAAGAAAATACATATAAGTTTTTATGCTTTGACTTTGTTTATGGTGTGCAAAGTCTATGTTTTTAAAGGGTTTATTCATATATAACAAAGGAGATTGATGTGCAGATGAAGACTTTTATTATCACTGAAAAAAAGAATATAACTTGGGGCAGAAATGATAGCAGGACAGAGCTTTATTAATTGCAAAGGTCTGTATATGATCTTCTTGCAGATAAGAGTATAGAGTTGATGAAAATTGGTGTGGGGGATTCATAAATGCAATACCTTTATGTTCATGGGTATTATGCTATTGTTTTGATGCATGTTTGCAGTCTTTGAAAGACAAAAGTATAAAGTTTCTTTTAAGTCTGTTTCAATGTATAAAAGGGACTGTAAAGTGTTTCTGTTTGGTTGGATTAGTGATCTATGAAGCAGACCCAAAGATGTATGTGTATATTGTCAAACAGGTTGTTTGAAAAAACTTGTATTTGAATGTTGTGTTGATTGTATACAAGGAGAGATAAGGGTTTGTATGAGCATTGGGGAGATTATAAATATTGTTGCATTGTAGAGATTTAGGGTAATCTTATGTTCTTGTTTGCCAATGAGGCACGTGATTGTCAGTGAGACAACATTTTGCCAGTGACGCACTTGTTTGCCAGTGAGGCTGTAACCAGTGAGGTTCTCTTGCCAGTGAAGCATTTTGTGTAGCCAATGAGACATGTTTTTGATTAAGCCAGTGAGGCAATTTCCAAGTGGTTTTACATCCCTATGGGGGTTTTCCACTCATGAAAAACATTTGTTATGGTTCATGTTGTTTATTTTTATGTGTGTGCCCTAAAGTTTTGTCTTTGAGGTCTTGATCATAATGTTTGTAATCATACTTTTGCATATGTATTTGATAAATCTTTGAAGTCTCTCTCATTCTCTATCTTGTGAATTAAAAGGTGCAAAAAGTTTTAAAAGTTTATAGACCGCTGATTCACCCCCCCTGTCATGCCCTGATATTAAGACATTGTTTAAAACATAAAACGACAAGATAGAGATTGTGTAATATTATTATATATTAACATCGTTATATAAATATTATAACACTTATTTATATAACAATATTCATTATATAATAATGTATAACTATAAATAATATTATAATATGTTATCATTAATATACAATATTTAATATTAATAATTGTACTATATAAATAATGTCTAATATATATATTTATTTATGAGGTAATTGACAAGTAAGTTGTGGTGTTAGCATTTACAATTGTTGCAAATATGGAGACAAAGTCTGACAGAAATACCCAGTCAGTCATGTTATAAATAAACTCCTTATTCTGAACTTAATCAGCTGTTGGGACCCACGAACTTCCCTTTTGTCTTTAACATAAACGAATTCTAAATACAAATTGATGAGATTTCTGATTTCTGGGTATGATGAGGGACCCACGCTGGCAGAATGTCTCCAATATTATCAGCATATGTATATATCATTCAAAGCAAATAAGCAAGCAGCAGCAACTTAAAGAATATCTATATTAATAATTGTTAAGTCTTAAGGCTACGTCAATATTTAATAACACTTGCAAGGAGATCGATGGAGAATGGGATAAAAAGAGGACGACCATATAAACTTAAACAAGAGCAATCTAAAATAATACGGTGGCATCGATTATGGGGTCAAGTTAACAATAATTAAAATAGTGTCTCTATGAATCAGCGATTCCCGTAAAGGAAGCGACTCTTGATGAATGACAACGGGTCAGAGATATAAAAGGGATCATAAGATATTCATAAAACAGGGGGTAAGAGAATTCAATATTTAGCCAACCCACATGTGAGTATGAAGAACGATATGAACATAATTAAAGTGGTGCATGAGTTTGGAGGAAATCGTGGGAGTATCCAAGGATCCATTTCTGAGTTAGAGCAGAGATAAAACGAAGAAGAAATATATATTTAGCAGAAAAAAATCTGCAGGAACCATCGGCAATGATATATATATAATAACTGATAACAGCAGAGAACTATTTACTGCAGTCCTCCTGTGATTCTACCATTCTATTACTCTATGATTCCATTATTGAATCAATCAAACCAGCGAAATATCTGAGGCATGAATTAGCAATCAAAGAAAGCTATCATTCATTCGAAGGAAGAAAAACGGACCTGCATAAGAAATACGATAGAGAAGCAATAAGAAAGCCTAAGTTCTTGAAGACATCCATCCAAATAGTAGATACTGCTATTAATTCATTTAAAAGCATCATTGCCAAACTGCCATTCATCTTCTATTAATAGGTAAGCACTTTATGATATTTAATTCTGATGGCGGCTGTACCGACATAGATATGCAGAATTCATATTCTTGTTTCATCATTGATAGCAAATAGTATGCTGGCGGTCATATGCATTTGTTCATGTTAAGGTTTTCACATCAGTTATGATAACTCTTAGTCTGAATAGTAATATAATAACTCTCATAGATGTGTCTATTCTGATTTATGACAGTCATCATATGCTTATTCTCAAAATGCATCTGTCATGATAATATTGATCTATGCACAGCCATGCTTAGTAAGGCAATGTATACATCCCATTATCCATGATGATATAATCATCATGAATAATGACATGTAAACAATCATATAGAGGAATCATTTATAATGTACTTATTATGCATAATTTCAAGTGAATTATCTTGTAAACAATCATATACCATGATATGTGATTTGCTAACCTCCTATGAGAGATGGAAGGAAATTACCAAGAGGCCACATGGGTAGTATTGAGGCCTTTGTCACATGTGGTATAAGGTACCCATAGTGCAAGGATAGTGATATATAGGCCTTGATTACTTGATGTAAAGCATCATAAAAGTACCAAGGAGTCTCATAGAGGCCTTGACTCTAAGGTATTGAGGATACCCTATTGAGTCTAAGGATAGAGACCATAGAGCCCCATAGTGGATAACGGTAACTTTCCTCCAACGTCCCATAAGTTGTTAGTAAATGACATATAGACAAGTAGATTATAATTTGTATTGATGAATATCCTAGATCATGTGAAATGTCATGATAAGAATATGCAAGGCATATTAATGTGGATTATGAAAGTAACATATGAAATGTTAATGATATGCAAGGCATATGCATAATGATCATAAGACTAACTTGTGAAATACAAAGAGCATTAAAAGCAATAATGAGATTAGCAATGATGATATGCATTGAAAATAGCTATGAATTCATAATAGTGATGTGCATAGAAAATGATCATAGATGAATAATAGTAACTTGCATAGCAATGTATATTGATAAAAATCAATTTTGAACTAAATGATAAAACAATGTTCTATGTATGAATTTTATATATTGGCTTTAAATGAAAATAGACTAATGTTCTCTTGTTGCAAGGTGAAATTTGTGGACAAGGGAAAACAGGAATTCTGATTTGTAACAAGGGGACACTACACCCCCCCCCCCCTCTCAGTGGTCCTGTACTCCAACAACTTTATAATATAAGTTATAATGTCATTTTAAAAGAGGAGATATAAGTGACTTTTTAAATATACTTTATATTATAAAGTTGTGCACCAAAATTAAAAGAAAGAAAGGTGGGAAATGAAAATAAATTAAATGAAATGAAAGACAAATGCAAATTGAGACTAATAAAAGGGCATTTGAAGTTCATTTTATTCATTCTTGACTATTACATTTTATGATATTTGCTCTGCAAAGAGAGCAAGGTTTGAAGAAAACCATCCATGGCTTTTGGAGACGAAATCCTCCATTAGTGACAGCATTCCACAAGTGTGAGAGACCACCCAAGGGTGCGTCTGAGCAGCCATATTCAATGGTTGTATTTGTGCTTCATTTTCATCCAGTTGGGAGTTTGGAGATAAGTCGCGAAGAGTTTTCCATAGAGATATTCATAGTTTTTTGTCACAGTAATTCGAAGAGGACACCAAGGAATATTTCAGAGGTTAGAGTACTAAGTTTTGAGCAGATTTGAAGTGTATTGAAGACCCTATACAAGCCATATTGCTGCTAACCCTGGCTGTACCAGCTGTGAGTGTTTTGGGGGTTTGGTGTGTGGGTTTCTTCATTGTTTCCTATTCTTCCTTGGCCGTATAGGATCTGCAGACCACATCAGATTATTATCAGCAAATAGGGGGTATTTTGTTGAGTTTGGAGGTGTTTCTATTTGCTTACAGGCCGTACTGTAGCTGCTGGCACGTAGGGGTTCATTGAGGTCTTCTTGTATGCATTTTGTGACCTCTATATTGGAGCATTGACATTGTATTTGTTGATATGCATTGTAATGACATTTAATGAAGTGTGAATGAAAGGTTTAAAGAGTTGGCTGCCTATCCGTTGCTGTATCAATCATTTCTAACTTGTAACACTGGGACAGCGAAAAGGGTATGTTGATTTCTTGATATTCTGGCCTAATCTTCATATGGGTATTGCTTGAAATAGTTCTTTAAAGCATTTCCATTATATTTCAACTTGTGGGTATTGCTAGAATATAGTCTTCGCAAATATTGTATCTTGCATGTGTTGTTATGTCATGGGAACAACATCAGAATGCAAGGAGCTTACAACTTAACTATAGAAAACCCAAACAGTGAGAAATAATCAGACCCAAATCAGAAAATATAAAAAACAGAACAGGATGGGTTATTTCAAGTTCCCTCTTGCATTCTTGCTTGGTTTCTTTTGTATGTATTAGTTTTCGTAATAACAACAATATTGTTTTCTTATAAATCATATGGGGGTAAGGTTTGCAAATATCAAAACATTCTTTTAAATGTCTCCCCGTTGTTAGACATGTATCACAAGACTTCATCCTATTCTCTGCAATCCTTATAAAGCATTGGCCACCAAATCCCTGCTAAGAATATCTTCTATTGGTACCTTCATGATTGACATGACCTCTCACATCAGCTTCACGAGCTTCTTTCAAGATATACTACTTAACTTATTCTTCAATCAAGCAGATTCTCAAAGGATACCCTTTTCCCTAAAAATACAATGATCCACAAATTATCTAGAATGATCTACCTTTGAAAAAGATTTTTTTCCTTTATGCGATGGGGACATCTTAAATAAACAACCTTGTTAACAAATAGTCATCAATTTCCTTATTTCACTTTGGTAGTATACTCATAAAGAGTCATTACTAACTCCCTTTATTTGTTCACTATTTTGAATTCTTCAATTGACCTACAAGCACACGACTTTTCCCTTTTCAATCAATGATGTAAATTGTATACTCTTATAGCAACAACAACCAACATGCAATTCTTTCATGAATTACTAGTTCATTGAATAAACTAAAGGGCAAGGCTTGATAATCGACAAAGAAAATAATTTAATTTGACAATACCACCACTTGGCCCAATAGCTTCAAGAACACCCGTCCATACCACTTCGGGGCTCACCTCTCACCTACGCGGGGAGACATTAATACCGCCCTTCCCTAACAACCCAACCAATCCTCATGAGGGGCAATAGAGAAAGATTAAAGATTATAGAACCAATCTCTCATGTATTATGAATGAATATATAAATATAAATAAATCTATATTTCTTATCATTAACAAATATAGTCTTATTGACATTATTTTCAACACACACACACACACACACACATATATAAGTATAAAATAACTTATATTATAGATTATATACTAAGTTACCGGGTTCTTCTCAAATGCCCAACGTGCCCGTATGGGTTCTGCTCGGGTACGGGTACGGTACGGTTCGCCTGTGGGTTCTTTGTGGGTTCTTCCCAGGGACCCTGGGTTCTCTGTGGGTTCTTCACAGAGAACCCAGGGTCCCTGGGAAGAACCCACAGAGAACCCGGGCAAAACCCAGGAGAACCCAGGGGAGGGATGCACAAAATGATGTCAAAATCAAATTTTTTAAACATTTTTTGAACTTAAAAAAAATCCAAATGAGTCTATTTCGCCCTAAAAGTGAAATAAAGTTTTTAAATCATAACTCGACAATTATCAAAGTCTACACATACATCTAATCTTAACTCAGTTTATTGTTGATAAATCTGATTTCAACTTAACAAGGTAAACAGGGGGGTTCATAATACTTAGTAAGTATAGAACAACATAATAATACTTGACATCTAATTTGTTCAATCAACATCTAAAGGATTTAATAATCACCTAGAACTATCCTCTGTCAAGTACTTTCCAATATACGTCAACTAACTCATAATCATGGTTTAGCAAACAACTTATTTCCTTACAACATTAAACAACATCCCAATGATCTTAAGTATAAGATGTAGTTTAGATCAGTCTGCTACAAGCAACTATATTCCTCATTACTTCATTTTTGCAATGTTTAACAACATAGATGAGCAATACACAACATAACCCATAAAATAAACTGAATTAGCATAAGTACAACCTTACAAGGTCTGATAATAACTTTTATCAATATGCTAAAAATTCTACCATTACCTTCAATGAGTACTCTAGAATGTCACAATTCCTTTGTCAAACTCAACTAATGCAAAACCAAGTTGCAATTTACATTTATCCCTATTCCAGTTGAGTATTTTGATTTTCCATATTGCAAGTTATGAAATATGAGGTATTTTGATATTTTATTTTGTTGTTTATTGGCAATTATCATATTATGAGTATTATTGTTTTTAAGTTTTTTTAGTTTTAGAGTTTACTGTTTTAAATATATATATATATATATATATATATTGCCGTACCGTACCCGGGCAAAAAAAAAATTGCCGTATCCGCGTACCCAAACCCCGTATCCGTATCTGAACCCGTACCAGGATCGGCAACTTAGATTATATACTTACTTATTATTCTTAACAGAATGCAAATATGACATTGTCATAAATAAACACTAGTTCATAAGGTAAGGTATAGCATATCCATTTGATTGTAGATAATTATCCATCATTGCATATAGAAATCACTGCTGATATATTCTTGCAGATTTACATATGCTAAAATATATATTTCTTTCTCATTCTTATTCACATATATTCTTTTTCATCTGCATATTAAAATCAGATATATTCCCTCTTCACATCACAAATTCTACTTATATATCTTCTCATGCCTCCATGAAGGGAGACATCTCTTTGAAAGATGACGACCTTTCAAACAATCGTGAGTCCCTTTCATTTCTAAATGCTGCCCCTTCAAGCTTGTTCCTAGCCTTTAATATAATCGCTGCCTTTAGTATTTTATAAGACCTTTCTTTATTCTCAATCGCCATATCTTATAAATTTCTACTTATTAAAGTCGGCGCTGCATTTGGAATGAAGTCGTCCTAATAGGATTAAGACTTTTGTCTTTTATTCCTCTAAAACAGATCGCTGCTCTTCTGCCTTTAATCCATTTTCTGATCGCTGCATACTTAACTTTATTTGTATATGACTTAAAGCGGTGTGGTCGGCCAACTTTTGATGAGGTCGGCCACCTTTTAATAAAGTTTATTTATTTCAAATTTGAATTTCATACTTTGGTGAGGACAGATTAATAATTAAATTTTTCAATAGATATATTACTAGTTTAATTTGAATGAATAATACATAATAAACTCACAATAAAATAATTTATAAATATATTTAATTATTAATTATTCAATAAAATAATCAATGCATAAATATATTTAATTATTAATTATTAATTATTAATTGTAATGTCCGCTTCTAGTAAGCCAAAAAATTTCACAACCTTGCACAATTTCAACTTAGTAAAAGAGAACATTAGTATTCAATTCTCCTTATATTTACCATTAAGGTTAATGAACACTTATCCATATCAATATCAAAATTCATATACTTTTGTTTTGCCATTTAGGGTTAGTAACCTCTGAAAATCTGCACCTTTTCAATATTTGCTTGCAAATCTTTATCCCCAAATATGCTATTATTTTTCTTCATTAAGACTCCTTAAGAATGGAACCTGCAATCATCACAAAGAACACCAATGCAATATATACATATAGAATCCATGTCAATAAGAGGGTTAGTTCAATCATATAATAAACTTGAACTGTAAACTCTTACCATTATCAAACATATTCTTGTCATGGAGTAAGAACATGGTTGGTTTGACTCATATGTCAAGTCCAATCCATGTTGAGTTTTGGTCATGGTTGGCTTGACTCATACGTGTAAGTCCAATCCATGCCATTGTTGGCTTGACTCATATGTCAAGTCCAATCCCATATATTAGTTGGTTTGACTCATCTGTCTATGTCCAACCTTGATCTACATAGTTGGCTTGACTCATATGTCCAAGTCCAACTCATGTCTCCCATTCATTTATTCCATATTCATCATATTCATATTTATTTCTATTTCTCTTTCATATATATATACATATTCATTTGTCTAACATATTCACATATACTACCATGTATTCAGATTTTATTCCATTTCTTATTCCTATCTATTCTCATAATATTATTCTCATTCCATATACCCATATCTATATAATGAATGTTCATATATGCAATATATTTCAATTATTATCCTATTTATATATATAACATTCATATCATAATATTACCACATCCATATATATTATATTGTTTAATCTATGAGAAGGGATAGAAACGTACCTCCCTTATGCTGATTATCTTCCTGTATTCGCTGACTGGAATATCCTCTTTATTCCTGTTCGCTTACTGTAATATCACTTTCCTTCTTGTTCCCTGCTGATTCCTTCTTTTTTCATCTTTTTTCAATATCAGATATATTCTCTTTACAATATATATATATTCTTAATTCTGAAAATATATCTTATTCCTTATTCTGCCTATTCAAAATCAGCTATTCGTTGGTCCCTTCCTCATTGAAATGATTTACACTTATATCATTGTCTCATTATGAGACACACCCTTTCCATGTAGTTTTTGACTATTCAAAAATACCTCTTAAGAGATCGCACCTCTTCTAACATACGTTGCTTTCTAATATCAATAACAAAACTTAAATATCTTCTAAGAGATATCTGCTGCCTTCTAAGTTCCATCATTCGCTCTTCCTAACGGTGCTTAGGACTTGAGCGCTCTTTATGAAGGAAACGGGCCTTGCCAATATATCTATTTATAATAGATATAGTATTATATTTAACAATTATAATAGTATTTAGATTGTTAATATATTATATTATTATAATATTACATTTGTATTTGTATTTATTATTATGATGATATATATATTTATAATCACTTTTATTATCACACACACACACACACACACACACACACACACACACACACACACATATATATATATATATATATATTTAAATATTATAATTTACAATTACTTTTATAATATTGAAATATATACATATACTTCTATAATATTTATATATATATATATATATATATATTATAATTACTTCTATAATATTATATGATATATATATACATATATTTATTTAATGATAGGGAAGGTATGAATATTCTCGCCGTTTTCTCTATCATGATGTTTAAATCTTAATTTAAACAATGCCTTAATATTGGGACATGACATTAATATAGGGACATGACAAAACCACATTCCAAGAAAGCAACTTCACCATTTTATCATCAAGGTTTAAATAGTTAATTTAAACAATGCCTTAACATCGGGATATCACATATTCTCTATCAAGGAGGGTAGTGTATTGCTTATGTTCTCCAGGGAGGCAAATGAGTGACCAACAACAATTACGGTTTGAAATAGGGAGAACATGCCACATGAAATAGTATGGCATGTGCAATGAAAAATTTAACAATAAAAGACTCACCACCTCTTGTGATTGCACATTAAACAACCCTGCAATAATAGTAGCTCTTTTCTTTCCTTTGGTAGAATCCTCTCCCCTTCCACTCCAAACATCTATGGTTTGGGTAGGCAATGGCACACTAGGCTACACAGTCTCTATTGGCATTCCCTTATTTCTTGCCTCACCCTCTATGTGCAACCTAGTCACCTCAACCTACTCAACTAGGGTTATTTTTTCACAACCTTTTACCCCTAATCCACCTATGCACAAAAGATGAAAATAAACTCTTGTGTAGCTGCCCCTATAGTCTAGATGCAATCTACATCTGGGAGTCTTACCAAACAACCACGATTTGGGAGCCCGAACAACAATATCCACAATCACAACAAAATTTCAATCAGAATTTTATTTATTTCTCAAATTTACATTCGCTTCAGCAAATACATGAGTACAAATTTACAATCTTCAAATTAATTGATTCCTCTTCAAAAACGTTGCTTCTCTCCAACAACCACACCCAAGCCAGTCTCCCTTGCAAATCCCAACACCCACTTCATGTAAGACTCATCTTCCAATTTCCTCGCGGCTCCTTCCTTCTCCAGGCAACTATCTTCTTCCACAACAAAAGGTGGCCCGTCCACCAGAAGAACCGGACTGAAAACAGACACCACCTTATATATATTGGGTTCAAGATGAAAGGAAGCTAGGTGTGCGGAAATCGCTTCCTACACTAATCTAATGAGGGGAGGAGAGTGCAAATTCAATTTTATCCTTACTATTACAGCAATGTTAAACCCACTAATAGAGATAACAAAGATATTGCAGCAAACACATAAACAAGAAAGTGAGACAGAAGAAGAGAGACACAAGATATACGTGGGGAAAACCCTTATCGGGTGAAAAACCCCACACTCCAAAACTTGCACAATGTATTAACAAAACTGAAATGGTTTACAATACACTTGCAATGCAAGCTCTCAATAGTCTTCGACACTCGTATCTGGAGACAAACCGGCAACATAACAGTACCTATCAAACCTGTAATACATCTCCTCCTCCAAGCACCTGTTTATATAGAAAATACAAAGCAAAATTGCCTCTATCTTGGAATGGGCGTCCAACTTGGCCTCATGGCCCAAAACCCACGCCTATGGACACTTGGTCAACATTGTAAGATGCTTATGACACTTGTCCACACACCCCATCCCAAAGAGGTCACCAATTTCCAAAATGGGCTATGACAGATGCTCTCACGACTCTTACGACCGTCATAGAATCTGTCATAGCAGTTACACCTTACAGTTGTAAGAGAATCTGCCATACACATGCTATAAATAACATATTCTCTTACATGTCATAGTCCACCTTGGGGCGCCCAAAGATGCCTTTTTCAAAGATGCTCTTCGACACATGTCTTCACCTGTCATAGAATCTCTTATTTCCGACTCTTACATGTCATAACTTCGTCATAGGAATCTGTCATGATTGTTACGATCAATATTCCCTTACACAACATCCAAGACACTGACACATGGCAAAATATTCCTACAACAAAGTGGGACGCCTATCTCCTCATGTGAGGACAAAATTACAAGTTGTCATCTTCTATGTAGGATGACACATCACCGTGCCACATCCCACAAGATGACAATATGAATTTACAATTTATTTTACAACATAGGCAATGAATAAATAAATACAATGAAATAATACAAGGAATTACCAAGGTTGAGACACCTTAATTCCCAACACAAGACAGTTGAACCATCGCCAAACATTGAACAGTTAACAAAATTGAATCGTCGCCCAGCAACAAGTTTTGAGCCTTTAAACAGTGTAGGGCACAAAGCCAAGACTTGCGATCATTCGAAAGTCCACAGAATAAATCTATCGCCGAAATTAGTTTGTTACACTCTTCGACATGCACCGAGAATGTTTTTCAATGCATCGATGTACCCGTAAACTTCCGAACTCCTCTTATGATGCATTTCGCCAAACCGTGCAACATTTCAACTATTCCTTATAAAGCAAATCGGCAATGTCGTTCCTTAAAACTCCAATTTCGACAGATCAGCACTTTCCGGCCCCTTTGAACTTCCCTCTCAATGAAGAAACACTTATGTGAACTTTAACGAACTCCCTTTTCGGCATATTTTAAGGTATCAGAACTAAGAAGTTAGTTGATCACCAAGCCACAATTCAAACTATGATATATATAGCCGATGAACTTAAAGTTCCTAATCTTTGAAAATATATTCAATGCCTACACTAACCTTTGAACCTTCTTTAAATCTCTTTTTCGATGAAATGACATTTCGATGAACCATCAAATTGGTGTTTCGGCAAATTAGAAACTTTGTGGACTTCAAACATTTTCTTCGTTTGCAATTTAATCCTCCCGTGAACCTTCATATTTCGTCGGCATCCTTTATACTTCATGAACTGACCAATTCAGCAAATGGGTAATTTGTAGAACATGTGAACTACGTCGGTAATTCTCCAAGTTCTTGAACTTCGCAGATCGCTGAAACACCTTATAACACCTCTTCGGCACAGATACAAGTTTCCGAACTATGAAAATGGCAAAACAAAAAACTATTCAAACACTTTTCAACATATTAAAGAGTTCGTGAACTCAAGTGTTCATCGATGAAGGTTCAAAAACTCAACATTTAGCCGAAATGTTTCATTTGGTGCATATTATAGTTCGCAGACTCAAGATTATACCAAATGGCAAGCATTTCAATGAATAAAGAAGCTCGTGAACTTCTATTTTGGCTGAAATATTCCAAACTTCACCAAATATAAACTTTCGCCAAGTGGAACTACATAAACCCAACTAGCCCTTCTAGTGATGTCACGAAACTGACTCCGAAATTTCTCTTGAAGCAGAACTATCAAAAGCCAACTAAAAGAAACAAAATTGAATACAACCGAAACTAAAAACTTCAAATATTTTTGGTTGATGTGGGATCGCTCGTGAGCGTGGATGTTACTGCATCAAGTCTTTGATGCACAAATGACATAGCCATACTCTACTCCTCCATGAATTTTTTTTTGTCTTTGTCTATGGCTGTTGCAAATTGTAAAAGAGGTTTTTCTAGATTAAATGGCTCTTCTGCATAGTTTTTCAAGAGTTCAAAAGGGCATTCAAATGGGTTACTTGAACTCATAGTCCCTACAACACTCCCACTCCCACAAGAACCCCCAATAGTACTTCTACGACTTCTTTGTTGAATTTGAACCTCTTCACCCTCACTACCGTCATTGTTGCTCATTGTTTTTTTGTTGAAAATTCAAAACACAACTACAAGTGCAATCATAGAACAAAAAACCCTCCCTAACTGTTTGGAACATTCAAACAAAATGCAAAGGAATTTGAACATAATAACAATGGATAGTAAACTTATCTCAAATGACATAGATTTGATGCTCTCTTGCCTTCTTCCCACTACTCGTCTTCTCACTATTGTTCTCTCTTTCTCTTATTCTTCACAAATTGGAAAATGGCAAAATGAGTTTGTTTTTTGTTTTTTGTTGTTATTGGGGTTGTTTTAGGTTTAGGGTTATTGTAAAGGAGTGTGGGGGTCTTTGTGGGCCACCCATCCCTTTTTTTTTCAATTTTGTGTTATTTTTTCAAACTGAGTATAAAATTGTCTAGGCCATAGGGGATGGTTAGTCATCCCCGAGTCGATCGGGAGACATCTGACGTCCCCTAGTTGTCCCAGGGATGACTGGCCATCCCCTAGCATTTCCTGTCAAAACAAATTCATCCCCAGAATGTTTCCTTTTCTTAAAATAGAGTACGAGCTAGGACATTTCCTACCCATCCCTGTATTCTCAAAACATCCTCCTATAGGGGGTAGGGTCAAATTATGTAGGGGACCCATCCCTAGAGATGCATAAATTCTAGATTATGTTAGTGGTCGATCAATGAAATCAAGGTCAAAATGGGATCGAATGTTTAATGTCTTATTGTAGTGAGATTGGTCAAAGATGAAAGGGGCCAGATCCATCTTTCCATTCAATCCACTTACAAAGACAAGGAATCCTTGTAATACAACCTTCACACAACATCAGCTAGCATTGGACAAAAGACCATAACAACAAACAATACTTTAGTCTCGAAAACCAAAGGAGCACAACGACCAACACTACTCTACCTACCACACACCCAACTCTTAAAGATAAGGAAGAGTGCCTCAAGATATTTATAAGAGTACATTTGTATTATACATCATATTGAATATAAATCTTTTCAAACGTCCCCTATAAGGCGTAGGGTCAAATTATGTAGAAGATGTATCCCTAGGGAGCATAGATTCTAGATTATGTTAGTGGTTGATCAATCAGATCAAGGTCAAAATGGGATCAAATGTTTAATGTCTTATTGTAGTGATTGGTTAAAGATGAAAGAGGCCAGATCCATCTTCCCATTCAATCCACTTACAAAGACAAGGAAGGAATCCTTGTAATGCAACCTTCACACAACATCAGTTGGCATTCGACAAAAGAGCACAACAACAAACAATACTTTAGTCTCGAAAACCAAAGAGCGCGACGACCAACACTACTCTACCTACCACACACCCAACTCTAAAAGATAAGGATGAGTGCCTCGAGGTATTTATAAGAGTACATTTGTATTACACATCATATTGAATATAGATCTTTTCATTTTGTCTATTTGACAATTATCCATTCTGCCCTTCCCAAGAAAGCAACACTTCAATGGCAATAACTATGATGTACAACAAACAACTATGGATAGACAACGAGTGGACAGACTCGTGATCAATTCAATAAGAACTTTATGATAGGCAACATGTTACAAATGTAGAATACTAAACCATAACATTCAATAATACAGATTTAGTATAATGAAAGGAACACAATGAACATAAACACAAATCAATACTTCATCATATTATCAACCATGATGTGTGCTCTTCAACATTGATCTTGATGGCACATTATGATCAATAATGGACATGGTTGAACATCTCCAAATCATCCAACACAACTCACATGCATACAACCGATGACTAACCACAAAAAAAAAAAAAATCAAACTCTGGTACATCACAAAATAATAACTATTTTACTAACTCAAGTAATCACGTTTATCCATACAACATATACAATATGCATAGGCATGGCCTACATGATCCATATCCTTACAAAATAGATTATGTAGAAAATGTTTCAATCTATCTCTAGGATATTTTCTTAGTCTATCTGAAAACCACTGCAACTTCATTGCATCTAACCATGTTTTTAATCCAGCCACTGAATTTCATATTCTCTTAGATAAATCCTGCGATTTTTTGTCCAAAATTGCAGGTTTTTGTATTCTAAAGGATTTGCGACCTAGTATTTGTTGAAATCGCATGACTTCTTTGTCTAAAATCGTGATTTTTCTCTATATTAAAGGTTGCAAGGGCGGATTGTTGTCAAATCGCATGTTTTCTGTCAATTTTTGGCAGATTGTTTCATTCTTTGGCGCTTTGAAATCACACCAAGATTCAGAAGGTCGCGTGTAGGGAATTTAAGCCTGTTTTCATTACAAAACACCATGTTTTTTGCCATGTCACATGGTTTTCATTACTGGAAATCGTGTTTTTCTTTGGGTAGAATTTCTTTTGGCATTTTTTTTGCAAGAACTCATGCCTCTATTCATTGTTTTTGGAGGTGTTCTCATCTCCCCATCACACCCTTTTTTGCAAGCCGCGACTGGTTGGCGGATTTCCTCCTAGTTTTTGACGATTTTTACCAAAAAAATCACGGGATTCTTCATCTTTTTTTAGACGATTTTTGCAAAAATTGTGGGTTCTACAGCCCTATAATCCCCTCCCACTTGGGCAAGAGGTTTTTAGAAAGGTTTTTGCACGATTGTTTCTCAAAATTGTGATTGTGCTTCTAGTTAAAAATCGTGGGTTTTAAAATTCGTGAGTTTTTACCTCAGATCTGTGTCGGCCAAGGCCTTGACCGTTCTTGTACAATTTGTTTACAAAATTGTAGCTGAATATCTTTTTTGGGGTGTGTGTGCCTAGAGTTTCATCTGTACCTAGGGCAAATACATTATTTTTTGTGGAAAATTTCAGTGTGTCAGCAAAGGGTTCGTTTATTTTTTCTCCGTGATTACTTTGCAGGAAGGAAGATAGCCTCTTCACCCAACATCATGTTGGAAGGCAGCCAACGCTTTATTGACAAAAATTACAACACATGGAAGCAGCAAATACTCACGATTTTCGAGTACAGATGCCTCAAAAAGATTGTCCTCGATACTAACACTCGACCAACATCTGCGGGTAAAGACCCCTGGGACAAGTTTGATGAGCGTGATAGAGAAGCCATCATGTTGATAAAATTATCAATGACTGATGAGATGCTTCCAGACTATCAAATAGGTACAACATCTACGACAATTTGGAAGCACCTGCGAGATTTGCACGAGACTTCAAATAAAGGCAGGGCCTTCTTGAAAAAAAAAAAAAATTTACTATGATGAATGAGACAACATCCTTGCAAGAGCATTTGCTCAAAATCAAGGACCTCAGAGATCAATTGTCTGCCATAGGTCAGAAAATGGAAGAAGAGGACATGGTGGTGATTACACTAAAAAGCTTACCACGGGCCTATGAGCATTTTATTGACACACTCAATATCACATCTAATAGTGTTGACAGAGCTATGCAATAAGCTCTTGCAGCAAGACAGATGGAAGAAATAGTTTGGGAGCAATAGTGATACACAGAGTGTAGAATAGGCATTTGTAGCCAAAGACAAGGGCAAAGGCAAATGGCCCCAGAAGAAAGGTATCAATGAGGATACTTCGAAGAATCTAAAAAATGTCACATGTCATTATTGTGGTAAAATGGGTCATATGAAGAAGCAATGCAGAAAGAGGTTGGCTGAAAAGAAATCCAACCAAGGAGAGCCTTCACCAAAAGTTCATGTCACAAAGCATTCTGAGGAGAAGGAATCAACCTTCTATGCTTTCATGGCCAAACGACTAGCAAATAAGTCAAAGTCATCTGTGTGGTACATAAACTCTGAAGCATCTTGTCATTTCACCCACAGGAAAGATTGGTTCACAGAGTACACGGCTTCCTTAGATTCAATGATCTTCAGTGGTGGTGAGGAGTACACAGTTGTTGGCAGAGGGAATGTGCAAATAACCTCTAAAGGGAAAATTTTAATTTTCTCAATGCGTACGATGTGTCAAGAATGGAACTCAATTTACCCTCTACGAGTCAGATTATGTGCCATTGTCCCTTTGGATGTCATCTTTAGCAACCAAAAATGCTACATGGTTGACAAGGAGTCCAATAAAACTATTGCAGTTGGTATCGAAGATCATGGTTTGTATTGGCTAGTTGATACTGGACAGGTTTAGGAGCATGCATTGGCAGCCAAGAGTGCATCTGCTATCAATACACTTTGGCATCAACAGTATGGGCACCTCAATTTCTCCTACCTCTCTCAATTGGCTCGAGAAAACTTGGTAGATGGTTTACCTGACATCCAGCAGCAAATACAAGGTGTTTGCAGAGCTTGCCAAGCAGGGAGGCAACACAGAACTACATTTGCAGACGGACACGCTTGGAGAGCCTCAGGAATCCTACAGCTAGTTCATGCAGACATTTGTAAACTAATGAACACGCATCATTCACTAGCGCCAGGTATTTTCTTCTATTTGTAGATGATTTTAGTAGGAAAATGTGGGTGTATGTTTTGAAGTTAAAATCAGATGTGTTTAAGGAATTTCAAAAGTTCAAAGCATTAGTAGAGAAAGAGTCCAGTTGTGCATTAATCACTCTTAGATCTGATAATGGAGGTGAGTTTTGTTCAAACGAATTCAATGACTTTTGTGCTAAACACGGTTTAAAACTGCAATATACAACATCCTATACTCCAAAGCACAATGGAGTAGTTGAGCGGAGAAACCATACTATTACGGAGATGGCCCAATGTATGTTGGAGAACAAGAGTGTTTGCAAGAAGTTTTGGGCTGAAGCAGTATACACTGTAGTTTACTTACTCAAGAGGTCTCCAACACAAGCAATTAAGGAGAAGACCCCAGAGGAAGCTTGGTCTAGGAGGAAACCTGATGTTAGTCATCTTAAGGTCTTTGGTTGTACTGTATATTTCTAGATTCCAGATACAAAGAGAACCAAGTTAGATCCCAAGAGTAAGAAGTTTATGCTTACAGGGTACAATGACAATCATAAAGCCTGCAAGCCGATTGATGTTTACACTGACCGCTTGACTTTCAACAGAGATGTAATATCCCACCCCTTCTGAGATATTAACTATCTGATCTGTCTTGTCTGATCTTTTGATAATTTATGCTATGTTGGGTATAACAATGTAGTACAACAGAAAGAGATATTGCAATGTATATATTTTTTTAAACAAATTGAATATTTCAAAGGAAATGCACTGCTGAAATTTCCAGATTCCTATATCTTCAAAATACTCAGTATTTTGTCAAAATATTAAGAACCCAGTTGAGAGTATCCTCTAATATCTAAATCGCAAATACCCATGAAATTGTATGGCCAAAATATGAAGCAATATCACATACCCATTTGCTGAAATGTGAAATACATGGCTGGAAACAGCAGTATGCAAATGAAATACAACTCCTTGAAGCACATGCAACTCAGATTTGTTACTTCAAATCAGCATATACTCCGAATACATAAGAAACACTCATAATGAAGACCATAAATCCTCAAGGATATTAGTGTTGGAAATTAACCAATTCTGATATAAAAGACTAATATAAAATCTGCAATTAAATATTTTCTTTCAAGCTCCTTCACAATGAATTATGATTCAAACCCTTGATTGAATCTTCACAATTTTGCACAATTTGGACTCCTGATTGAAGCCCACACTCTGGCAATAATTCGGCTGATCTCTCACAACCTCAAAATTGCATAAACACTGAAGATATTTCGTTCTCCAATGCTGAAAATGAAGAAATTTGAAGAAACCCTAGGTTTCCTTCACAATTCCCAAAGCTCTCACAAAAAGCAAAGTCAAATGATCATCATTAATGAATCTATTTGCCTTTTGATGCCCTTTTATAACTTCTCCAAATGAAGTGTATTTAATTTGCCTTTGAAGTCCACTTTTTAATTAAGTCCTTATGTCTCCCTTTCAACATATAAATTAATAAAATATTATATCACTTTATTAATTACCATTTAACCCTTATATCGCCTTTCATAGTAAAGTCCCCTTTAAATAATGACCTTATGTTATAAAATGAACCATATATTATAAGGTCATATAACTCATTAATTGCTTTTAAAGTCAAAATGGCCCCACTTACATAAGGCTAAGTTATAACCTTGTAATATACCTTTTATAATTAAAGATCATTTAGGCCACTTTAAAAATTAATAACTCCTTAAATACTTATGATTTCCTAATTCCGTTTGAACAAGGAGGTTCACCATGATACCCTCTTAGTATCCAACTGCCTTACCAAAAATAGCAGGGGTCCCTCTCTATCAACCATTGATTTATTATAAATAGTAAATCCCACATTATCTGATCAAACCAATGGTGTAAGGGATTGACACTGCAAATGAAGCCTGTTCAAGTGCCCTGCTATAGATAGTAACCCTGACTGTCCTGAAATAGTCACTTACTATAAATAGGAAGTGTGTGAATCTAAATCAAACAAAGGCTAAACCTGAACTCTAGATGGGAATAAGCCTCCCGCTCTACCAACTGGAACCCTCTAACCATCTGCCTTAGCCTACGAGGGCCAATAATAGGCTAATCCTGTCACAAACCATGGTGAGTTAAAATGGGGGCATTACAAGCAATGTGTTTGATGAGGAAACTGGGCCTTTCCATCTCTCTTCAGAAATCAAGATTACGACATATCAACCTGTTAAGGCTAAGGATTTAGGTGTCCAACTTCACTTTGCTCCACCTGAAGGGGGGGACACTGAGCATGAGGAGTGAGGAGTCTCCCAGGCAAGTAATTGTACCTGAATTTATTGAGGATAACTTGGATCAACTTCCAAATGACACATAAATAGGCAGCCCAAGTCATGGTGACAACAATGATTTGGATGGAGAGGTTCCGAAAAAGAGATCAAAGTGGTGGGAAAGCACCATTGGTGATGTTCAAGTGAAATGATTGAGGGTAGATCATCAACAAGCAAGAGCAAGCAAAACACAGATAACTTTGCTCTAATAGCTAACATTCAAGGAGTTTATGAGCCACAAGTGTTTCAGAAGGCAAACAGAAAACCTGAATGAGAAAAGGGCATGGCCACCGAACATGAAAGTCTTATGAAAATAAGACAGGATCTTTCAAATCTTCCACCAGGGAAGGAACCCATTGGCTGCAAATGGGTGTACAAAGTCAAGTACAAAGAAGATGGTACTCTTAACAAGTACAAAGCTTGGTTGGTTGCAAAAGGTTTCTCACAAAAAGAAGGCATTGACTATGAGGAAACTTTTACTCCTATAGAAAAGATGAGCACCATCCTTTTAGTTCTAGTCATAGCAACTCAATTTGGCTGGAAAGTCCATCAAATAGACGTAAAAAGTGTCTTCCTCAATGGCAACTTGGAGGAAAAAGTGTACATGTCTCAGCCTCAGGGTTTTCATGTTGCAAGAAAGGAGCATCTTGTATGCAAACTGAAGAGAGCTCTATATGGCCTGAAGCAGGCACCCAGGGCATGGTACATCAAAATTGAGAGGTATTTGGTTAAATGGGGATTCCAATGGAGTCCTTTGGATCCAAATCTGTACATCAAAAGCATAGGCAATGAGATCATTCAACTGGTCATTTATGTAGATGATATCATTATTACAGGTAACGAGGCACATTCGATTGAACAAATCAATTGTAATTTAAGTAAAGCTTTTGGCATGATTGATCTAGGCCTCCTACATTACTGCCTACGTGTAGAAGTTTGGCAAACAGGTCGTGGTATTTTTATTTCTCAATCCAAATATGCCAAGAGTTTGCTCGACAAGTTCAAAATGACAAATTGCAAAATCTCGTCTACACCTATGAAGAAAGGGTTGAAGCTTTCAGCCAAAACAAACTCAAAGGTAGTAAATGAGTCAACATTCAGGCAACTAGTGGGCAGCCTTATATACCTTACAACCACTAGAACTGATTTGAGCTATGCTACGAGTTTATTTCTAGATTCATGACAACACCAAAAGGCAGAACATTGGGTTGCAATGAAGCAGGTGTTGAGATATGTGAAAGGGACACTTGACATTGGCATTCTTTACAGCAAAAGCAAAGAGCCTTGGTTGTTTGGGTTCACAGATTCAGATTGGACAGGTTCCGTTGATGACAGTGTTGATGATTGTTTTTAGACAAGTCAACAATAGAGTAAAACACCAAGTATCCAACTCTCTCTTGAATAAAGTTCTTCAAAGGCTAAGCTATGTGATCGAATGAAGTCACTTCAAGGTTCCATATTTGCGATTTGTATTGGATGAACTCAGTGAATACATGTGATCTTGCTGATAATCACAAAGGGACTTACGCAAACTTCTTCATACTTCATTCAGCTTATTTCTCCTTTCAGTGTGGATGATTTATGTACAATGATTCAATAATGAAGAAAAGGAAAAAAGATAAGGTTTAGAAGAAACTAATCTAAGGTCAATGAAACAATGATGATGCATGAATAAACAAACTCCTTAATAAACCTAACTCCACTTCGCCAAGGATGCCTACAACTACATGAAGTTGGTGCAATCTCCTAAGGATAGCGAAAGGTTTTCAAATCATGAAAGCTCATACAAGCACCCATTAAACGGCACAGCTTAAACAAACATCCACAATCGAACTCAAGCAAATGAAGCTCAAACTAGCTTTACACAACACTTCACCAACGATGAATGTCAAAAGCATGAGCTAGGAGTTGATCGAATACTCAATACATACATACATCACATCAATGAACTCTAATCTACTTCTAATCTACTTGAAACATCTCTCCATTTCATCAAAGTACAAGAAACCATGTCATTCCACAAGACAACACTTAACACCAAACAAGCTCCAATGTCTTTATATTAATCTTGAGAAATATTTACAACTTCAAGCACTCTCAGAGAATTTCGAGAGTCTCTTCTACTCTACTGCCTAACTAATATATTACAAATGAGGCAACAAGGCCTTTATATAGAAGTCTAGAATTACAATAAAAGGCTAGGATCAATCCAGATAGCCAAGGGCTCAGATCATGCCATCTCAACAGGCAGTTACAACAAATTGCTATTTTTAGTACATAAAAGAGGCAATGAAGGCACATTTTTCAAAAAGATAAAGATCAAATGGAATCTTTAGAGCATCTTCCACATGGACGTCCTCTTTGGCTTCTTGCTTGTTGAATGATGTGGCGAACTGTGATAGGATGAATAATATGTATATGCCATGTAGGTGCCACCTCAGCATATTCCCAAATTGTATCATCTGTATGATGTCTTCGAATGTGACTGCTTTGAACTTGAATGCTTGGGATGTATCTTTGTTGATCTTGCCTTGTTCATCTTCTTGTAAACTGGATGTGTATAATACATGTTGCTCATCTGCTTAACTCTGTGATTCCTCTTTTCTTGCAGGATGTAGGTTGATCTCTTTGATGCTTCTTCATGGAGAGTAGTGTAGATATGATGCTTCCTTCATGACTCGAAGTAGAAGATCTCTCTTGGACTTGAAGATTGAAGAGTCTTGAAGTATGGTGGATGGATGTCTCCTCTAGATGACATTGATAAAGAATACTTGCATGATGGTCTTGCAGTGACCTCTTGGAGCAGCCACATGATGTTTTCTCGCAGAGACTTCCTCTTAACATCATCCCTCGCTTGATAATGACTCTAGGCACTTAGCTCCTAGGATAACTTCTTAGCTCAATCCAAGCTCCTTGTTCCTACAAAACAAACAAAGAAACAACATCAATCCTTTGATATAGATTTTATTTCATAACATAAGAATCATTTCATGCATTTCCTAACCTAAGCGCATTAGATGGGAAATTGATTTTTCACCTGAAAGCAATCATAAAATTCAAACTAAGCATCACATTGAAAGTAGCGCATTGGATAGCTATTTCAATCCTCACTTAAAAGTCTTATACAATTTGAATTATACTTCACCAAGGTGGCGCACTGGATCAAGATTGCATCTTCTGGTTGAAATTTCACTTTTAAATCACTATTTTCCACTCCTTGATCTAGGCGCAATGGATGAGGATTTTGATCCTTGCTTAGAATGCTCTTATAAAACTTGAATTTATCCTCCTTGAAATGTGGCGCACTGGATAGGGCGCATTGGATGAGGTTTTTGGTCTCCGGTTAAAATCATCTTCATCAATCAAGACAAGCTTCCTATTTTAGCGCATCAGATGAGGCGCATCAGCTGAGGAATTTGGATGCTTGTTTGAAAGCTTTTGAAAAACTTGAGCTCAATCCCACTCAAAGATGGTGCATTGGTTGGAGCGCATGAGATGAGGATGTTGATCCTTCTTAAACTTGGCTTTGAATCATCATTTTCACTTTTGAAGAGGGCGCATTGGATAAGGCGCAACAGATCAGCATCTTGGATCCTCTTTAAAGTGTTCTAAAATTTGTAATCTTCCTTCAAGCGCATGGGTTCATGATTTTGATCTTCTCTAAAAGTCTCTTGAATTTGCCTTTTGACACTCAAAACTAACTCTTTCTTTTAGCGCAGCAGATCACAATTTTAATCTTTGCTTGAAAAGCCTTCATAAAATTTGAATTTAACCTCACATGGAAATGGCGCAGCAGATCATGATCTCAATCTTTCCTCACGAATGATCTCCTTGTGGGCGCATTGGATCAGTATGTCATTCTCCTCTTAGTCTTTGGCGCATCAGATAAGGCGCAGCATATCAGTATTCTAGGTCTTCTTAAAACTTGTCAAAAACTTCAATTAAAACTCATTCAAAATAGGCGCATTTGATCATGATCTTATCCTCCTCTTAGATCCTCACAGAATCTGTATATTAACACTCAAAACAACCCTCTCCACCTTAGCGCATTGCATCAATATTTTGAATCCTCTTCCTAAAAGTGGCGCAACAGATAGGACACACTAGTTAAGGATTGTGTTCCTCGCTTGAAAGAGTTCTTTTAAAACTTGAACTTGACTACCTTAGCGATGGCGCATTGCTTCAAGGTTTTGGGCTCCAATTTAATGATGTCTTAAAACTCATAATTCAACTCCCTTCTCTCAAGCACATCGATTAGCCATTTCATCAGCCGGTTGAAATCATCTTAACAAGGGCGCATTGGTTAAGGATTGTGTTCCTTTCTTAAACTCCTTCAAAAAAACTTGAATCTAACCACACTTCATGATGGTGCATTGGATCAAGCGCATGGGTTAAGTATTTTGGAT
Source organism: Cunninghamia lanceolata (assembly GCA_027924645.1). Classification (NCBI taxonomy): domain Eukaryota; kingdom Viridiplantae; phylum Streptophyta; class Pinopsida; order Cupressales; family Cupressaceae; genus Cunninghamia; species Cunninghamia lanceolata. The sequence continues at coordinate 548,688 of BSBN01000910.1, read as the reverse complement.
CTTCATTGAATGTTCTCAAAACTCAACTTTTGTTTCCTTTATAGATGGCGCACTAGATGAGGCGCATTAGATCAACATCTTTGAATCCAATTCAATACTTAGCCATTTTTTGCAACTTTTCTCAGGGTAAGGTATATTGAAAAATATATTTAAGTATAAGAATAAATTTCTTATACTTTAAATATTTTTCAATATACCTTTCAGGATGTTTGAGATAGGTCTCGAATCCACCGGATTTAACATGTAGAATCTAGAATTTGGAGGATCCCCCAGATTTCAGACTTCGCCAATTTTTCAGGATTTTCAGGATTTTCAGGATATCAAGATATCAGACTTAGTCATTTCAGGATCTCAAACATGCATCAGGATTGATCTTAGTGTTCATTTGAACCTTGACGAATGACTTCCTTGTTTCCCATTTGGATGGAATTTGATCAAGACTCTTCATTATTGCAAGTTCATGTTCTAGGTGAGACCTCTAGTTCTAAAGCAAAATCCTCCTAGGAGAGACTCTCTGTTAGACTGGCAGAGGAATCGAACCTAAGACATCATCCGAAACGCAAGCAAAGCATCAGAGCTCAAAAAAAGGGGGGTCCCCATTTGCAATGGGGCGATGTGTGATTTGGTCACAACAGACAGAAAATCCACTTTTGGATATGTTTTCAGCCTTGGTACGGGTGAAATCACATGGACCAACAAGAATCAGCAAGCAATAGCTCTTTCCTCGACAAAAGTAAAATATTGAGGAACAGTAAAAGCAGCATGTGAGGCAATATGGCTCCGAAGGATGCTTTCAGACATGCAGATGTCTCAAGCAGGGCTTTCACCCTTATTTTGTGACAATCAAGGGCTGCTAAAACTTACCAAGGATCCAATCTTCCACAAGCATACCAAACATGTGGAGCTACATTGCCATTTCATCAAACAAGTTGTAGAAGAGTGATCAGTTATGTTGCAGTATTGTCCTTTTGAAAATCAAACTGCAGACATTCTTACCAAGTCTTTGGGTCCTGACAAATTTGTAAAATTTCGGGATAAGCTTGGTGTAGTTAGTAGATCGACCATTAAGGGAGGATACTAAAGTATTTATGTAATATTTAGTTTATAATGGTCAATTGGTCTTTAGGATTGACTTTACGAATATTATTTATTCTTTTAGTTGTTCTTATCCTTTTGCTTTATTAGTTGTCACTCTTATCATTTCCGGATAAAACATTTGTAATTCTTATTTAAAGATGCTTTCGCTCCTTAGTAAATATCGAATATCTTGGTAATCATTATGTGCTTTATATTATTTTAATTCCATCATTATATCACATGAAAACATATAGGAAATGAATGGCAGAGAAAAAGCTTATGAAGCTTCAATTAATAATTATATGTGGCATTCAACAAAGTAATAGGCTCTAAAAAATATTAGGAGTCTTTCTCCAATGACTGCAACAGTGTAGAAACCATAGGTAATTAATGAATTCTTTGAGATTAAAATGCTGCAGAATTAAGCTCCTATTAACAAACTAAAAATTATTTGGCCCTAGACAAGTTAAAGCAAACAACTTTATGAAGGTATTTAATAACGCTATTTTGCATCAAAAAATGTGTAGACACAAGGATCAGATTACATTACAAAATTATGGCTGATATTTCTTGCAACACTATATCTGAAACAGTTCATCTCTCTATCAAGAAAAGGATGATCTAGGTTTGGTTGAGTCACAAGGCTCAACTTTTATCACTATTCTTATGCATATATTACAACTAAGATATCTACCACTACAAACGAATCCCATATTGCATGGTGTTTACTTATCTTGGAGAGAATATTATTTCAATCAATTTCTACTTAAACCCATCATGGAGGATGGAGACTGAGTAATTAGGACAAGACTAGCATGGAATGCATCTGCTTATAGCATATTTCTCAAAGTATGCAACTATCACATTATACAATTTGCAATTACACTATATCTTCCACTAAACAATCTAGTTATGTAACTCCACATACATCCTCTATCTTCAAAACTTAATTCGTTTAGGAGGTTCTCATATGGATGAAGTGATTAAAGTGAGATACATTTCCTTCCATAGAACTCCACACAAAGATGTATGCATTTGTCTACAAAGAACTAAAAGACAGGAAAATAGAGCAAGAACAGAGATTTTCAAATTTCTACAAAGATTTCACATGTAAAATTTTGCGGATAAGGATTATGTATAACTTGAATTTCGTTTAACATTGATTCAATATAAAATATTTTTCTTACACATGCACAACATCAACTGAAAAGAACTATCTTATACATTGGTAAATATAAAGAAAGATAAGACACAAATAGAATCTTGTAAACATGAGCAATTATTATATATAGTCTTTACCTTAATATAACAAAGCATAATAAGCTTTAGACAACCCTCACCTCAGGATTCAAAAATGCAAGTTCCCTGGCACGTCCAGCTATTGTTTTATAGTCAAATTGTGTAGTGGTTGTGAAGACTACATAAGCAAACAAATGTTCATGAACACTGTTAATTGATTGTTAAATCCAAAAGCTAATGAAATAAAAAACAAACACCTATCCATTCACCAAACTTTGCAACAAAATTTTCAAATCCTTAAAAGTCTTCAATAAAACAAAGTGCATGCCATATACAGCCCTTCTCAAAAAAAAATAGTAAAATAGAAAGGTAACAATCAACAAATCTTATTAAAAATCCAAAAGCAATATCATCTACATACCTTCTTTGTCAGGCCAAAACCTTATATGCGTTCCTTGTAAAGATGTGGGTTCATTAGTAATCTCATTGGAATGTAGTTCAGTCACAGGCTTTCCACGCATAAAGGTCTGATGATATTCCATCCCATCCCGCCAGACTGTAACTTCCAATTTCTGATATAAAGAAACAGTTTATTATTATCAGAAAAGTCCAGTGTACCTAAAAGTAAATCTAAATAGAAATGAGTGTCTTGATCCTGAATTCCCAGGAGGTTATTTTAGATATTAAATTCCAGCATGCGCAAAAAACTTCATCAACAAGACTTGCAAAAATGTCAATTTCATTTAAAGAAATTTGAGATGTAAAAAAAGATATGCAAAACATTGCAAATGAACAGCATAAAAACATCTGAAATCCATATGAATATATAATTTAAGGTTTGAAAGACTAAAGTTGATAACATAACAGCTAATAGCACATGTGTAAGCTATCAACTACGGTTACAATATCATTAAGAACATCAATAAAACTCCATAAATAATGCATAGGATTCAACACTCTTGGTCCAAATACGCTCATAAATTGGCAACATTGCCTCATTTTCCTGCCTCTGGTTCATTTCCTAGCAAAGTTTCAGACACTGCATTAGAGATGCAAATTCAAAAACATTTAGATGATTCATAGCCATAAGTGATTTATTCCCACAGTCGTCTTCAAAGCCATCCCAACACAGTGTCTCTGTCATGACTTCCTCTGGTACAAGTTGGATACAGGATCGCTTATCAGGTTAATAAGTGGCTAGGACAAGCCAACATTGTTCTGAAAGTTTTACTTGCTACATATTTGAGTTACCATTTACTGTTCAAGGTGGTTGAATGATAATAATTGTTCTGAGACCAAGCTATAATATGCTGTAGTGAACCAATGGTACTACTTCATGATGTTGGTTAAATTAAATCTACATATATATGAATATATATCTATCTGACATATAATTATGATCTAAAATTCAATATACATTAAATATAAGATTTTATTCAATTATAGATTAAATAAATGCAAATTAAGTTAAAAAGAAAACTAGATATTTAAAACTTAAAAATTTAACCTGTAAGTATAACTAAGTTGGCGGGAGTTGGGTAGGAAATGACTGCAAGACTTAAGTTGCATTAAGCATGCCTGGCAATCCTGATACATGCAAGGGGCTATGCTTGATGCCATTTTGGAGCACTATTATTAATGATATTACAGTCTCAATTAAATGTGACTTTTATGGAGGGATGCTTAGCTATTATTAGTCTTGGTAGAGCTTTCTTCAGTGAGACTGTAAAGATTTCTCATGGCAAAGCTATGCTGCTTTAACTCTGAAAGAGTTCCTCCAGGCATTTGGAAGGAAATATCTTGCATGTCAATTCACATTAAGATAGCTGAACTGGAGACATGCATTTTCCTGTCTGGAGAATTCCTCATTAGAAAAGGATTATTATTGCTACTAATTCAAGAGGGGAAATATTTATAACCCTTGGGTGCCAAACTTTTAAAAAAGAGACACACACACTCTCTCTCGAAAAGACAAATTGGAGGATTGATCTTGATAATAATGTTGCTGGAGCAAGGGACTGTAAGTCACACACATTCATGAAATCCAGGAATCCACCTGTTGAGGTAAGTATTACTTGTGCTCTGAGAATCGCATAACTGTGGTTTTGATTATATAAAATTCCCAGCATACGTTATAATGAGTTTTCCTGTCAGGGGGTTGTGTATTCATTATATTAGCCTCACCTTAGAAAGGGCTGTCAGATTGTGTTTAAAGAGGGAAGATGGGGAAAACCTCACTCTCTATCTACAAACCTGAAAACGGAAGTTTAGCTTTCCTTATATTTCTTTGAGGCATTTTGTCAAACAGTTCACGTGCCCTGTGCATGTTTCTATATAGTTGAACTTAAGTATTGCCGTATATTGGTTGCATAAGGTGGGCATTTTGTTACACCCATTCTAATTTAACAGAATATAAAATTAACTATTAACAAAATTTCAGCAGAAAGATTAACTTGATTAACTAACTTTCAATGCAATAACAATTTCACGTTTACAACTAACTTTCATTTTCAGCTGAAGTAATTTTTTCTAACTGATTATATGCAATCAAAACAATTTAACCAACTTTCTTCAACAAACTTCAAATAATAAGAGAGATTAAGAGAAGTACAACTTAAATAGCTTCCTGCTAATTTTGTTTGTAAATCCTCCTCTGGATATTGGAAAAAGAATTATCAACAAAGGTTTTAACCACCCAACCAAGACCAACTAGTCTCCCGTGCTTCTTCAACTGAAGAAACCCGACCCTTCACGAGGGTGATGACAGGAATCAATTAACAACAATGTGCCTCTGAGCTTGGTGTCAAGACCTATACCTCCTGATCGATCTTTCCCTATAGGTACCTCCTAACCGGAAAGATCATTCTGACCAGTGGTATATCTGGTACTTGATCGCTGACAGATGCCTATCTGCATCGTAACCTTGGCCAAGGATTTTCTAGTATATATATATATCTGACACTACTGTGTCGTCAGCCTTCACCCTTCCTCAACATTGTTATTAACTTAATGCTTTCTTCTTTTTATTATGAATGCAGGTTTTTACATAGTATCATTCATGACTTTCTTGACAACTTTCATTTGCATTAAAATCGGAACAGAAACACATAAACAGAAATTGCTCAAAAGAGTACAGCAGACTCTTATTATCAGTATATTATAATACCCAAGCTGACAATCAAAGAAATGGATTCTAAGCATGTATATATATAAACATATATATATGTATGTGTATATATATACATATACTTATGCATGTATTTCAGACGTAAATCAAATATCAAAAGTATCTCGGCTTTAGAAATCTCAAAAGCTTGAATAAAGAAATACGAATACTGATTTCAGAGGACTGATTCGGAAGCTCAGAATCATAACAAGCGAAAGATATCATAATACGATTTGCTATGATCATCAAACTTTAAACGAACTACTAAAGAAAATTTAAGATCTTGCCTGACAAGTGATTGGAAAGTCGGGTTAAACTAGCCGCGACTATTCTATCCAATGCAATCAGTAACAAAGGCCGCTTGATAAATGCACAACATAGTGGGAAATTCTTAGAAACAAGGCGCCAACAACATGCACGCAAAAATGTAATACTCCACAAGGATACTACAGCTCGATCTCTTCTTCTTTTTCCCCCTGTCCGTTTTACTCAGAAAGAAAATAAAAATGCTTCATGGAATCGCAGATGTTCCCTCTATCCTCCTATATGAAAGAGAATGCATGCCAAGAAAGAATGGTCGATCAAAAGAAACCGCTCCACGTAATGGAGAAGAAAGAAGAGTTACAAACAAGATTTCAACTCATACACTTCAAGCGCTCCACAATGTAAGACTCAAAGTAATTTATTAAATAAACAAAAGAGATAAATCTTTTTCTCCACTAAATATACTTATATATATATATACTCATGTGCCTTGGCCAAGGCTACGATGACTTTAGGATTTTGGCTAAATTATTGTTTTTCGATTCCTGTAATCACCCTCTCCTTGTTGATATCCCTTTTTCTTAGCCACCTGTTTTGTCCTGCAACCACTTAGACAATTAAGGAAGGTTAAATCATTTTCATGGTACAAATAATAATTACTATCATTTTCATATATAAGTAATAAAATATTTGCAATTAAAGAAGAATCATCATATATATTTTCCAACGAATAATTTCACGTTCATATGAAAGCAATTGTTCTCAACTAACAACATAATTAATATTTAATTGTTCAAGCAAAAAGGGATGTAACACTTTTAGTATGTGTTTTTGTTATGAGATTTGGTGCAGAAAGGAATCAAGAACAGGACAACGGTTTCCTCTTCTCCTTGTGAGTGTAAAGCCGCAGCATCTTGATTGAGGTATCACTGTCGTAGTATTAAATGTTTACTGAGAAGTGGTTGTAAATTTGTGTATGACATGTCTTTTTTGTCATGGATGAGTCCCGTGGTTTTTACAATGTGAAATATCTCTTAGTACTCTGTTATGGATTGAAGTTTTTGTGTTTTGGGAGAGCCTAGTTTGATCATATATTTAACAGGCCATGGCCATAGTGCTGAAGTGTATTGTTGTCCTTTTGTTATCACTTTGTTAGGGAAGTTGTTCACAACTGGTAATAGCAACTCGCTTCATGTTTGAACTCATCCCAGTCTGGTATATTACCCCTATATTTTTAATTGTGGATGCAATATTTTAGGTCTAACAGTAAGAGTAAATTCTCCCTGTTTAGTTGTTTTTTTTTTTTTTTTTTTTTTTTTTTGGTTATATGTTGCATATGGTTTACAAATATTCTGCCCTTACAAGCATCAACATGAGACCAATACAAGCTCTTTACAAGCAAACACACTAGTAATAACCTATGGAAGACCAAGAGAAACTACTTAGAAATCCACTTTATTTAGAAACCACATCCACATTAGAAGCCAACTATGGAAGACCAAGAGTCACATGTAATAAACACCCCTATTTTTTTGAAATTTTCAATTGAAATGTTCTACCATGCAATGCCCTTAACACTTTCTGATCACCAATTTCCTGGAGTGGGCAAGGTGAGAGCATACCGTGCGTAGGATCACACCCAAACTTTATAGAATGCAGTAACAAGCGAGTATGCAATACAAATGCTATCACTGTGACACACCAAGCGGCAAGCCATCCATCTCTATGCTTATTCAGTGAAGTGTGCCAATGCAACACAATATGAACACACAAGGTGGCTGAGCCGACCTTCCTCTACGCTTATTCAACGAAGTGTGTTTGATGCAAACAAAATGATGCACACAAGGCGGCTAAGCCATCCTTCATCTGCACTTATTCAGCTGAGTGTGCTAAAACACAAAGCATGATATAAAACTAATAGTAAACCATCCAGTTGTTACAATATGATATGCATGATTAAACAAGCCTCCAACAGTACTACCATCTGGGGTTGCAACAAACATGAGGTGCAATACACTACTAGTCAAATTTGCAAGTAAATAATGTGCAACATCATATACATATATTCTGAAAATAATAATCAGATTGTTACAACATCCAAGTCAGCTCATAAATCCTTAGAATATCATGCTTATAGGGCAAATAACTGAAGCAAACTGAAGGCAGCTCTACAAGCTGATGGAGAAGACAATTATTGCTTGCCTCATCCCTTCCTGTTCCTTGTTCCCTATCATGTGATTCTTCAGTTATTTCATCATCGGACGATTGGGACTCCAAATCTCCCATCAAAGCATAAGTCAGGGGAATATTCTGCTTACTCAACCTATCAATCTGCTGATCTATCCAACTTTTGGTGCCTACCAGAACTGGAGCCATCAAATCATCCAAGTTGGTGACCTCTTGCTCAACCCAATCCAGTGCTGGGAGAGGTTTATCCTTTTCATTTTCATAGAAAGATTGAACTTGCCTCCCATCCTCTTCAAACTGATCCAGAACAGAGAAAACTTGGGTTGTTCTAATCATGCCCAAAGATAACCTAGAGCACATCATTTTCCTTGTATCGAAATCATCTGTTGCATTTGCCCAATGGTCTTCAAGGTGTACCTTGTGCTTGTGCCTTCTTCCGCAAGCTATCCGGGTGGTATTATGAGGATCGAAATTTGCTCTTGAGCCATGAGGGACTAGGTTGTAGAATTGCAACTCCTCATTGGACTTTTATGCAGCCTGGATGGAAGGGCATACCTCAATGGAATCTCCAATTAGGATTGGGAAAGATAGTCCAACCTTCTTCTTCTTCTGGACTCTGTCGTATGCTAACAGTTGCCTTGTTAGTTCGAGCAACACTATTTTGTCGGTTGGATACCTCGGCAATCTGTACAGATAGGAGAATCCTTGGACTCGAATGTAAGTGAATTTCGGAAACTGAGTGAACCAAGAGCCGTACTTCTTGACTAACTGCATGGCCTCTGGTGACAGCCTCTGATGAGTCCCTCCTTGAAGTGTTCCCATGATATGCATGGAGAATGAATCATTGAACCTCTTGAAATGGGCTATGTTCTCAAGGTGCAACTGTGGGTAACAATTACAGACTTTGACTTGTCCTTGGGCATTTCCTATATGTCCTTTCCATGTCAATCCTCTGTATCTGTAATTCCTTGCTAGCATATAGATCACATAGGAACTCATATAGAAAGTCTTTGATTCCTTCAGATTCCTCAATTGTTCGTCAATGTTGTCGCTGATTAGCTGGGCCCAATCAATCATCTTTACCCCGCTAATTATCTCCTCTACGAAGTAGAACATCCAAGGTTCGAAAGTTGAAGCTTGAGGGCGTCCCATGACTCTGTTTAGTAAGACGACAAGGTCTCCATACTCTTGCTTGAAATCAGATTTAAGGAGTTTCTTTGGCAACCTGGAATGATGAGACCTTTTCTTTACCATCCATGAGGCATTGACTATTTCCATACAAGCCTCGGGTCTAGCCTCAAACATCTTGAGTGCTGCTTCTTTGCTTTTGTAGAGGGTGGGACTGTAGATAGGAATGTCAAAGGCTTCAACAATCCTTTCCTTGCAGAGGTAAGCCATCACCCTGCCGTCGGGAGCAACAATCTTTCGTTGTTTAGGATCGTAATGCTTGATGCATTCCACTATTAGTTTAGAACAAGGTATGGCGGGAGGAAAACAGGCAGCTTGCACAATCCCGTCACGGACCATCCTCCTTGCGATCTTGTATGGAGAGTGTTCTTCTATAATGTCCCCTTCTAGTAAGCTCAAATTGTTCACAACCTTGCACAATTTCAACTTACAAAAAGGAAACATTAGTATTCAGTTTTTCCTTTTTTATATCATAATTAGAACTCACTAGTAAGGTATTAATCCATATTTTTTCCGCATTTGTCTTTAACCATTATAATCTTCTAATCAAAATCACATAGTTATTCCATATTCACATTCATAGACTTCATGTTCTATCCTAGAGAGAATCGTGAGTCACCCTATCATTAATCGATTCCTAATTCCATGAGCATGGTTTGTTAAGGTGCCATTAACCATCCCATACGGAGGCCCGATGGCTTCACACTACACCCAAGGTACTTCACCATTCAGCTCAAAAGACTTCATGCTACACCCGAGCATACTTCATCCATTTGAAAGTCACCCACCGTAGGGCACATTTAACATTGATGAGCTCATCATACCATAGGCCCAAGGCTTCACCTCACACCCGAAGGTACTTCGACATTTGGCCCAAGAGACTTCACCTCACACCCGGAGGTACTTCATCTCACACCCGGAGGTACTTCATCTTCTTGAGGGTCACCTAGGTCCAAATCACACCCTTAACTTAACCCCATACCCATAGATTGGCGAGATGATTAAGGATGAGGCTTAATTCTCCTTTCGAATATGGCATGAAACTATGATTTCCAAATCATCATCAATATTTATACATAGTGCTTCATAATTATATCATTCTTGGCCTTTACATCATAACGGCCATACATTCATCTTAATGCTTGAACATCTTTTATTTAAACATCCAATATAATGATCGATTCGACGTATATATTCATTCATTTGTGACAATCATTCAATATTGCTATCTTGTGATCCAAGTTGCTATCTTGTGATCCTACTTGGATCACAAGATGGCATGATCATTCATATTCCTTTTTTACCATTGTTCATTATTATTTGATCTTAGATATATATCAGATCTGCTTATAGTCATAATATTTTACATAAATTACAGTCATGTTTACATGATTACATATATATAAATACATATAAGACATTACATAAATATTAATTACTAAATATGCCAAGGCTACTTACCTGCTGTGCCTTTGATTTATTTCTGACTGTACCTTTTTCTACAGCCTGAAATTCTGATTAATAGTCCTCAGATTTCCTTTATTAGTGATCACTTCTTCCTTTCCAACAATATTTCTTATTCCATATCCAATCTGCTCTGATTTATTCCTCATCCAATCGCTGCTATATACCTTCGTTGTTCACATTACCATGGAGACTCTTAATTGGAGCTTTCTTAATATTCAATCCTTTGATGCTGTTCTGTGTAAGTCCCTTTAAGTGAAGACCCCGATCTTTTATAAGGAGACGATGGCTTTTCTTCCAACAATCGCCACCCTTCATAAGCGCTGCCTTTAATGCCTTTTGTTATGTATATATGGAGGTCTGACTTGTCAATAATTGTTTATATTGTTTGACCGTTGCTTGCTTACTTTTATCCTTATTTAACTTGTTTTGTGGAATTTACTTTGGGAAGGGATCAATCATCCAAAAGGATGGGTCCCTCTTATAATATATTTATTTTATAATATTTAAATTATATTTATTATTATACAATATAATAATATATATAATAATAATTATATTTATCATATATATTATAATAATATTTAATATTTGTTATTCTATAATAATGTTTAATATAAATAATATAATACTTGTATTTATTATTGATAATAATATTTAACATGTATATGTATATATATATATATATATATATATATATATATATATATATATATATATATATAATCTTTTGATTTGAATGAATATAATCGACTCAATTACAAATCTTCGATATGGGGAATATGACATCTTCGGTCCTGTACATTCACTTCTTAATCTCCTCCATGTTAACATGCCCAATCTACATTCTTCCACTATGAAACAATCCGGGATTCGGGAAGCACTCCTTTAAGGACATCACGCATCTGAGTTTGCCTTGAGGTATGTCCAGCTTAGCACTTGCCATTAATGAAGAAATCTGATCTTTACTTCTATGAAATTCACCTCCTTCTTCAGTAACCTGCCCTTTACTAACCAGTTTGCCCTTTTTTGAATGAAAAGGTTTGCTTCTTGTGAAGAGTTCTGCGTTAATTTGATAGGCTCTTGTTTCGACTCAGTGAATTTCCAATCTTTTTCAATGAAATCCTGAAGAAAACTGATTTTTTCCTTGGTCAAAACTGACCTGCTCCTTCAGAAATCAGACTTTTTCTTGGTCAAAATTGACCTGCTTGCTCAGTAATCAGAGTTTTTCTTGGTCAAAACCGACCTTTTTACTCAGAAATCAGAGTTTTTCTTAGTCAAAACTGACCTTACTCAGAAATCAGAGTTTCTTATACAGAAATATGATTTTACTTGGTCAAAATTGACCTGCTCCTTCAGAAAACTGATTTTTGTAATGAAGAGAAAGTCAGATTTTGATGAAAATCTTAGTCCTTTAATGAAAATCTGCTTTGGCTTGAAAATTTCTTTCTTCTTTAATGAAAAACCTGCTCCTTGGCTGAAGAAAACTCTGTTTGAAGTGAAGAAAAAGTATGAAAATTTCTGATTTTGATGGAATAGGTCTGGTTTTTAATGTTAATCCTGCCCTTTTGACATGAAAATCCGAGTTTGATGAAGAAATTTGAGGAGAGTTTGCCCTTGGATTTATAAAACTGCCTCTCTGTTGAAGAAAACCTCACTTCTTTCTGAAGAAATCTGCCATATGGAAGAAATCTGCCTTTTCACCTAAAGAAGAAATCTGAAAATCCTATGAAATCTCTGGTTTTAATGGAGAAACCTGTCTTTAGACAAAGAAAGGGTCTTCAATGAAGAAATCTGCCTTTTGTTGGTGAAGAAGTCTGCTCTTGAGGAAGAAATCTGCCTTTTTCTTGGTATTTCTGCCTTAGAATGTGGAGAAATCAACCTTGGAGGTGAAGAAATCTGATCTGATATGAAGAAATCAGTGCCTTGATACCTGCCCTGCCCTTTGTTCTTGATCAAAATATGCCTTTGAATGGAGAGGTATGTCTTTGCTTGGCTGAAGAGACCTGCTTTTGATGAAGAAATATGTTCTTCTCCTTTAGAAAGCTGCTCCTGAGGAAGAAATCTGCCTGAATATGATGAAGAAGTTTGTCCTTTGATGTTAAAATGAAAGACTTATAGGAAGACTTTGCTTGGAAAAGAAAAGAAATGACTTCAAATGCCTATAAATATGGTTGATTTCACCTTTTGGAGGCTGACCTAGCTAAGCTGCTCAACCTTCTCACTTGGCCGACCTAACACAAGAGATCTGATTTTTTAATTAAGCTGCTCAAGCTCCTCTATTGGCTGACCTAGCACAAAGGCAGCTTAACATGGATTGGGCGTGGATTCCATTATGTCATGGATTTGCTTTTTTCTTGGAATTCTTCTCATCCCTAGGCATACCTTTCATGAAGTCTTGGATTTGGTTGGTTTAAGATATTTTCCCTTGTCATTGAGGAGGTTACTAGATATTTTTGTCTTGGATTGAGGTTTCTGCCTTTCCCAATTCCTTGCATTTAATGACCTTCTCATTGCTTTTCCTTGGACTTGGTGAGGTGCTTGAGTCCTTTATCCATGGATTTGGTGAGGTGCTTGAAATTTATACATGGATTCAGTGAGCTGCTTGGAATTTATACATGGATTTGGTGAGTTGCTTGAAATTTATACATGGGTTTGAGTTCATCTCCCTAGGCGCACTTTTCCTTAGTCCACGTATTTCATTGTTGTGGGTTCTCATTTCCATGAATTTCCTTCCTTGACATGCCTTTCTCTCTGCTTGGAGCTCCTTGTCCCTAGGTGCACTTTTCATGAGTCCATGTATTTCGTGAGATGCTTGAAATGTTTTCCATGTATTTGGGGAGGTGCTTGAGATATTTTTCCATGTATTTGGGGAGGTGCTTGAGATATTTTTCCATGTATTAGGGGAGGTGCTTGAGATATTTTTCCATGTATTTGGGGAGATGCTTGAGATATTTTTCCATGTATTTGGTGAGATGCTTGAGATATTTTTCCATGAATTTGGGGAGGTGCTTGAGATATCTTTCCATGTATTTCGACTTCATTTCATCTCTCTAGGCACACTTTTCCTTAGTCCATGGATTTCGTGACCTGCTTAAGATATTCTTCCATGTATTTGGTTTCATCTCCCCAGGCGTGGAGTTGGTTGATGTTCCTTCTCCTTGGCGTGGATTCTTTGTATTGTTGGATTTCTTTCCTTTTAAACTGGATGATGGGCCTTGGTCTCTCCTTGAGGAGCTTGTGGAGCTTGTCTCACTAAAAATGACTTTTTCTCTCCCGGAGGAGCTTGTCTCACTAAACATGACTTTCTCTCTCCCGGAGGAGCTCGAGGAGCTTGAGGAGTTTGAAGAGCTTATCTCACTAAGATTGGACCCTAGATTGGACTCAGGACTTGACTTTGGAGAGGGACTTCATTTACCCTTGAAACTTCGGATAAAGACTCCCAGATTGTGGATTGATAGCCTATTTACCATGGTTTCCTATGCTCAGAGTGAAGGATTTAGACCTTTACGTATGGAATCACGGACTGATCTTCTTTAACTATTTCAAAGCTCCTTAATACCCCTTGTCGGCTAAGTGTGTTGAGATTCCTCTCTATCTTCATGGCCCCGAGCAAGAAACAACAAATTCAAAGCAAAACTGGAACAAGGTCAAAAAAAGAGGGGGACCCCATTTGCAATGGGGTGATGTGTGAAAATGGTCACAGAACAACCATCAGTCATGATGGTGCAATCCTTCTTCTTCCATATATCACACTGCTCCTCAATTGTGGCTTTCACATCAACCACCTTTTGAGTCAAAATGGCCCCCTTTATCTCCTCATCATTAGGGGCTTTGAACCCCACCGCACAAACAATAATGGCATCCACCGTGTTATGCCAAAAAGGAGATCTAACACAAATAAAATAAATAAGTATTCTAAAATTGAGAGTTTAACTTTGAATTCTACATACCTCTGATTCAAAAATTCAAGAGACAAAGAATCAAACTATATATTTTAAAACAAATACAAAAATGAATTACCTGGCTATGTGAAATGGAATGGTGCAATAAAACCAAAAGTCTCCAATTGCACTTCTAGTTGCATCATGTTTATCCTTGTTCCAACCCATGCTCTCAAGTGATGGTTGGGAACTTGGAGTAGTGCATCGCAAAATATATGAATCTAACCTAGATCCACAAACTCTAGGCCCAATGCTAACACTGCCACTACCACTACCCATAGATACGGGAAATGGAGGAATGGAAGAAGAAGACTCTCCACCAATGGCTGCCATCTCCTCTCTTTGCCTCTTTTTCAGTTCCTTCTGCTGCTCAAAGGTTTCTAATTGACTTTGTACTTCACGTATAACTTCAGCAAGCACTTTTGTGCATGGTTTACAATCTCTACATGGTATTTGTGCAAGATGGTATTTCAATCGGCTAATGCCTCTGCCAAACATTTTTGGTTTGCAATGAAAACAAGTTACCTCCCCTTTCTTTGACCCAATGATGGCATTTTTCCGACAAGGGTGCTTTCTAACTAGGGTCGGCATTGTGATTGAAACAATTTAAAAATGTATAGAATGCTGCAATAACTTATAAATAGAAAATAAATTAACATTTATGGTCGATAATTAATTTAAAATAACAAAATTTAGGGTTTGCAGCTATAAAAAAATTTAAAATTACAAAAACACCTAGGGTTTGTTCATTAAAAAAAATTAAACATACCTAGGGTTTGTTCTTTGGTCCATTAAAATAAAATAAAAAAAAAACGTAAAAGAGAAATGAAATTTTTATTTAAAAAACTTCAAAATAGAAGCTTACCTCTTAAATCTTGCTTGAAATCTAGGGTGGGCTACTCCAAATCAAAGGTGAGCTCTTCTCAATCCCTCGTAGACCCCTGTAGATGCACCAAAAGCAGCTACAAACCTACCCAAATGCGATTCAACCATTGATTTTTACTCAATCTACCTGCTGGTTTTTCCTTCAAGACTCGCCGAGTCCGAGCAAGTCCTGTAACACTACTAGGAGTGTAGTGCCCCTGGCCTCAAGACTCGCCGAGTCCGAGCAAGCCCTGTAACACTACTAGGAGTCGCATGAGTTGTATAATAAGCTGGAGGAAGGTTCTATGTCACTAATCTATTACTATAGTTATTGTGTTTATTAAGGGATATTTTGCCCCTTTTCTTCGGTTATAAATTGGATTTGTTGCATGCCTGATACCACAAGAATTTGGTTTGTGATTTATGCATATTATCACCAGGCATGAAGGATGTCTTTATGTCTGTATTTAATAAGGGAATTTATCAAAACATGTAATGCTGAATAGTAGATTGTGATTTATTATGTTGTGTCATTAAGATTGCTATGTATGATAGAAAATAAAAAATCAGAACGATTATTTTGGAAGTTTACCCAAGATCGCGAAATCATATCGTTCTGTTCAGATCTTATTATTGGCTGTTGTATCCATTTAATTTGGGTAAAGGTATCTTGGGTGCCAATGTTCTCAAAATTCTATTTAGTGTATAAGATCATAGGATTTTTTATTTTTAACTTATCAAAAGTTAGCTGAGTTAACTGATATTTTAGGAAAAACGCATCATGGTGTAATATGATTATGATACTAGTATCATTTAATCATATTACAGTATGATGTCATCCTAACCCTTTTATTTCAAGGCTTACACAATAACTGCACTATATAGAAATTTTAATTAGGCCTTCATAGGAGGATTGTGCCATGTTTTTTAGTTGAATTATAAATGCTGAAAAAGGATTGTGATTTTACAAATCTTAGGTATTAGAGTGGAAATAGGGGGATTATATCACTGTGGAAATATATATTTGTGCCAAAGATAATGACTATACTATTAGTTGAATGAAATATGAAAAGGATTGTAACACAGGTAATCTTTATGATCTATGAACAGAGACAAAGATGGACAAGAATTTTGATTGATCAATATTTCTATACATAAAATTTCTCTGTGTACTAACTGGCTTAAGTTAGAACCGTTAATTGAGGTTGCATTTCTAAACATATTTTGTGCTTCTCTAATCCATGGCATGGCAACTGGGATGGAAAAGGTATTATGACATTAAATAATGTTAATTATTTTGTGTACAATCATATCTTGGTGTGTATTTGGCATTCGTATGTGTCTATTGGCATGACTGGTGTACAAATCAAGGTTGAATGTGTATTTTTAGTGTTATACCTCCTTGTCCATCAAGATTGCATGTCATGGGTTAAGCAGCATAGAATCATGTACTTTTGGAATCAATTAATATTGTAATTCTAATGGTAGACCTTGATCAGGTTGGCAATCCCATCCCATGCTAGGTTGGATGTAAGTTTTATGTTTATGATTGTCATGAGAGATGTCATAGAATGATCATAGTTGAGTGGTGGTTGTTATTAAGCTATTGTTTGTGGCAAACTACAAAGCCTCTGATTCCTTTTATGGGATACATAAGCTGGGCCACATCTGCCGGTACTCCAAGAAATAGGTCCAATCTAGGTGACTGTGTGTTTCTAATTTAATGTAGAGTTAAACTATCCTGATCATTTAATAGGAGGACGAATACTTAATTGTGGTCCCTTTAGATGACTTAATGGTGAACAATGTTTAGTGGGAACTGTGAAGAAATTGATCAAGAGACAAACTGGTTTATAATATTGTACTTTACTGAAATTGTTAATATGAATATCTGATATAAAGGTAATACTAATTACTAACCTCTGGTGTAAAGAGATGTGTGATAACGAAAGCTACTGTCATTACGATGAAGACCCTGATTATTACATCACAAACTCAAATTATGTTATTTGCATTCAAGAGTTTTCATGAAATAATGCTTAACTAATAATATCTGATTTAATTGTATGTATGGACTACTTGTTCCAGTCAGCAGGGCTTTGAAGAAGCCTAAATTCAGACTTTTCTCATTGTTCAACGAATTCTAATCAACAAGTTCCAGAGTACTATTATAGATCAAGCAATTGCTAATACTTGCTTTATCCTATTGGAAACAATTGCTCTCATCATTGTGGTTTGGGACTGCAGTAACTTCATTATGATAGTGATGCACGATTCTAAACGACCTGCGCGGTTGTATGTATAGAGTTACTAAAGTACTGCCAAATATGTCAAGCACTGTATATCAGGTGTTGTCTAAGTCTTCTAGCTGACTATACTAAATTTATGTTGGTCACTGTAGAAGCATGGGACGCATGAATGACTCCTAATGCATTGCTCATTGTCCAGGAGTGTGGTCATGACTTCATGGAGTTTAATGTGAATGGTTGGCTTTTAAGAGAGACAGACTTAGGTCAAGATGATATCTCTGTGCACTTGGTAAATAATATTGTGCTGTTAAACATTGCCAATCACTTGTTCACTGAAGGGATTATATGTTGAAATTTGGAAATAAGATAATTGGGAAATAAATTTAAATCTGTCTTTCCATCTTACTTATGCCAAAGTTCCAGATTTGATCTGTTCGGTCAACTAGTGATGGCAACATATGGATTTCTATTTTGAAAAATGAAAGTCAAGTTACATTATAAGACTTCATCGGTTAACTTTGTTGAGTTGTTAGAGAATGATTGATTGTTCCTTCATTGGGAATCTTACTGGCTGATAACTTGTACCTGGAAGAACATGTAGGTCTCATGGCCTTGTTCTGAAATTTCAAGGCCTCTCTTTGGCATAATTGTTGCTAAAACTAGTCAATGAACTGGTAATAAAGTCAAGAGTTGTTTGGGACTTCCGTTTCTAAATGGTGTAATGTAGCATCTTACATTGCTCTACCTCTGATGTATTACTGAGACTTAGAGGTCTGTGTGAATGGAATCCATTCTGTACCTAGAGAATGTTTAAACATGGGTAAAGCCTGATAAGAAATAAACCAGTCTTGTTGAGGTATCAGGCAGTGTTTTAATTAAGTGATGAACATTTGGTTGTAAGGGAATAAGTGACCAGTACTAAGAGGTGAAGTAATGTCGAAACATGGGTTGAATTAAGCTAAGTTAGAACCACCAGTGTCTGCTTAGTGGTAAGAAAGATAAGAAGCTTATGCTTAGTCAAGTAAGCCCTTTAAAAAAAGAAATTGGCCCAATGTGTTAGGGTTTTATTTCGTACCTTTTAGTGCGACACAAAACGGAACAGATGTGTGGTAAAACCGCTCTTCAAATTAGAAGGGGAAGCTCCCTGTAAAATAAAACCTAACCTAAAACTGTACATGTACTTGCAATTTACAAAATTTACAATGTTTCAAAGGTGTTTTCATGTTCACGCTAAATAAAACATAAATATACATTCTTTTTCAGTTTGCAACGTGCAAAAGACGAAGACACACTTTCAGTAACAAGGCAAGAATTTTGTGTTTTTTGACTGAAATTGAAAACTCTACCGTTAGACGCTTACACCACTCAGTTAAATTCAGAGACTGAACAGGGCAAGTACACATACATTGAATTGATTAACACAAACATATAATCACAAATGCTATGATTAAATTGAATCTAAGACGGTATAAAGCCACAACTTATATTTTCAATTTCATTTGTGACACAAAGTTCACAAATTCATTGAATCGACTTACTTTTAGCACAAATAACAACACATTTCAATAAATATTCATCAACAAAATAGGCATAATAAATGTTATTGAATAAACAAAATGACAATCACGTTGAACACCAAACGACTAGCAATTTCAGCATAATGAAGGCATGAGAATTGTCATTTTATTGATGTCCATTCACTGATACAACTGATTTCTCTAACTCTGATCTATTATGAAAAATAATGAATCCCCCCACCCAAATCTATGTGCAAAAGCACTTATTTATAATGTTTACAAAGCAAATACATGAAAATAAATAAAATAGTTAACTGAACTCTTCTCCCAGCTGACTCTTGTTTGCATAACATGCAAACTTTATAACAATTTATCTGCTCCACTAAAACTAAAATCCATGCAACTATAGCTCAATCAACGTGCAAACATGTGACCTCCAGTAAAATTGAAGATCAATTTGTTGCAAATTGTGACTTCATGCTCACATCCTCCTGCATGATGATCAAACAAAAAGCCAACTCCAAGTTAATGCTAAAAATGGCACGAGCTATAAATAGCTTCGACTAAAAATAGCAAGTCTTTGAATATGCTCTTCTCTTTGAAAATGGTCACTTACTAAAAATAGCAAATTTATTTTTAGTATGGGCTAAAAATAGTCCTTCGGCTCTAGATGACTTTGATGATTGTAAACAAACCCCTTTGAAAAACCTTGAAAATCCATTCATTCATCTCTCCTTTGTATTATCGCGTTCAAATCCACAGAGGCACGCTTTTCTCCTTGTACAGGCATGTGAAACTTCAATCAATTATGCTCTTCCCTTTTGCTTATGACTACTACATTTCTTTGCTCAAGCGCACTCATATCCCCTTAGGCACACTTTTGAACCTTCTTTGTCCAGGCCCACAACATGAGGCGCACTTTGCCTTTGGATCCTCTTTGTTTTGGCACGTTTGTCTGAGGTTGAACGTGCTTTTCCTTTGATACTTCACTTCTTTGTCTAGGCGCTTCTAGTGAACACCAGGCGCACTTCTAGACCAAAGGCACGCCAAAGGGACATTAGGAGTGGTTTTGCTTTGGTTAGCCGCATGAAGCTCTAAGGAGGTGCACTTTTACACTGAACCTACTTTTATTTGTTTAAGCACGTCCACTGACTACCAGGCGCGCTTTTGCACTAGATATGTTTTCAAAATTCTTTGCTCCAACATTTGGATGCGCCTTTACACTGAATTTGCAATCAAATAGATGAAATGGTATCTTTGGATTGGTCAAGTACTTTGATGCTTGCAACGTTAGCGGAAAGAAACACAACATGACATTAAAAGGCAACACTTTAAGGGTGACACAATAAGGTTTTTGTTTGATTGGTTTGAAGACATATGCAAGTTTTGTATGGGTACAACACAACGTACTCCCAAATAGATCAGCTCACCAAGACTTCCCAAGTTTTGCAGAGACTCTTTCTACATTTCAGAGACACTCCCAAGTTTTTATTAGACTCAACTAGGTTCTGATGAAACTCTCAAAGATTGATTCTAGGACCCAGCCACCTAAAAAAGCAAAGAAAAATAGCCTTATTTGGAGAAGCTAAGTCTTTTTCTGAGTTTCTTTGTCAAGTCTCAAACATATAGCTTATCAATTTTGCCAAGTGCTAGGCTGTTCATTAAGGTTTAAAGAGTTTTGAAGCATTTCCAGATGTTTGAAGAGAGGTTACCATTGCCTCTGTGAGGTAGACATAGCTTCCTAGAATTATTTTTTGCATTCACTAATTTCCAACTTGCACTTTTATATATTTAAAAAACATAAATATTAGAGAAAGGAAAAGATACAGCAATGAAACATCGAAAAGCCAAGGCCTCAGAAAATATTCAGGAAAAGCAGATCTCTAGAATGGTAATCAATAATGTGAAAGCATTCAAAGCTCAGTAAGAAAGGTCAAACATACCTCAGATTAATACATACAAAAAGGGAAATTAAACAACTAACAAGAAATTCACAAGCTGGATATCCCGCGAAATAGGTAATAAGAAATTACAACAGACATTGCAAACAGAACAACGAAACCTGTGTTTAATTATCCTAGTGGCGGGTAGCCATGCAAACATTGCAACTACCAGAGGGAAGAGCACTCCCATATGGTTTGTCTATTACAATTAAATTACATCATATTATAATAGAATCATTTTGTAATAAACTATAGTACAAATAATAATAATGTTCATATTATTCTTGTTATCTATAGTTTTGTTTAGTGTCAATTGTTAGTTGCATATTCGGTTGATCTTAACCCACGTCTCTCTTGTACTTAAATCTCTTTCAAGCAATAATAAACTTGCTCTCGGAGTTTCACTATGGTATCAGAGCAGTTTGATGATTCCATCTCAATGAAGATAGAAGAAGATTCCAACATGAAGGAGAATTGATTTCCTTATTAAAATAAATTAGCTATTTTCTATAATGGTCAATCTTAGTCTTTTCCTATTAGATAGCTTCTTTTTCCATCTTAGATAATCTCTATCTCTACTGCTTTCTTTGCTTTAGTTTTTCTGCTTTTGTCTATTTTTAGACTTTGTAGTTCCTTTATATTGAGCATTAGCTCTCTCTTGTAAACATTCAGTTTTAATAATATATTCATGTTTCTCTGAAACACAACATGGTATCAAAGCCATCCCCTCACGCGCTTGTCTATACTTCTGTACGACGTACGGATCTAGTTTTAAGCGCCATTGATGAGATCAATTTTTTTTCAGAGGGTTTCTGTATAGAAGGGTAGCGTGTTTTTGTGACATTCTATTCACTAGGTCGTGGTTCGCGGCCTCCAAATCCCTCATTTTTTTCTTAGCATTAGCGATCCTTTCTTTTAGGCGGCTTCTGTTATTACTCACCGTTTGCTGAAAGGCGTCGGCTTTTCTGTCTATAGCCGCGTCTCAGATCTGGGCATCGGTTTTCTGTTTAAAAGCCCGCAACTTTGATGGTTTAAAGCCTTTCTTGCAGGTCGTGAATCCCTGTCAACTCCATTTTTTGTAATTCTCTGTCAAATGCGAGTTCTGGAGATCGCGTTTTCTAGCTTGACGCCTTTTTCTGTAAGTTGAGCATCTTGCTCGCATATGTTATGTGGAGATTGTTTTTCCATCGTGACATCGGGTTTTGACGTTCTTGTTCCCGTCTCGGTCTAGAAATCGTGTTTTGATTTCTCTGAAAGGTCGCTACTCTAAAGATATCATCCTAAATATTTTACTTGGTCACTTGGCCGCAAATCCCTCTGGAGGCCCGTTAACTCTCTGTTGCGAGCGATTTGTTGGAGTTTCTCAACGGCAACGATCTATGAAATCTCAACGGTTTCATCTGTTGTAGTCATTGTTTCAGGGGTCGAGATTTCTCTTTGCCATCACAAGTATCTTCTGAAGTTGTGGACATCTTCAACTCGCAATTCTGGTGCCAAATTCCTCCCAGTCGTTATTTCAATTATCTCGGTTGATTTTGCTCAAAGCTGTGGATTCCGTTTCAGTTATTCTGCTCACAATTTGTTTATCTTTCCTCCAGTCAACAATCTATGATTGTTGACATTCTATTTGCTCACTGCTTTTGCGGCAGTTCGTAGTCTTAGCACCAAGCACTCTTCAAGTCCTCTTTCATTCGTGATTTCGCATTGTGGTGGTTGTTGCTAGAAGCGCCTGTAATTACCAACGCTTTCGAGTCCATAGCAGACATGCAGAAATATTTTCCTCGAAATCCATGATTCAAATTTCTCTTGAAATTCGTGTTCAGATGTTCTGAACCTATTCTTTCTGTATTCTCAAGATCCGTGTTTTGAAATCCTTGTTCGGATTTATCTCGAGATCTGTGCCTCAATATCTGTGTTTCAAATTTATTCCGTGCTTTCGGAATCTGTACCTCGCAACCTGTGCAAGGGTTCTATTTTCCTTGTCAGTGACGTCTTTCTGCTTCGGTATCTGTGCCATCAACTTATAATCCATTTTCTCGTGCCTCGGAAAAACGTCAAGTATGGCATCTTTGACCAACATATTGTTGGAGAGCAGTCAAAAGTTCAACGGCAAAAATTACAACGCCTGGAAGCAGCGAATGATGACAATCTTCGAGTATCGGCGTCTTGACCAGCTAGTTCTAGGCAAATCTACATGTCCTCAAATGGCGGGTAAAGATCACGAAAAATTCGATGAGCAAAATCGTGAAGCGGTGATGCTTATCAAGTTATCATTCACCAATGATCAGTTGCCTTAGGTTCCGTCTGGGAAATCTACGAAAGAAATCTAGGATTTGTTGAAGGATCTTCATGAAACATCCGACAAGAGCTGTGCCTTCTTTTTGAAGAACATGCTTTTCTCGATCATGATGGATGAACAGATGTCTCTGCAGGAGCATCTCACCAAAATCAAGGACATCCGTGATCAATTGACAGCGATTGGTCGTGACATGGCCGAGGAAGATATGGTAGTTATCACTCTAAAATGTTTACCACACTCTTACAAGCACTTTATCAAGACACTTAACATTACTTCGACTAATGTTACCCTACAGTTTTCAAATCTGTGCAACAAACTTCTACAGCAGGATCAATGGAAACAGTAATTCGATACTAGTGCTAGTTCCTCCTCCTCAGAGCAGGCATTTTTTGCCAAGTCCTTTCAGCAGAATAAGGGCACCAATCAGCCATTCAATCAGGGTCAATCACAGAACCCTTCCAAGAAGTACAACATCCAATGCAATTACTGCCATAAGTTTGGCCATATGAAAAAGGATTGCCAAAAACGCTTGGCTGCTGCACAGTACAAGCTTGAAGAATCACCTCCATCAGCCCATGTCGTCGAGCACTCTGAGCAGAAGGAGTCTTCTTTCCACGCCTTTTAGGCCAACTCTTCTGCCTGATATTTTCAAATGCTCGTGGATCAATTATTAGTTTTAGGGGGGGCAACTCACTATAGTTAGGAAATTGACCATTAAGGGAAGGTATTAAAAAAAATTAGCTAGTTTCTATAATGGTCAATCTTAGTCTTTTCCTATTAGATAGCTTCTTTTTCCATTTTTAGATAATCTCTATCTCTTCTGCTTTCTTTGCTTTAGTTTTCCTGCTTTTGTCTATTTTTAGACTTTCTAGTTCCTTTATATTGAGCATTCGCTCTCTTGTAAACATTCAGTTTTAATAATATATTCATGTTTCTCTGAAACACAACATTCCTTTAATGCTCTTTGCCCAACAATGATTCTGTAGTTTTGCCACCAGATTAAGCTGTGAAGATCCACGTGAAAGGAACCAAATGCATAAAGTTTATCGCTGCAGAAAGACATGTTTTAACTGTTGCCAACATTGATTCCTTCAGTGTGATGTCAGCCTAGTGTGATGAGATACTGCCAGTGTGAGAAGACAAAGGAAGTGTTGCCTATGACAACTCCAACACAAACTGTTAAGTGTAAATTTGCACAAGCGCACAATAAAAATCATCCAGGCAAAGGCATCCAGCAAGGAAACTAGATGTCAAGAAGCTGCTACGGAGGAAGAAGTCCAAATTCATTAAAAAAAAGAAGACAAGGCGGCCACCAAGACCCCTGTTGTTGCTATCAAGCATGCAAAGAAAACATTTTTTTTTAGTTTCCCGAACATTAGAGATAGCACTGGAGCAGCCACCATGTGCGCAAAGGGAGTTCATAAGCTATCATTTTATAATTATCCTTTGTTTTTCAATTTCTCCTTCTATTTTTGACAAACGGCAAGACAAAGAATCACCAATGGAGGCAGGAGAGGATAGACTCTTGAGAGCCATCTCAAAAATCAGAAAGGGAACAAAAATTGACATGCCAAATTTCTCACGAATGTTGAACCCAAAAGAGTTAATAGATTGGCTCATAGAAATGGAAGAGTACTTTGAATACGAGGATATCTCCAATCCACAAAGAGTAAAGGTGGCACAAACCAAGTTGAAAGGTCATGCCACCCTATGGTGGAAGGAATCACACCTAGAGAGAACCAAAAGAGGCAAGGCAAAGGTATCCCAATGGGACCGAATGTTCGCCAAACCATGTGGAAAGTTCATGCCAAGAGACTACCAGTTGGATTTGTTGATAAGGCTTCAAAACTTGAGACAAAGCGAGCTGAGTGTATAAGACTACACCAAAGTGTTTTCCAAGCTAAGAATACGATCTAGTTACCATGAAGATGACCAAGAATAACGTGTTTTCTGTACAATTCTTGTTAGAAGCATGACGAATTCACAGCCTTCAAACCAATTTAAATTGTTGCTCACTCTGACCAAAATTAAGAAGAAAAGGTCAGACAAAGCCACATGAATTCAGTATTAATCTGGAAATTTTCTATCAATTTCTATTATATCTCAAAGAATTGAGAAGCACAGTTACAGTGAAGATAAACAAGTCTTTTAGAAAACAAAGATACAACTTTTACCTCTCTTTGTTATAAAACTAAACCCAAAACCTGATAAAATTCATATTTAATATTTTTTGTTATCATTTAGAATAGAAACTACCTATATGAACTATAATTAATACAAAACAAATAACTGGTACTCCATACTGATCTTACATTATATTTTATCTAAGTATGAATCAATGATTGTGTACGTTTAGGCTTTTTTTATGGGGCAAGTTTGAATTTCATGTTACTCTTATTCAATGACATATTTCCATGCCCCAATTCATCTGGATCTAGATCTTTAAATAATTTAGGTCGCTTTCAAACAAATAGCTTCACATGTATCCATTATGTAAATGCACTAGAAAACCAAATAGCAACTACTCACAATAAGAGGGAAGAGAAACAAGCACCTCTGACAAAGCATTCACAACAGAAACACCAACGCCATGCAACCCTCCAGAAACATTATAACCACTGCTCTCACCACCAAACTTCCCGCCAGCATGTAATACCTATACATTGTAGGAGTCAAGAAGTAAGTTGCATTATTTGAAGCAAAACATTGATATAAATATATATATATAGTTAGTTAATAGTTAGATATTATAGTGGAATAAAATCCTTAAAAAGAGATTTGACACTTTGTTTAAAACAAGCTTGTAATCTTCATAACATTTACATTGGCATTTACTGAAAAAAAGGTGCTAACACATCAACATGGGGACTCACACCCTAACAGTAGAAACAAATATTCTCCAAGAAAATGTGCATTATGTTTTCGTGAGAAAACATATAAATGCTTTAGACAGATAAAGTAAACACTAAAAGAGAAATATTGGCTGAAAATTTTATGTCCCTCTTAACTCCAAATAACAAATAGAAGAACATACCAATTTATATATTGAATTCTGCTCAGCACAAACAAGTACCATGGTGAAATCCCAAACTTCCATAGGGACGCATCTCAGGTAAAATCTACGTAACAGAGGCCATGGATGTCATGGTGATGGCAGGACAGGGATGAAATAGCCCACTGCTGTCCCTTCTGGTGCCACCTGCAAAGGGGGGTTGTCCCCGAGATAGTCTTGCAATGCAGGGGGCATCTTTGAGGACATTACCAACTGAAGGGTGGACACAGGGACGGTTGGGAGACGTGCAGACTTCCCTCAATCAATCAGAGGGCAGCAGGGCATCCCTCATTTAAAAAGACACATTTTTTCAAAAAATAGTTAAGCTCTGTAAATTTTCTTTTCATAAATGTCTCCAAGTTTTTGAATCCTCATCACTATTTCATGGGAAGCAGGAACAAAAACAGAGAAGAAAATAAAGATAAAAAGAATGACGATGTTCCACTTTTTCAGCTGCACAGCCCTCACCTTCAGCCCCCATACCATGTATTACACACCCACTCCTCTCTAATCTTTACACTATCAAAAAAATATTTAACTTAATATCAATTGAATTTTTTTTATTTTCTATTTTTTTTATTTTTTACACCTTGAATTTCCAATAGAGATAAGAAGCAATCACTTCAACTCTGATTTTTCTACCAATTCAATTAATTAACTATATATAATTTATACAAATAAGTTATTATAATTTATATTTACATAATAATTCATTATATATTAATTGATTTAACAAATATATATTTATATATATTAATTACTTTATTTATAATATAATAATATATATTAATTATAGTTAATCAATATATATTATTATTATTATTATATATATATATATATCCAATAGCGTATCCGTGTCCATGCAACTCTGATATATATATATATATATATATATATTAGTGAACGCTTTTGACCGGAGCGATGAACTAGTGAGGCCACAACACGGGGGATCTCATCCCCTAGCATGAACACTGCATTAATGATGGTGGTTCAAACCTATGAGCTCACTGGCCCAACGGGGGCTTTAAGCCGCAAGCTTGTTGGCCCAGCAAGGGCCCTACGACGATGCAAGACACGTGAGCTTGTCGGCCCAATAGGGCTCAAAGCCCATAAGCTGGTTGGCACAACAGGGGTTTGAACCTTGGTGGCAAGGATAACAACACCACGATTTAACCATCACATTGTGCTATGAACGATTGAGTCATGATATATATTAAATTGTTTACATAAGTGATAAACTACAATTTCTTTTACTAATTTTTATAATTGATTTTTTTAAATATATATTATTTAGCCTCCCTCCCCTTGCCATCCTCAAAATTTGGAAAAGAAATTGCCCTCCCCAAGACCTAGCCCTCCATCCTAAGACTCTGTGGAGCATTGAATTTAAGTGGTTCTTCAACTTCCCTTGGCTGGTTTATGGTAACATCTTCCACCTCCTCATCATCCTATAAAACCAGTGTTGAAAAGATTTATCATATGCTACTGATTGTTTTATATACCTTCCATATCATTGATCTTGGCGAGATTGAGTGTCTCAAAGAGATTTTGAAGTGTTTGAGTTGTTTGGTTGAATGATTGTTGACTTGCCTTTTCTTGTGTAGCCTCTTTGGAATTTATCCTCTCACTAAGCCTTTTGTGCACTTAGGTGGTTTTTGCCCTAGATTGATACTTGATTCTCTTAGTTGCCCCCTCATACCATGCTATTCTCTTCTTGTGTTTTCTTCTTGTTGTTTTGTTCATGATCTACTAGTTTTGTTTGTTCCAGTCTTGCATAGAGATGCAACAAGAGCCAGATCGCCATGTTGATGACAGATCCGACATGAAGGGAATACTCTCATAGTCCATTGGTTTTCCCTGCTTGATTCTTCCCCTATCCACCAGTACTCTGTCGATATTGGCCTGATTAAATCAATGTTGACACATACTTTGGCATAGTTGATTTCTAAGATAAGTCAAGTGTTTTGATGTATTCTCCAATCGCACTGCCGATTATTTTGATAAAGTTCACTCATCAATATTCTCCAAGGAAAAGTCAAAATCTTACCCAAGTTGGAACTGCACTTAGGAGGTCTTCAATTGAATTAAATGCAAGGAACCACTGTTTGATAAAAAGGCCAAATTTTTCCATGCACTATGGTCCACCTTGGAAGGCCTTATCTCTCTCTTGTTCCAAGCAGATGGCTTGCAAAATACTCTTTGGACATCATTAAGATGCCCACAAAATCAATAGGTTTTGAAAGCCTCTTGTACACTTAACCTAAGTGTTTGGGTGCAAGGTGAGCTCCCATGAATCAGCAGATCCAGGTCTTCTCCTTGTGTAATCATTGCCTTTTTTCCATTTCATTAAATGAAATTTTGGCTTGAGCAAGGGTTTCCATCCTTAGGTAATAATAACTAATAACCATTTTTCTTTTTGGTAGGAAAATTTGAATGGGCTATAGTTCTACAAGCATCGTGGTGAATAAACTGGAGCAGGTATTCTTTGCACATTTGATTTTTCTCTTTAAAATCTGCAAATCTGAAATTAGGATCTGATTGGGGAGAAGGTTGGCATTTTAAGAAGACCATGGGCTACCCTAAGGGGGTTCTTTCTTAATTCAATTAAACTTTGGCTGGTCAGAGTATAATCTTACTGTTAGGGTGGTAAGTGAGGTCTGGTGTGTGATTGGAGAGGGTATGGACAGGGAGGTGAGAGGTCGGAGCTCTCTATTATAGAGCAAACAATAACAAAACTTCTAACCTCTTCTATCTATTAGCAGTTGTTATTTCCTCTTGTCCCATATGACTGTTACATGTGCATAGAATCATTTTCATACTCCTTCAAGACATTGATGAATTTGATTAGAAAGCAAAATTTGTATTACTCCAATCATAATTACAAAACTTGCCAAACTCGGTGAGTCTTAATGTGAGCAGGATGAAACAGGCCCAATTTCTAGTGGTTCTAGTCAGACTTACCAAGTCTGCTAAGCTCATAGGAATCACAGAGTCCCAAGCCTCGAAATCAGCCATCAAAACAGAGGTGGAAAAGTGATAAAACAAAGCAAACAAAAATAAAACCTAAAACCTTCAAAAGGACCCACATCACTTCTAAATGTTATTAATTTCATTTGCAAGCACAAACAAGGAGAAAACAAGAGCATTTGAAACTAAAAAGCAATTCATTGAATAAAAAATCAGCAAGCATAGTTAAGGCCTAATTAGTGCTGTATGGCTTCGACACTCACGTTTTTTAAGGGTCTGGAATCTAGACTCTTGGAGCTTGGTTAAAAGCGATAAAGTTGTGAAAATGGCATACAGCACGAAGGTCTGTGCGGTCTCAAACGCCTTAATTTGGGGCTGCCCACGGACCGAGCAAGGGGGATTTCCCCTTAACCCCACTAGCGGCAGTCCCGCATGAACTCTACCCCCAAACCCCCACGAGGGGCACCGCCCCTCAACCCCATTGAGGTCTGCCACCCCCACACCCCTGCTCTAATTTTAAAAAGCAAAAAATAAAAATCATTTTGGGCCATGTCAGATGGAAAAGCAATGCTTGTTTTTGTTCTCTCAAGTTCTACCCCTTTAAATCCCAAATAATTGAATTAAATTTATACTTTCGGTTTGCTGAGTCAATCCCAATCTCAATTAATGCTACTAACGTCGTAGCAACATTGCAAATTTGTCTGAGATATGAACACAAGACCTCACATAGAGCTAGTGATGATGAGCCGAATGATACAGGCCCCTCTCTACCATAGTTCATTACTCCATGTTGTGATTTTTGTTTTTAATGCCATGCATATCATGATGATTGAGTTTTGTATGCCTTAAACACTTGAGAATATTTATAAATTTTAAATTTTGGTTTCCTTCAACTCAAATCCACTTTTGTACTCATTTGATCATTGTATACTTGTGTATGAGATCAACATAGCTTCTAATTGATAAGTTTATTATTTCTTTAAAGTTGATTTTGTTGAGTTTTCTAGCTCAATTCAGAATTTCTGCACAAGTTTAATTGAAATGTCCAAGTACTTTGAGTTAATTATATTTTGCACTTCACTTAAGTGATAAAGTTAAATTCTTTTATTTAGCTAATTAAGTTTAATAAAGTATAGATATACACTAATAATTTTAACTTATCTTCCAAGTCATCTCTTGCATGAGATAAGAAGCTTTTTGAAGATTAGATTTTTAGCTGAATATTATAAAGATAGGTGTAAGATAAAAGATTAATAACTCAATCAACACAATGATATAATTCCATGCAGTTGTAAGGAACAGTTTCTAGAGGTTTCCTTGTAAGTTTTCAAAGGAATCCAAAGCTGATTTGAAGATGTAAATTATCTGTGTCTTGTTTTCGCTGTTTGGAATTTTAATTGTTGTGCAATTATTGCAGTGTTAAAGAATTTATTCTAAGAACATTAGGACATTGATTGCCTTGTTAAATTTCTTCATGGTATCAGAGCATAGGCAGGAGGATAATCACGCAGCCCAAGGAAGGAACTTTAGGTGCTTTCTTGGAAAATCGTGTCTTTTTTGGGTGAAAATCACGGCTAGCGTTTGAAGGAAAAATCACGTGAGGGTCTACAAAGAAAATCGTGCCTGCCAACTTCCAAGAGAAGAAATTGACAGATTTAATCCCTGGATAATCATGCAGGATTTTTTTGAAAAATCACGTCGTTTTATGCAGATTCATGAGCTAATTTGCAGGAGAAAAAAATCAGGATGTCTACTAGGAAAATTCGCTCCTAAAGGAAAAAAAAAAAAAAAATTGTGGAAATCATGGGTTTTTGTTCACAGGGAAAACACAGTGTTTTTGAGTAAATACGCATCAATTTTTCTAGAAAATCATGACTAGCAGAGGTTAAAATCGTGCCAAGAAAAGGTTTGAACAAATTCATTGAGCTACAACAGATTTGTGGCATTTTTCTACATAAATTGGGGCAAGACAAAGACCTAACACCTAGGCATCTGTGATTGATGACTAACGTTTTTGTAAACCCAAGACTAGGGTTTGAAAATTAGCACGGCCATCATTTTTTTACGGCTAGGGTTTGCAGGTGAAATTTCATACATTTTCTAGCAACTAGGGTTTCAAAAAATAGCAGACAATTTTTCAGCAGGGAACTAAGGCAACAACTAGGGTTTAGAGCACATAAACTAGGGTTTTTTTAAGAGCAACAAAGGTAATTTTTCTTACAGATATTCAAAACTCTAAAGAGCATTTTCCTACTTTCAAATTTTGAAGTTTTTGAGCAAAAATATTATTAATGTCATCACCTAGTCTCAAATTTGAGGATAGGTTGGATGGTGCATTAAATTTCCTACCTTGGAAAGTTAGAGTGACTTTGTTGTTGGAAGAAAATGATATGTAGGATATCGTAAAGGATCAGGTGACTCCACCTAAAGATCCGCAGGATTTGGCAATTCATAAAAAAAAAGTGATAAAAGACAAGCGGATGTTAATGGATGCAATAAAGGATCATTTAATTCTACATTTCTTAGAAAAGAAAATAGCCAAGAAGATCTTTGATGCTCTGGTTAGTCTTTTTTCAAAGTGAAAACATTAACAAGAAGATGATATTACGAAACAAACTCCGATCCATAGACATATCTAAATCAGATACCGTTACCAGTTACCTAATGAAAGTCACACAGCTTTGTGACCAACTTGGAGCAATTGGGGAGAAGGTTGAAGATGCAAAGATACTGAACTTAGCTTTGAATGGATTCTCATCTTCATGGGAAGCATTTGTTCAAGGTAATTGTCCTCCTGAGAATCTTCTTACTTTTGAAAGATTGTGGGACAATTCTATCTAGGAAGAAACTCGAATGGAGTCAAAAAACAGCAAGAAGAGTGGTGATGATAATTTAGCTCTCATTGGACAGTCAAAGAAAGGTAAAGGAGAAGGGCCTGGTAAAGGAGAAGGGCCTAGCAAAGGTAAGGGAAAGGATGAGGATTCATCCTCACAAGTAGGGAAGGACTTGAGTAAAGTCAAGTGTTTAATTTGTCATAATTTTCGCCATTATGCATCACAATGTCCGGACAAGAACAAAGGCAAAGGAAAGCAGCAACAAAAGCAAGTGGTAGCCTCTATAAAAATTCAGATGAATGAGTTTGCTGCCAAGTTTGAAAAAGATTTCTCAATGGTTTCTTGTCTTTCTACCAACACAATTTCAAAGGATGCTTGGTATGTGGACAGTGGAGCATCTAGACATATGCCATCAACTCGACAGTGTCTTACCAAACTGGAAGAACACAACTCTGGAGTTCAAGTTGAGCTTGGTAATGATGCCAAGTATCCAATAGCAGGAGTTGGTACAATTACTTTTCAATTACAGCCAAGAAACTATTTAGAATTTGATGATATTTTTCTTATTCCTGGTCTCAAGAAGAATTTGCTTTCAATTTCGGTAATGGAAGATAAGGGCTTTGCAGTAGAATTCAAGGATTAGTAAGTTCTTATCAAGCCGAAGGAATCTAGCCTAGTGACAACACAAGTTATAGGGGTTAGAGAAGGCAATCTATACAGGTTACGGGGTGAATCAATTTTAGCTCTAGTTCATAACAATGACAATCTATGTGAGTTATGGCACAAGAAGATGGGACATCTACATCAAGCAATGTTGCCTATTCTGAGGCAGATTGTCACACAACTTCTAAAGTTCAGTATTGAATAGCAGGGAGTTTGTAGAGGATGCACACTTGGCAAGCATGTCAAAGATGCTTTCCCAAGTAGCGAGCATAGTTCTAAAGAGATTTTAGACTTAGTGCATTCAAATGTGTGTGGACAGATGTCAGTCACATCAATTGTAGGAAGTATGTATTATGTTTCCTTCATTGATGATTTCTCTCACAAGACTTGGATTTATTTCGTAAAGACCAAGGTTAAGGTCTTTAGAAGATTTCGGGTGTTCAAAGCTCTAGTTGAGAACTAAACACGGAAGAAGATCAAAGTCTTGAGATCAAACAATGAAGGTGAGTATAGCTCCAAGGAATTCGAGGTTTCTGCTAGGAAGGGATAAAGGAGTTAACTATTTCGTACAACCCACAACAAAATGGGGTTACAGAAAGGAAGAATCAATTCATCATAGGGAATACTAAGGCCATGATTGATGACCTAGAATTGTCCATGTTTCTTTAGACAGAAGCATGTTGTATAGTAGTCTATATCTAGAACAACTGTCCCAACAGGTTCTTGGAGGACAAGACACCAGAGGCATTCACTAGTGTAAAGCCAGAGGTGAGTCACTTTTCAATCTTTGGTTGTCCAATTTATTTTCATGTACCTATAGAGAAGATGACAAAATTGGAACCTTCTAGCAGGAAGGGTTTATTTGTGGGTTACAGTGAGACTTCAAAGGACTGCAAGGTCTATATTCCAGAACAAAGGAGAGTTTAATCAGTAGGGATATAAAGTTTGAGGACTTTGCATCCAGAAAGTCTCATGAATTCAGTCCAGTAACAGAGGATGAGGAGCAGGAAGCTCCGAAGGTTGAGTCTCCAAAGATTCCAGTTGTTTCCAATTCCGGACAGTAACCTTCAGGTGAGGAAGGAGACACTTCAATTCCCTCCACTTCTATTAGGAGACCTCGATGGTTCACAGAGACATTGAGGGATGCTCAGGAGCATGTTGAGGCTCCTAGGAGCACATTCAAGGAGAGTAGGCCACGAAGAAGTTTCCTAACCACATGGCATTGATGAGCAACATCATAGAACCTTCCAACCCCCAGGAAGCAGTTGATCAGCAATT
Source organism: Cunninghamia lanceolata (assembly GCA_027924645.1). Taxonomy (NCBI): domain Eukaryota; kingdom Viridiplantae; phylum Streptophyta; class Pinopsida; order Cupressales; family Cupressaceae; genus Cunninghamia; species Cunninghamia lanceolata. The sequence continues at coordinate 514,493 of BSBN01000910.1, read as the reverse complement.
GGTTGATATTTTGACCAAGCCCTTAGCAAAAGGCAAGTTTGAATCATTAAAAGAAAAACTTGGATTGGTGCATAATTCCTTCCTAGCTAAGATCGAGTGTTGAGCTTTCTAGCTCAATTTGGAACTTCTGCATAGGTTCAGTGTGAACATGCAAGTAGTTTGAATCAATTTCTATTTTGCATTTCACTTAAGTGATAAAGTGAAATTCTTTTATTTAGCTAATTAAATTTAATAAAGTGTAGATATACACTAATGATTTAAACTGAACTTCCAAGTCATCTCCTACGTGAGATAAGAAGCTTTTTAAAGATTAGATTTTTAGCTGAATAGTATAAAGATAGGTGCAAGATAGAAGATTAATAACACAGTGATATAATTCCATGCAACTATAAGGAATAGTTTGTAGGGATTTTCTTGTAAGCTTTCAAAGGAATTCAAAGCTGATTTCAAGATGTAAATTATCTGTCTTGTTTTTGCTTTCGCTGTTTGGAATTTTAATTGTTGTGCAATTAATGCAGTGTTAAAGAATTTATTCTGAGGACGTTAGGACATTGATTGCCTTGTTAGAAGTTCTTCAGATTTATTGAAGGATGCATAGTAAAAGCTTTATATTCTAAAAAAATGTTTATGTTTCATCGTTTTTCAATTTGCCAAGTCTTTGCCGAATTTGAGTACCAAGTCCAAATCCAGGTCAAAAAATCAGCCTGCAGAGTCTGCAGAGTCCAAGCTGAATCCGAGTTCTGTAACTATGATTCCAATTCATAGACCAAGATATGGCTTATCATTATCTACTCATAAAGCAGTTGATGTAATCCTATACAAAAAGCAAAGAGGATGAAACTATAGTTGTAATAAGGACCCCATTCCCAAATTCCCTGATTTGTTAGCACAACCTGCACTTTTACACTTGCACAACAACAAAATACCTTCATGGAAATTGAGAGCATGAACTAGGTCAATTAGTCATAGTTCAATCACAGAGGACACATGATCCTTTGACACCTTGAAATTCTGCATAATTTAGCATCTAAGTGACTCAACTTCTATTTCAAGCCATGCCAACACACAATCTGAGAGCATGAGCCAATCTGGAATGGAAACTGATGTAGAGTTGCCTATGGCATGAAGAATATAACCCCTTAGAAGTGATGCTTCTTAACGTTGTTGAATGCATTTCTCCTAATTAAATTTTGTACTAAGTCATTGACCATAGGATTACCATAAAATATAGAGCAAGTATATTAAACCAAATATTTTTTGATACAGAATTATGATTGTTGCAGTGTTTGACTTTGTTCTTCCAGACAAGGTTTTGAGATATTAAACCAAATATTATTTCAGTAATCCATCCAGATCACCTCACATTATTCAGTAAGAAATTTTGGGAATTATATGGGGGAAATAATAGTTAACTTAGGCCTGAGTGTCGGATATTAACTTATTCCTATTGTCGTGGCTATCTGTTCTTCAGTTACATGTTTGGATTCTGCAAATTCCACATGGGACTAAAAATGCACTGACGTTTGTTTCCAATGTCTACTTGGAGATAAGCTCACTTAACTCATTGTTCATAGCAATGGGAAGCCTTACAATAAGCCTCTCTCGAAACAAGTTATTTCACATTTTTATGGTATTTCCTACAATACACTCCACAAAAAACAATAATCTGTTCTTGGGTTAGAGAAAACTACAAAATGTGAGCTGGCTTGTTGTAGCCATATATGTCCTAACTACAGTCTTCTGTTTCAATCCATGACCACCACACAATATTATATGGATCCTCAAGGACCTCAGACGCATCCCAGAAACTTGGTAGGCGTATAGACAATATTTAATTTTTTTATGAACTATGGCAGACTTTTCCAGTATCCCTTTTAGATGGAGTTTTTGAAACTTCCTCAACATCCAAATGACATAGGTCTCTTCTCTGGAAGCCCTCTACCCCAAGCTTGTGTTCTATGGTATCCAAGATAATTTTAAAAAAAAAAGAACAAAAGAAAGAAACATGCAAATCAGCCTCACTAAATTCCAAAAAAGGAAGAGCAAGAGGCATTCATTCAGTTACAACGCCCTACCCTCCAGGTGAAGGCATAAAAGCAAGGCATGTGATAGCTGTGAGGAATCATTGAATAGGAGTGTTAACTAAGAGAAGAGCTGCAGTTCCTAATAGGAGGGGCAGGGGTTGATCCCATAGAGGAGTTGCACCTGCATCTTCACTCCATTAGAGCCATGCCCACTTAGTAATTGTTTGGAGCTCAATAGCAAGCCCATGAAGCAACCATTTCCATGCTGAGTTTTACCACAATAGGTACCCCCACGTAAATTCTTTTCTTGTGACTATTCTTATGTACACTTATATTTAAATTCATTCCTTTCATGTTGTTCATGGTAATTACCTTAGAATGAAATGATCTCTTGAAATGAAACAGCACTTGCAATTGAAGTAATTGGTGTTATTTTAATAATATGGATGTGTAGAAGATGTTCGCACATTCACACATTCTAATCAAATCACACATATTGGATGTATGGGGTAGCTAATTATTGTATCCCATGTCTAAATTTCAGCCTTGTATGTTGGACTGAAATGGCAATTCAATGAATCAGCAACTTAGCTCATCTTGCAAATTTGTAACACTAATAGCCTTGACAAAATTAATAGATCATGTGCAAAACATTTCTATAAATTTCCGGTGCCCTTATTCTCTTCCCAAATTATCTAGGGCAATGCAAACACAATCTCAGATTCCCCTAGGTCAGATGATCACAATCATATCATCCACCTTACTAAGGCTGACCGTAACATCCCCCAAGAAGATAGTATCAAAAAGCTTTGCACTCTTCCATGAAAAGAAAATTAAAATGAAGGGCACTTCAAATCTTTAATCTATTATGAGAACAAAGGGAAGTGTTACTGATTAATCACATATTCTGGGGGAACCTATACTTTCTTCCAATATCCTGACCAGAAAATCCTATCTCCTTTTCGTTGGGGCATTATTTTGGTAACTCGACTCTGCACAGGTCTCAAAGACCTTCAAACTGATTACATCAATCCTTCACCCAATCTCACCCAATGCTGATATAGGGCACCCTACAGCATCAACCAACCTCAATACAGACTATTAACCTACCTTTTAATATAATGATTATTATTAAATTGTATGACAATTAATAGTAGAGGATATTATTATTAATATTGGTTACAGCATTATTGACGATCATCGATTACTTAATTCAGTTATGGTTGATTAAATCACAGTTCATAGTTGAGATGATTTTAATAAATTCAATTCTCATGTTACATTATATGTTTGAGTTAATGATAACTTACTACAGTTTTTGGCTGTAAGTGGCATGCAGATGATTTCCCTTGCATAGGGAGAGATCTAAGGGACGGTATCATCAAGGAGAGGGAAGTGGATCAAGTTGAAGTGACTCTGAGAAGAATGAGAGCCTCATCCACTTACTATGCATGGTTGACATTAATGTTCTAGTTGTTGGAATACCATACGTTGACATTTTCTTGCTTTAGAGGATGTAGAGAGCATTAACTTGTGTGCAAGGATACCTGGGACACATCCCTGGCATTTTTTGGGACATCCCCATTTCCGAAATGTTTCAGGGATGTGGGGATGCCTAGAGGATGTTCTCGGGCCGTCCCCAATTTTTGAAAATCCGCAGGAAACTTCCTGAAAATGTCGGGACATCCCAAAAAAACAGAGAGGGCAGCCGACCATCCCCAAGATGACCACGGACATCTATGATGTCCCCCAACCGTCACGGGGACGGCTAATGAAACATCAGATTTTCTTTTTTTTTTTAAAGCCCAGTGATGAAAAAAACTTCTGAACTTGAAATTTTCAAGTTCATGGAAAACTTGGAGTAAAAAATGAGTCTGAAAACATATTTGCACAATCTGCTGGGGTCAAAGAACAACTAGGCAGGGTTCGCAAGTATGTAAGAGAGTAGGGTCTCACACAGTCAAGTTTGTGAATATCCAACCAATATAAGAACTCGCCCTTATTCCGCAGAAAAAAGTACAATATTGGCAACAGAGATCACAAGACCAGTGAATCAAAGGAGATGCTAACACCAAATACTTTATAGATATGTCCTCAATAATTCAATACAACAAATACAAACAAAAAATGTTGATTATATTCGTTTAGTAGTAGAATCATGACATATGGCTACAGACTACTTCAAGAATGCCCCAACAAGATGTCCCCCAAATCAAAGGGCTTATGAATCTTAAAGAAATGTGATATGGTGTGGAGTCTGATCAGTCTCCAAGTGGGAGATTGTTGTTATATGGAGCCTAATCAGACTCGGAAGTTAAATTTACCCCGCTTTTATTGGTGCGGTTTCCCCCCAAATTATTTAACGGAGTCAAGGGGCAACGCCCCTTGCGGAGGTTTGGGGACAACGCCCCTTGCGGGGTCCAGGGGCAGTGCCCCTGGCGCGATACAGAGCGGGGTCGAGGGGCAACGCCCACAAAACCTCCAACGATTTTTATTATTTTATAAAGGCGTCGGGAGTTATTTTTTCTATTGGCCGACATAAAAAACCCTATTTTTGTAACCGACATAAGGCTTGATAAAAGCGGCTAAGGGTTAGGGTTTCCATTGATGTATTGTAGCATTTTACAGCGGTATTGAGTTGCAAGGATTGTTAGTTGTAATCGGTTTGATTTACTGGATAATAATATTGGACTCTCTGTTGGTGGATGTAGCCCGAGTTTGGGTGAACCATGTTAAAACTTGTCTCTCGCTGTTATTATTTATGTGTATTTTCATTCCTCTATTTGATCTTTATTTGCATTTAATTGATATCTTCTGCCGTCTAACCCTAACAAAATGTTCTTTGGAAATCGCCAAAACTCATTGAAAATATGACGACAACATAATGCAACCAGCCTCAGAGGAGGAAATTGAAAAGTTCAAATATTGTCTTCTACTTTCAGCCAGATAAATTCCCATGATGAAAATATCACATGCATATTGACAATGAATTATGAAAGCAATTAAATGTTGACATTTGCTAATTTGTTCGACTCTCATGTGAACTCTCAATTCAACTCAAATGTTATGTATTAAGGATATATAATGTATATGATGAATGCTTTACCAATATTATCATATGAATATTTGAAATTTCCCTATATATTTTAAATTTTCCCTATCTTTTATATAGCTGTCCCCTTTGTCGTCCCCTGCCGTCCCCAAAAAAAGCCCCAAAAGAAGTCATCCCTGAAACTTGTCCGCGTCCCAAAAACTTGCAGTAACATTGCTTGTGTTGTCACATTCTACATTAACCTTCTTGAAAATCCTATGTGGTGATTGTGTCACCCTTGTGTGGTAAGCTCATTTCATTAACAAATATTTTGCATAGTTGTATTCATAATATTGTAGTCTTTTGTAATGATTTTGATTGAGCTTTGAAAGAGTATGACCATTATGTCGGTCCATAGATTTTTGGTCTCATGACTTTATACCTTATGGTTTTGACAGCCATTGATTGACAATTTATATTTTTTATAAGCCTTTCAGCTTAATGTATTGGCATGCATTGTGTGTGGTTAACACATGCATGTGACCACATTCTTGAACCATTATTGTTTTTGTGACTTTTCAAGAAGTCAAAACTGAGCTGGCATTATTGTGTAGCCCTAATATTGGCCATTTGAGGTTTGATTACAATATGATTATAGTGCATTATTGTTAACTACTTGTTTTTGAAGTAATGGCAGCATTTTGGAGCCCTAAATCTTGAATTTCTGCCTCATTTTTGGAGATGAACAGCATCCTAGTGGGGCTGTTATGAGACCCAAGCCTGTGAATAAGCATGTTGATTTGAGAGTTGGAAAGAAGATGAGTTCCAAAGGACTCCAACTTCAGCACACTTCAGTAGTCTTTATGATCTTTCCTTTATGGATTGTGGTTTCTTTTAAGTTTTTCTTTTAAATAGATAAAACCAAGTTTTTTTAAGTAGTGGCGCAGATTAATAGCGAAGAAGGCCAGAGTTGAGTGTGAGAACTATTGTCTTTTGTTATAGTTTATTTTAACAGACCATAGGGTTTAAAAAACACTGGCTGTGAACTGTTATTTTTGCATTTGTTGATTAAGGATGTTGGGAGAAGCAGTTTGTGGAGATGAGTTGGCATTTTAAACATACTACTTTCCAGCTGTAATCAGGCATGTTGATCTTTTTCCATATGCTCATTTTCAATTGGAAGTTGCTTTTTGTTTGAAAAAGAGGTGTTTGTTAAATCATTTGAAGGCCTGCTGCCATGATATAAAATGGTTGCCGTCCTTTTATTGTGTTAAATATGAGGTTTGGGGAAACAAAGTAAACATTTGCTGGGGAATGGTCTTTTGACCTTGTTAAGGAAGGACCAAATTCATTCCAACTGTACTTGTATAAGAGCAAGGATCCCTGCTGTTACCTTGTGTTAAAAATCTCATAAAATGTTATTTTGAATCCCACATGAATGTGTTTGAGCATTTGTATGTTTGTATAACTCAAGTTTTCAGGATCCCTGTTGTTACCTTGTGTTAAAAATCTTTTGAAATGTTATTTTCAATCCCACACGAGTGGACATGAGCATTTGTATGTTTGTATAACTCAATTTCTATCATGGAGGTCATTTATTTGAAGGTTGTGATCTCCAAAACCTGCTGTCATTACTTTCTTATGGCTGTCCTGAATGAAGAGCAAACAGAGTTGGGTTACTTTTTAATATCACTGTGTTTTTAGTCCCAGAAATGGAAGATAAACTTGGTCTGATTACCTTACTGCTACTTTTAACTGTTGCAACAGTCCTATCTCCATATAGATGCATTTGTATATTTTGAGGCCCAGAGTGGTTGGACTGTTGAATCAAGATATTCCATTTTAACCCTTGTCAATGTGGGTTTCCAATTAAAGATAAAATACCTGAAACAAATTGACTTCATTGGTTGACAGTGACTTTGCAAAGATAAAAAGGCCTTTGTTAGCGCTATAGTTGTTATGAGAATTTGTTTGGTCTTATTCAGAATTATTGAAATACTCTTTGTTAGATATAAAAAAAATCACAAAATGAAATATGAAGGGCTGTGACAGTCATTCTGACTTGTAGAACTTGAGCATATCAGCTTGATCTCTTATTGTCTTATGGTAATCTGTTGTTATGGGCACATGGGTGCTTGATTTTTAAGAATCTAAGACCTATCCTTGTTTTTGAGGCATTCTTGACAGCAAAGATAATATGATGTTCAGGTTGTATACTTGTGTTTGAATAAGAATGAAATCATGCAATCTTTTATAAGGCAGAGATCTATTAATCTTCTTTAAACCTGGCTACATTTGTAACTGTCCTTTGTATAAAAAGCAACTGAATAGGATTCTTTGAGTGGAGTCTTTCCCTTTAAGAAATTTTACCCTATTGGAACTGTGATGAACTAAATTTTCTTTTTGAACCTCGATAGAGAGAAAGAGGTTTAGTTAATTAATGGGTTACTCTATTAAGTCAATGTCATTGTGAGCATAGTCCTCTCTAGTGGGATTTATATGTTATGTTTTATCCAGTACAATTTACAAAGATGCTTCTAAGTGCAAGTAGGAGATGGTGGGTAATTAAGTCCTCTCCTTATGTTTAGAAAAGAGCATAGCTAGTAGCTTTCATGACAGAGAGGTGATCACCCTTGTTCTCCCCCTTGTGCCTGTCAAGCATACTATGGTATACCCTGTTGACCCCTTCTGCTTTAGTGATCATCATAGGTACCTAAAGGAGATGGTCATGAATGAGTATCTACTTTAGACAGTTGTGCTCTGTGAACTGTAGGGGACAGGGACAATAGGAGGTACTAAGGGTACCTTTAACCCCTCTAATGGGTTAAGATATGCATATGGGTTATTGTAGCATGTTTCTTTCACTAGGCCAAGTGCATGACTTTATGTTCAGGATATCCTAATTCACTGCACTGTCTAGTTCAGTGTGTATGCTTTCTGTTGCATGCTAATTGAGACATTGTGCCACAGCTTTCTTTCTTTCAAGCAAGTTCTCTTTATCTATTCTTCTAGTGAAAGGTAGGGACACACTACTGAGTACGAAGAGAAGGAATGGAATATTCGTATGAGTTCAATGATTGTGTGGTAAAACAGAATTTCTGGAACGGCAGTACTACTTTCAAAGATTATTGTACTTAATGCTACTTATGTTGTGAGTCATATTCTTATGCTATGTCAACCCGATAGGGTACAATATATTGATGATAATGCTGTTGGGCAGCAATTTATATAGTTTTATGGCATTTCTATGATCTTGAATTATGTAACTATTTAAGAGCTATGTTACTGGTTCATTAGCCAGAAGACCTAGATACCTGTTGTAATGTTCCCAATTGGCGTTTAGCCAAGTTGTGACCAATAGCATATTTCCTAAGTTCCCAAAGGCTATCCCATAATGGTAAGGGAACTCCCTGATTCTTGGAGAGCACAGGTTCAGTTCTTTTTGTTTCCTTTCTTTCGTATTGGGCTCAATTGGTGTTCAGAATTGCAGTAATGCTTACAGAAGTAATTTCGGCTTCCCGGCTCTCCAAACTTTTTGGAGAAGTCGTCTATTTATAGTAAGTCACCCAATTGGCATCATTCTTCATCCCAAACCTTCAAGATCATGTTGGTATGGTTTATTTTGTATTTCTCTTCAGTTTGGGATTTTCCGCAAGTTGGGTGGGTTATTGAGATATTTAATTATTAATTTCACTTAAGTTTTCTAAAGTTGAGAATATTTAATGATGACTTAAGTGTAATAGCTCATTGGAAAGGTAAAATGATTTATTAATTGATTAGGCACATTAAAGTGAGTGCCTTGACATGGGAAAAGTGAGAATTATTGAAGTAAGTGAAAAGTTAATTATTTTCAAAAAGAAATATATTCCAATGTAACCTAAAAGTGCCTATATAAGGAGATTGAGAGTTCATTGTTGGGGTTATGCTATTGATTTGATATAGTTATGTTGTTGGATTGAACCTACGAGTTTTTCAATTCTTGCTTGAAGATGAAAACCCTCTTTGAGAAGATCAGTTTCGGTGCTAAAAGATCCACCCTAGCTGGTTATGGTTTCGGTGGTGAAAGATGAGTTGAAATTGAGACTTGTTTTGATGTTTTCTGAAGTTCTTTTGGATTGCAAATAATTGTGAAAATGCTTGCTAATCTTTCTTTGGATTGAAGAGGTTTTTAGTGAGGAATACAACTTGTTGGGCCGTACCATTCCTCTATGGAAGCCACATCTTTGTAGTTGCAGATTTATAAAGATCTATTATCAAATCAAGAATCAATCTTTGGACAGGGCCACATCTGCAAGGTGTATTTAGTGATAGAGATCAGAAATATTGGTTTTACTGCTGCTTTTTGCAAGTTGTACTGCCCTAGAGCAGGTCGTAAGAACCCAAGAAGGGAACGTGAGGGTTTGTCAGCTGATTCACCCCTTCTTTGCTGTCCAATCTGCCCTATTTGGCGGCGCCTTGTGCTGAGAAGAGGATTTGAAGAAGTTTTGTGTTGATCTATACCATTTTCAGTGAATGCATGAGAACTTGTTGCAGGTATTCAGAGATATGCAGTTCAGAAAATTAAATCAGTCTTGATATAACATGGTTCCAGAACTGTTTTGGCCAGAGTAATCAGAGTTTGCAGCATTTTAGACCATCTCAATGCAGTTTGTAGACATCTCTTTCATCTATAGCATCTGGGTTACAATGGGTATGATTCAATTTGAAGTTATTTGATTTTCAATGATATTCTAATCTGATTTTATTGCTACAGCAAAGCTATTTGATTGAAAATCAGATTATATTACTTTACTATAGCTTCCTTGATATTGTATTTCATTGCAAAATTATATGTTTCTAATCCATGGAAGGTATTACCGCCAATGGGAGTTGTTTGTTCTCTTGATACATGTTTCCCACCCCACTGAATAAGTGGTTTCAATGTAATGGCTTCCCGCTGAATAAGTGGATGTGCCTATGCATTTCTTTTAGTACTCCCACTCCATAAGTGGATGCCCACTGAATAAGTAGATGTTGTTATTGATGCAACAAAATTTATTTGTTTAGTCTAAAACACTTGTATGCTCTCACCTTGCCCGTATTGGGAACTGAGTGATCAGAAAAGTGTGGAAGATTCTAATTGTTGCATTCCATTTCAATAGTGTTGATTTCCAAAAAAATTAGGGGTGTTATATTACAGTGGTATCAAAGCTGGTCTTTCTGTCACCCTGTTGGATGCTAACACCTTTTGCAAATTATCAATGAAAGATCAGAATTTTCAGCTCGCATGCTGATTTATGAATCCAACCGATAGAGAGTATATCACTTACAAAAGAAGACAGCAGTTTCTTGGTTCAGATTATGAAGAAGAGAACGTCATGGGTGATAGGAATCTTCAAGATCCCAATACCAAAGATATCCTGAATGATTTGGCAAGAGAACAACAGGAGATGGTTAGAGGGCAACAACAGTTGACTCAACTGCTGACACAATTGTTGGTTAATCAAAATAACAATGGTGAAAACCCCCATAATGGAGGCAATAATGGAAATCATGGTGATGCAAGTAACTCCAATGGAGGGAGCAACCCACATGTCAACACTAGAACCTCTCAGGCTTCTACAGTTAGGCCCATGATACCAATTTTTTTGGGACAACAGACACAAGGTGGTGGACCGCAGATTGTCAGTGAAAGCTTTGCAGATTACTTGCATGAGTGGCAGTCATTGGGGCAGCAGTTTTAAGATGGAATGTCACTCCAAGATTTCTGTCAATTAAAATACAGAAATAGGCCAAGAAACCAAAATCAAGAACTCCAACGGAAGCTTGGAAAAGTTTCAATTCCTTCATTTAATGGGTCTGCAAAATGCACTACTAGATCATGGGTTCAAAAGCTTGATAATTACCTTTGTTTGAACCAAATGATGGAGGATGAGTCAATCAAGTTCGCCACTTTACATCTTGATGGTGATGCCCATAATTGGTGGACTCACAGTATGATCACTCAAGGTCATAGCCTCATTACCTCCTCTGCTGATTTCACTCAAAGGCTCATTGATCGTTTTGACAAGAAGGATCTTGAAAGTCATTTCAGAGAGCTCGCCCAAGTAATCCAAAAGGACTCAGTTGATGCTCATGTTGCAAATTTTCAAAGATTAGAAGTTATGGTACCTAATGTTTCTAAGATAAGGCTGACTTACCTCTTCATTGAAGGATTCACAAAGCCATTGAGAGGATGGATCAAAGCTTTGGAGCCACAATCATTGCAAGAGGCCATCAAGAAGGCCAAAAACATGGAGTTCCTAGCTCCAAGGAGTAAATTTCAGATCAAGCCTCTCCCTTTCAAGAAGCTCAAGAAACAATTACCTGAAGATTCAAATCAGAACAAGAGCATACCTCCAAAGATGGATAATGAGCTCCGTAATGAGCTAAGAAAGAAAAAATTGTGCTTCACTTGTAAAGAGCCTTGAGCCCCAAGACATAAGTGTTATGAAAAAAGCAAATCTCATAAGTTACAAGCTTATGTGACTGCTGAATCAGAATCTGAAATTTTAAAACAGCGAGCTAATTCAGAGACCAATGAGGAAGAAGTCCTAGAAAGGTCTAACAAGAAAAAGGATAATGATAGCATCTTTGGCCGATTATCTCGTCAATAAAAGAATGAACCTTTTATGGTCTGTGGTGTGTTGTGTGGATAACAAATCATTGCTCTAATTGATACTACTGCTACACACAATTTCATTGACGAAGGAGTTGTAACGCGAAGAGGCCTTCAGACTGAGGAATTTGAGGGATTCAATGTTATAGTTGCTGATGGGTTTACTATCAATGTACAAGAATAATTCCAAACATGAGTCTCCATTTGGGAAATTATGAGGTAAAGGATGTGTTCCATGCAATTAGTATTGGGAACTCTGATATTGTCTTGGGCATTCAGTGGTTAAAATCATTGCGAGAGATGTCCTTGAACCTACAAGCCATGGAACTCAAATTTCAAGCTGATGGTAAGACAGTGGTTTTGAGGGGAATGACAAATGGTGCATCTTGACTTCCCATTGCAAAAAGATTGAAAAAAGAATCTTTTGTTGATGTGCAAACCTTACCAATGAGAAAAATGAAGCTTTCCACAATATATTGCTTGAGAAGCTTCCAAAAGATGACTTTGAGCTTGCTGGAGTTTGCAAAACAGCAGTAAAAAAGTCAAGTTCAGAACTTGTTTTGCATACAAATTTGGTAAGTCAAGGATCTAATCATGATTTTCACTCATTTGTCAATCCACTTTATGATATAGGATGTAATGTCCCCATTTCCAGCATGATCACCAAACAGAGAAGGGAGTTAGCTTATCATCATTCCCATAGGCTAATTCATCAAAACAAGGGAATATTCTGGTTGAGCTAAGGCTTAGAAAAGATAATGTTGTTCAGAGGCTTGAAGAACAGAATGTTGGCCCAACTAATTTTCACTGGTGAAGATGAAATAATGAATTAATGCAATTTTTGCATTAATTATCAAAGAAGACAATTAAATAATCATATTTATTATTATTTAATTCTAGTGCCCAAGAGAGAAAATATAAAAATAATTAAATAATATTTTTTTAATATTATTTAATTTGGAGCGGCGCTCATTTGGAAGTATGAAAAAAAATAAAAAAAATAAAAAGTGGATTCTTGGATTTGGCGCTCACTTGGAAAAAAAGGTACAAATTAAATAAAATAATATATTATTTAATTTAGGCGCTCATCCTTGGAGGAATAAAATATTCAAAAAATAATAAAATAAATTTTTGCCTAGTGGAACGCTCACCTTGGAGATTTCAATAAATTAATAAAATATTGATATTTGAAGTTGGCACTCGTCATTGGAGGAATAAATTCAAATAAAATAATAAAATAATGCATTGGATTTGAGCGCCTTTCTTGGAGAAATCAATAACGAAGGTGTTTTCAAAATAAATAAGGGAAATTGAAATTCAAATCTTTAATTTGAATTGGCAGAGATCCAAGTATAAATAAAGCATGAAGGAGCTCATTCTGGCATCACGAACCTTTTGCATACTTTAGCATTTTGCTTGTCATTTCATTTCTACGGTGGAATTGGACGAAAGCCCAATTTGCATCTATGAGGCAAATTCATGCAGAGTTCGCAAACATGCTTCATCGAAGAGTTCATAGATTGATTATCGCCATTTGGTCGGAGACCATTGTTGAAGGTTGAAGATTCATTCGCATTGACATTGAAGACCTATTGCTAGGCGATTTCAAGAGATAGATCATAACTCATCTTGAGCGTCGATTGTTGGAGGCCATTCTTGAAGACAAACATCAACGAATCCTCATCATTGTTAGGCGAATATACCTAACTACTATCACAGTCCCTTGGCGCCAATTGCATAGATAGAAGGTTGCGATCTATCATCCTTGGGCCAGCGATATATATATCGGCGATCTCTGTTGTTGGAGGGTCGACCAAACTAGTGTGGGCAGCGAACCAACATTTCAAACAGCGACCCATCAATAGACATAATAACTTGTGGTTGGAATTGGTCAACAGATACCTTTGGAGGAAGAAACGCCATTATTGGGACTGTTCGCACCTCTTTCACAGTGATAAAATAGGTCGATCTGCATCTTTGGCAGCGAACAGCACTAGGGACAGAGCATCCAGCTCTAAGGGAATCCCGATCAGCATCTCGAAAGTCTACATTGCATTTCATATTCAAAAAGAAGTCGATCGAGCACTACAAACTAGTCATCATCATTTCATTATTGTTTGCCATCTCAAATTGATTCAGTCCTAGGGTTTATTTGTGAAAGTGCGAGATTGTGGAAACACTGCTACAAACCTAGAACGGGACATTACATAGGAGCTGATTTGATTTATCATAATCCTCTTTTTGAGTGGAATGTGGAGGCATCAATTGATAGTAGATCCTTTAACATTAATGATGATATAGTGAAGATGCAAGAAGATAAAGACGAAGTTGTCTCAAATATTCAGTGGAAGCAAGAAGATGATTTGAAACATGATGTAGTATTACATGATAAAAAAAATCCTAGTGCTTCGGAGGTTCCTTTTGTTGATAGCACTCAGATTGGTTATGAGAGTGAGCAGCACATGCATGGTGGAGCTGCTTCACTACTTAAAAATGAGCAGAGAGGTCACCAACAAAGTATGTTGGTGTAATAACCAACCCTGATTTTTTTTTTTTGAAATTTATAAAATGCTACAGCAACCCTGAATATCAGATTTCTCACAAACGCATCATTCCCATGATCCCAATTGCTATTCTAGTGAGTTTAAATCAGAAATGTGAAGTTTTCAACCCAAAGGAGTAACGTGTAACAATACCCAAAATGGTAAAACATTGTTTATTCATAAATATGGAATACCCATAAGCTACAAATGATTTTCAGATCTGATACAAGGCTTTTACAACAATATTTCATAGTTTTTGACATGACCCAGATGGGTAAATCTACTTTATAAAACTATTAAAACATACCCAGAAGACTAAATCAATACAAATTGGCACTTCACACATACCCATTTATTGTTGTCACAAACAGGGCAAAAGATGACTGCAATCATAAAACTGGTACATACAAAATGGTGCTCAACACCTATCAATCTCAATTTCTCCTTCTGTCTTAAGGTTTCAAAGAGTGAATGGCACTAAGGCGCCTCCAATTCTACATAAACACCTCCAAAACTCTAGGCGACCTGCCCTAGTATTCCCACGCCTTGGGTTTTTAGCAATACGGCCCTAATTTGGAGTGGCACAACCCTCTTAGGGAGTAATACATCTGCAAAATAAACTCTCCAAACTTGCAATAATCTTCATCAATATCTTCTATAATCTCACTTTCAAAATATAATTTGAAGAATCTCGATATTTTGCAATGAAAACCTCTCCGCAACGAATCTACAAACTCCACAATAAGCACCAGCATAGCCTCTGAATGAAGCTATCAGCAATCAACCAGGGCCGATCTCCCACTACCGCAGTTGATGTTCTCTATGAGGGTTTTCGTCTTCACAAAGCTCTTGGATTCAAACCAGCAACATAACCCTTCCATAAAGTTCACGCATGACCAATGAGCTCTCAAAACATACATTTTATTCTTCCCAAAACCCACGCCCTCCTTGGTAATTAAAAAATATTCACTTTATTAAAAATCCCTTATATCTTATGTATCAAAAAAAATCCCTTATATCACCCCATTTGGATGCCCCTTTTTTGAAATAATATATCAACTTAATTTAAAACATTTTCCTTATGTCTCATAGGCACCAACTTAAAGTCACCTTTAATATTTTAAATAACGCTAAGTTAAATATTTAATTTAACTTAATATCATTAGCGTTAATTAAAATAATGCCTTTGATAAAAATAAACACCAAACCAACCTCAATTGTACAGACTGACCATGTCAAGGTGCAACCGCTGTAACATGCTAACGTCGGTGCCGAAACAGTGACTTACTAAAGTGGGCATGGGCTCCTAAAAATATGGAACACCAACCAAGTGTCGAAAACAAGATCTAAAAATGTCATTACAATCCTTACGCTAACCGAACTCAATTCCAACAAACGAATGCCACGTAAACATGTCCACAACGTCTCCAAGAACTGTGGAGATCCCTAACCATCCAATGCTAGCCTACGAGAACCCAAGTGATAGGCCAACTCTCAACAAACTGTCGATGTTTAGGAAGGGGACATTATAGTTGGAAGGTTATGATGACCATAGAGATGTACCTTTTGAGGAAAGAAGTTGATGACACGCTACTAAGCAACACATATGCTCTGATACCTATATGTTCACAGATCCTTGACAAAACAAACGATGACAGATATACCAATTATAATATAACTCGGAGACAAGAACTTCAGACTATAATTCAATGAAATTTGACAAATCAGTAATTTGATACAGAAACATTATTCACAGAAGACTCTTCATTGTTCGGCCATAATGCCATGAATACAGAGATATCGTCTTACTTAACACAGCATACTGTTTATTGTTTCCTGAGACTTTCGATCTCACACCTAATCCGTTCCATTCTCTATTCTCTGCCACGAACTCCTTCACTCTATGATTTTTTTTATTCTTATCTCATTCTACTTCATTGGCAACCCCCCTCTATTCACTATCTTCGCCTCTTTGGAGTCGTTCATGTCAATTGTCATCTCCTTCCAACGATCTCTTCCCAACTTTTGTAATGTCTTCTTTGGCTATCATAGCTCTCTCTTACCGTCCCCCCTCTCACTGAGGCATCAACCCTTGCTCTAGAAAAACAAGCCGAACTTAAGTCTTTCGTTTCTCCTCTGCATTTTTGTCAGTTTCTAAAACTCTTTTGAAACAAGAATTCAACGTTCCAAACCGGCGACAGGAACCAATTTATAACTGTTTTAACTTGACCTTAAGAGGTTGATACAACCGAAACATCAATTAAGCAACTAACAGACAAGCACTAACACAGAATTAACCAAAACCAAACTAATTAAAATCAAGACAACGATGCCACTACATCAGGCTCCCCAAGAGACAAAAGAAAGCATGTGCTCCTGCACATGAGGTCAGCATTAGAATTATTCCTCGCTGTTCGTTTTCTTCCGCTTCTCCCAACATCATACTGGAACTAGTATCATCCTTCTCCAGCATCACTGCACACCTTCCGTCTTTACAATCGTCATTTACCATCCTCCTCCAAGGTCTTCGTGCCCAATCATCGATAGAAACAATTTGAGGGAAATTAAAGATGTCCATATCTTGAAACTCATTCACCCTGTCCATTTGTCTTTCAGCTGCATCAAAATCTCTCATAGCTTTATAAAAATCTGCACTTACTATCCTATACTCTTCTGCACATTCTAGAACTTTTATCATCTCAAATGGAAATAAAACATCATCTTCACAATTTGCCAACAAATTTACCTTTTGATCCAGTGCTATAATGTTCAACTTCTCACCTTTATCATCCTTGGTTTTTCCATTCAAATTACAACCCACAACATCTACACTAAAATCTGCATATACTCCTCCATACTTGTTCCCAGGCTTCTCTACATTCAACATAGTAAATTAAAATAAAACAATATCCTTATTTAAGACCAATAAATTTACCTCTTCCTTTTTCGTTGCAATAGCTTCTTTATCATCAGCTGTCAACTTCATCTTTGTATCCTTTGCTGTCCCATTTGTCTTCATACCTTCACTAGCAAGCTTCTCCATCCACTCATGTTCTATCGCTGAAAATTGTGCCCACAAATCTTCTGCACTTGCTGCACCATCTTCAAATTCCATCTTTGTAACTTCTTCACCATGCATTTCTTTGTCTTCCACTACTACTCTAACATTTGCTTCTTCATTTTCAACTACACCTTCTTTTTGCTCTTCATTCTTCAATCCTTCATCATACCTCGCTTTCACTTCCTATTCTTGCTTTCCATTGCTCTTGGCCAACACCTTCTTTGGATCCACTCCATACTTATATTGGTTTATTCTGAGTTTTTCAATGTGCTTTCGTTTGTTTTCCTTTTTCTTTTTGTATCTTCTCCTTCTTATGTCTTTTTCATCTACAAGCCTCCAAAACTCCTCCTCACATTCATATATATCATTGTCACTATTTGATTCCACATCCTTTTTATCTTCTTCTTTTAAACTCTTCCCTTCAACAATTTCATTCAAAGATTCAAAAGCATCAGTATTTAAATCTTCCAAAGCAACTTGCTTACCTTTAATCTTTCTTGTGTTCTCCTCAAGTTTCTTCCAAGTTTCTCTTGGACATCTGTCAATGTTCTTGGGCTCTTCTTCATAATGTCCAGTTTGTCGTCTTGGACTATCATGCTGCAATATCATCCTTTCATCCTTGGAAGGTTCAACCATTATCTCTTGTTCATTGGACTTGACCTTTCTTTCATATCTTATACTCTCTCGAAGTGTTTCCTCATCTCTATGCCTTGCAACACCATTTTCCTCTACTTCTTTCATGCTCTTGACCAACCACACTTTTCTCTCCATAACTTTGGGCTGATATCTGTTCATTGTTGCACTTGTTCTTTTTAATCCATAGATTGATTGCTGTTCTAGAACACCTCCTTTATGCTTCCATTCTTGACAATTTACCCTATGTTCTTGGTTCTTCTTGAACTCTTTCATGACTTCCATCTTTTGTACCGTTTGCTATCATAAACTTCCTCATGTGCACCCTCTGGCTTACACTTTGTATGTTGCCCCTCAACAACTAGTTTCCTTTGCCAACTTGGCACCTTGTATCCATGATCCTTGACAATATTTGAAATCTTCATATTTTTCTTCTCCCTATTAACTTGCATTTCTACATTCATATTTCCACGTGCATGATTAAAATTAACATTTATACCTCCATATACCCGTGCAATACTATGTTGTTTGGATTTTCCCTCATCCTTGACTTCTTTGCTTGCCAACTCTTCCCCTTCGTGGGTTTCCTTCTTCTACAATACTTCCTAATGCATCATGAAATTCTAAAACATCCTCTACATCATTACTATCATTCAGTAAAATCTCAACACCATTCTTATCTTCATGTTTAAGTACTTTACAATGTACCTTTTCTTGATGGACTGCTGCAACTTGTTTCCGCTTTCTTTCACCTTCTTCTCCATCTACGGGTGCTTTACTTGCCTCTTTTCTCATCAATTTCAAGGTCTCATCCATGACCCCTCCTATAAAGTTTTTCATACATGCATACACACATACAAATGCAACATTAACAAATAAAACAAGAGACCAAAATGTCTCCATAAATGCCTCCTTCGTGGACATTCTCCCCTGTTCTTTACTTTTCTCTTCAAGTGCTGCTTTTTGCACTGCTTCT
Organism: Cunninghamia lanceolata; assembly: GCA_027924645.1. NCBI lineage: Eukaryota > Viridiplantae > Streptophyta > Pinopsida > Cupressales > Cupressaceae > Cunninghamia > Cunninghamia lanceolata. The sequence continues at coordinate 495,588 of BSBN01000910.1, read as the reverse complement.
CCTCTCTATTCTTTCTTGTGTTTCCTCATGTTCTCCTCAATGAGAACTTTCTTCACTTCTTCCGATGCACATTGCTCACTTGGCAACTCTCTGTTATCCAAACCTCTTTCATCTTCTCTTTTCAAGGCAGTCATATTCTGCCCTCTTCTTTTCTTAACGGTCCACTTCACAGGCCACTTCAAATTCTTTTTCATTGGCCAATACAAACCATATTCTTGGCTTCTTTCCTCAAGCCACTGCTTCACCAAGAGCTCACATTTCTCGAAATCTCTCCTCAACTCTGCTATTTCTTTATCCCACTCTGCATTTTGCTTCTCTATATTTAGTTTCATTTGGTCTTTCTGCCTGAGGTTTACTTTTATGGGAGACTGCTGCATTTTATCTTTCTTCTTGGCTTCTCGATACCTCACCTAGGGCTTCTCTCCTTTTCCTATGCCCAGTCTTTTGGTACCCAGGTTCTTCTTCTTAACCTATCAAACCACACATCATTTAAACTCTCCTAGATCTTGTAGCTCTAATGCCAATCTGATGACACGCTACTAAGCAACACATATGCTCTGATACTTATCTATTGACAGATCCTTAACAAAACAAACGATCACAGATATACCAATTATAATATAATTCGGAGACAAGAACTTCAAACTATAATTCAATGAAATTTGAGAAAACAATAATTTGATACACAAACATTATTCACAAAAGACTTTATTCATTGTTCGGCCATAATGCCATGAATACAGAGATATCGACTTACTTAACACAGCATAGTATTTATTGTTTCCTAAAACTTTCGATCTCACACCTGATCTGTTCCATTCTCTATCCTCTGCCACGAACTCCTTCACTCTATGATTTTTTTTATTCTTATCTCATTCTACTTCGTTGGCAACCCCCCCTCTATTCACTATCTTCACCTCTTTGGAGTCGTTCATGTCAATTGTCATCTCCTTCCAACGATCTCTTCCCAACTTCTGTAATGTCTTCTTTGGCTATCATAGCTCTCTCTTACCGTCCCCCCTCTCACTGAGGGGTCGACCCTTGTTCTAAAAAAACAGGTCGAACTTATTCTTTCGTTCCTCCTCTTATTTTTGTTAGTTCTAAAACTGTTTTGAAACAGGAATTCAACGTTCCAAACCGATGACAGGAACCAACTCATAACTGTTTTCACTTGACCATAAGAGGTTGATACAACTGAAACATCAATTAAGCAACTAATAGACAAACACTAACGCAGAATTAATCAAAACCAAACTAATTAAAACCAATACAACGATGCCCCTGCATCAGAAGTTCAAATTTTCAGTTCTAACTCTGTTATTTTGCTACAGATCAGCCACCTCAAACTTTGGTTTGCACTTATTCATGGGGGTTCACAAAGTAATTCATACTTGGGAAGGAGGAACCTTCAGTTGGAATATGTGGGAGTCATTTCCAGCCTTTCCTAAGTTGCAATTGAGCATTTCAATGCTCATTTTTCATAGTCAAACATGGAGACTTCATTTGTGCAGCTGCTGTCCTACTTCAAGAATGCTGACCTTAATAAAATCAGGTTATGATTTGATGATTTTTACCTTGGACGACCACGTATCAACTCAAGTTGGGGCTCCTATACCTTGGATGGATGGTGGAGAAAGGCTTCAGTTATGGGAGAATTATATTTCAGCCTTCCTAGCCTTAGTTCAAGCATGGGTATTTCAAAGGAATGTTTTGAAACATTCCAAGTGTTTGCCAATAGCTTTATTCATGAGAGTGGTAGCATGTGTTGGTGATTCTGTACAAAGTTGTGTTTTGGGGAATGGTAAGTTGAAGTATGGTCATCCTAATTGGCGTTTCGCCAAGTTGTGACCAATAGCCTATTTCCTAAGTTCCCGTAGACTATCTGGTTATGGTAAGGGGACTCCCTGATTCTTGGAGAGCACAGGTTCAGTTCTTTTTGTTTCCTTTCTTTGGCATTGGGCTCAGTTCATGTTCAGGATTCCAATAATGTGCTTACAGAAGTAATTTTGGCTTCCCGGTTTGCTCTCCAAACTTCTTCGAGAAGTCTATTTATAGTAAGTCACCAATTCGCATCATTCTTCATCCCATAAATTCAGGATCGTGTTGGTATGGTTTATTTTGCATTTCGCTTCAATTTGAGATTTTCCACAAGTTGGGTCGGCTATTGAGCCATTTAATTATTAATTTCACTTAAGTCTTCTAAAGTTGAAAATATTTAATGATGACTCAAGTGTAATAGCTCATTCGAAAGGTAAAGTGACTTAATTGATAGGCACATTAAAGTGAGCACCTTCACATGGGAAAAGGGGGAATTATTGAAGTAAAAAGTTAATTATTTTCAAAAAGAAATATATTCCCATGTAACCTAAAAGTGTCTATATAAGGAGATTGAGAGCTCACTATTGAGGTTATGCTATTGATTTGATATTGTTATGTTGTTTGACTGAACCTGCGAGTTCTTCCATTCCTTCTTAAGGACAAAAACCGTCTTGGAGAAGATCAGTTTTGGTGGTGAAAGATCCACCCTAGCTGGTTATGGTGATTTCACACAGAGATCACAGAAGAGTTGAAATAGAAACTTGTTTTGATGTTTTTTGAAGTTATTTTGGATTGCAAATAATTGTGAAAATGCTTGCTAATCTTTCTATAGATTGAAGAGGTTTTAAATGAGGAATACAACTTGTTGGGCCGTACCATTCCTCTATGGAAGCCGCACCTTTGTAGTTGCAGATTTATGAAGATCTATTATCAAATCAAGAATCAATCTTTGGACAGACCGTCAAATCTGCAAGGTGTATTCAGTGATAGAGATTAGAAATATTGGTTTTGTTGCTGCTTTTTGCAAGCTGTACTGCCCTAGAGCAGGCCGTAAGACAGAGAGGCATACCCCTTGCAAAGGCAAACTTCATTCTAAAGGATGGACCAAAAAATTGGACCCCCAAGTATGTGTAGGCCAATGTGATCTGTAGAAGTTCCCCATTGTAGAAAAACTAGAATTTAGAGAGAGGGCACTTGGAGATATTGAAAATCATGACCCTAGTTTTACTAAGGTTGACCACAAGCTATCAAAGTTCATAGAAACAAGCAAGGGCATCAAGTTGTCACTATATGCCATCAGTAGAATGCGAGAGAAGGACAACAACATTGGCAAAAAGAAGGATAGCTATAACCACCTCATGTAAAATACTCATCTAAATGGGTATGTTCATCAATGTAAATGTTGAATAGGGTTGGTGAGAGAGGACATCCTTGCCTGACCCCATTGGTGCTCTTCACAAAGTCAAAAAAACCATGATAAGTATGAAGTTGCCCAATAATTGTCTCATAATGCCTCCAAACCATAGTAATCAGAGAATCTAGGATACCAATATCTGTCATTTTCTAGAAAAGCAAGTGTCTTGAAACTGAGTCAAGGGCCTTTCTGAAGTCAAAAAAAGCAAAAGACTTAAGAAGATCTATGATGAGCCTCGTCAAAAATAGCCCGAAGTGCAATAATGCAGTTAATAGTCTGGTAGTCCCTCCTGAAGTTAGCATGCCCCCTAGCTTATTATTATTCCTTTCCAAGTACCCAGACAGTTGCATGTCCAACACCATGGCATAAAGTTTGGCAAATGTATGCCAATCATAATGGTCCTATAGTTGCAAGGATAGAGAGATCACTAGACTTATGAATAGGAGAAAACCAATGTAGAAAAGAGTGGAGCTACAGACCTCTGATCTCCACCATCACCTGGAAATTTTTACAAGCCAATTGCTCAATTTGAGCCTTCAAATGCATTGTAAACCTTATATTGCACCTCTACAATGCTCAAATGTCATTGTGGACTTTCTTCAACATTTCTACATTGCTCTACGAACTTGACTTGCTATCAACTACTTGCTTAATCATCATGCTTCATTGCTACTCTCCAAGTACATTCATCTTCTGCCTCCATAATCCATCCAATGCCTTTAGGTGACCCCAAAGGGTTATATTTATGCTACATGATAAGCAAATGAGTCACACAGAATTCTAAATGCCTCTCACACAAAGGCAGAAAATAAATCAATTCAACTCCCCATTGATCGATTGGCTCTTGTATTTTGTCCCATTTGGAGCAAGTTGGATTGCAGCTGAACCGATCTTGGCAATATTGTACCATGTTGTAGGAGTTTGTATAGCACCATGTGGGTTTGTCTTAAACCAAACCCATCAACTATGTCATTTCTTCAGGTAGGGTGGGCCCCAAGTTGACAAGATCATCCCTAAGCCTTCCTACACCTTTTCTTCCTCATTGTTCTACTTCTGCACTATGTACGGCTTCTTGGTGTGGATGGAAACATGTTTCAAAGCACTTTATTGGTAACACAAACTATGAAGTAAATAGGATCAGCTTAATCAACTAATTATGATGTTTTTCTAGGATTATGAGGACTTTATTAGCTACCACAGACCACAACATAAATCTATAAGGTGAAGGATTGGCAATAGTGTTATGGATGAGACATGAATTTTACCAGAAGTTTTGCCTGGTACATATGTGAAATGTTAAAAACTAATGTACATTAATGCCTGTTGCAGATGGTTAAAAGGATGTTTCTCTCTAAAGATTGACTAGCATATTTATGAATGTGTGCATGCTTATGTATGTTGTTGTGCACTATAGATTGTAAAAGGTTGCTTGCCAGCAAAACAATTCTCATTGTGATTTGAGCATTATAATACAGAAATGCTCTAGTCAAGTTAGCAAGGAAGCTAACACAATGGTCCAAGGTTAAAATAGACCCAAACCTTTTGGTTATAATCATTATGAATGTCCCTGATAATTGGTATATAATCTTCTCATCCCACATTAATCAATTGATCAGTTAATTGTCATTGCAGATTAAGATAGTGATGACAAGGCAATGTTAATAACAAGGGCACCATGATGTAAATATATCTTTCATCAAGCAATATATTGTGAAGGCATCTTTTATCAAGTAATATGTGGGGAAGTGGTAGAACACTATGAGGCATTGTCTCCAAATGAAGGTAAAAGATTACTAAAAATGTTTTATTACATTAAGCATCTTTAAAAATAAAAATTAAACCAACGGTAATACACAATTATTAGTAAGCTTATTATAAAACTATATAAATAGTATATTATGATGCACCCATCTTCACAATACATACCGTTAAGACTGTCTCCAAAGCAGATTTCTGTGTGATTGGATGTAAATCAGTAGGAATCTGCACCAAATATCAAGACATTAATTTCATAAGAAAATATTGTCTGTGTTGTGAATTTCTTTGTAAAAATATGAATGTTGAGAAAGATTAACTGAAAAATTTATCACTACACACTAATGAATGACCAGAAAAGTATCTGTCGTGCTAAAATTCACCAGATATAAAATATTAAATATGGCATTATAATTTAAATCTCACGCACAACCAAAAACCATGTTCAGAATACGATAATGCACTTAGCCATTAGACTTTGATTTTGAAAGACAGCCATATTTACTCTGATTTACATATTACTCATTACTACACATAACCATGCATTTAAGAAGACAGGATTTAACATGAACAAGGAACAATAAAGAAGTTCTTGGGGATAACACAGTCTATGCCGCAAATTTCAATAGATCAACACTTGATATTGCTTCATTTATATAATTAAAGTTATACACTACTTAAATTTAATATTTTACCACTGCATGAACATGACCTTTTCATCTATAGAAAAATAAAATAGTCAATTACATTTTAACGTGATTTATTGGTGTCTCTGCCAGAATCCTTAAATTGCCATTTTAAGTAACTTCTGAACATATATCAAGGTATTCAAATTCTAAAGCAGTAGATATAGGCTATTCTAAGAGCGAGTACACAGAAACCATCCATAGCTATTCAAATACTGTCCCTTGGTCCTCTGTTTGCAACCAGGAATTGGGGCATATATTCCTTTATTCACTAACTGAAAAAAAATAGGAAGCTTCAAGGAGAGCATAAAAGTTAGTCCATGATACATATACACAAAAGCTTGTAACTTTTGCAGCCGAAGACACCATGACCAGGTTACTGATAGAGAATTTCAGTCCACTGATATGTGCTGTGCATGCTCCAGACAAATTGTTAATGATACTGAGGAGGCTAGAAGAGACAAACTGTTAAATTTTGTTGAGCAACTAGTAGAAGATGATACAAATGGGTCTACAAATGATTGATGCCAATCCTAGTAGATTCCAGACACAGCAAACGGAAAGTGTAAATGGAATTCAATTACTTGGGTTTAAAACAAGGCAAACATGGAAAGAACCTGGCAAATTAAAAAATGCTGAAATATTTGTAAAATTTCAAATAAAATGAAAAAAACTTTATTATTATTTCAAGCCAAATATTGTGTAGAGAGGAAAGAAACATAAGACATAAAGAAAGAATTTGTTGAATGCTGCCAATAACTCTCAAATTCTCAATCAAGTTTAAAAAGCCAGGCTTTGAATTAAAAAATTACATGTAAACGAAAAACCAAGAGTTAAAAGGCAAAGGAGGCAGATTTTTTCAAAAACCCAGGAAAAACCTGTGAGTTATTGATTAAACCCAAGGGATTTTCCAATAAAAACCTAGGTTGGTGAAAAAACTTGCTGGCTGCCAGTTTTAACCAGCACAGCCCCAGCCCCGGGCCATGATTAACCATGAGTTTTTCCCAGGTGATGCTGCTATGATGCAGATGATCCTTTAAATGTAATCAAGAGAAGCATAATGCTAGTAGCAGTCACAGGGGAGAGGATTGAACACCTCATGTCTGCTTCTATCACTTTTCTTAATTGTAATGGTATTACAAACATACATTCCCATTACTCAGCATTGTAAGTGTACTTGTAGTTTAACTCTTTAAACATTAAGTGTGGATCATCATATCATATAGTAGATACTCGTTCAATTGTACTTATGATACTGCACTTGTCACACTTGTATATAATAATTTTGAATTTCAAAGCTCTGTTATCCAGTATTAACCATTTTCATTAAGCAGCCATTAAGTGCAAAATTTAAATAAATGTGTATTTTTAGGCCAAAATATCTGATGGTATTTCTTATTGTCACATCATTTAGTATATATGTTTATCCTTCACTACCACAAGTGCTAAGCATGGGATTAATGAAAACGTTTGCCAATCAAAGACTTCCTTGTTTCCTTGTTTAGCATAGATGTTCATCCAAGTTTCTGCCCAAAGAAAAACACAAGTTGTCCCCAGTTTTTTATACGCCTGTTTACAACATTTCCAAATTCTTGTTTCCAATACACAGTGCAAAGTAGATATTTAGCAATATCCGATCCTCAGCTTCTATGTTAATATAAAAAGCACTAAGCATGAGACTAATAAAAAGGTTTGTCAATCAGAGAAATTTAAGTGAGCATCAGTGGTATTACCTAGTAACATAAAAAGGAACAAGCATTTCCAAAATTCAATCCTCCGAACACTATTCACACGCATTTGCAAAGTTGGCTATAAGGAAAGAAAGAATGTATCTCAGAGAAGGAAATGCATAATCAAACAATAAATCCATACCCCACGGCCATTATCTTTGATGCTAACAGAGTCATCAGGGAAGAGAATAATATCTATGGTTGTAGCAAACCCAGCCTGAGCCTCATCAATGGCATTGTCCAAAACTTCATAAACCTTATTTCATGCACAAAATACATTAATGAAATGGAGTAAGATCAAGAAGTATTTTAAAATGGATGTTTTGTATTCAGCAAGGTAAACAAATTAATAAACGTATTCAGGTATAAACCAAATGATGTAGACCACGAGGTCCTGTGCTTCCAATGTACATCCCTGGTCGCTTCCGTACTGGTTCTAACCCTTCCAAAACCTACAATTTAAAGAAAAACACTGTCATACATATTCCATAAGATTTCATCTAAATCAATGAAAAGTTAACATGATAGAAAATATAAATCAGTCTCAAATACTAGCACATAAAATGTCAAGAATGGCCAAGTATTTGTAACTTGAGACAACATTTATGAAGTCATTTTACCTTAAAAAGCGTATGGAAACAAAACAGTTTGTTGTAAGTGTGCTGCAGCTAAAGTTATCCAGAGAAGCTATATTAACCACACTTCATGTTCAAACACAAAATAGTTTGTAACCATATGAGTGTATCATTTTGTCAAACTTGAATCTCTCAATCAAACAATAAATTCTTCTCATGGTTGTTTTCTGAAAGCAATAGACTGTGCATCAAAATTTCCAAGAAAGAACTTACCTCATCCAGACAATCATTCTACTTTTCTTGGAAAAACATGCGTTTGGAAGGCAAACCTATAAAAAGCTTATAAAGATAAAGGCTAAGTCACTGAATCGGAATCGAGTATGGATACGGTATGCCAGTATGGCATTTTTTATTTTTTATTTTTTTTTTTGTGGGGGGGGAAGGGTTGGGTACATTTTGGGTACGTCCATCAAAAAACATAAACATATATATATATGCAGCCTAAAAAAAGAATTAACTTTAGAATACCACATATCATGCATATGCTAAACAAAACCATTACAAATTTAAAAAATTGAAATATAATATACCAATTTGATATCAAAAGGATCAAAGTTCAAACTTGAATGTCATGATAGATAATCATTGTTCAATTTTATAATAATACAATTATTAATCAGCATCATATGGGTCATCATTAAGACCAAAATCATCATCATCATTAACATAATGTGATGATGCATGTAGATTAGGAGAACCACATGGAACCCCATTGCCACTCACATTAACAATATGTTGGCTATTGGACTCCTCAAAAGCTGAAGATTGTGCAATAGAAGAAAGATCCAAGTCAGTTCATTCTAGGTCTACATCCCACAACTTCGTTGCCCCTTCCTTGTAGTCATCATCTTTGTGAGTAAGAAGCCGCAAGTTGGAATGCACGTAACCTAACTCCTCTGCTTTACTTGATGCCAATCAGTTGCGCTTCACTGAGTGGATGGAGTATGTACTCCAATTGCATTTAGATGAAGAAGAGCTAGCAACCTATTGAAGCAAAGGGAGTTTTCGTTACAGTTTTAAAATTAATAAATCATGAATCAATCTTCAAATTTGAAAATAATAATTTTTAAAATGAAAAAAAAACAAATTTAAAGGGTGGGTAAAAATTGATAAACTTACTTACGATAAAACTTTGATTGCCTTGAAGGTGTGGCAGTTTATGGCCATGGAGGTACCACCAAGAGTGAGCATCCTTCTTATACTTGTTGCGGAGAGCAAAAACACTTTGCCCAATGGAGGCTGCAAAATCAGCAAACTCACTCGTAATTGCATCCTCTATATCAGGATCAAGGAAGAGTTTAGTAAGTGCTTTACTAAACCCTTCATTGACTTTTGCATCACGGTATGGCGGCACCCTTGTTGGCATAGCAAGGATCTCTTCGCTGTAATATTGGGAGTCAACACGAAGGCAAGAAGATGGAGTGGAGTGATCATTTTGTTCGACCGCTCAACACAAATTGACTGCACCTCTTTGAAGAAAGTTTCTTCTAGATCATGCTCTTTTGCATTGATAATGGATTTCATCCTCTCAATCATTGAGTCAATGCCATTGTAATCTCTCCCAAACATGGCTTATCCATGTTAGTAAAGCGGATCATACTCATGATGGATGGGCTCGGTGAAACTAAGAAAATATTCCACGTGATCCCACCAAGTGTCATTTAGAATCATTTGTTTTACATTTACTGCCCTCTCAGTGTTGGATTGCCTCCATATGGACCATGATTGGCTCATGACCATGCCAAAAAGCCCCTCTCGCACCTTCACAAGTCATCTCAAGACGATTATGTTGAATGCAAATTTAATCACAACAACCTATTTGAAAACAAAAAATTAAAGACAAAGAAGAATGCAAACTTAAATTTTTAAAAATAAATTACTAAAGTTAAACATAAAATTAAAAAATTGCATTGTTTGAATTACCTTCAGCAGCTCTAATCACGAGAATGGTCTAAAAATGGCCTATAACATGTGGTGGTTTGTGATAAATATTTGGATCTCTTCGGCCTCAACATAGACTTGTTTGGTCCAATTTGTTTTCCTACCCAACTTTTGTAGCATGAGATTGAGTGAGTGGACAACCATGTCCATTATGACTTGGACAACATTTTGAGGACCACTTCCTAAATGCACTGTATAAGGATATCAGCAATAAATTGTGCATCCTTCACTTTCCCCTCACAATCCACAACTTTCAAAAACATTGCCCTTTTAGGGCACATTACAATCACATTGATTAACGGCCTATTTTTTGCATCATTCCATCCATTAGAAATGATGGACACCCCTGTTTCTTTCCATGATGCCCTAATGGTAGACGATGAAGTTTCTATATGTTTGACCTCTTTTGACAATAAGGTGCTACGCATCTTTTCATAACCTAGGCCCGTGTACCGTTTTGGAGCTTCATTTACTTATCATATCTTGCCAATACGGAGATCAAACAACATTGAAGGAAAAATCATTTGCATAGAGGCATCTTGCAACAGTTTGGTCAGCAATCTCTCTAGCATCATTTTTAAATGCCCTCTCTAATGGTCCCTTTGCTCTCTCCACATCATTGGGCTCATCTTCATTCCTACCCAAAAATGGGCGGCTCTCTAATACAACATCAAGGGCGACACTACGAGTATGAGATGGAGAAGCAAGTGGCCTCTGCGTGCCCCCTTCTCTCCTCAAAGGATGCCCTATTCTCTTCACAACTCTTGCATCTACTTCCTCTTGCTCTTTGATATATTTTGCTATTTTATGAGGTGGGATAGGTGTATTATTCTTTCCTAGATGGGCTTTAATTCCCAATCCAAGAATGGCACACAAATGGCCTTTGACCCGACTATATGAACTTGTATACTGCTTATCACACCCGTTGCATTTCCAAACATATGTCCTGCACCCTTGAATCTGCTGTAACATTCCTACATGCCTCCACAAAGGTGATTTGAGTCAATATTGAAGGAGGGTTTGCCAACAAAGCTAGAACTAGTTGCCATCGCAACAATCTCTACCTACAACAAGCCTACATTAACAAGTTTGAAAAACAAATATTGGAAATTTGAACAATATATTCTAAAATCTCATGAAATAAATTATAAATTGACATTCAAATTAAAAATTAAAATTGAACTATTTATTTAATAATCAATAATTTAATAAAAACAATATACAAATAAATAAAAATAAAATAATGAATGATACAGATTAAGATATAATAAATATTAATATCTATAAAAATGTATATTATATTATTAATATTAAGATATAAGAATTATTAATATATATAAATTTAAAAATTAAGGTATACTATATAGTATAATATTATTTAGTTCATTGTCGATTAATGTATTTATTTATTAATTTATATATTAATATAGTATATATTGTTATATAGAACATAGTATATACAACAAAAAAATTGAATGGAGCTTTTTTTTTTCAACTTTAAACAATCAATACTAAAAAATAAAAAGACAATAAAAGACAATAGCATTAATAACTTGCCTCAGTAGCTTTAGCGGTCGTGTGAGCTAGAAAAATCAAAAAACCCTAGTGAAATCCCCAAATTGCATTCTATATTTCGTGCCTATGTTGGTCTTTGTTGCCCTTTCTTTCTACCTATGTTGGTTTCTATAGCCCGAAATGAACTAAAACCGCGTTCAAATGAGGTAAAAATAAATTGGAAAACACTTTTAGGTTTTTCGCCAGTCAAAAAGTCAACAAAACTCCTTGAATTGCAACGAAATCCCCACGTAAGGGTTGGAATCGGCCAGGCACGAGAGGGTTTTCCCGAAATCATTTGGACCTTCAATTTTTCATACCATGTACGACTCTGCAGGCAAATCCAACCTAATTCCAATTCTGAGACATATAGTACCCAGAATCAGCATACAGATAGGTCGATTCGGCAACTTAGGATAAGGGAGACCTACATTCTAAGCACCAAGCATTGGAAGACTACAATTCCATTGTATACATATGCGTACTTTTTCAAATAAACAATACACATTATAGAAGAACAAAAATGGCAATAAAAAACATTTGAGTGGAACCTATTGCTATCATATCTAAAATTTGAAGGCTCGCTGCATGTAATTACCCTCCACTGCAATTATTTTAGGTACATTCACATGAAAAGCAATTGACAAATAGAATGGGCTAGTTTAATGATAGGCTAGCATTTATCCAAAAGATAGCTAACAATTTATAATATAGAACAAAAGGATAACTAACAATTTATAAAATAGAACAGAAGGATATGACACCAAGATAAGTACTAAAAATAACATGATTGATGCCATTAGAAAAAATAAAAGAAAATAACGCCATTAGGATGCTCAAGAATGTACCTTTTATCAACTGAAACCAATGTGGATTGACCGAGAACATTAGGTCTTTGTGGTTTTGTAGAACTTCGCCACATTTGAAAATGCCAAACCGGTTCTTGTGTCAATCTTGCCCAAGTCCAAGTCTCTTGATTGTGGTTTATATAGACTAATTCTTTAGTATCCATTATTGGGTGTACATAGTCCAAGGGTTTTTGGTATAATAGTAGACTAGTGCATTCATAAAGAAAGTGACTCAAGTTCAAATCCTAATATCATGATAAGGCAACCCACTACTTGGTAGACATACACAAGAAATAACATGCCCAAGACTTTGGACCCCTTGTTGTTCCTAGTTACCTTTAGCCAAAAACAAGTATTTAGTGGGCAATAATGAAACTAAGGAGCCTAACACATTCTTGATTTCAAGCGTGAGTTGTTGTTAGTAGAATGATAGAAACTTTAGCAAAGCATTCCACAATTGTAAGTAAAACTAATCTCCTGCATAGTTACTTTTCATAACCTACTGTCCTTTTACCGTAATGTTGGGTCCCAAAATTACTACAACCCAAAACCCTAAAACATTTCACAATCAACCAAGCCAGGGGTTTCATCAAGGTGATTGAAAGAGGTTTATCAATAGGTTAAGAGTGATTTTGGCCAACTACAGGAGTGGGTAGACTCCTCTACACTTTGAGCTCAACTTAGACTCGGAAGAGTGTTCCCTGAGGTTAGACAACCAGATGAACAACTAAAATCAGTGGCTAAACCCAACTCACTAACTTGATTCCAAACATTGTCACTAAATCAAGAACAACTAGCCACATAAACCTCAATATAGCTGATTACTACACTATGCATATGCACCCAAAGATGACAACATATTCCTTAAGATGAATCCACTTAAACTTACATACACAAAATACATAGTGCAGGCGCACATGTACATGATTCACCGATGATTTAAACTATTTTGTATTGCTTCAAATTTATCCCTAGTTACTGCACTGAACCATGAACAACATGAAAAAACCTAAACCTAAATCTACTCCTATAGCTAACAAGACAAGGGTTTGATTTGAAAGCAATGATTGATCCATCCCCAATATGGACCGGTGCCTACTCCATTGTGCAACTGAATCATGAACAACAAATGAAAGAGATATTCCCGGCAGAATATCATTAAAAACATGAATTGCATTTACACACAAATCTGAAAAACATTTCACACAATGGACATACTTATTAATCCAAAACACAACTACAACAATCCATACGTAATAGAGGAAAGACCCAAACAAAGGCTTGCATAGTTTAAATGTTGTCATCCATTATCCAACTTTTGTTATATTTGTGCCAGCAAATGTGGCAAAGGAGAATACAAAACTGTGATTCAATATCCCCCTAAAGCACTACAAAGTATTATGGAGACATACCATTATATGAGAATGTTCATTGAATACCTTTCCTACACTCTGTTGGATGCATCCCTCTATTCACAGATTTGGCATTCTTCCTTGCTTGATGCCTTAAAATATTCCTTACGCGTTCCCAGACCAAACAATTGGTTCTGTGACCAACCCCTAAAACATCTTTTCATGTATGTATAGCAATATGTTTGCATTGTTGCACCTGGACGGGAAAAATCTACGCTGCCAACCAACATTACTCCTTGACCAACTCCACCAACCTGCACCAGCTGCAACTAAGATCTTCAACAACTTCAATCGTGTCAAAATAGAGCAATCATGGCAGCCTGGGGAAGATCGGCGTTTAAAATACAATGCCCATTAAAAAGTGCAAGTAAAGCTTTTACAACACTTTAAAATATTTTAAAATATTACATTCACTACATGCTTTATTTTCTTCTTTGACTTTTGCTTTTCGACACATTGGGTTCTCCATGAGCCTTGGAATCATCCTCCCCTTTTTCTTTTCAGCGACTTTCTCTTTTTTAGAACTTGGCTTCCTTTTCGACAGGATCGACGGTTCATGAACCTATCGAACCGTCAAAAGGCAAAGAAAAGGGGCCGCATAAAGCACTTCAAACTTTAGGGGAACAATGGGGAACTCAACACTTAGGATATTCAGGACTAAGACAATTTTTTGGATATCGACCCACATTAAAATAATCTCGGATCGAATATCTGCATATGGGCAAAAGGGGGCAAACACAAGGATTTTACTTGATTTTCACACAAATTTTGCAAGACCAGAGGCAAGAAAAACCTAGTGCCAATACTTAGAACTTCTTTATTGTAACTGAATATACATTCAATTCCCATTGACCTACTTTGATCAATTGTATACATTAATATAATTTCGTTCTTTCTATATTTTGTGCTATCAAATTGTTTTCTAGTTGAAGTAAACTATTAAGTATCAAGCAAAACCAATGTAGATTGACCAAACATTAGGCACTGGTTTTTGTAGAACTTCAATACATTTAACAATGCATGTTTAGCTGATGTTAGATATGTTATCAGAATATATGCATAATATATTATAGAGTGAATAGTTACAAGAAAGAGCGAATGCTCTTCTAAAGAGATTACAAAATCTAAGAATAGACTAACAACTTATACAAAGCAAAAAGCTACAGCAAAACGGATAGAGATAAGCTAGAAACTATCTAAACAGAGATTGACCATTATAGAAACTAGCTAATTTAACTTAATACCCTCCCTTTATGGTCAATCAATCAACTACACCAAGAAGCCCCCTAAATTTGACAAACTTATCCGGGCTCAGAGACTTGGTGAGGATATTAGCAGTCCGATCCTCTGTAGGAACATAGTGCAAAACAACAGATTCGTCTTCAACAACCTGGCAAATAAAGTGACAATGAAGATCAACATGTTTTGTCCATTCATGGAAGACGGGATTTTTGGCAAGTTTCAGCACCCCTTGATTGTCACAATACAAGGATGAAGGCCCTGTTGGAGACATGTTCATGTCTGAAAGCATCCGTTGAAGCCAAACTGCTTCACAGGCTACTTTAACAGCTCCACTATATTCAGCTTCTGTCGAGGAGAGAGCCACTGTCTGCTGCTTCTTGCTAGTTCATGTGATTGCACCTGTGCCCAAGCTGAAAACATAGCCAGAGGTAGACTTCCTGTCGTCAACAGAACCTGCCCAATCTGAGTCTGCAAAACCAATCAGCTGAGGGTCTTTGCATCGGCCATACAAAATGGCAAAGTTAGAAGTGCCTTGCACATATCTCAACACACGCTTTGCTTCAACCCAATGTTCAGCTTAAGGAACTGTCATGAAGCAGGAGATGTAGCTGACTGCAAAACTAAGATTAGGTCTAGTGGCAGTAAGATAGATGAGACTGCCCACTAACTGCCTAAATGCAGATTCAGGCTCTACAAGAGAGTATGAATTAGCTGAGAGTTTCATCCCTTTTTCCATAGGTGTAGAAGCAAGTTTGCAGTCTGTCATCTGAAATTTGTCCAACAAACCTCTTGCATACTTTGACTGAGAGATGAAGATGCGGTCAGGGTGCTGCCAAACCTCAATACCTAGGAAATAATGGAGTCCCAAGTCGGTCATGTCAAATGTGTGACTAAGATCTAGTTTGATCTTCTGAATCAATTGCTCGGAGCTGCCAGTAATAATTAGATCATCGACATAGATAACGATGTACAGACTGTCATCAGCATATTGTTGGACATACAGATTGGAATCCGAAGGGCTCCGCTGAAAACCATGATCCACGAGGTACTTATCAATCTTTATGTACCATGCCCATGGAGCCTGTTTGAGGCCATAGAGAGCTTTCACCAATTTGCACACCTGGTGTTCTTTGCCTGTAACCTTGAAGCCAGGAGGTTGCGTCATGTAAACTTCTTCCTGCAAATCACCATTGAGAAAGGCACTCTTGACGTCCATTTGATGGACTTTCCACCCAAACTGGGCTACTATAGCAAGGACAAGCCGAATGGTACTCATCTTGACTGTGGGGGCAAAGGTCTCCTCATAGTCAATGCCCTCTTTTTGTGAGAACCCTTTGGCTACCAACCAAGCCTTATACTTATCGAGGGTTCCGTCAGCTTTGTACTTGATTTTGTACACCCATTTGCTGCCAATGGGCTTCTTCCCAGGTGGAAGATCAGAGAGGACCCAAGTGTTGTTCTTCAAAAGGTTATGATGCTCAGTTTCCATAGATTGTTCCCACTCAGGTATGCCTTTAGCCTCTGAATATGTCTGAGGCTCCAAGATGCTATGGAGGTTGGCCATAAGAGCAAAATTGACAGTATTCTGCCGCTTGCTCTTCTTTCGAGCAGATCTACCCTCTATGAGTTCACTATCATGAAGATCACCAATTGTTTTGGCCCACCATTTAGGCCGGAGAGTAGATGTACCAATATCTGAAACAGGTGCGACAGCATCACCTGGTGTGGCTGGAACAAGATCAAGAGGATCCGGAATATCCTGAGGCGGGGCGAGTGGTGGAACAACAGGAGTTGGTGGCACAACTACAGAATCCCTCCCATCAGGTGGGGCTAGGGGAAGGTGAACACCCACATCTGAAGCCTTTAAAGGCTGCTCCTCAGGGATAACAGAAAGAGTAGATAGAAGAAAAGGCCCAGTAGTCTCATCAACCACTACATCACAACTGAATATGAGACGATCAATGTCTACATCAATCAATCTGTATGTTTTATGATTTTCACTATAACCAGTGAACATAAGTTTATGGCTTTGGAGTCTAGTTGGTGCGCTTGGTATCTGGAATCCAAACATGAGCATTAGAGCTAAAAACTTTTAGATGGTTGACCTGAGGCTTACTTCCAGACCAGGCTTCTTCAGGAGTCATGTTCTTGACGGCATAGGTGGGAGACCGGTTTAGAAGATAGACAACAGTGTAGACTGCTTCAGCCCAAAATTTCTTAGGAACACTTCGATGCTCCAACATAGAACATGCCATCTCAGTAATGGTGCGATTCCGACGCTCAACGACACCATTCTGCGGAGGGGTGTAAGGTGTGGTAAGCTAAAGTTTGATGCCATGATTAGCACAGAAATGGGAGAAAGCAGAAAAGCAAAACTCCCCACCATTATCAGACCTGAGAGTGACTATTGAAAAGCCTGACTCTTTTTCAACCAAGGCCTTGAACTGCTGAAATGTACCAAACACATCTGATTTGTGTTTCAAAAAATATACCCACATCTTTCTGCTGAAATCATCAACAAATAATAGGAAGTATATGCACCCAGTAACTAAAGGAGTGTTCATTGGTCCACATACATCAGCGTGAACCAACTGCAAAACCTTGGATGCCCTCCATTTATCACCATCTGGAAATGGAGTCCGATGTTGCTTGCCAGCCTGACATGCGTCGCATATACCATGAATCTGAGTTTGAATCTCCGGAAGACCACCAACCAGACCCTCTCGAGCTAGCTGAGATAGTGCATGTTCAGGTGGCCATAACGCTGATGCCAGAGTTTGCTGATGGATGTACTCCTGGCTGCCATGGCGTGTTCTTGAGAATCACTAGAATCAATGAGTCTATACAGACCATGATCCTCAAGTCCTTGAGCAACGGTGGTGCGTGTGTTACGATCTACTATGTTGCATGTGTGCATGTTGAAAACAACATCCAAATGAGGAGTGCCGCATAATCTGACTGACGGAGAGAAGGTTCAGCTCCATGCCAGGTACAAAGTATACATCGAGAAATATTAAATTTCTCCCACCAGACTGAATCTGTACGTTGCCCTTTCCGACAACAGTGTACTCTTCGCCTCCTCCAAAGATGACAGAATCTTTGAATGGTGTGTATTCAATGAACCAATCTCGCCGATGTGTAAAATGTCAAGAAGCACCTGAGTCAATATACCAGGCAGAAGATTTGTCAGGATCTACTGGTCGCTTGGCCATACAGGAAGAGACCGCAGACTCCTTCTGCGCAGTGTGCTCGACAAAAGATGTCATCGTCATGCTTTTCGAGGCACGAAAAATGAGATACCAGAGGATGGCTAGAAAATAGACGGCAAAAGTATCGAGACAGAAAAACCGGCTCAAAAATCTGAACACAGATTTTGAAAGAAAAAAGAAAAAATTCCTACAGATTTCTGACATGGTCGGCACAAATCTCGAAGAATGAGAAAACTGGGGTAGGGTCAAATGTTGACAACGGGAGGCTGAGGCCAAAGTTGTCAATACACAAGATATTCGGCGTAAGCATAACAAAGTTGCTAAGTGTTGGACCTGCCAATGATGTCGGCGCCAATCAAATTTTTAGAAATGCCAAGAAAAGAAACTTCTTCAAACCGCCGATTAGGATATGCAAAAATCGCGACCCACAAAAAAAAATGTGGTCCGCTACAAAAGGAAAGACCCGATTGCCAAAACAAAAGAAATCGCGATTGCAGAAGCCAGATACTGGTTTAGACGGCGATCACAAAGTTGAAAGTCGTCAATAGAAAATACCAGGCACAATCCTTCCAGAGGTCTCGATTGGCAGAAAGCTATCAGAAGGACAAAAAAACGTGACAAACAAATCACGATTCAGAAATGAAAGCCAACGCAGGAATGAAGAAAGCCGACACACAAAAATCCGTCAGGAACCCGCGATTCTCATGAATCCATTTGAAATACCCAACAAGAGGAGAAAAATGCCGACGAGAGGCTAAAAAAAAATCGCGGCCAAAAGATTCGAGGAAAAGAGAAATCGCAATTGGCAAAGAAGTCCTGCCAAACAAAACCATGACCATGAAAATCAGTTTAAACCCTCGGAATCACCAAGATACGGAAGCTGCAAACAAAAGGAAAGAGTAGACGAACTGCAGAGACCTCCTTCAAAACTCACAACGTAGAACACAGGAACCGTGACCAAATACAAGCAGAGGAACCTTTTTCAGAGACACAAAAAAGAACACGCGATTTCCAGAGAAAAACGCGACTCAGATTAAATCGTGACCGTGATCTGTGAAGAAACACATCCGTACGACGTATGGAGGAGCTCGAACTCGGAGCTCTGATACCATGTTATCAGAATATATGTATAATATATTATTGAGTGAATAGTTACAAGAAAGAGCGAATGCTCTTATAAAGAGATTACAAAATCTAAGAATAGACTAACAGCTTGTACAAAGCAAAAAGCTACAGCAGAACAGATAGAGATAAGCTAGAAACTATCTAAATAGAGATTAACCATTATAGAAACTAGCTAATTTAACTTAATAAGATAACATATCACATGCCTACTAAAGTAATATGTGCCATCATCTAATTGAATCTAGAGCAAATCCAACTATTAAAAGGTGCACAAGGCTATAAATTCAATCATGCTTTCCTTTTAAATCAGCATGGATTTAGAACTTAGAACATCGCAAGGGAGATTCTTGCAAGCAAGAACACTTTTTAAATGTTTTAACATTCAGTAGCACGGAAATTATATAATATCCTATTGAGTTATTGTGTAATTTGTGCAATCACAGTGAAACACATTTTTCCAAGGATGTGATGTGCCTCAAAGAACAAACTACCATTCAGAAAAAGGAAAAGAGAATGAGGAAGGAAAAGAGAATGAGGACATTTCCAAGTGTCAAGAGACACCACCAGAAGCAAACTATCACTTCCTAGTGGTTCTAGAGAAATCATCTTTTGTGGATGCACACTAACATCACTTAAAAGTTAAAAATTAAATTTAGAAATTAATCTTCCTTTAAAATTTCATCTTTGGTAATGTTCTTCTAAAGAGAAGTGTGCCCTAGCAATTGGTTGTTTCTGTTAAATGCCAATGTCCATAAATGTACCTTTTCTACTGAATGGTAACTCTATGAATAACAGTAAGAAGTTTTTGTTTCTAGAAAATCTTTGAATTCACACTACCTATTGTATATAAATGATAACTGTGAATTTTGAACTATACATTTAAAATCCTCCATCCTTTATTATATATAAACTATGTTACAGGTTCCTAGCTGAGACCCCTTGGATCTAGGTACGATCCACTCTCGGGTCAGATTCCGAGTCAATCCGCCCAAGGAGTTCAGCAAGAGGTGTGTTTTGGTCTATGATTCATCCTGAACGAACCTGAGCAAATCCAAACTGAATTTAATAGATTTTGGCATAAAACCTGCACATTTTTACAATTATTTTATTTTATTTATGTCCAGAAGATATTTGCATCTATCCGAAAATAGGGCAAGCAATAGTTCCAACTCGAGGTTCAGGGAGCTATCGTAAGGGATTATGAAGAAAGAGGCATAAAAGAGGAAAGATGCAAACTAGCCACGTAACCCTAGACATGTGCAAAAACAACCTTTATAATCAGGGGTGAAAACAAAATTTAAAGTCACAATTTTTATCTACAAAAGTTTGATGGCATTCAAGATCTAGTCTTCGCTTTGTGACAAAGGACGACATCAATTTCGACAAGAGAAGAATCCGGAGGGGAGGGGGGATTTTGAATTTCTATTCTATATTAGTAATATTTGTCATGTTAATAATATTTATTATTAATAATAAAAATTTATTTAAATATATTATTAATATTACTATTAATAATAAAAAATTAATAGTTATATATGTAAATTAATTTTTAAAATTAATAATATATATTAATATTAACTTTCTTTATAGTTTTATTATTATATTATAATATTATATATTAACTTATAAATATTCCTATACATTAAAAATACTCGGAAATATGTATATTACATCTAATATTCTTGATTTTAGACTATCAATATGTATATATTTATGATTTTTATATATTTTTGTACTAACGAACCCAACCCCAAAAATTTTTTTGGCTAAATCCACGAATCGAACTAGTGAACCCAAACTCGTACCAAGATCAATAACTTAGTATATAAATGCTAACTACAAATATTGAACTGCACATATAAAATCTCCCCAGAACAGCAACCTTATGATGATTAACAGGGACCATAATATTGCAAGTTGGACTTGTGTCCTCCGTTCCACTTTGTGAAGCATATTAAGGGGCATTTTTGTATCTTGGTTTTTGAAGGACTTGTTTGTTAGTGGACATCTTATTGTACTCGTGGCACTTTTATCTTTAAACCGTAAATATTATTTCTACTTTCTTGGACCTTTCATGTAGTTCAGTTCACTAGGCAATGTGCAATCTCTATCACCACTCAAGGGAAGTTCCCAACCATGTACCTCTCATGAAAGTTTCCGGAAACCCTCAACAACCAGCCATACAAACTTGCAAATTTCCAGCACCAAACAGCCAGCTGTTAGTGGACATCTTATTGTACTCGTGGCACTTTTATCTTTAAACCGTAAATATTATTTCTACTTTCTTGGACCTTTCATGTAGTGCAATTCATTAGGCAATGTGCAATCTCTATCACCACTCAAGGGAAGTTCCCAACCATGTACCTCTCATGAAAGTTTCCGGAAACCCTCAACAACCAGCCATACAAACTTGCAAATTTCCAGCCCCAAACAGCCAGCTGTTGATTGACTTCTAGATCTAGCCTCCTAAAGAAGGCCATGGTTCCTCTAGGAACCAGTCCCCCTCCAATCCAAATCACTTCTTACTTCCACAAATCTGCAAGGGCAAATTGTGTGGTTTCATCCAGTATCATACAAAACAAAGAATCACAAGCCCCAATTTCCTTGGGAAAAAGGAAAATGGTTGCTACTTAAAAATGAGTAAACTGATAAAAATCTCTTTCATCATAGAAGAATGTAATGTCCCCTTTTGGGAACAACACTAATTTTTTTCCTAAATTATCAATTTCCAAGCAAACAAAGGTTTAGAGAGTACCTTACCTTGATTTAACTCCTGCAAACAAGTTAGAAATCTTAAACATCAGTAAGCCCATAACAATTTAATAAACTCAATTGAATCTTACCTTGGGATGATCAACCATGGGGAAGCATGGAAGAGAGTGACTCGATGGGGTGTCTTAGCCTCTCTAGGCCCAAAGGCAGAACCCTTCAACTAAAAGGCAAAACCCCCTTGGCCTCATGTGGCCCATGCCATTCATATGAGGTGGCGTACCTAGTGAGGATTCTAATTTATCCGTTATCCCCTCATCTTGCCATCTTTCCCCATTTCCTCATGATTGGCCTCCTTATTTGTAGGATGCCCTGTTGGCTTCTAACTCTGTTTTTCCTTGACCTTGCTGATATAAATTTCTGAACTTGATGATTTTGTTGTTTTGTGATGTAAATATGACATTGAAAATAAAATGCTGATAAATGTAAACTATGGCAGCAAATGAATATGCACAATGCTCAAATTTAGAACAAATGCCATTGTTTTTTCCCTTTCATTTGATATGCAAATTATCTACATTGATTCATACAAGCTGGAAATGCAGAAACAGATTGAAAATGTGAAACCTGGAAATGAAGATTTGCTTGTGAAACCCTTGAGAAATTGCTGCAGCTTAAACTATTGAATTTCCCCACATTTTATGATGCTACAAGCTTTATCCAACCTAGCCGCCACCAATTGAGAAGAAATCAAACCAAAGTGTGAAGCGATTTGCCCTAGGGAATGACGTCCCTGGCGTAGACTGTACGGCCCTTGCAGCAATTGATATTCTTTCAAAACTCATTCATAAATGATGGTATTCAATGGCATTTGCTGAATATGATCAAGCAATCAAGTCTGAAATGAAATGTCATCCAAAACTTATGAAAATCTCCTCTCATTTGCACAAATAGAACCTCTGTATGAAGCTCTCCTAAATGCTATCTTCAATAGATATTTCACCACCTTAGAATAGCTGCAACACTGAAGAATTTTCGCTCTCCAATGCTGGTATTAATCTGCAGAAGCTGAAACCCTTGGTTTCTCTCCACAAAGCCAAAGCTCTTCAAAAAATCGTAAGTGTCAAATCAACAATGAATGAATGAAATGAATGCCCTTTTATATTCCACTTCAAATTCACTTTTTAATTCATTTCATTCAATTTACTTTCATTTCCCTTTTAATTATGATGCACAACTTAATAACATAAAATATACTTTAAATCATTTAAGTCCCCTTTTTAATTAAGTCCTTATGCCTCCCTTTCAACATATAAATTAATAAAGTATTATTAAATAGATCACTTTATTAATTTTCATTTAACCCTTATATCACCTTTCATAATAAAGCCCCCTTTAAATAATGACCTTATGTTATAAAATGAACCATTTATTATAAGGTCATATAACTCATTAATGATATTCACATTAATATTTAACTATTATTAAAGTTAATCACTTTAATAATAATTAAAATATCATAACTCCATAAATAAACATTATTTCTCGATTCTGTCTGAACCTGGGGGTTCACCATGGTACCCTCTGTGCATCCAACTGCCTTACTAAAAATAGCAGGGGTCCCTCTCTACAACCACAGTCTTACTATAAATAGTAAATCCCTCATTACATGATCAAACCAGTTGAGTAAGGGATCGACACTGCAATCAAAACCTGTCCAGGTGCCCTGCTATATATAGAAACACTGACTCTCCTGAAATGGTGACTTACTATAAATAGTAAGTGTGTATAACTGAGTCCAGAAACATCAAACGAAGGCCCAAATTGAGCTCCAGAAAAGGAAACACCCTGATAACTGCCAAACGGGACCCTCTAAACAACTCCATTAGCCTACGAGGGTCAAATAATAGGCTAACTCCCTCGAACCCTAATGCTCACAAAAATGGGGACATTACATTATCTTGCTATACCATGATAGGGAAGTGAGGTCTCAAAAGGGTGTCTTGGTAATCCAACTCTCCTAGGCCCAAAGGTAGAACCCTTCAAGTAAAAGGCAGAACCCCTTTGGCCCATGTGAACTTATTATTTCCCATCCTGGGTGGCATATCTAAAAGAGGGCCCCTCCTGGTAGCACAACTCTCCTAGACCCGAAGGCAGAACCCTTCAACTAAAAGGCAAAACCCCTTTGGCCCATGTGGGCTTATTCCATTCCCTCTTGGGTCGCGTATCTAGAAGAGGGCACCTTCTGGTAGCACGACTCTTCTAGACCCAAAGGCAGAACCCTTCAACTAAAAGGCAGAACCCCTTTGGCCCATGAGGACTCATTCTATTTCCTTTTGGGTAGCGTACCTAAGAGAGGGTCCCGTATCCCTTTGTACTTTTCCTTCCTCCTATCATGGTGAAGGTGTGTGCAAAATGAATAATTAAAATTATATCAACAATAACTTATGAATATGCTGCCATATGATAATAACAAGCATAAATTGTACATTATACTCCTATATGAGTATCCTACCACAAGTAGATTAATGGATCCTTCCTCAATTGAATGCCTTCTTCATATATCTTGATTGCAGATTGTATATATATATATAATTCCACTTCTTTGCTATATGCTCTGTTATATAATCAGAAATGTACCTATTTCTTCTTAGATGATTTGATATTACTTGAATTGTATTTCCTTCTTGTATATCTGTTGTGTATCTAATTCTATACTTCCTTGCTTGATTGTATATTATATTTATTCTTGCATCCCGATATATATGTATTCTTCCCTGCTGTTCAGCATATATACCTATATCAGAAATATTATTTTCAAACTCAGAATTTATAAATATATATTTTATCTGCTCTCCTTTTTTCATAATATTTCTGCCTGCCTCCATCACAAATGATATTATATCTCCATATCTCTATGGAGGGCCATATCTTTTCTAAAGATGATGTCCTTTTAAAAGGACATGACCATTCTTATATATTAATCACACTTCCATAAATATTAATCGCTGCCTGAAACAGTTTGCTTCCTTAAATCCATTCATATCATATTAGATAAGACAATGGAATTAATACAAATCGCTTGTCTTAGACTAATCAATGGATACCATTTGCTGAACTTATATTGTTATTAAGTATTGTTCTTAATACTTTTTCATATCGCTGCCTTCTGCCTTTATTCGATACCAATACATTCAGTCATCTTTAGATCGGCCCATATTAGTATTTAATATATTTAATTTATAATATTTAATTTTTATTACTTTATAATATTTAATTTAAATATTAATATTAATATTTATATTTGTTATTTATAAATATAATAATATATCTTTGTTAATAGAAATATTTATATAATAGTATTATTTAATATTATTTATTGAATATTATATATTAATAATATTATTTGATGTAAATATAATATTCAATTTTATGATTTATAATAATAGATTTGCATGTCATTCATATCTTTAATTTGAATGAATAATACATAATTGATTCAATTATAGGGACATGACAAAGAAATGGATAAGGAATTTGGATACTAAAAGAAAGAGCACTAATCTACAGAAACACTTGAAAATCTAACGATCTAGCCACTGACTACATAAAAAAAGGTCACCGGCCAGCCAAACAGCCAATCTCCAAATTACAACCATCCCAACGAAAATCCTAAAATGCCTTGAACTGAATATCATTACCCTTAAATACTAAACCTCATAGTATTCAAAATAATTGGAGACAAAGATACTAGAAACTACTCTTATTTCTGCATCAAAATCAAATGGTTTGATTCTTAAAACAGTTGAGTTGACTCTTCTGCCAAGTCGCTGCAAACCAATATCAGAGTCGCTAGTCTCAAGATGGTACCTTAGGGAGCAAGAGGTAGTCTTTTGACTTGAGTGGTCTAGAGAACCCCGAGTCAAAGGAAGGTCCTAGAGTGGCCTGGGTCTAGAGTACCCCTCGAAGGAAGAACGACCTATACCATTGGCATTGCACCCTAACGAATTCACTCTCATAAGATGGAGGATTTGATTAACAAAGGCCCAAGTAAATCTCTTCTAGGGAATCATGAAATGAATGCAATCAATCTATGATAACAAATGGTTTATGTTTATAAATAAGGACATGTGATTTCTAAGAAGAATTGTATACTAATGTTCTCTTTGGTGAGTTGAATTGTGCAAGGTCAAAGAAAAATTCGGACTCACTAGAAGGGGACATTACAAGTGGTATCAGAGCAGTGATCCTGCCATCCTGTGAATAACAGTTAAGTAAAAAATAATAAAAATAAAAAATAAAAAGAATCAATGAAAATCATAGGTATGAATTCCATGAATTGCCGGAATAATAGTGTTTAATACATTGCTAAATGCAAAAAAAAAATTAAAAATTAAAAATTAAAAAGTTTAAAATCTATTAAATATGTTATGATGCAACATTACAAAATTAAAATTTATTACAAATATGTAATAAATAATGAGTAAATAAGGTAAACAATAAATAAAAATAAAACAACTCTTAATAACAATAAAATTATATTAAATGAAAACCCATAAAAAAAATTATACTAAATATAATTTATAATTAAAATATAATTTATAAATAAATATATATTAAGACATCTCTATTTAGTTCTTATAAGTAATTGATTTCACAAAGTTATTTTCATCTATAGGTAACCTAGGGCCAGGTGAAATGGGTGAAAAAACAAATTAAAATATACCTAAACAACTAACCCAAAGTTATAAAATATATTATTTATAAAATTTAGTGCTGAAAATTTAAAAAGAGTAAACTCAAATTTATAAATTATTATTTTATAGCACTATAGTTTATTAGCTATATTAATTTGTCACATTTTATAGCGGTTATTTTATATCATTGGAAAGTGTAATGTTATTTTATATAAGGGAAAACTAATAAATTATAATGTTATTAATTATAGTTGCTTGAGGACAAGCAATTTTGAGTGGGGAGGGTTGTCATGTCCCTATAATGATTTATAATTGAATCGTTTATTTAAATAATAAGTAAGCCTTATATAAACTAAATATATAATATATTTATTTAAAATATATTATTAATATGTATTAGTGAATAAATAATATTATTAATTTAATATAATTTAAATATTATAAAATATATGAAAAATATATATTTAATTAACTAGATATATTATAAATATAAATATTTTAATATAATATTTATGTGAATAATTAATAAGATATATTATTATATATAAAAATAAATATTATGAAGAGTCTTACCCATTAAAGTTAGAAAGTAAAGTAAAGTAATTTGGAATAAAGCAAAGTGGTTAAACAAAAGGTCAAATTCAAAATAAAATCATTTAAAGATAAAAGTCTAATAAGACAAAAATATTATTTATACTTAATAACAAATGCATTTATTTATACTATATATATTATATAAATAATGTATTTTAAAAAGATTAAGGAGAGGCCGAAGGAGGATATTTATAAGTGCAGCGATTAAGTTGGTTGACACCAGCGATCACATAAATAAATAATATATTATAAATATATCTAATAATATAAATACAAATATTATTATTATTATCTTATATTGTAATATAAATATAAATAATATAATATAAATCATATATCATTTATTATGATATAAATGATATAATATAAATAATATAAAATAAATAATATATCATTTATTATAATGATATAATATAAATACAAATAATATAAATAAATATCTTTTAACCTATCCTCTTATGATAAGGGAGTTACGTATGGTTAGAACTAGTTTTACCACGAAAGGGAATTAATGTAAAGTAATAAAAATTATAAGAGGGTAAGTATGTCTTTTACCACCAAGCATAATAGGAGACGTGCCTCTTTGAACATATCCCTTGAAAGGGAAATAAATAAAGGTTGTGAGATAGAAGTAAAACATGATCGGGTGAAAATATAAAAAACAGTATATATTTCTGAGTCATAAGTAGGAAAGATATCATAAATTAATATATAGAGATATTACATCAGCAGTAAAAGGGGTGTGAAAAGTATATATTATAAAATATATATATAGCACAGCAATATAATAAAAATAATATCAGTCATTCCATCAAGCAAGGAAAACATTGGAAAATATAAAGAAGACCGCAGCGATAGGTAAGAAATCTGAGGTAAAGCTACAACAGGTAAGTAAGTATTTATATTTACTTATTCAATTTATGATTTGTAAGAATTTATATTTACTTGTTCAATTTATAACTTGTAAGATATAAATGATAAGGTTATTAAGTAGGAACTATATAATACCACAGGTATGACAGTACATTGTTTCCCTTGCTTGTATTAATGTTCAGTATAACACTGCATTTATTTACAGCAATATAATTCATGGACAGTCATATGTAATATTCACTAACTGTGTAATGTATATACCATTCATTAACCACATATGGGATCAATGAAGGTTGACATGTCTAGTATATCATTCATAGGCAATGTATTGGTCTTGGCTACCTAGAGTACCAAGAATCCTCACGGATGCCTTAGCTTCAAGAATACACCAAGTAGTTCTTGAATAAGGATGGGAGACAAACATAGCCTAAGATGAACAACAACATGCTACACCCTATCAACCCCATATGGTGTTAAGGAATAGTATATAAGTTATAGATAAGAAGTATATGTTGATAAGATCATAAAGATAGCATGTGAAATGTCATGATAAATGGTGAACAATGAAGTTGACTGTGATAGCATGAAATCATTATAAATTATGAATTGTTTACATTGCAATCAGTCTAGTTAGATTATGTAATGAGTATGAAATATTTATGTGCATTTTCATTATATTGAACTAAGGAAAGGTTAAATGAATACAAAGAGTATAAGCACATAAAAGACATGAATTCCTAAAATAGAGGAAGGCAATAATGTTAATCAACTCGCCACTATGAGGAGTAGGGAAGATTAGGGGCGGGCAATCAACCAAGGATAGGTACGGGTTCATTGGTCTAGAGCACCCCTTCGAGCCCTTGTCTCAAGATGGTACCTTAGGGAGCAAGAGGTAGTCTTTTGACTTGAGTGGTCTAGAGAACCCCGAGTCAAAGGAAGGTCCTAGAGTGGCCTGGGTGTAGAGTACCCCTCGAAGGAAGAACGACCTATACCATTGGCATTGCACCCTAACGAATTCACTCTCATAAGATGGAGGATTTGATTAACAAAGGCCCAAGTAAATCTCTTCTAGGGAATCATGAAATGAATGCAATCAATCTATGATAACAAATGGTTTATGTTTATAAATAAGGACATGTGATTTCTAAGAAGAATTGTATACTAATGTTCTCTTTGGTGAGTTGAATTGTGCAAGGTCAAAGAAAAATTCGGACTCCAAACCAATATCAGAGTCGCTAGTGTGCCTACAGTGTGTTGCACCCCGTTTTTAGAACAATTAATTGTCATATTTCAATTATTTAGTTTATGATATTGGATGATGCATTTAAAGATATGATTTTCTTATGAAATTTGGAATAAATATGGTTTCCGTGAAATGATCATTTTGGTATGCATCCATGGGAATGTAGAATTTAAATATCAATTTTTGAATGATAAATGAAATGAATATGATCTTATCATGTTATTAATTCTTATGAATTGATTATCGATTAGAATTATGTAAATTTAAATACAAATGTGATTATAATTTTGATGGACTAACTACCTTGTCAATGAATGAGGTGGATGCAGGATAGGTTTAGTTTCCCCTCTCGGTCGAGGAGGGAGAGCATCATCGGAGAGAGGGTTGTAGATCGAGTTAAATCGGCAACTCATACCATGTATTTGGCAATAATCACACACGTCGCTAGGTTTATCTGAGCTTTTGGTGATGTCATTCCTGTTGTAAGCCATTGTCTTTTCATGTTTAGACGTGCATTGTCGACTACATTCTTGTCAGTCTTTAATTTCAGAAGTTTGCATTTTCACCATTTGTTGAGTGTTTTGGTCGTCATAGTTGTTTTGATTGCCATACGATTTACTGGGTTGGTAAAATGCTATTTTAATTGCAACATTCAACGTCGAAAATATCAACCTTAATGTCACTATCCTAGTAATAGGAGTTTAATTGTTCTAATTGAAATTATTTTTGAGTGAAGGTCTTTTATAAAATCAAGTTATTGAGTTTGTTTTAAAAAATTCAAACTGGTTGATTAAAAGCTCCATGTAGTGGAAGCATGGGAATTTATTGCATGAGTTAATAGAGAGTTAAGAGCTTTTATTAAGCTCGCCACCACTGCATTCCATGGAGGGCATTTTGTTAGATCTGCAACGATTTGGAGAGTGGTCTTAACTCCATAGGAGTGTTGTCAATCAAAGAGGATGGTAGGGCAATTTAATCGCCAAGATTTTGGGGGAGAACAAACAAGGTTCGAAGAAGAAAAAAGAGGAAAAAATGAGAAAGGAAAGGGAGAGAATGGAGAGCAAAGAAGCAGAACGGTGAAGGAGGAGCAAACAAGAAAAAGAAATCAAGGTTTTAAGCTTAACAGGTATGCATAATGTTTGGATATTCTATTGTTTTATTATCTAAGTTTGAGCGTGAATGTATGGATTTAGATTGTTGAAATGCATTACTTTGTACAAAAAAATGATAACATTCTTTAAACCCTTTGTTTGTCTGGTAAACAGTTTTTGTTATAGACGATACAGGTTCTTTGATTTGGAGTGATTTTGAGCCATAACACAGTGGTTGTGAAGGATATTTCTTTTGTGTTTAGGGCGTCTAAATACTACGCCAAAACCAAATAACCCTAATATATTATTATATTGAAGTATATTAGAGCAAAGGAAATGCTTTGTTCCACGGTTTTAGTGGAATATGTAAAACCCAGTCCCGAGGTTATGGAAATGTTATTTCTCTGTTTTTTTTTGGTCGAATAGTTGTTGAGGAAACGTTATTTGATAAATGTTTATGTAAGACTATACAAGTATTTGTATATGACTACTATGAATATTCATATACAAATATGGGTAAAATCTGTTGAATTTTGTGCTTAAAGGAGTCGGTTGACATGTTGATGATTGTTTTTAAACAAGTCAACAATAGAGTAAAACACTGAGTATTCAACTCTCTCTTGAGTAAAGTCTCTCAAAGGCTAAGCTATGTGATCCAGTGAGGCAACTCCAAGGTTCCCTTTTTATGATTTATAGTGGATGAACTTAGTGATTACATGTGATCGTGTTGATAATCACAAAGGGACTTACGTTAGACTTCTTCATACTTCACTTAGCTTATCTCTCCTTTTAGTGTGGATGATGTATGTACAAGGTTTCAATGATAAAAAAAAGGCAAAAGATAAAGGTTTAAGGAATCTAATCTAAGGTCAATGAGGTAATGACGATGCATGAATAGACAAACTCCTTAATGAACCTAACTCCACTTCGCCAAAGATGCCTACAACTACATGAAGTTGGTGCAATCTCCTAAGGTACGCGAATGGTTTTCAAATCATGAAGGCTTATATAAGCACCCATCTGATGGCGCAACTCAAACAAGCATCCACAATCGAACTCAAGCAAATATAATGAAGCTCAGACTAGCGTTACACAACACTTCACCGGCAATGAATGTTAAAAGCATGAGCTAGGAGTTGATCAAATATTCAATACATACATACATAACATCAAAGAGCTTCTAATCTACTTGAAACATCTCTCCATTTCATCAAAATACAAGAAACCATATCATTTCACAAGACAACACTTAACACCAAACAATGCTCCAATGTCTTTGCATTAATCTTGAGAAATATTTACAACAACTTCAAGCACTCTCAGAGAATTTCGAGAGTCTCTTCCTACTCTACTCCTACAAAACTATTGACTACTGACCAATATCTAATCTCTAATGATTTACAAATGAGGCAACAAGGCCTTTATATAGAAGTCCAAATTTACAATGAAGGGCTAGGATCAATTCACGTAGCCAAGGGTCCAGATCGTGCCACCTCAGTAGGTAGTTACAACAAATTGCTATTTTTAGTACAAAAGAGAGGCAATAAAGGCACATTTTCCAATGTGATAAGGATAAGATGGAATCTTTAAAGCATCTTCCACATGGACGTCCTCTTTGGCTTCTTGCTTTTTGTAGATGCATTGAATGTAGTCATATGATGTGGCTGATTATGATTGGATGATGATGTGTACTCGACACGTAGATGCCACCTCAGCAAACTTGTGGATTTCAACTATTTATTCACTTAGCTTTTGGGCATATTCCCAAATTGTATCATCTTGTGTGAAGTCTTCGAATGTGATTGCTTTTGATGATGAACACTTGAGATGTATCTTGTTGATCTTACCTTGTTCATTGTAAGTAATATGATATATGATACTTGTAACTCATTTGACTAACTCTGTGTACTTTCTTGCAGGGTATGTGAATGATCTTCTTGGATGATACTTCCTGGAGAGTAGATATCAATGATAACATGAAGTAGAGTAGATGATGATGCTTGATTGAGTAGGAGACTCTTTTGATACTTGAAGATGGTGAGAACTTGAAGCATGGTGGATGAATGTCTTCGACGTAGTAGATGATGAAGTATGCTTGCACTTGATGCAATCCTCCAGAGTAGCAACATGATGTCTTCTTCTTCTTAGTAGTGATAACCTTCCAACTTCACTTTACTCCTCGCTTGTTGGTGATTCCAAGTATTTGCTCCTTGAATATCTTCTCAGCTTCGTTGATGTTCCTACAAGACAAGAAAAACAATATTAATCACTTTATAACACAGGAATCACTTTAAACATGCAATAATCCTACTTCAAATCTAGGTTCATATATAGGTAAAAAGAGGAGCAAAGGGCGCCTAGCACAAGTTGGTTCCATATTTGTCATTTTAAATGATTTCAAACAATTGTAATAGCTTAAAAAGGTCAATCTCCCTTAAGAGATTCATTCAAAAGGTGTCTTTCAATGCAATTTCTTCCTTAGGCGCCAAAATGAGGTGATTTTGGTGGAAAGTAGTGCCGAACTTCATGACTTGATTCAACATGTTTGATCAACTTTGGATTACTTCCCTTAAGGCTTGCTTCATGCCTACTCCTTCAAATTGATTAATGTATACCTCTGTGATCCTAGACGCCAAAACTCACTTGAGCAATCAAGTTTCCTCCTAGGGGCCAAAAAATGAGTTTTCCAACACAAAGGGCGCCCTACTTGATGATACTCAATTTGACATGATAGATTGCCCCTTGGCATTCAAATAAGTTCAATGACTTACCTTGCCTTTGCAGTAAATGATCTTTCAATTAGGAACTAGATCCTAGGTCTTACCATCTTCAACCTCCAAGGCGCCAAAATTGATAATTTTGAAGGCAAAGGGCACCTTGACTTTACTTGCTCATTTTCATGCCTTCAATCATTAGAAGATGACTTAAAGTGACCTCTCCTATCTAGGCGCCCATTCAAGGTTATAGAGACTAAAGAATACGCCTTGATATGGATAAGTTCCTAGGTGCTAGAAAGTGATTATCCTATTGGAAATTTGCGCCTAGGCTTGAAGATGAACTTATGTTTCAACTTAGATAGTTTCAGGCAAGTGTATTGTTGCTAGGAGGACTCCTCACTTCAAAATGATATCAAATTCTATGGTTTTATGCTTCTTTTGTCTAGGCGCACATTTAAGTGTTTTGAGTAGGAAATGGCGCCTTAGTTTACTTAGCTCATTTCTTGGCAATTTGATGACTTCAATCACTTGTTCAGACCTATAGGAGATCATTCTACACTTAGGCGCTAGTTTGAGGGTCTACAAATGCAAATGGGCGCTTTAATTCCTTAAGGTAATCATCTCCTACTCTAGGCGCAATTTAGGGTTAGTATAGGTAGGAATTGGTGCCTAGATATGTTTTCTTCATCTTCCATCAATCAAAATCTCTTCATAAGTCCCAGGAGAAACCTTAACATTCAATCATCATGAAATCAAGGGTATTTTGTCTTAGGCGCCAAAATGGGGTTAGAGAGAGGCAAAAATGCGCCTAGAGGTATGATGCTCAATTTGATGTGTTTGATCAACTTTGATAATCAAGATGAATTGCCTCCCTTAAGGCGCCCTCCTTTATACTTTGAAATATCCTTTCAATATCAAGGCGCATTCTTGAGGTTGTTTGGATGATGAAAGGCGCCCTGAGTTCTAGGCGAAGTTTTGAGGTTGTGCAAGTAGAGAAATGCGCCTAAGGACTTAAGCAAATTTGCGCCTAAATCTGAAAATCCCAAAGGTTAGGTATATTGAAAAATATTTTTAAGTATATACTTTAAATATTTTTCAATATACCTTTCAGGATGTTTGAGATAGGTCTCGGATCCACCGGATTTAACATGTAGATTCTAGATTTTGAGGGATCCACCAGATATCAGACTTAGCCAATTTTCAGGATTTTCAAGATATCAGACTTAGTCATTTTCAGGATTTCAAAGCATACATCAAGATATCAGGGGACTATTGGACTCAAACACCACTGACTTCATCATGAAATAAATCTAAGACATCTTCCATGACTCAATGCAAAGCACAGGAGCTTAAAAAAAGGGGGTCCCCATTTGCAATGGGGCGATGTGTGATTAGGTCACAACATGACACTATACAGACCGTGGGGATTTATAACCAAGCAAACAATGTTTCTTGTTTCATACAAATGTATGGGTTTTGATTCATATTAACTTAGGTCGAATACACATTCAAACCGAGGGGATTTTTAACACAGTAAGCTAGGTTTTCTATTACATATAAAATGTATGGGTTTGTATACTTATTAATTCAGGCCGAACATATTCAGGCTGTGGGTTTTAATACAACAATATACTCTCTTATTATACAAATTTTTGAGAATGGTATTGTGGGTTATATAAATACATATTCAAGCTGAAACTTTGAAGGCCGTTGGGATGATTTTAACTCTGAATCTAACTCTTGCTAGGAGAGACTAACTGATCATTCAAGTTGTTTATCCTGAAACAGAGTGTTGAAGTTGTGATATGATTTATGTATTTCAGTTTAAGTTGATATTGTTTTGAATATTAGACTCACTTGTATCACAGTAAGATTGAGTGGTCTCAACCCGTAAAGGGCAATGTTAGTCTTTCGCATACCTTCGAATGGTCATCAACCACCACAAGATTGAAGATATTTCTATTTTAATTACTATGCCACAGTCTAGTGACTACTGGCTATGAAAACCTGCCAGAGCTGCCTTTAAAAAGTTGTTTTAAAAACAAAATTATATATATATATATATATATATATATATATATATATATATATATATATATATATATATATATATATGTTTAAGTGTTTATGCGTGGGAAAAGCAAAAACACAACTGTTGCATTCCTTTGGATTATATATATATAGTTGTCATCTTATACCAGTATGAAACAATAAAGAGGAGTTTTATTATTCTTATCCTATACATCTGACCGATAGTGAAGGGCTGTATGTTTAGTATTCGGAGATTTAGTATCATTCATTCTTTGAACTACGATTGAATAGATTTGATTACTGTGCTAGAACCATCTGAAATTTAGAAAGACTTAGTTAGGAACCAGTTGTGAGTAAACCAATCATTTAAGAAGTTGCCAAGCTGACCTTCAGTACCAATGGTACGGGGAGTAAATAAATTCCATGTAGTTATAGATGAGCTATTGTATGATTTAAACTGGTTATCTGTTGGATTGAGGAACTCAGGTTTAACTGTGGATTCTTTTCATTTGAGTCAATTTAGTATATACTTGTACTTATATGGATTCAAAGAGGTCAAAAAACTATAGAGAAGTTGTATTCATTTCAGATAGAGCAAACTGATCTTTACCTTGATTACGAGGGGAAATTATTCACCCAGGTTTTGGAATCTTGCCCTAGGATGATACTTTGCATTGATATAAAGTTTATAACTATCAACAGCTACTCTGATGGCTGAATGTCTATGTTTTGATTTGTTATTGTAATTCTATGGCAGCATGATGTTGTATGGTTAAGTCACCTGTCTATGATAATGTTTGAGTCTTACTATCACCTACTTGACTAGTTTTAATAGTAGGTTAGAGGGATTTTAA
Source organism: Cunninghamia lanceolata (assembly GCA_027924645.1). Lineage (NCBI taxonomy): Eukaryota > Viridiplantae > Streptophyta > Pinopsida > Cupressales > Cupressaceae > Cunninghamia > Cunninghamia lanceolata. The sequence goes on along the minus strand of BSBN01000910.1, from coordinate 459,410 downwards.
CCGACTAGTCAAGTTTGTGATAGGGACACTAAATCATGTATAGTTGAGTTATTTAATGACTTGAGCAAAGTTATTTTCTGTAGTGTATTTGTGAATAAGTTGTCTTCTGTTGACAAGACTGAAATAGAGGTGTGTGAACAGCGACCCACATCTCCACATTGGAATGTGATTTTATTTATGAAATTTTTGGCCAAAGTAATGCATAAGCTGCATGCATTGTCAGTTCACAGTCTCTGATAGGTTGCATGTCAGTCAGAATTGTCATACTTAGCTAGAGAATTTTGTGGAGTTGTATGGCAGATTAAATGTAGCAGAGTCAATGCACTACACTAGTTCTCGGATGGCATGGTATGATTGCAGATTCCTTTATCTGCTACCCTCGTGAAGGGTAGGGCCACTTCCAGTTAAAAGGTGTACAAAGGACCGCCGATCTGTGGATGGAGGAAAAGCACCTGGATGTTGCTCTCCCTCTACGCAGCTGTAAAGAACACCGAAGGCTTGATCACAAAGACACATTGTTATACTTATGATTATGTTTTGAAAGTTGTAAAGCTGTATGAAACTATTTGTAAGGTGGTTAAATTTTTTAATTGTATTATGAGAAGGATATATGGAAAATTGTTAAGTTCAATTTAAAGTATTCTTTCCTATTTCTATGCATGAATGTAAAATTCATTTTGTGTACTTATAGTGCAGCTGTATTATCATTTAATCTTTGTATTAAGAATATTGATTTGATGGATTATAATTGTTTTCATTTGCAACTAGTTTGTAAGATTCCTTAGATTTTTTTTTTTTTTAAATTAAGAGTTCTTAGTTGAAATTTTTGAATAACGATCAGATGTTCGTTACACTGTGTTTTGTAGCCTTAGTGAGACCAAAAAAGTGCAAAGATCGCACTCAGTTTTGCTTCTACAACTGCACATAAAGGGCTTATTTGCTGAATAAAATCAATTTCCAACTTCCCATACTCAGATATTTTCACAAAAGTTTCAAATTTGTGGCTGTAGGAGAACGCTTTCTGTAGCAATTTACCTCTGTTTGTAGTTTCAAGTTTTAAACAATGGAAAGTATTTCTCAAGCATTTTCAGGTCAGGAGAGGTTTTTGTCTCTGAAATTAGCAAGCTTAATAAAAAAAATATATCTCATGGAATGAAAGACACAAATTTTTTTGTCCAATATAAAACATTTTATGCATTTTCTATTAAAATGTCTGAGTCTCACTTCTTCTTGTGAAGTCCAAGTGAGTCTGAGTCTGGCTGCTAAGCTGGATAAGTCAATAGCTACCTTTTCATTCTATCTTCTCACTTGCATGATATTGAAATGGAAGTCATTTATATACCTAGCATTTCAGGGTGCAGCATTAAATAAAGGTACGATTAAACAGACCCACCTGAATCTGTCCAGCATCATATGACTTTGCAGCAGTTGGTTCGGATGAAGGTTCTGTGGCCATAGATGAAGACATGAAAGCCCGTATACTAGTAGAAAACCTTGTAGGCATGACATTTGTAATCTTTCTGAATCCATATGTACTCCTGAATGACCACATGGGAAACAAAATTAATAGCAAACTATAAATGTCAAATACTAAAGCCCAAATCAGATGCAGTTCTGTTTTACTTTTTCATTTTAGCATAAGAAATTTAATACAGTACTTCTTTGAGGTGGAGATTTCTATTACAAATATTGCTGGGCATGCAGTGTCCAACACAGTAAGAGCAATATGTTAAAATATAAAAACACAAGATACACAGCAAGAAACTAGAAGCATAGACACGTTTTATTATGAGTTATCAGATGCAATGGATTTAGCATGGTTTTCTCAGCTACCAACCATTTCTACTAAACAAGGGAGGTTATTTACAAAACTTTCATACAAGAATTGGTTTAACTGAGTCATGCCTCGTGTTCAAGGACATTTCCCCATGAACTAAAAAAGACCTACAATGCTAGCAGATGACTAATGGCTCAACCCTCCAAACTTAGACCATTTAAAAAATTTCAATATTTGATTCAATGTCAACTTTGCAATTAAAAATAGGTTTCAGGAAGGGTGCTACTACTCAAAAAATAGTACCCTGCTAGTCCATTTAATGGTAATCAATTTCAAAAATGCAAAATGTGGAATCTTCAGATTTAAACTGGACCATCTACTATTTTGGAGAAAAATTACCAGCAGTTGCTGAAGAGGGGGACTGATGCTATGCAACAGAAGCTTATGAGTTCGAGTGACACACAGCAGTAGTGCAACACTTTGCTGATTACCTTTGTGGATTAACAATTTAAAGAATGGATCATAATTCAGCTAATGCTTCTAAAACTGTGTACCCAGACTGAAAATATATGATTAGAGGGGGATTGATGATCATAATTCAGCTAATAGTCCTAAGACTGTGTAGCCAAGCTGAAAATACATGATATTGATGGCACATTTCATTGCAAATGGCTCCTAGACTTGCTCGGGAGCATGGAATGATCCAGTGGAGGGAGGCTGGGAAAATTTTCTTAGTAGGTACCGTACAGAAAACTTCGACCAGTTGCAGTATTATGTTCCATGTTTGAAGCTTTTCCAGTACTCCTTTAGGAATGCATACAGAAACTACTCAGAAAATACTGTCCACTAATAAAACTACCACTTGGTAAATCTCAATCCAAAAATCGTTGAGCGGATACAACGCATTTCCGGGCCCCCTACTTCGGCTCCGAGTAAAATTTCACTTTGAAAATTTTGGTGCTGCAATTTTTCAGGTGGGTATTTGATGTTTTCCTGCTTGTTTAATGTTTAGGTTACCTGGGACGGCCTGGACCATAAAAGCATGAGAAAAAGCCCCGGCCACAGGAAAACCTGCCCCATAAAAGTAGGAGCGGTAAGCCCCCTCCATGTGACCCCGTCCTTAAAAAATGTAAGAACGCCACTTCCATGTAACTGCTGCACCGGTCTTAAAAACTACGATGACTTCAAAACAAGTTTAAAAAACGGAGCTAGATTCTTCAACTTATACTCCAACCAGGAGCTTCCGTGGATCTTCCATTTAGTGCTTGTGCATTGGATTACATGGTGAGTTGAAGATAACTAAAAAAATACCTGGTTGAGAAAGAAGGGAGGGAAACGTTACGCGCAACGGAAATAGGACGCAAAGGAAGAGTCCTGAGTCTGCGGAGATGAGAAACAAGGAGACGTAGAGATGCAGGAGGTGCTTTGAGATGAAGCATTGTGACTGAAGGAGCAGAGCAGTGCATAGGGCGGGAGCACTTTCTCTACTAATTATGTCTGTCACTCTGGCCAAACAAGGGCCAGATAATGCACTAGACTCAATCCCGCCGCTAAAAATTGAAATACAAAGCAAACAAAAAATTCCCTCGTAGGGTGCCTTTATAGGAATCGTTATAATACAGTGACTAGGCAATGTGCCCTAATATTGTAAGTATTTTGTTTTATTTAAAAATTAGTTTTATTTAAAAACCACCTGGCCAGCAAAGCTAAATTGAAGGCGTTGGAATGAATGAATGAATTTTAATGATTTCCATGAGACCAAGCAGTCTAAGGGACCAAGAGCCGCAGCCCTAAGATATCTTCAGGATCTTTTTGATGTTGTTTCTCCTACTATGAATCTTAACCAAGAAGTCGGTCGTTATGTGCAACCTCGCTTCCTCAAAGAGTTAGATAATATTGCCCACCTTCAAGTTGTTTTCGTATTGATTCTGAATGTCTTCATAAGCAACACACTCAAAGATGAAGTGTCATTCAATTTCAACCACTTTTTTGCTGTAGAAAATGCAAATCTTGTCTTCCCAAGCTTCTTTGGGGACCATCCATCTACCAGTTTCGCATCTCAAATGATGAGAACCGGTCCTCAATTGTGCCATTAAAATTCTAGCTTTACCCTTAAGAGCGGCATGCAAGTAGGCTTTTTCCCCATGCTCCCACATGGGGTTGAACTCTTTGACATAGTACGATTTTTTTCGGCCAATCTGCTTAGTCCACATGGCAGTCCTGAATTTTTCTAACATGAACTGCTTAATTTCTTATTTGGTTTTAGGACATTCATGTAGCTTAATATCCCATTTGTCCATCCACTTGTTGTTCTACTTCATCCACGTCTTTTTCCTATGGTGTAACTCCTCCTCCACCACTGCCTTAGGCCACCGCTGATTCTCCATGTTTTCCACCTTTTTAGGTAACATATCAAATCGGATTATTGCATAAGCCTCCATTGGGAAGGTGCCCGCCTCAACCAAAAGAATTTCATAAGGGATCGTAGCTTTGACTTTAAGACTACTAGTGATAAGATGCTTTTGAATTCTCTCTAATTGTCTCCATTTGTGATTTGACATGCTACTCCCCCAAACCTCGCAACCATAGAGGATAATCGGCGTGACTAACAGGCCAAAAAGAGTCTTCTTGGTTTTCCAATCCCAGAGTTCCACTTTCCTACACCTGTTCTGGAGTAGGTAAGAGGCTCTTCAATCCCCTTAAATCCTCTTTGTTCTACACGTATCCCAGCTGAGCCTGTTGTGGAAAACAATTCCAAGGTACTTATATTCTTATACAATATCCAATGGGCTCCCATCAAAAATAAAGTTGACTTATTGTTGCTTCCTTTTAAAAGAGAAAATCATGATTTTGGTCTTGCTAGTGTTCACTTGCATTCCGACTTCTTGGCAAAAGAGCTCTAAAGCCTTCAAGTGTTCTCTCAAACCATGGGCAGATTTTGCAACCATAATAAGATCATCAGCATACAACAATAGCTTCACCACAAAACCTGCCAACTGGATACCCCCACTTGCAGTTTTGTTTAACCACTCTTCAAGTTTATCGATGTATAAGCCAAACAAAGTGGGAGAGAGGGGACGACCCTGTTTGACCCTGATGTCACTACCAAAGCACTCTGACATACCCTCTCTAATCTGGATTTTAGCTCTAACTTGCTCATAAAGCTTGTGAACAGCAGCCCTATACTCCTCCAGAACCCCAAGATCTTCCATCTTGCTCCAAAGTTTGTCCCTAGGTACCGTGTCAAAAGCCTTTTTGAAATCAATAAAGCAACAAAAGGCTTCCTCTCCTTGAGTGTCCCAAACTTTTTCAATCAAATGCCTCGGAGTGGCGTAGTGATCTATGGTAGAAAGTTTTGGCCTAAAACCAACCTACCCTCTCGCTCTTTTTCCTTCTTTTTCTACCCAACTGTTGATCCTGCGCTCAATCAAGCTCCCGAACAACTTTCCAAGAAGAGGATTAACCATGATAGTTTGATAATTAGAGGTATTATTGACATCTCCACTCTTGAAAAGAGGAATAACGACACTAGTTGTCCACTCAGTCAAAAAACCCCCTTGCGCAATGCCATTAAAGATTCTTTTGATGTGCGGGGCAAGGTGTTATACTCCCACTTTAAAAATTTAGCTTGCAGCCCATCAATGTCTTGAGCTTTGCCACTTGCTAAATTCTTTATTCCCTGTGTGATGTCTTCTATTGAGAAGAGATCGGTTGTCATGTTAATTATAGGAGGGTTGACTTTCTTTAGCGTCCGCTCATAGAGAAGTTTCGCATACTCTAACCATTGATCCTCAGTGATATTGTTTTCATTTGTTTTCTTTCTTGTTGTAACTCCCTCCAAAAGCCTTTGGGGTTGTGTTTACTCAAAGATATCAACTCTTTTCTTCTAAATATTACCTAACTTTCTTTTTTGGATTTTATCAAATTCTCATACTTTTTTTTTTGTTTTCTTTACTTGCTTTAATCTTTTTGAGCGATCTTTTTGCCGCCTTGCACTCTTCATCAAACCACGAATTACCCGAGAAAGTGTTTGGCAACCTCTTAATAGGTCGAGATCTCTTGCATGCCTCCAAGGCCTTGTGAATTAAAGGGACCAGCATACTGTTCTCTACATAGTTCCCTGTTTCCTTGTTTATTTCTTTGCATCCCATGTTGTTTTTTACCATTTGCAGGTGTTGTTCCAGTGCAGCAGCGAAGATCTCCTAATTTTTTTGGTTCACCATGATTTTACTTTGTGTGTGGTCTTGCTTTTGTATGTGTTGGATTGGCCCTTCTTTTTGGATTTTTTTGAAAGCCAAACTTAACACAAAGAGGCATATGACCAGATTTCAGCTCAGTAGGATCTTCCCCTATGTAGAACTCTAACAACCTAGAAGTACCATTCTGAGAACAAATAACATAATCTACTACACTTTGACCATTGTACGTCTTACAAGTGATTCCCCCAGATCTAGGGCACGTTCTCGTACCATTACAGATAACCAAGTCATATAGGCTACAAAGCCCCAATAATTATGCTCCAAAATGATTCACACATCCCCTTCCATCATGTGAGACTCTTTCCCATATTTGGTCTTCATTTTCCTCTAACCATAACGGATTGTTGTCCCCTCTTTTCTCATTGCCCAATTGAAGAGACTGATTATTTTCTATCCTTGCATTAAAATCCCCCATTAAGAAAATTTCCCCTAAAGTGCTAAAAGTAGAAATGTCTCTCTTTAATGCAATAAATGGGTCTTAGTTGTCAAGATTCCTCTTCTTGTAGAACTTTGATCCTTTTGGAGCAAAGTAACAAGTAGCCAACCTGACTGTATCCTCATTATCAGTTATTTTCACCTATATGTACTGCTTATTTGGATCCTCTTTCTCGATTTTCACGGTTTCACCCCATATTTCTCTAATTAGCATAGTGATCCCTCCATGTCCTTTACCTGTTTCAGTCCCTTCATTCCAAACTGAAATTTTCTTGTACCCTTTGAAGTTCGGTAATTTGCATTCATCATGCTCATGAGTCTCCATAAGGATAATCACGTCTTTCCGCTCAGCCATGGACCCCAACCTCAATCCTCTTCTCCACGGGTATCCTCTGTAGTTCCAACTTACTATGTGCATATACTCTCATGGGCCCCCAAATCCCTATTTCTTGTGTGAAAATCTCTCGCTGATTTGGGCTTTCACATTTTTCAACCATGCCCACTTTATGTCATCCCTTGTTGTTTTCACTTTCTCCCACTCCTTCCTTCACTCTTCCTATTGTGCGAATGTCAAATCTTCATCTAAGAATATGTTAGTGCCTCTAAGCAACCCTCTGTTCTTTAAAATCTCACTCTTATCATCCATGTTTCTTAAGACAATTCTTACATGCCTATTCCTTCCTTCTTCTAGCTTCTTTCCTATCTTGTGTGCTTGTTGGATAACACCAGCCCACTTCAACTTGTCCTTAAGAAAGTCTCTTGCAAGAATGTCGGTTCTTTCCTTCTCTCCAAAGTCTCTTAAACCTTTGATAATGATATTTATTGCCTTGTCTTGTTTGTCTTTTTCTTCTTTTATGTGTATCTTGATTTGCCTCTCAAAGATTTCTTTTCGCTCTTTTAGTGGTCCACTTACGACTTGTGACTAGGATTTATCCTCTTCTATTTGGTCTCTTAACTGATTCTCTTTTACTTCCAAGTCATCCATAACTAATTGGAACTCCTTCATCTGTGTTGAGTCATCTCCATTTGTCATTTTTGCCTTCTTATTTTCTGTTGATTTTAGTTGTTTTACTTCTTGTTTTAGAGTGCCCAACTCTTGTTGTTATCTCTTCATGTTAATTTACAGATTTGATATTTGTTCCCTGAGCGATTTATTCTCCCTTTCCAACTTGCCTCTGGCTTCTCCCATTGCCTTCAACCTACTTTTTTTGTGTAGCCCCTTTACTTCAAGTATTTCTAGTCTTTTTTCATGTTAATAAGCTCTGTAACATACAACTCTAACGACCACAATAAAGGTGTGGATGTAGGGCTGTATAGCTCTTTGTTATCTTGATAGATTTCTTCGCTTACACCATTACTCTCTATGTGCAATTCCACCTTGCCTTCCTTTGAAACAAAATCCTTCGGGTTGCCTATGCATTTCTCCTTTCCTTTTACTTCACCTTGCTTTGTGTGCCCTCCTATCTGAAGCATTTTATTAGGGAGGTTTGAGTTGTTGCTTTGCACTTTCGGTAAGACCATAGTGATTTTTTTCCTATGAGTTTGTCTCACCTTACAGGTCTGCCTACACCTTAGTATCCCTCTATACTACTTGACATTTACATACACCAACTTTTCCCCTGCTCTCACTGTGTTAATCTAAGGATATTCTGCCCATAAATGGCTCCATGATTCATCTAGCTCCCCTACTTGTTTGCTAAGGTATGGGGTTGAGTGCCCATTCAAAGAATGAATGGTGTGATTCCATGGAGCTCTTGTCCCCTTAGGATAAATAAAACTAGCCACTGAGCTGCCTACCTGCCTTTGGGGCCCATTTATAGTCTTAGTGTAGTTGATGTTGTTCCCTACACTCCCTACATTTTCCAAGACGTCTGACTATTTTTTTGGTGTAATCAGATGTGTTATAGTGGGACCTTGAAAGTGTAGTGCTATGATGTTTTTACCATCTTTGTGTTTTACACTCATGATTCTATCTATGCAGTTTTGTCTGGTTTAGCCAACCGAGCAGACAAGAAACGGGAAAAAAACAACCAAAAGAAGACCACAAACGGAAGAGAGAGATATTTAAAGTGGGGCACCTTGTTTTTCGCCAGAAAATGTTGATTAAGCAAATAGCCAACTCCACCTTCTAAGTTTCTCGTGCCCCGTTGCCTCTCGCTTGGACTTCACTTTTCGTTGCTTCGTGCCTCCACTCTGTTTGAGGTTTGCTCTTTTGAAATTTTTATCTTGGTAAACCTTGAGCAACCCTCTGGAACCCAAAAATCTCTAGAGAACTTCGCAACCGCCTTTAGAAACCCCCGTCGTTCACTAGGAAGACTTGAGAGAATGGTACTCAGTCTTCTATTTAGAAATTTGGTCAGTCCAGAGGTAAGCACCTCCCTGTAGCAAATAGGTTATGACTAATAAAAGTAAAAGAGGTGTTATTAAACGATCTATTGTTAAATTATATATTTTTGTATTTTTATTAGAAAGTTACTTATGTAGTAGTATGTGGAGAAGGTTATAAATATTATTAAAAAAATATTTTTAAACAAATAAAGACAATGGAATGGCATAAAATGAATATCATAAAGAAACTATGAGAGAACTATGGCTTCCCATTCAACCAAGAAGAAGTGGCATTCTACTAGTGCCCCAAAATCATCCACTAAATAAATTCTAAGCAATCAATGTAGGATAATAGAAAATCCATATTACTAATTTCCTTCTTGATAGACACATATATTTATAGTAGGCATGAGCTTTCCACAGTCCATAGAATTCAAAGAGAAATGCTTTTGGATTTAATTGTGGGTATTTCTTTGCGTCAACGTTTCGGATCACACTCAATGACCCATCATCAAAAAGAGAATACTTGTGATTTGGATTGCTGACTTACACATATTTATAGCCATATTGTTAAGCAATGTACTTTTTATTTGTTTTTGGCAAAGTTATTATATTTAGTACTTGTTGAAGAAGGCTATAAATATATGTTTATGAGCCATTTGATAGCATTTTTAGACAAGAGTGTCACAATTAGTATTAATCATAAGAACTTGGATAAATTTATAATCTTATTTTAAGTTAAATATCATTTAAAAAATAACACAGTATTATGCAATAAGACATATAAAAATGCATTATTCTTAAAAATTTAAAAGAAACATTAACTTGTCTATTTCTTATACTATGCATATTGGCAATAGGAGCATAATTTATGGAATGTATTTGAATGTTTAATGTGTATTTATTATCACAATGTACTTTTATACAACTACAATGTCTTTCATAAGATTTCAAACACAAATTTACTTACCTTCTACTCATAGCTATCATGATGAATCCCGTCACTTTTATCACTTCCTTTTCTACCAACTAATTGTTTAATAATGTAAGACTATAAAAATTATATGATTGTACAAAACAAATATTGGATACATAAAGGGTTGTGAAGACATTTAAATAACAATAGAAACATGTATAATAACAACATGAAAATATATTAATGTTTTGAATGTAACTTTTAATAAATCATATTAGGATATCATATTAAATAGTAAGCTATATAAAATAAGATCACATCAAATATTTTATTTTATACAAATATAATTACAAGGACACAATTGAAAGAGAGATTATTATTGCAAGTACAAAGACCATAACATTATTTTAACAACACAATATTTATTTATGTAAATGAACAACAAATAAATTGAGTATTTAATAGATTTTCTCTCAAAGATCAACTTAGAGACAATGATTCCAATTGATGCTTTTCATTTTTCCTATTCTTAACATAAGTTGCATTTTCTATCTTAATGTACCGTTCAAATGAGAATGGTGGTAATATTCTCAAAGTTTTGAGAGATTTAACTCGAGAGATAGCAATGAATGTTAAACCAACCCTCTCTACATCACCAATATTTAGTGTGGCTCTTTCCAATGTTAACCCTCGTGACTTGTGTATTTTTAAAGCCTGTGCCATTTTGAGGGGGATTTGTATATGTTTGCCTCTTGAACAAGTGAAAGAGGGACAAACTTTGGTTTGTTAACATCACAAGGCACACCCACATAATTATCAAATTACACAATCACACACAATGGCAACTTTGGTAGTCAAGTACCTTGACAATAAACTAGATTTTTTATAGTACCAAGTGCTCCTGTAACTAATCCAGCATACACCCATAAATTGCATACCAACATCACGCGTTGGCCAACACATAGTAGAACCACCCTATCCAAATGATTATCATCAGCATCATGTGGTTCTATACGTCAGGTATATGTAGACACACTACATGCAATTGACATGTTGAGTGACTTTAGCATATTCTTATTGTTGAGCATGACCATACTATTTGCGGCATATAAATGCATGGATGCATCAAATATTAGATGCTTCTCAACACTTATCGAGTCATTTTGTTATATCCATCAGGATTTTCCAATCATCATATCTTGCAATTGTATTCCTAATGTTTGTTAACATTTCTATAAATCTGACTTGTTTTGAATCATGCCCTTGTTGATAGAAAATTGTTTCCAAAGTCGCAACTATTTGGAAATGTTTTACCATAAGTGTTGCCTGTAAACACAAAAAGTACAATTTTTTAAAATAGATTAAGAAATGAAATATTTATACTAATAAATTTTAGTAAGGTTATCAGTAATACAATAAGTGACACTTGCATATAGTGGTATGTCTCGCACAAGAGGTAACTTGTCACGGCCCCTATTCTCAATAATTAATTATGATTTTAAATATAATATTTAAATGACTGTTGACTAATTTTGACTTGTGTGTGCAACAGGAACACTCTCTCCCTCTCTCCTGGCGGAGAGAGAGTATCATCGAGGTAGAGGGAGTTTAGTCGGCTGACGGCGACTTGTGTTGAAGGAACCTACGCACACACCACTTAGTTGAATTGCATTGCATTCATTTTATTTGCATTAATATATGTGTGCATGAAAATACTTGCATTTGTTTTTAAATTGTATTTAGAGTAATTATTCTATTATTAAGTCACAAATAGATTTATTAGTGCAAATTGAAAATTAGAAATAAATGCATTTTTAATTTACATTCAGGAAAGATTCCTATGCATCCTTTTAATTTGATTTTTATCTATTTTTGGTCACAAGGGTGAAGTGGCGAGTTCTTGTCATAAATGCATTTAAATTTTAGAGGGAATCTTGGGATTCAATGCTTTATGGGAAACTAAAATTAGAAAATTGGAGAGTGAGTGGGAGGAAAAGATAGTTGGCATTAATTGCCTTTTCTATTTTGTTTTCGAATGCATATCTTATATAAGGGAGTTTGAGAGAAAATAAAAAGGGAATTCTTTATGGCAAGAGAGGAAGGAGAATGAAAAAGCAGATTTATGAGGAAAAACAAGAAGAAAAGAAAAAGAAAAAGCAATGAGGAGAAAAGAGGGATTTTTAGGATAAAATTCGGGTATGTTAACATTTAGATTTTTGCATTAAATTTTATGTTCGATTGAATGTGATAATCTGGATAGAATTGTTCTGTGCTTTCTTGTTTTATTGAATATATCCAAAAAATTAAAATGGGGAATCTTGTAATCCCCTGTGTCATTATTCATCATTTTCTGTGTTAGCTAGAGAATTTGCTTGGCTCTTCCCTTCTGAATGTTTTGCAAACCATGTAGATAGCCAGACAATATTGTGTATACTAGCTTCAACTTGATAGTTGGGCAAGCCATTGTTTATTTTGGGCCTCGGTTGATACCCCATGACTGTGGATTTAGAACGAAATGAATCTCTCCTATTGATTTATTGAAAAGTCTATGGGTCTGTCTCCTATTAATTTCAAAGGTTCTTTTAATTGTGTAAACCCCATGCCTTGAGGAGGATAGAACATTTGAGAAATTTATAAAATACAAACATTGTCATTACAAACCATATTTTGCCTTTCTCACCACTTTTCTTAGAGGTATTTTGTCAAACAGATCTTGTGTTTTCTGCATGCTGCATACTTGTGAACTGGGGTTGTTGCAACAACAACACCCGATGAAATCTGTCCTTCCTTTATGCTTTGTTATATGTTCATAACTTGCCCCAAAGCTCTCATTTTAGCATGGGCTGGGAGCACATTGGCAAATGTGAATTGAACGGGTTGGAGACTTGCATTTGGTGAAATGCTATAATGATTTATTTTAGTACCACTTATGTTTTCAATTCGTTGGTAGTTCAAAACTAGTAAACATGCTTGGAAGGTTTCCTTAACCAAAACATCTATTTATTTCTTGCCTACATTCTTTGATCAGCGCCTACCTATGTGCCTCATCAATTACTTTATATCTGGTAGATTTTGTAGACTTATAGCAAACCCAATTATGTTTTCACTCAACAACCTTGATGGGTTGTCCCACAATACTGTGTCCCACTTATGGACATCCTAATTTTTGCCTGAAATCACATATTTTTTAGAAAAATCAATGATTTACTCATTGAGGGGTTCTATCTAAAGGGGTTTAATTGAAAGGAGTTGGATCAAACCCCCTTGGATAGAACCCGCCTAGTCTTAAATTAAACCCTCAATAGAGTCTCCTCTGCACCTATCAAAATGCTGATAAAAACCAACTTTGCTTCACCTTTTGGGGGGGTCAAATGAAGTCATTTACAAATTATATATTTTTATTATGTAGCCCTTTGTATACACTTTCCAAAAAGTACAATTTTGAATAATTTAATTTGATTATTATATTTATTTTCTATTTTCTAGTGAACATAAGTTTTTCACCGAACAATAAGGTCTCTATTTCACACAAGCAGAAAAATAAAAAATAGAGAAAAAAATTCTAAAAAACATCTGTGCCTTAGGTATTGATGTCCTTGTTTCAACAAAAAAAAATTAAAAAATTGATACATACGAAACAAGTTATGCACTACAACATAAACCTGTGTCCAAATTATAATTAATCTCACTTCAAAAATTAATTTTAAAAAAAATGAAACAAAAATTATGAAAAAATATCTACAAATCAATATTTTAAAAATTAGAATTTTATCCTTTTTATAAAAAAAATTATGCATTACGACATAAACGTCACTTTTTAAAATTGTTGTTTACTATAAAAAATAAGTTATTAAAAATTACGTTAAAAAATCACAATTTATTTATATATAAATTTTAAATATATTTAGAATCTACACACAAAATCTCACAAATTACTAGTTTGCATCATCTTTGAATTCTTAATGGTTTAGCTACTATAGGTGTCAGAAAGTGAAGATTTGGTTAAAAATTGTCGATTTCAATTTTCCACTTTGGCCAAAAAGTGGGACATAGTATCGTGGGCTGACCCAGATTTTCTCCTCATCATACTTTTCTGCTTAGACAAGAAATCTTTGAGCTTGGCTTCTTCCATTGGGTTGATATCTCACTTATCAAGCAATTTATTTGTAACCATCAATCATGGTGTTACGACTTCTTATTTAAACACAATTTAAGTAGAAGTTAAATCTTGATCTTCCTTGTTAATCCATGTATCCTTATCCCTAAAAGACCTCAATGTTCGATATATATTAATAATTTTTACATAATACAAAGTGTTAAATATATTTTTTTCGTTGGAATATTTAGTCAACATCTATATATTTATATCTATAGAGGAAACATTTTTTTACCGCTACTTTAGAATAGTGACGAGATGCATAGAAATAACTTTCTTTGGATTGCTTGACTGGACTTGAAGTATGTAACCCCTGATGATTTTGTTTCTTTGATCTGGATCAGTTGGGTTGTTGATATGACTTATACTTTCTTGGTCTGTATTGAATAATAACTAGTAATTGGACCCATAGGTTCAATGGGCACGCTGATAATTTCTTTGGAGTAAGGTTCTTCCCAACATATTATTGACCTATCCTTCATACTTATTTACCAAGTATTTTATGATGGCATTTGACTTTGCTAACCCCTCTCAAATTATATTAAAATACATACACCACAAATAAAATTATGTGAAATTGTGAAGTTGAATCAGGTTTGTATCAAGGTTGGTCACAATCTCTAGTTAGAAGTTGTGCATCCATCACTACAAACTGGGAATCCCTTCTATCATCCTCAATGTTTGAGGCAGAGGTCCATGGAACCAAGAAAATATTTGTTATTTTAAAATATTCAAACTAGAAAATTCCTTACCCCACAATCAAAACAAGAACAATAACAACAACTAGGAAGGTCAAAAGGGTCATGAAAAATCCTAACAAAAAGTCCAAAGACATGCACTCACATTTTAGAAATAGCCACTTCAAATTACTTCAACACTAATAGATTAATAATAAATATACAAAGGTGAGTTGTTCCTTTGGGGTTGGGCCTTCAACGTCTAAACATTCCTCCCAATTTTATTTATTATTAATAATTGATTTACTTATTGTGATTTAACAATTTTTAAAACTAAAACAACTTTTTTTATTAACTTCACATAAACTCATCATTAACTTTTATTTATTAACTTATTGTAATTTCTATTTCTCTTGCCAAAAATAAACTCATTATTCCATGTTGGTTATCATATCATTGAATGTATTATCCATTGTTAAATCATCTTCAAGGATTGTGGACCAATGGACATATTACTTTACATTTAATGAGTTGTATACTTAGGTCTGTAATGTATGCTCTACTATAAATCATCCCCAAGGATATACACCCAATTTGAACATCTCAATATCAGGGCTACTATGATAAAGTCTCTTTCTTCTCATGCACAATTACCACTATCAAACTAACCTTCAAGTGTGATATCATTCTTCTGTATTATGGGTTTGCATGTGATGTTGCTATGCTAATCATGGTAATGTATTTTGGTGTTATTGATACTGTAAAATTATGGATCATGTTATGTGCATCAGTTTGTTATGGTTGGGATGCATGGCCACAATATCTCTACAAATACAATATCTAGTGTTTATGTTATGGCATAAAGGATTTCTTCTGAAGGTTTAAGTGTTCAAACATTTAGATTATTTTTCCCAAAAAGTTGTATTTCTCACATGTTGCCACCAAGATATGGCCCTACTCACAAGCCTATATAATTGCAATTGTAATAGTGACACACTTAGTAGGCACACAGGTAGGTCAACATCAAGAGAAGGCAAAGGAAAAAGGTGCTTGGTTTTAATATTGCAAAGAAAGGAGAGAGAGAGGGGAGGGGAGATGGTAACAACTGAGTCATGGGGAAGACAACATAACAATATATTTAGACCATTTTTTCAAACCACTAGAAAGAAAACATATCAATTAGTTAGATCATTTTTTCAAATTACAAAGAAGCTAACTTATCAATGTAGTTAAATAATTCCTTCTATAACTATTCTCTAGGAAGGCCTAAAGTAGAATGGTAACAACATTCTCCTATTAACTCTTTTGGATTGCTTGATTTAGAATTTATACGAAGCATAAACCCCTAAAACTGAATAGAAGGCATAAGGTTAGTGGACACTACAATTGAGCCCATAGTGAGAGTGGTTGGACTGCATTTCCCTTGTCTTCATTGATTGTTTAATTAAACTTAAGATAAGTAACGTAGTTATCAATTTCTCTTTTGTCTTATCATTAGCTTTTATGAGTTTCAGAGATTCAGGTCAATTTTGTAAAATTAATAGCATATGTTGATTGTTTTTAAGTAGACAAATTTTTTCTTGTAAAATAATTCCCTTTATCCATGCCATGTCATTTTGCTTTATGTCATAAGACAATCAACTCCAACCACTTCCAATTCATTTTCACTAACTAATAGGTAACAAGTATCATGAACTTTGAAGAAAACTGCCTCAACCCCTCAACTTTGGTAGATACTATGTCTTAAATTAATAACCTACTTGAGTATGCTCATAACCTTCATCCTATATTTTAATAAACTCACTATCTTTATAAATATAATCATACTAGGACTTATTTTATTAAAAAAAAAGACTTTTTAGACAATCAATAATGCATGCATGCTTCACTTCATCAATGAATGGTAGTAATGAAAGGCCATACCCTCTGGTTCTAATCTACAACAGTTACTATTTCATCACATCCCCATAAATAGTATGCAAATCATGGTCACCAAATAGTGAAAATAGACATACCAACAAGATTAAACCCTGAGCACAATGTGTTACTATAACAATTTTACTAATGACTAGGATTTTATCTAATGCAAAGTTAAAAAGACTAAAAAAGGCATTCGGCTTAAATGAGAATAAAAAATCTTAGTTAAGGCCAAAATAAGAAATTAAATGAGGATAAAAAATCTTAGTTAAGGCCAAAATAAGAAATCAAATGGATAAAGTTTTACCATTTGGAAATTGAAAAATCAAAACAAAATTATACACATATAAGTTGACAACCATAAACATGAACATTCTTTCTCAGACCAAGTTATTGACAACCATAAACATGAACAGGGATTCTCAAACCAATTAGACCTTGAATTTAGGGGATGAAGCCTTTGAATAAGGCTAAGAAAATTTAAGTATCATCTATCTCAAATTGTTTGTTTCAAAAATGACAAAAGTCATTAACATATGTATATATCAAACCAAAGAATTATGCAATAGACATATAGATGAGACAAATAGTTAAGAACCTTGAAAAAAAGGTCTAGCTCAGGGATTTACTATAAATGAATCTTACAATTAAAAAATCCATTAAATATGGCCAACATTTAACCATAAAGGTTTTATACACACAACAATATCTTCCATTTCATCATTGGATAAAGAAGTCCAATTATCACTGTAAAGTTCCATCTATCAAAACCTTTGAGACATCTGTCAAACATTCCATATGCCTTGGGTAGACCTCCACTGTTTGTATACACGACTATTGAAGCATGACCCAAAATCAGGTCACCCTACATCATAGACTATAAAAGGATCCATTTCCATTTCCATTTGTAATTTTGACATCCCACATAAATCTACTCAATATTATGCCTTGATGGACATCTATACTCTATTCTTGAGCTTCCGTTTTGACACAGGTTAGGAAATTGTTGGTGAAGATCATGGAATTTGATTTTACATTTGCTAATTGCATTTGCTCAGATGCTTCTAAAGCCTTTTCAACAAATCCATTCTGTGCATATCTTGCAATCATTGTATTCCATGAGACAACATTTCTTTGTGGCATTCTGTCAAATAGTTCACGTGCCCTATCCATGCTATTTCCATAAATTCTGATTGATCAATCTGCACCAACAACTGTATGAATTTCATCAAAATAAATAGAATGACCTGTCCATTTGATGTTGTCACTTCTTTTAAAACTGCTACCAATCTCTCTCTGAATTCTCCATGAATTTAGCTCCAGCAATAAGTACAACCATGTCTGATGAGATCAACTTTCTAGAACATCTCCTCGCACAATACGTTGAGCAAACCCCTTAGAGAAAATCTAGCAGACATTATGCTTCAAATTAGGAACAGCTTCTACTACCTTCAGTACTTGCTCATCCAGTGTCTTTTGATCCTCCTTTCTATGTGGAGCTACATACTTTGTTGGCTGCAGCACACATTAGAGTTTACATACATAAGGATACAAGTCTTACAAAGGATCTGAATTTAAATACAAATTGACTTGTGTGACTACGTTAAAGCTTCCATTATGCTAAACTTCACATTACCAAATTCACATGCAAAGGTGATATAAAAATTTCTAATTTTACTACAATGCACAGAACTTAAAAACCTTTGAGGAACAAACCTAAACTTGAGGAAAATGCTAGAGACAATTGTAATTTTACTACGAATTGTAGAAAAAATGTAGCCTTAAAAGGAACAAACTTCAAGATGGTGAAAGCTTTGCACACATTTCAAACCCTTACAAATCCTTTTCAACAAGCACTAAACCCACTAATAATGTCTTTACAAATTATTCTAGTGGAAAAACTGAAACATTTCCATTAAATAGTTGAACTACCACCCTGGATAATGTTAAGAAATAACTTCCGACATATCTTTTCCATGTATTGGAGAAATAACCATCCTCATTTTACCATATCCCAATGTAATACATCAAACAGTGTATCCAGTTCAAATATAAAACCATGGCACAATAGAATGAGAAGTCCGAACTTACGAGCAGGAATATATATATGTGTGTGTGTGTGTGTGTGTGTGTGTGTGTGTGTGTGTGTGTGTGTGTGTGTGTGTGTGTGTGTGTGTGTGTATTGCATAACAAATACAGACAATTTAATGGAATTAATCTGAAATCTATATACATGAACAAAAAACAACACTACAACTAAGGAATTTTAGAACGACTAAAATGTCTAGCAACTAAAATATATACCTTTTTCTCAGCCTAAAATAATTGCTCTTCATTCTTCTTCTTCTTAACAACCTCCCTTTCAATGGCCACACAAATATGATGTATCATTCTATTTGCTTACATTAATCTTGGTGGAAGCTATGATTAACTCGTCTGATAGGTACACCATTCACCTTGAATGGACCTAAGCCATTCAAACATATTATAAAACATAATAATCAGAATAAATAAGTATTCATTTCAAACAAAATTAGAAGCAATATTAATGCTACTCTAATAGAATCTCGTTACGTAGATGCTTCTCAAAACACAATAAAGTGGCCAGGCATAATGGCCCTTAAAAAATAACCAATGTTTATAAAACAAACTGTAAATGTTAGCAATTTCACAAAAAAATCATTGTGTCCAAAACATATCTCCTCCACACACATAAAAACAAGTGCTAAGCACAAGCACATAAAACATAAAAATGTTGAACAAATAACTACACCTAATGGTGATTTTTAGCCCAATCCCCTGTGAAGTCAAGCGATGAAGTAGGATCTATTGTATAGAAATATTGCAATACACAACCTCCCACAGTAAACTGATGGGCTGGTCTAAAATATATCATAGTATAGAATTGGATGCATAACTCCATCACATAAACCCACAAAATATTTCAAAAATTAAAATATGCATAGTGAAAGAGCTACTCTGCATGTTCTAAGTGTCATTACTAAGCAAATATATTTCAACCAATAGAATATTATGATATGTAAAATGGATTGAACATAAGTGTTGCCTACACAGACTTATACATTGGTGCTACATGCTTAATTAAAGGATCAAAGCTGAGCATTAACACAATGAAAACCCATTTTTGAATCACCATGGCAACCTGTGAAGACAAGCTCTTTCAGAGGGAAAAATAGTTTATACCCCCATGCTCTCAAGTGGGCATAGGGTTGAATTGTTCTTAGGTAGTAAAGTTTTGAGGATGTACATAGTTTGAACTTTGAAACAGTCCAGTTGATGCCCACCAACAGGTTGATAAAATGCCCAAGAGAAATGTTCTGTTGCAATGCAATGCTGAGAGGGTATAACAAAAGTGGGCTCTAGGGACAAACACTTGAACTTTATTACACAATGCTAAGGGAAGGGATGGATCCTAACTGTTTTACGTCTCACTAAGTTATCAATGCCTATACCAATTTGTCTGATTTGGTACAGGGTAGAGATCCATAATTTTATTGTTTCGAAGGGACTTGAGGCTGATAATTTTGTGGGTAGTGCCCTGATAGACATGTACGCAAAGTGTGGTAGAATGGAGTTTGCGAGACAAGTGTGTGATAAAACAAATGCAAGAGATGTTGTAACATAGAGTGCCTTGTGCAAAATGGTTATTGTAATGAGGCCTTGAACTGTTTTCATCAAATGCAATTAGTATTCACTAGCATTTTGAAGGCCCGTACTGGATTGTCATTGAAGCCTAAAGGTTACTCCAAAGGGAGAAGGTTAAGTCGGTTCAAAACATAAAAGAAAAAATTTAAAACTAATTTGGTCCTAAAAGTACTAAATGTGCAAAACTCCTACGAAAAAAAATCTTTAGAGAACAAAAACCTTCAAAAGCGTAAAGATTTTGTGTTACATGTACTGAGCAGAACCCCTGATTCAAGCTATTTTGAGGAAAACAACATGCTTTCCCTTCCAATTTCCAGTCAAAATGATCACAATAGTTCTAGCGATGATGCTAGCCTTGCAAAACACATCATATATCACAAATCAAACCTTAAAAATAAACCCTGTAAACACCAAACCGTATAACCCAAAACATCTATTTAAAATAAGAATTAGAAAAAAAAATCTAAAACATTAATGCTATAACTATTACCTGAGTTAGGTGGGCTTATGCTTCCTCCTGTTGATGAGAGGCTTGGGTACATCCTCTATTGGGTAAACCAGGGCACGGGAACTTGACCGCTGTGTTTTAAGGAGCGGCTAAACCAACACTTTTGCCCTAACTACGACGAGTAGAAGCACAACAATGGTGCATCATCGTGTTCATGCCCATCAACTTCGACAAGGAGAAGAATAGCCCCGCCAACAACATGGGCAGATGATCAATCGAGGTCGGAAGCTTGGTGAGAATTTTCTTTCTCATAGATAGCGAATCACTTTGACAATTGATACATTGTTAATATTTTATTTTATTTTTCTAGTCGGTGACACCACAGCCCCGCCTAATTCAGATCTGTCTCTTAACAAAAAAATACTCAACGCACTCAACGGATCTTCCTGCCTCTTGTCAGCGGCCTCCTGTCGCTCCTAAGGAGCTCAAGGTTAATGGTAATAGGAACATTCAAGCCTGAAAGAACATGAAAGAGACACATTTCCTGAAAAGTGTGATATTTACACCAGGGGAAAATTTTATGACAGTGGAGAATTTGGCTTCAAAATCAAGATTTCAACACACTGGATATTAAATATCCTAAGACCTACAGAGATTTGGTAAAGGCACAACAGTATGGGTCTGAGGAAACCATTAAGATTGGTCAAATGAGTAGCTTCCCACTTCCATCTCTCGTTGTGGTTTCCAGTGCACAGAGATCCGCATGTAGTTGCCTGTCACATCAAATTAGTCGATGTCATTATAAATTCGATGGACACGATCTTTTCCATCGTAGTCTTTTTAATCCCTGCCATTCATTTATATAAATCAGGTAGTGCTGCTCACTACAAGAACGCTTATCAGCGTAAATATTAATATTTTTTATGAGAAGAGTTTATATGTTATCCATTCATTAAGTCTGTTTATTCTTAATGCTTTATTCTTAAACCATTTTTTTTTGGTGTTCTCATTTTAAAATTATTGTAGACTTCTATTTTTTTCAAAGTATGAAGCAGAGATGTTTGGCGAATGGGATTTGTATTTATGATGTTAGGCTATCATTCATAGGTGAGTTGTAGATCTTAAGTTGATTAAATCATTCTTAGTTAAATATGAGGTAGATATCATTGTTAGCCTCTTATTTTATTATTGTCTTTGAAATAGTTTGTCTTTTAGTAAAGAGTTTCAATAATGGGAAAGGATGTTTTGTCTACCCTTCAACCATTAAATGTCAAAGATAGTAATATGTTTTGTCAATAACTCATTAATGATTTAGTTCGAGAATTATTGTTTATTGGGAGATAATTTTCCTTTTACCATGATAAAATGATAACAACTTCAGTATTTTTCTTCTATCTTCAGATAGAACACAACTTTGGAATTAAGTTAAATGTCTGTCAGATTGATAGGCTTATGGGAGTTAGAACTTCTCTTGATTAAGTTGTGGGATCTTGTGAATCTTTTTTTTTTGACAAAAAGTTATTTATTAAAACTAGGCATCAAAAGCTTTTTTTCCCCCGTTTATATAGGGTTGATCCTCCCTCTAACCCTCAGAAAGATGTTAAATGACAACCACCGAATGAGGGATGGGTTAAAGTACATTTTGATGGGGCATCTAAAGGCAACCCGGGGCCTTCAAGTGTAGGTTGCATCCTTCATGATCACTTAAGGAAAATATTGGTGGAGGAAGTGAGATCACTTCTGATAGGGACAAATAATGAGACGGAGGTTCAAGCGGATTGGATGGGGATCGATATTTGCAAAAGAATGGGTTTTCGAAGGCTGCATCTAGAAGGGGACTCTTTGATAATAATTAACACCATCCAAAAAAAGGAGACACCCAATTGGAAGATTCAAAGTGTCATTAGAAGAATCTGGGAGGACATTACCCTCCTAAAGGATTTCAAAATCTCCCACATCTATCAAGAAGGTAACGAGGAGGCCAATAGCTTATCCAAACAAGCTTTAGAAATAGAGCAATCTCAACTTCGTGATGAGGCAAGTTGAGAAGAGTGTTCACGTGCAGCCTGAGGATGTCAATTTGAAATCAAGCTGGGTGGAACTTTAATTGCCTATCAAGAGGATTAATGCAGAGGTTAAGTGGCGACGAAAGGTGCTTAAAAGTTTAGTTTGGGCTCGTTCTGAAGGCAACGGTGATAGCAGCATAATACCACCATAAGTTTGGAGGCCAAGGATAGACAAATGACCTTCAAGGGAAAGGTCTTAGACTAGCATATGAGTAAAATATTCAATATCAAAGATATAGAGGAATTGGAGGTGCTCAAAGGGATTTTGGGAGCGCATTTTCTTATTGCCAACAATAAATATAGGGTTAACAATGACGTGGCTTCTATGACATTGGTGTGGCTGCTACAGGTGAGGGATGAGAGAGTGGTGGCGCGTTGACTGATGCAACGCTGGTTGAAATCTCGCTAGAGAGTGGGGATAGAGAAAGTCCTAGAGTGGGCAGTACCGAGGCTGGGTTTAAATCCTCTAGCCGGAGTGTGGCCAGTTTTGACAAGGAACTACAATGGGCCTTGGATTCCATTCATTATCTGGAGTGTTGGAGAAGATATGGACGCAAGGATACAGGTGGTGAGGGCCCATGTGCAAGCTCTCAAGGAATTGTTTGGTTTCCATCAAGCTATGGCGGATGCTGGTTTGTTGGCGTTGGGTGGAGAGGAGGATGGAAAAGAGGAAGGATCATGTGGCAAAGCAGCGTGAAGGTTTGATGGTGAACACAAGGAAGGTTTTTTTTTATGGCCCTGTTTTGGCTTTTTGTGATATGTATATGACTATATTTCAAACTCTAGTTAAGTTTTGGTTTTGGGTATGGTCCCCTTAGTGCCATTTTAATGTATAAAAAAAACTAGGCATCAAAAGCCAAGAATCCAAGATACATAGAATGACATAGAAACACAATCCAAAGCCCCCATAAAGAAGGCAACCCATCAATCTCCCAAAGACCACATGAGCCCAAAACTAAGGGTCTCCCATTAGACCAAATTATCCTCCACCACTAACTGATGCAACCTCTGAGACCTATCCATCGACAACTGATCCCAACCATTAACATCCCAACCATCTTGCTTCTCTGAAGCCCACTTAGGAAGACAATCTGCCACCCCATTCCATTCCCTTGGGATATGGACAAAGGAAAACAACTCAAAAGAGCTACCCAATCACAAAATCTACCTACCAACAACCGCCAATGAACTCCCTCAAACTACCTATTATTCAACATATTAATCACAATCATAGAGTCAGCCTTAACAATGATCTTCCTCCATCTCAAAGTGCAAGCCCTTTCCACAACCATGAGAATAGCTTGAGCCTCCATCAGATTATTCGTTGCCTACCCCAAATAAGTGGAGAAGAAAAAAATAACCCCAAAACTATCTCTCCCAACACCACCAATCCCTCCATGGCCTAGATTCCCTCTAAAAGAATCATTTGTATTAATTTGATGGCACAGTCTCACCAGTCACTTTGATTGAGATGATGGATGCTCTTGAGAGGGCACAAAGGAGAGGAAACCTGGACATTGAAGATGTCAGTGACGAGGAAGAAGGACCTCAGAGAGAAGAACGTGAGGAAAGACAGGCAAACCCAGGAGATGAATTTGGTGAAAGGCTGATAAGATTAGTCATGAATTTGGGATCCAAACCCAAGATTGATGTACCAACGTATGCTGGAAGTCTTAATGGGGAAGAATTAATCGATTGGATAAATGATTTGGATAAGTATTTTGAATATGAGAATGTAGCCGAAGAGAAGAGAGTAAAATTTGCTTGCACAAGATTGAAAGCTCATGCTGTCATGTGGTGGGACTTTGTCCAGACCAAAAGAAGAAAGAGAAATAAGGAAAAGATTATCTCATGGGATAGGATGGTGGCCAAGTTGAAGGCTAAATTTTTGCCTAGTGACTATCAAGCTAATCTCTTCAAGAGATTACAAAATTTGAAGCGAAAGGAAATGTCAGTAAAAGATTACATGGAAGAATTTTACAAGCTCATCATCAGATCTGGGCATGCTGAATAAGATGTGTAAAAGATAGCCTATTATGTGAATGGTTTAAAATACACTCTACAAGATGAGATGAGTCTTTTGTCTCCTTAAAGCCTAGAAGAGGCTTACCAACTTACCTTAAAGGCAGAAGAGAAGCTACAAAGGAAGAAGAATCAACAAGAAAAGAAGAGAGGAAGAGGTTTTAGAGGAAGGGGACAACAATCTAGTCCCTTCAGCCTCTGCCTCTGCCTTTGGTTTCAATATTGTCAAGGTCTACTTGGTCCCTTCGACCTCTGCCTCAGCATCTACCCATGCCCATCCTTCTCAGAGGCATATTGACCACCCTCAATGACCAATTTAAATCTAACTTGGCTCTACTACCAAATTGATGGCATAGTCTCGCTAGTAACCTCACAATATAATAATTCAACAAGCAACCACATAGTTTAATAAAGGAAAATGACAGGAGATTCAACACGAGCAACAAGAAGGTTCAAAAGAGATTCTTATTATTGATTATAACAGTTCATTACAAGGATCATTATCAACCTTCTACAGTCGGCCTATATGCAGAAAAAACAAAACAACAAAACCAGAATACCAAAATCTTTTCCTATTCTCCTATGTCGACTTCCTCACAATGTCAAACTAACTTCCTATTCACAATAATCAGCCTCTATATCAGATATTTGGCCTCCTCCCCAAGCTGCCGACCACCAAAATAGCCACCAAATGCAATCGTTGCTGCAAATAAGATGCAAAAATTTATTACTATAACTGTCGATCAGATAAGACCGTCGTCCCCAAAGAGGAAAATAAAATGCTAGAGCTTTCAGTCCATGATCCCACGACCTACAAACATTCAAGTCTGCAATAAAGAAATAATCATTGCCACCAAGGAAGAGATAGACCACGACACCACTAAAAATCATAATGAAATCTGCAAAAGTTGATAACATAATCATCACGACTATAGAAGAATTTGGGCCACCAGAGAATAACAATAGAACCCAGATAGCAAAGATATACATGTAATTTTATTGTTGTTTCTAAATATAGAATCAAATCAGCCAGCTGGGAGACATCCACAATATGCACGATTTGAGGCTTTTGTGATTTGCAACTAAAGATAATCGAAAGCCACGACTTCAGAAAAGAAATAGAAATTTATTGCCTTAGCAATATTAAAATATAACAATCAACCAAGTTTTTATCGTATGAGCGACAGGAGGTCAAAGACAAGTTGACAGGAGCAACAAATAAGCAAGGTGACAGGAGCTTCGAACACACACCAAAATTGCAGAAAAAGAAACCTACTTTATTCACCTACAAAAACAAAAAATGTTAAACAAAACAACAAACCAAAATTGAGAGGGACAAGATGCCCCTGCATCATAATCTTGAAAACCCCAGTTGGGGGGAGGACCACTTGCCTTCTCTTGAAACCTTCATCTTTCGACCACGTCCCCTCTTAGCATTGAGGTTACCACTCACTTTATCACTAAGGCCTAGCTCATGAACCACTGAAAAGTCTTCCCTCTCCAAAGACTCATCCAAATCACACTTGGCCGCTATGGTCTCCCAAATCATACTAACAATCTTTTGCCACAACTATTGAGCTCTAATTTGACTTCCTTGGAAAATCCTCTTATTCCTTTCAAGTCAAATCTTCCAAATGATATAAGAAGGCCCAATATCCCATGCCACTTGAAGGAAAGAAGATCTAGAAGGAGGTCACCCCAAACTGCTCCAAAAATTGACCAAAGAGGTGGCATGAATACATCCCTTATTCCACAATCCCCACCAAGAATGCCAGATTTCCTTGGCATACAAGCACTAGAAGAAAATATGAGGGATGCATTCTTCACTATGCCCACACAAGGTACACACTAAAGGACCTTGAAAACCTTGTTTCTGCAAATTATCTGAAGTGAGACATCTATTCCTAGCAACCAACCAGAGAAAAAAGTTACACTTCAGCCAAGAAAATTTATTCCAAACTCTCTTCCACCAAGGAATTTCTCGATCTCCACCACCTTGCTGAACCAGAGTCTGGTACCCCCTACCACAGAGTAAGAACCATTACGGTTAAAACCCCAAGCTAATATGTCCCTTTCACTTGAGGAATTATAGATCCTCTTTCACAGAATTGATAATAAAACTCTTCTATCCTCTGCTGAACCCCCCAAGCCACTCCTGTGGGTTTCTCCAACAAGTTATCTCCACTTGGCCCAAAGATTGAGAAGACTTTAAATCTTCCACTCTAATCCAACCAGCCTCAATAGATCTATCACACGATTCCTGCAATTGTGGGTGAGAAGAAATGATGGGGGGAAACCCATCCCATGAATCATGCCAAAAAAGAGATTTTGAGCCTTTGTTACAGATCCAAAATAAGCCCTACTTGATGAGAGTAGCCCCCTTCTTAAGAGTGTTCCAGATCACTAAACCTTTTCCAAAGAGAACAACCCTAGGAATATCTTTGCTGGCAATCCCCCCAAATACTTATAAGTAAGGATTCTAGCCCAAGACTGCTGTGAATTAGAGCAAAATCTCCAATATAGCTTGGCAATAAGAGCTTGACAATTAATAGGAGCTTGTTGAAGTCCCAGATCCCCACTCTGTTTAGAACAACAAATAGTCTCCCAATTCCCTACCTAGAGAAATTGTTGGGAAAGAGCATCAAAATCCCCAATGAAACTCAAAGGAGTCACCAAAAGAAAGCACTTGTAGATAGGAAGAGTTTGAATCGCATATTTTAAAGGCATAACTCTTCCAGCAGACGAGAGCCAGTGGAAGGTCCAATGACTAACCTTTATATGGAGCTTATCAAGGATTGACTGCTAGACAATCTGATGTTGAACCAAAGGAGTATTAAAGAAAATGATGGAAGACTTGTCCTCATTAATCTTTTGACCAGAAGTTGTTAAATAAATATCCATAGCTTTTTAAAAATTCTCAGCCTTCTTGACTGTGGCCAGGCCAAGTAAGGTTATATTATCAACAAATTGCAAATGAGAGACAGAAGGCAGAGTATTACTCCAAGACTTGCCATGAACCTAACCTTGTCTCACATGATGATTTAAAATTCGGCTCAAACCCTCAGCCATCAGAATGAATAAATAAGAGGATAGAGGATCCCCCTATCGAAGACCTAGAGAAACTCTGAACAAGGGGGATGAGACCCCATTGACAATCACCGAGAAATAGGAAGAGGTAACACAACTCATAACCCAATCAACCCAATCCTAACCAAAGCGAAAAGCTAAAAGGATCCATTGTAGAAATCTCCATTTGACCCAATCATAGGCTTTAAACACGTTTAACTTAATAAACATAGCCTTCTCTTTAGAGGTTGCCATATAGTGAATAGCCTCCCCTACAATCACCACTCCATCCAGAATCTGCTTGCCTACCACAAAACCCCCTGCTCCTCACAAATTAGGGAGTTTAAATACTTCTTAACGCTTTCAACAATAAGTTTAGTTATGATATTATAGACCACATTACATAATGCAATAGGTCTAAAATGATCAAAATATTAAACCTCTTCTTTTTTGGGGATAAGATCCAGTAAGGTCGCATTCAGGGCTCTGAACATCTGTTTGCTGCTTTGATATTCCCTAACCAGATCGAGCACATCTTGTTTGAGAATGACCCAAAAAGCTTGAAAAAATTCAATCAGAAAACTATATAGACCAGGGCCTTCCCCTTCCTCATCTAAAAGACAATCCTGTTGTGTGGTTACACAACACGCTCCATTTTGCTCTAGCAAAACAGGGACCCAACTTTTTCTACTTTGCTTTGTTGTTTTGTTTTCCCTTTGCTTTGAACGGTATGGTAAAACCAGTAGTAGATGTATGTCAAGATCTTGTCTTAGGCATATCTAGACCTTGAAATCTAGATTAAATTTTTGAAGTTAAAATTTCTCATCATGAACCCTGCCAAATGAAAGAGAATAAAATTCTAAGTAGGTTTGCCTTTTGAAGCACCTAGAAATTCCCTAAAACTAGGAAGTTATGCCCGGTCAAAGTTTGGTCAATGGGTCATAGGGATGTTCACATTGTCCTAATATTCAGACATTAACTCAATGTCCTGACCCAAGAAATCGCTAAGTAAAACATAATATCGCGACACTCGCTAATATGCACACTTCAAATTTTAACTCGTGATGTAACAAAACCGTCATGCGCATGGTCACAGTGCATGGACATTCACAGATATGCATATTCAATCTTGATATGTGGGCATTCGTTAATATCCATCCTTGCTATAATATCATGATAAAACTTAACATCCGGACATTAACTCAATGTCCCGGCCTTTTTGAATATCCTGATGACATGTCATTTTTGACTTTTCAAATGCACATCGGTCTTTGGACATTCCACGTAGAAACTCAACATCTGGATCTTTCTTAACATCTGGATGACATCATTTGAACTCGCCCCGAAAGGAATACCATAATATGATGACATCATATGGACATTAAGGGAACATAACATTTCACAAATCTTAATATCCAGACATTTGCTAATGTCCAGACTTCCCAAACATCCCGGTGATGTCACTTTACACCCGATCAAGAATTGCATTAATAGGGGTAACATCATTAGCACATTTAGACTTAGAGATATTTCACAAATACTAATGTTTGCATATTTCTTAATATCCATATCCCTATTTCTCATGACCAAAATTCACAACTTCCATAGACTAATCAGATGGTGCCACGTGACACAAGCTAACATTTCGTAATGTCCTGACCTTTAAAAATCAAAGGTAAATGTCCTTGGATCTTAATGACTTGATATCCACCCTTGGTCAATGTTGACCAATATGATGACATCATATCATATACATATGCACATTCCAAAAAGGTAAGTATGTTGCTTAACATACAGGCATGTATTCATATATACACCTTGCAATAAATGCTGCGAAAAGAGTGGTTGGCCATTTGAAAATTCAAATTATAAACTGCCACTTGTTACAATCTCCTAGATCGAATGCTGATATCCACGAACAAAGGCAATTTGGCATTAATTACACCCTAAATTCATGATTTTTAATGCATAAAGCCAAATTTTTGGTCATTTTGTATTCGCAAAGCATTCAGAGTTTGAAATTATAGAGCTCTAGAGTTTTTACGATGACCATTATAGTAATCCAAACCCTTAACGGAATGGTGCAGACATTTTACGAGCAGTAAAAGGTGATTATACAGTGAAGGTGCACGTTAAGACATATTTTAATCAAGTTTAAGTGCAGTAAATAGGTAAGTAACAATAAAACCCTAGTTTTGTCATTTTACAACATAGTAAAAGGTAAATTCGCACTTAGGGTAAATTTTATGGTTGCATGTGCACATATTATGATCTGTAAACTGTAAATGTTAGGATATTGAGAAGACTAACTGGTAAACCCAATATGTTGAATATATTTTGAGATATGCATAATCTGTAATTGCAGGATACCATGCAAGATTGAAAGAATAAAAGTGAGGTGGAGTTCAAGGCTCCTATGTTCCCAAGTCCTAGAGGCTCTAACTTTTGATTTGGACAGGTTGGGGATACTCACTTCGGAAGCATGAGCATTGATGAATGGATGGGCAAATTGGAACATGGAGGTGGGAATCCCATCCTAAAGAACATATATAACTCAGGGTTGTGACATGTCGGTGGTTTTCCATAAGCTGTAGAGGCTATGGACTTGGTCGTCGCTTGTGCAGAGAATTACAACAGAGATAACAAAAAAGTAGAAAAGGATGACCGAGTGTATGCAGATTTCTCCATATGAGGAATTACAGAGGCATTCCAACTATTGGGATAAGGTGCCATTAACCTTGTAAATCCCACTATTGTATTATTCCATTTTTTATTTGTAATTACCCATAAGGGATGTACTAGTTTCACCGGCAGTGGTAAAAATTATTTACTGTCCACGGTAATTATGGAGTTACTGCACTGGTAAGTTCCAGAGTCATCGGCGGTAGTTATGGGATGTTATTTACTATGGTAAATGGTAATTGGTTAAAGTGGGGTGTACATGTGGAGGAATCACCTATTTTTAGTGTTATGACGTGCATCATAGATGCTGTAAGGTGTAAGAGATTCTATGTCAACTGCAATTTGTCATAAGAATCTATGACATTTATGATAGCATATGACACATCATAAGATGTTGTAAGTGGCTATTTTTGGCCCCTAGGCGTTCAATCTTGCATTGGCATCTTTTGCCAAGTGTAGGATGCATGTATGACAACTTTTATGACCCCGTAAGAGCCTATTTTTGTCCATGGATGCCCAAGGTTGTATTGTTGACTCTTGACAAGTGTTATGAGCTTGTAAGAAGTCATTTAATGTTGCATGGGTGAAGATTCCAAGATGGACACCCATCTTGAGGTTGTGTAAATTCTATAAAGCCATGGCATAGTAGATGAGATGTATAACAGGTTTGCAGGTACTCAGGTGCTGCCGGAATGCTGTCGGATTGAAGACTGAAGGAAAGAATGGTGGTGTTGTTGTATTGTAAATCATTTTCAGATTAATACAAACATTAGACCTCTTCCTGTGTGGAGTTTTTTTACCCACAAGGGTTTCCTCCACGTTAAACATTGTGTTATGAGTTAAATTTTCTAATTTTGCATTTCTGTGAAGCATAGTTTCATTTCTTGTTGCAATCTCCATCAATAATACACACATAAAAGATTGCAGAAATTTATTTGAATAAGATTTCCATTAAAGTAGTGTTGCTTTCATTTCTAAAATTTGGTATCAAAGCCTAGCCAACTTTGACTCTTGGGTGGTAGTGTGGAAGTTGTAGTTGCAGTAGGAGATTTGGTTGTGTTTGTTTTGCAGATCTTGTGTTGATATTATGGCTGCATCCACCGTTGCATCAACCTCTCGATTGGACATTGGGAAGTTCAACAAAACGAGGTATGAGTTGTGGAAGCTAAAAATGGAGGATTTATTGGAAGAAAGAAACCAATGGGTGGCTGTCCAAAAAGAGAAGAAACCCGACAATGTCTCTCCGGATGAGTGGGCAAAACTGGATAAGAAGGCATGGGGAACTTTCCGTTTGTGTCTTTCAGATTCTGTGCTGCTGAATGTCGCAAAGGAAGAGACTGCACATAAATTGTGGAATCGGTTGGGTGAGATCGACCAAGCCAAGAGTATGGTAAATAAACTCTATTTAAAAAGGAAGTTGTTTTCTTTGAAAATGAAAGAGGGTGAGTCAGTTGCAGAGCATTTAAATTCTTTTAATTTGTTGATGAGTCATCTTGCTTCGGTAGATGTTGAAGTTGATGAGGAAGATAAATGTATCTTGCTACTTTGTTCTTTACTTGAATCATGGGAAAATGTCATTTTGGCTATCACTGTTAACCTCACAAATCCGAAGTTAGATGCTCTTGTTGCAGTTTTATTGGCACAGGAATTGAGGAAGAAGAGTTCAGATAGTTCAGGTGATGCTCTCAGTATCAGGGGAAGGTCTAAGGAAAGGGTACCTAAATGAGATCAGAAAGGGGCTAAGGACAAGTCTAATGGCTGGTCTAAGACTCCTGGTAAAAAGAACAGAGTTAAGTGTTGGAACTGGGATAAAAAGGGGACATGTGAAGGAGTGCAGAAACCCCAAGAAACACTGGGAGAGTGCTTCGAATAAGTCCTCAAATGCAGGTGAAGATGTTTTACTTTCTGCATGTAACGTTGTTTCTAATGATCATTGGTTGGTTGACTCAGGATGCTTATTTCATATGACCCTACATAAGGAATGGTTCTCCACATATGAAGAATATGATGGAGGTAATATCTACCTTGGTAACAACTCTTCATATCTGATTGTCAAAAAAGGAAAGGTATTGTTGTGTTTCAGTGATGGGAGGATTAAAACCCTCCCTAGTGTTTTGCATGTTCCTGGATTAGCTAGAAATTTGATTTTAGTTTCGAAGTTGAATGATTTGGGAATGCATGTGACATTTGACAAGCATGGCTAGGTAAGTGCAAGAAGATGGGGGGCCAAAAAGGGGTCTTAAGTGGCCACTTTTTTTTTTCCTGAAATTAGGAAATATTGGCCGTGGATTAGAAATTGAGCATAGTTAAACTCAAAATTTGGAGATGCAACCAAAACAATGTTCGTAGTGCTCTGAGTCTACTTTCTAAATTTCTATTTTTTTTGAAAATGGCATAGATTAAGGAGTTCAAAAGAGGGAGCCACAGAAATTGGTGTTGTTTCTATCAAAAAACATAACATAGCATGTTTTGTGGCTCCCTCAAAAGGTCAACTTTTTTTTGGTATTTTTAAAATCACTTTGGTGAGAAATTAGCTAATAGCATGTAGTTTATGCCTGATTTTTCTAATAATTTTTTGATGAATATTTGATTTTTTACTAATTTTCAAAGTGGACACATACTAAAAAATAGAATTTTGGCCGTGCTACCCCTATAAATTTTGAAAACTAATTGAAAATCATTTTTTTCTTTTTTTAATATTTGTAAAATGGAGTCTAGTTTCTAAATATGTAATTTTTTTGAAATTTCAATGAATAGTTAATTTACAATGAAAAACAGACCAAACAGTGGTTTTTGCCCAAAAACGGACACACAAACAAAAGAAATTAAAGATGAAAGGCTTAACATTGTTAAAATGTGAAAAAAATCACATCGTCAAATAGCTAAGAGAAAGCCTAACATTACGCAGGTGTTTGATTTGTTCGACCTTGAAACACATCCAAATCTGAGGGTTAGCACGAACAAAATTATGTGAAATCTTGAAGAATATGGAAAAACACGTATGTGGCTGTTCAAAAGGCACTCCAAGCCTTTGGGTTGGAAATCCAAAGCAAATCCCAAGCCCAAGGCTTGGGACTCCCAAAGCAAAACATAACACGCTCGCGTTATATTTTGCTTTGCATTTTCCTTTTCCACAAAAGTTTGTGTTGTTTGCCATGTTTGAAATAATGCGAGAGCATTATAACGCACTCGCGTTATGTTCCCCTTAAATTTTTTTTATGTTCAAGGCTATTAATCATGTATGTATGTATGTATGCCTATATGTATGCATGTATGTATGTATGCCTATATGTATGTATGTATGTATGTATGTATGTATGTATGCCTATATGTATGTATATATGTATCTATCTATCTATCTATCTATCTATGTATGCCTATATGTATGTATGTATGTATCTATCTATCTATGTATGCCTATATGTATGTATGTATGTATCTATGTATCTATGTATGCCTATATGTATGTATGTATAGTGTCAAGGGCAGAGGAGGGTAGAGATGGGAGTGAGCCAGATAGGGGAGGAGAGGGGTGGATAAGGATTGAGTGATTAAGGTTTAAGGTTGAGGGTTGAGCGTTTAGGGATAGGATTTAGAGTTTAGGTATAAGGGATTAGAGTTTAGGACCTTGAGGGATTAGGGTTTAGGGTTGAGGCTTTAGGGATAGCGTTTAGGGTTAAGGGTCGAGGGATTAGGGTTAAGGTAGAGTTTTGAGGGTAGAGGGATTAGGGATAGGGTTTAGGGTTGAGGGATTATGGTTTAAGGTATAGTTTAGTAGTTCTTATGGATAGAGCCAGTAAACAATGGGAGATTATTTGCCTGTTTCATAACAATATACCTCCCCTAAGTGCGGGGTGGACAACAAGAAACATAGATGTACCCCAATGCAAATCTTTTCTCATAATGATCATCCTTCTGATTTCAACTGTTAATTACTCACTATGGATGTACCATACGCAAAAAATTTCTCATAGTGTGTACACCTATTGGCATAATGAACCTTAGATGGGCCAGAAAAACATGCCATATAACATTACTAACATTAAAAAAGTTCATAGCCATTTTTCTGACATATTCTTGCAACTCAAATATCTTTAAGAGAAGAGTGTCAAAAATGATGGGTTTAACAACCTAAGGCAAAGCAATTTTGTTGGGTTTAGGGATAGGGTTTAGGGTTGAGGGATTAGGGTTTAGGGTTGACAGATTAGGGTTTAGGGTTGACGGATTAGGGTTTAATGTCGAGAGTTGAGGGTTGAGGGTTGAGGGTTGAGGGTTTAGGTATAGGGTTGATGGTCAAGGGATTAGGGTTAAAGTAGAGTGTTGAGGGTAGAGGGATTAGGGATAGGGTTTAGGGTTGAAGGTTTAACGATTAAGGGTTGAGGCTTTAGGGCTGAGGGTTAAGGGATTGGGGTTTAAAATATAGTGTTGAGCGTCAAGGGTTTATGGATAGGTTTTAGGGTTTAATTTTTAAGGGTTAAGGGTTGAGGGATAGGGTTTAGGGTTTAGGGATAAGGGATTAGGGTTTAAGGTATAGTGTCGAGGGTTGAGGGTTTAGGAATAGGGATAGCATTTAGGGTTTAGGGATGAGGGATTAGGGTTGAGGGTTGAGGGATTAGGGTTTAATTATAGTGTCGAGGGTTGATGGTTTATTGATAGTGTTTAGGGTTGAGGGTTGAGGATTAGGTTTTAGGGTTGATGGATTAGGGTTTAAGGTATAGTGTTGAGGCTTGAGGGTTTAGGGATAGGGTTTAGGGTTGACGGATTAGGGTTTAGGGTTGATAGGGTTGATAGATTAGCGTTTAATGTCGAGGTTAGGGTTAGAGTGTCGAGGGTAGAGGGATTAGGGATAGGGTTTAGGGTTGAAGGTTTAAGGATTGAGGGTCGAGGCTTTAGGGATGAGGGTTTAAGGCTTAAGATATAGTGTCAAGTGTTGAGGGTGTAGGGATAGGGTTTAAGTTTTAAGGGTTAAGGGTTGGGGGATAGGGATTAGGGTTTAAGGTACAGTGTTAAGGGTTGATGGTTTAGGGATAGGGTTTAGGTTTGAGGGATTAGGGTTTAGGGTTGATGAATTAGGGTTTAATGTTGAGAGTTGAGGGTTGAGGGTTGAAGTTGAGGGATAGGGTTAATGGTCGAGGGATTAGGGTTAAATAAGAGTGTCGAGGGTAGAGGGATTAGGGATAGGTTTTAGGGCTGAAGGATTAAGGATTTAGGGTTGAGGCTTTAGGGATGAGGGTTAAGGGATTAGGGTTTAAGATATAGTGTCGAGTGTCGAGTGTGTAGTGATAGGTTTTACGGTTCAAGTTTTTAGGGTTAAGGGTTGAGGGATTAGAGTTAAGGGATGAGGGATTAGGGTTTGACGTTGAGGGTTGAGTACATTGAGGTTCGAGGGTTAAAGGTTTCGGGATAGGATTGAGGGTCGAGGGATTAGGGTTAAAGTAGAGTGTCGAGGGTATAAGGATTAGGATAGGGTTGGAGGTTTTAGGGATAAGGGATTAGGGTTTAAGGTATAATATCGAGCCCGTTGAGGGTCTAGGAATAGGGATAGTGTTTAGGGTTTAGGGATGAGGGATTAAAGTTGAGGGATGACGGATTAGGGTTGAGGGTTGAGGGATTAGGGTTTAAGGTTAAGGGTTGAGGGATTAGGGTTTAAGGTATAGTGTTGAGGGTTTAGGGTTGAGGGATTAGGATTTGACGTTGAGGGTTGAGACTTTAGGGTTTAGGGTTTAGGGATAGAGTTGAGGGTCGAGGGATCAGAGTTAACGGTTGAGGGATTAGGGTTTGGCGTTGAGGGTTGAGGGTTGAGGTTCGAGGGTCAAGTGTTTAGGGATGGGGTTGAAGGTCGAGGGATTAGGGTTAAAGTAGAGTGTCAAGGGTATAACGATTAGGGATAGGGTTGGAGGGTTTAGGGATAAGGGATTAGGGTTTAAGGTATAGTATCGAGCCCGTTGAGGGTCTAGGAATAGGGATATCATTTAGGGTTTAGGGATGAGGGATTAGAGTTGAGGGATGACAAATTAGGGTTGAGGGATAAGGTTTAGGGTTGAGGGTTGAGGGATTAGGGTTTAAGGTATAGTGTTGAGGGTTTAGGGTTGAGGGAATAGAGTGAAGGGTTGAGGAATTAGGATTTGACGTTGAGGGTTGAGGCTTTAGGGTTTAGGGTTTAGGGATAGGGTTGAGGGTCGAGGGTCGAGGGATCAGAGTTAAGGGTTGAGGGATTAGGGTTTGACATTGAGGGTTGAGGGTTGAGGTTCGAGGGTCAAGGGTTTAGGGATAGGGTCGAGGGTCAAGGGATTAGGGTTAAAGTAGAGTGTGGAGGGTATAAGGATTAGGGATAGGGTTGGAGGGTTTAGGGATAAGGGATTAGGGTTTAAGGTATAGTATCAAGTCTGTTGAGGGTTTAGGAATAGGGATAGCATTTAGGGTTTAGGGATGAGGGATTAGAGTTGAGGGATGACGGATTAGGGTTGAGGGTTGAGGGATTAGGGTTTAGGGATAAGGTTTAGGGTTGAGGGTTGAGGGATTATGGTTTAAGGTATAGTGTTGAGGGTTTAGGGTTGAGGGATTAGAGTTAAGGGATTACAGATTAGGGTTGAGGGTTAAGGGATTAGGGTTTAAGGTATAGTGTTGAGGGTTTAGGGATAGGGTTTAGGGTTGAGGGATTAGAGTGAAGGGTTGAGGGATTAGGATTTAACGTTGAGGGTTGAGGATTGAGGCTTTAGGGTTTAGGGTTTAGGGATAGGGTTAAGGGTCGAGGGATCAAAGTTAAGGGTTGAGGGATTAGGGTTTGACATTGAGGGTTGAGGGTTGAGGTTCAAGGGTCAAGGGTTTAGGGATAGGGTTGACAAATTAGGGTTAAAGTAGATTGTGGAGGGTATAAGGATTAGGGATAGGGTTGGAGGGTTTACGGATAAGGGATTAGCGTTTAAGGTATAATATTGAGTCTGTTGAGGGTTTAGGAATAGGGATAGCATTTAGGGTTTAGGGATGAGGGATTAGAATTGAGAGATGATGGATTAGGGTTGAGGGTTAAGGGATTAGGGTTTAGGGATAAGGTTTAGGGTTGAGGGTTGAGGGATTAAGGTTTAAGGTACAGTGTTGAGGGTTTAGGGTTGATGGATTAGAGTGAAGGGTCAAGGGATTAGGATTTGACGTTGAGGGTTGAGGGTTGAGGCTTTAGGGTTTAGGGTTTAGGGATAGGATTGAGCATCGAGGGATCAAAGTTAAGGGTTGAGGGATTAGGGTTTGACGTTGAGGGTTGAGTTCTAAAGATAGGCAAACAAAGATTTTGTATTCAGGTTATTTAGATGTTGATGGGTTTAGACTTGAGCTGAAATGTTGGACTCTTAATCTAGCCTGAAGAGAGTTTCTGTCGTCAAATGCATATTTATGGGTTTGATTATATTGATTGCCTCTCCAGTTTTGGGGTGTGGATGTTTTGGAATCAATCAGGAAGTCTTTAGGAGACTTTGTGGAAGTGGATTGGCAATCGCTTGACATAACCCCTGCTATTTATGCTTGGATAAGGATTTGTCACAAACTAGAACTTCTGCTTCCAAAGAAGATCTATCTTTCTTCCTCGATGGGCATTTTCTATCAAGAACTTGATTTTGAGGGCTTGCCCCTTCATTGTTATGCCTATCATATGGTGGAGCATCTAGCAAGGTCTTGCAGGAAATAGGAAAAGTTCTCCCTCAAAAACCTTGTGGTCATTCAAGTCTGAAGGGGAAGGTTTGGAAAGAGAAATGGATCACCAAAGAGATGAAGAATTTCTTATCTCTCAGACACCATCAATGGTTTTTCTTTGATGCAGAGGACCTACCAAGATGGAAAGCATTTAAAGATTATATGATCTCCAAAGGAAAATCTCTTAATTCTCCCAGAATGTCATCCTTCAGCAAGGCGGGACCAAGTGGCTTTTCTCTTCTAGTCATGGATCCTCTCGTATTTAAGAGGAATTGTAAGGCTTGGAAGTGTCAGTTGATGAAGCACAGGATGTGGTCATCCCTTCTTGTGTTAAGGAAGATAATGCACAGGATGTGATCAATCTATAGCAGGACAAAACGCGAGCGCATTATAACGCGCTCACGTTTTGTCCTGCTATAGAAATGGTAAAAAAGTGTTGACCCCCGTGATCCAGGCCCACATGCTCTGTTTTCATACTGATTCTGCGCGTGCTCTGACAAAAAAGAAGTGCTTTCATGTTGTTGGGAAGTTCACATACACATTTGACACATTGTACCACCTTTGCATAATCTTTCCACCACCTTTTCTACTTTGCCAACTTGAGGAGGAAATAACATAGTTTTCACACCAAGTTTGATATATATCTATTCAAGTTTCAATTTTTGTAGTGTTGCAATGTTAATTGTGATTCAATTTTAGGAATTTAACATTATATATTGGTTAATAGTATTGTTGTTAGTAATTATATTTGAGTGTTATTCAATTTAACATTGAAAAGGAAGCAAGTGGTGAAAAACTCAAATTGTTGAGGAGTTTGATGAAAGAAGAAAAAAACACTACATAATTGGGTACTCTCTCCATTTAAATCTTTGTTTTTTAGGTATGCCAAATCTTTACATGCATGTTCTTTACATTTTCCTTAATTCAGATTGAATTACTTTATCATGCTTTATCATACATGTTTAAAATAGACACATTCCCAATCAAGAAAGCAACCTACAATCTCACATGATGCCATTTATATTTTCTACACTTGGGCTCTTTAATAATTGTGTAATAAACAAACCTTAACATACCATGATGTCAAACTATACAAGAATAAATCCTTACAACATAATAAAAATACAATCCCACTATTATTTTGTATTCATTTCTTAGGAAGTAATATTGGTCTCTTTATCATGCTACAGACAAATTCTCCGTCATGCCGAGGAAACGATCATGAATTAAAC
Organism: Cunninghamia lanceolata; assembly: GCA_027924645.1. Classification (NCBI taxonomy): domain Eukaryota; kingdom Viridiplantae; phylum Streptophyta; class Pinopsida; order Cupressales; family Cupressaceae; genus Cunninghamia; species Cunninghamia lanceolata. Next base: position 420,080 of record BSBN01000910.1, on the reverse strand, counting down.
CAACACAGGAAGAGATAGAAGCTAAGAATGCAAAAAGAAAGTAGTGGCTATGAGTGAACTTTGTGAGAAGAGGAAATTAGACATGATAAATGAAGACATACCAATTGAAGAAGAACCACAACCATCACAAAGAGATATGGTATTGGCGGCACAAAGAGAACGAATGCAAAAACTTCGTGCTACGAGAGATTTGAATACCATAGTTGGAGACACGTCCTCTACCGCAAGTCAACATGGAGGGACACCATCTACCACATCTCAAGTTGAGAGTACATCATCACTCACATGTGATGAAGGAGGTACGCCATCATTCCCACCTCAACCTCAAGGTATGTCATCTATTCCATCTTCGATCGAAGGTATGCCATCTAGCCCATCTCATTTAAATATTGATGAAATTCCTAATGTTGAGTTGTATCCTCAAATTAAAATTTGTCAAAGATATTTTGAAATGCTAAACCTTTCTGTGTCAAGATAAATCACACACGCACTACTTGTTGTTGTAGATTACATATTGAATTTTCTAACCATTTTGATGCTTATAGGTCTATATGTTTAGATATGCATACTAACAATGTTTTGCAGGGTTGTGCCATATGTGCCCCACCAACATCTTCAAGAGAATTTATATCAAGAATTTTATGTGAAAGAGAGGAAGGTCAAATATTCTACAACAAATTATGCTTGGATGGCATTGTCATCGTTGCGGTGGCTTGCAACATTTGCCAATATGTGAACATATGGAAAGAACACATGCGGTTGGAAATGAACTAGTAAAGTTTGGCAAGTATAAAATAGTGGCATACAATACAAAAGATGGTAAAGAAGCAAAGAGGTGTGAATTGGTTATTGAAAAGATTCCAGTGTATCAGTTTATGCCTATATTTCGTGACAGCATAGTGTATGAGTATGCAAGACATGGCCATAGAGCTTAACCGCTTGAGGAGATCCAGGATGTCGTCATACAAGAAGGATAGTCCGAAGTTCGATGGAACCAACTTCACTCTCTGGAAAGGTCGCATGAAGTGTCACTTGGAATGCATGGGAAAAGCATACCTAGGTATGATTTCAAAACCATATGTACCTCCACAAGGTGGTCCGACAACCCTGAATGAAATCACAGAAGCTGAAAACAATCTGCGGACCAAGGAAGCTCTTCTAAGCGCATTGAATGACTCAGATCTCTCGAATGTCATTGACCTACCCACTGCATATGAGATCCTAACTAAATTGGAACTTCTGTATGAAGGAGATGAGTTTGTCAAAAGTGCAAGGTTGCAAAGTCTGAAAGGGAAATTTGAAAGATTGAAAATGAGAGATGATGAAAACATCACTACCTTTATGCCAAGAGTAAATGAGCTAGTATGTGGAATCAGAAATGCTGGTGGAACTTTAGATGAAAATGAGATTGTCTGCAAAATCCTAAGATCCCTTCCTGCTGCCTACAAAATCAAAGTTGCTGCCATTGATGAATTCAGAGCCCACACAACTGTCACAAGAGAACAACTGGCTGGCAAACTAGCTGCATTTGAAATGACCGAGTTTGGAGATGATCCACCCAAGACTGAATCTGCTTTCAAAGCCAGTGCCTATGTGAAAGGCCAACAGAGATTTGATCCGGGTGAAAACTCATCAAGGAAAATGTCATGGTATGATCAAGCAAGAAGAGACATGGAAGAAGAAGAAGCAGAAACAGCTCAACTTGAAGCCCTCATTGCAAAAAGACTGCCAAGAGGATCCGGTAAGTATGAAGGAAAACTACCCTTTAAGTGTTTCAACTGCAATAAGATTGGTCATTTTGCCTCAAGATGTCCGGAAAGATCTGCAAGATCTAATACTCACAGACAAAGGTTTCAAAAGAATTGCTATTATGTTCACGAAGAAGATGACAATGAAGGAGTAACAGATGATGAATCAGAACCAGGAAACAAATCCGGAAATGAGTGGGTGTTTATAGCCATCAAGGAAGAAGATTCCATGCTCTCTGAATCTGTCAATCACAAAGTTGTTGAAAAAGCCTTAGCTGCTCAAGTGGAAGAAAAGGATGATTGGGTTATTGACAGTGGATGTTCTCACCATATGACTGGTGACAAGAATAAGTTCTTAGACTTGGAAAGATATGAAGGAGGAATGGTAAAGTTTGGTGACAATTCTGCTGGCAGAATCAGAGGTAGGGGAACTATTTCCTTTGATGGTAAGAGCAAAACAGGAAATGTACTGTATGTTGAAGGATTGAAGCACAATCTTCTCAGTGTTGGTCAGTTAGTGGACAAAGGCTATGATCTCCGGTTCAAGAATGGAAAATGCAGAATCTTTACAAGCTCCGGAACTGAAATTGCATCCGGTACTCAGACAAGAGGTAACATCTTTCATCTGGTTGGTTCAAATAAAAGTTGTTTGTTTGTTCAAATTGATCAGAGTTGGTTATGGCATAGAAGAATGTGTCATGTAAATTTTGATAACATCATCAAAATAAGCAATACTCAGGCTGTGAGAGATCTTCCAAAGTTGATAAAACCTACAAATAGTGTGTGTAAAGAATGTCAGTTAGGCAAACAAAGCAGAGTCTCTTTTAAAAGCAAAGATCAGTCTTCTACCGGATTGTTGGAATTAGTACATACTGATCTATGTGGTCTGACAAGAATCAAGAGTCTGCAAGGTGATAGATATTTCATGTTGTTAATTGATGATCGTTCCCGGATGATGTGGGTTACCTTTCTAAAAGAAAAATCAGAAGCCTTTGAGAAGTTCAAAATCTTCAAAGTTATGGTGGAGAATCAAACCGGATTGAAACTAAAGTGTCTAAGGTCTGACAGAGGTGGTGAATTTACATCTGGTGAATTCATTGACTTTTGTGAGAAACAGGGTATAAGGAGACAGTTGTCTGCTCCTAAGACTCCACAGCAGAATGGAGTAGTTGAGAGAAAGAACCGGACCATCCAGGAAGCTGCTAGGACAATGATGTTGGAAGCAAATGTTCCTCAAATGTTTTGGAAAGAAGCTATCAGCACTGCAGTCTACACACTCAATCGAGTTCAAATCAGAAACAACACCGGTAAGACCCCCTATGAACTCTGGTTTGGCATCACTCCTACTGTGAAATATTTCAGAGTATTTGGTAGCAAGTGCTATATTAAAAGAGATGAAGATCTAGGAAAGTTTGATGCTAGAAGTGATGAAGGAATTTTCTTGGGATACTCCACTCAAAGCAAAGCATACCGGTGTTACAATAAGAGATTGAGGAAGATGATAGAAAGCACCAATGTAAAGGTTGATGAAGGAATTGAGAAGCCTTCAAGATTTTATGAGTTTGATGAAGATGATCAAGACAGTGTTCAAGGACCTCAATCCTCTCCGGTGAGACAGAGTCAGCCTGATCCGGTAAATCAGGAAGAAGAGATAGGTTTGAATGAGCCTGATCAAGAAACAGCAGTGCTGGATACTCCCAAAATTCCAAGGTATGTAAGACTGAATCACTCTGAAGATCAGATCATAGGTGACAGAAGCAAAGGTGTACAAACTAGAAGGAATATTGCTCAAGATCAGAATGAATGTTGTCTGATTTCAAAGATTGAACCTAAAACAATAAATGAAGCCTGCAATGATGAAAACTGGACCAAAGCAATGGAAGATGAACTGATGCAAATTGAGAAAAATCATACTTGGGATCTTGTTCCCAGACCTAGAGACAGGAATGTAATTGGAACCAAGTGGGTCTTCCGGAACAAACTAAATGAAGCTGGTGAAGTAATCAGAAACAAAGCTAGATTGGTCTGCAAAGGCTACTCTCAAATAGAAGGAATTGACTTTGAAGAGACTTTTGCTTCGGTAGCAAGAATTGAAGCAGTCAGATTACTTCTTGCATTTGCTGCCTTCAAAGACTTCAAGGTATATCAGATGGATGTCAAGTCTGCCTTCCTAAATGGTGATCTGGAAGAAGAAGTCTACATTGAACAACCGGATGGATTTCAATTGTCTGATAATAATGATATGGTCTGCAAGTTGAAGAAAGCTTTGTATGGATTGAAGCAAGCCCCAAGAGCATGGTATGAAAGGTTGGATAAGCATCTTGTGCAGATTGGATTCAACAAAGGTACTGCTGACAGCAACTTATATTTCAAAATTGATCATGAAAACATTCTGATTGTTGAAGTATTTGTGGATGATATCATTTTTGGAGGAAGAGATAGTATGTGTAAAACTTTTGCAAATCAGATGAAAAGTGAGTTTGAAATGTCTATGCTTGGTGAAATGAATTTCTTCTTGGGTCTGCAAATTACTCAAACAAAAGAAGGGATCTTCATTTCTCAGACCAAATATGTGAAAGAATTGTTAAAGAAATTTGGTATGGAGGACTCAAAGCCTATGAACACTCCTATGGCAACCGGATGTAAGTTAAGCAAAGATGATGATTCTCCAAAGGCAGATCAGACAAAGTATAGATCAATGATTGGTGGATTGTTGTATCTCACTCAAACTAGACCAGATATAATGCAAGCTGTTGGTCTTGTGGCAAGATTCCAGGCTGATCCTAGAGAATCTCATGTTATGGCAATCAAAAGAATTTTTAGATACTTGAAAGGGACAGTTGAGTATGGTCTATGGTATCCTAGAGATCCGGATTTCTCTCTTCATGCTTACACAGATGCAGATTGGGCAGGAGATGTGGATGACCGGAAGAGCACTAGTGGTGGAGCATTCTTTTTGGGGAAGAGATTGGTTTCTTGGCTAAGCAAGAAACAAGATGCAATATCTCTGTCTACAACTGAAGCAGAATACATTGCAGCAGCAGGTAGTTGCACTCAAATCTTATGGATGAAGCAGATGCTAAGAGACATCAAAGTTGAATATGAGGAGCCTATCACAATTTTCTGTGATAATTCAAGTGCAATTAATATTTCCAAGAATCCGGTATTGCATTCTAAGACTAAGCACATATCTATCAAATTTCACTTTTTGAGAGAACAAGTAAACAAGGAAGAAGTCAGATTGGAGTATGTTCCCTCCAAGGATCAGATTGCAGATATCTTTACAAAACCTCTTCCCAAGGACTCTTTTGAATATCTCTGGGAGAAGTTAGGGGTCATGGCCCCTCCGGTAATGAACTAAGATGCACTGTTGTGCATCAGTCCGGTGGCTATCACAGTCATATCTTGTGATCCGGACTAATGGGGAGCTGCAACTAAGGGGGAGCAGCTGGTATGATTCTGATGCATGAGAATTGCAAGTATGAGCCCTTTGCCATTGATGTCAAAGGGGGAGAGAAGACATGTGAAAAACAAGTGGTTGATGATCAAAGGGGGAGCAGCAAAGAAAGACATGTGAAGAGTTGTTGTTGATAGGGGGAGCTGTGACAGAAAAGAGAAGTTCTTGTCTTGATGGTTTTTCACATCATATGTTGCCATCAATGACAAAGGGGGAGATTGTTGCAAGTATGAGGTGAGCCAGTGTTGTCATTGATGTCAACATACTCATACTGCATTGACAAGAAGGATTTGATGAGCTTTGTGCTGAGGATATTAAGAAAATTAGCCTCAGTCAGGAACAGTGAAGAACAGTGATGAGAAGAAGGTAAATGTACTGTATAGGTTGAGAACCAGAGGATGCGGATTAAAGGGTTAGTAGATATGAGTCTTGAGATGCTACAGTTAAGATTTCAGAGGTCCGCATGAAGATCGGAAGGAGTTGTGGCTGCCGGTATAGAACCGGGTCCGGCAAGTATCCGGAGGTGACAGAGGATCACAAAAAGGTCCGGTGAGGTCCGGAATTGTATTATCCTAATCTGCGGATTGGAAGGAGTGTTTGGGATGTCCGTGTGATGTATCATCCTGATTTGTGTATGATTTGGAGGTCCGGAAGTACCTCTTGCATTATGACAGTGGCGACAGACTGTGTTCTTGAAGTTCTGGATGAGGAAGACAAGAGATCCCAGTAAGCAGAGGAAGTGCGGATGTATCCGGACATTCAGACAGGCTTGTGAAGGTTCTTGGATCATGTTTAGGTTTTGTTGTTGGTCCGCATTGATGGTAAAGCCCGGAATTGAAGTTATTCTTCCGGATGAAGTTCTTGCTTTGTGTAGCCGACCGGATGAGATGTTCATCCTGCGAATGTTCTTGTGATGGCCGACCGGATGCGTTATTCATCTTGCGGATACTCCTATGGTTGTTTGCCGACTTAGATGCTTGTTCCTAAGTCGATGTCTTGTATAAATAATGATTTGTGAATTCATTTCAGAGTGGTGTGAGGATGAGTATGGTATAGCGAAGAAACGTGCGAAAGGCAGAGCAGAGATTGTTGCGCTTAATTGGAACTGATCCGGACATGGTAGAGATGTCATTCTCCAGTTCAAGACTGTGATTTTCATCACTTTGTAGACAGTGTGTCTCCTTGTAGGCAGTGGGCCTCTTTGTGAGCAGTGTGCTCGGGCAGTGAGCCCTTATTGGCATGTGCCATTCATTTTTCCTTATTCTTCTAACAGAGAATAATTCTTGGGTTAATCACCCCGTGGTTTTTCCCTTAACCAGGTTTCTATATTTGTGCACATCGCATTCATTCATGTGAATGATAGTACAGAGGATGACAGAAAGATCATAAGGGAGTATAATTTCTATATTAGTGATGATCACACGCATTCTACGGAGTTCGTGCAAGGTTGCTTTCAGGTTTTCTACAATGATTTGGCTAGAAGGGGCATATCATTCAATCAACATATCATATGGTTGGATAACTGTGTGTCATAATTCAAGAACTCACAGAATTTCTATTGGCTAAGTAGGAGGCATAATTTTATAGGTATTTAGAATATGTGGAACTTTTGTGAGGCCGGGCATGGAAAGGGGGAGCATGATGGTGTAGGAGCATGCATCAAAAAAGCTATAGCACGAGAAGAGTTAAAGTATAAAGACAATGCAAAGTTGACAGATGCAAAATCGATTATTGAGTGGTGTAATGCTTCCATGGGTCTAGGTAATGAAGGTAAGTCTTTAGTTCGTAGATTTTTTTGGTTGATAGATGATACTAACATTGCACCATATGAGGACTGTTGTACACTGAGAGGATCAAATGAGATGCACTCTTTTAGAAGCTCAATTGCAAGTTCATGGAGTATCCATATGTGAAAGATGTCATGCTTTTGTTCTTCCTGTACAATTCAAGTCTAGGATGAGTGCGAGTCAAAGGAGTAGGTTGACGAATGGCAGTTAAGTTATCTTAGCCCACTTGACACGTATCAACCCCCGATGGCACTGGAACTAACACAGATGGAATTATCAGTTGACTTTGAGCACATATCAAATTTAGTTCAACCAGGTAATATAAGGCATGTATATGCATCTAATTTCATCTAGTTCAACCAGGTAATGTCATCTTACTTTGTAGTGTTTTTGTAATGTTGACTAATTTCATCTAATTTGCTACACATATCAATGTAGGGTACGTATATGCAGTTACTGCAGATGAAGATAATGAAGAAGGAATAGATTATTACTTATGTCATTGTATTGAGGCCAAAATGAAATTGGAGGCCCCTGTTACAGATGGAGAAAACATCAAATACCCTACAGGCTCAGTGGTTATTACTGGAACATGGATTAGAAGGTACCCACATAAGAGTGTTAATGTTTGGTTGTTTCAGGACTTTGACATGCATAAGAAGATTCTTCATTACTCGAACCTTGTCGTGGCATCCAATGTTCATTTGATAAAGTATCAGGGTAGACCTTTGAACAAAATCTTGTGGAAGGTGCGTGAGTCTGACCATGAAGCAATACTTAACACAATAAAGAGTAGAGCAGACCCGGATGGTTCATTAGATTAATTTGTAAGTATTCACATTGATTTTGTAAAGTCATGTTACATTGAGTTGTAAGTATGCACATTAATTTGTAAGGTTTGTCTTTTTTTAATTTCCTGCTGCATTTTTACACATATACACATTTTTACATCATCATGTTATGCATTTTTGGTGTCCTTCTCCTGATGCGACCAAACTGACTATTCCAACGCATCTGGATAGGTACATTTATGCTAGGCATGGTCCTATTTTTAACCCAAACATGTCGAAACAGTCTGAGCTACATTGTACCGACGATATCCCTAAAGAGTCCAAAGTGTAAAAAGGCAGCAATCTTTGACGAGATGTTACTCGAAAACTATGTCACTTAGAAACATTTTGTCTAAGGCAACACGATCATGTAGAGTGCCTCTACAATAACCTCTCTCAATTTTTTATATCCCTGAGCCATTTGCTCGTGGTGAAAGGTTTTCTGCTGCCCCAAAAATCGTCAGAAGGAGGCAGTGTAAAGTTGCAAAGGGGTGTAACTTTCATCTTGCTCCTGATGTGACCAAACTGACTATTCCAACGCGTCTGGATGGGTACATTTACGCTAGGTATGGTCTTGTTTTTCACCCAAACATGTCGAAACAGTCTGAGCTACATTGTACCGACAATATCCCTGAAGAGTCCAAAGTGTAAAAAGGCAGTAATCTTTGATGAGATGTTACTCGAAAACCATGTCACTTAGAAACATTCCATCTGAGGCAACGTGATCATGTAGAATGCCTCTATAATAACCTCTCTCAGTTTTTTTATATCTCTGAGACATTTACCCGTGGTGAAAGGTTTTCTACTGCCCCAAAAATCGTTAGGAGGCAGTGTAAAGTTGCAAAGGGGTGTAACTTTCATCCTACTCCTGATGCAACCAAACTAACTATTCCAACGTGTCTGGATGGGTACATTTACGCTAGGCATGTTCCTGTTTTTCACCTAAACATATCGAAACAGTTTGAGCTACATTGTACTGACGATATCCTTGAAGAGTCTAAAGTGCAAAAAGACAACAATCTTTGATGAGATGTTACTCAAAAATTGTCACTTAGAAACATTCCATATGAGACAACGTGATCACGTAGAGTGCCTCTACAATAACCTCTCTCAGTTTTTATATCTCTAAGACATTTGCCCATGGTGAAAGGTTTTCTGCTTCCCCAAAAATCGTCAGAAGGAGGTAGTGTAAAGTTGCAAAGGGGTGTAACTTTCATCCTGCTCCTGATGCAACCAAACTGACTATTCCAACGCATCTAGATGGGTACATTTACACTAGGCATGGTCCTTTTTGTCACCCAAACATGTCAAAATAGTCCGAGCTACATCGTACCGACGATATCCCTGAAGAGTCCAAAGTGCAAAAAGGCAGAAATCTTTGACGAGATGTTACTCAAAAACTATGTCACTTAGAAACATTCCGTCTGAGGCAACACAATCTCGTAGAGTGCCTCTAAAATAACCTCTCTCAATTTTTTATGTCTCTGAGGTGTTTGCCTATGGTGAAAGGTTTTCTGCTGCCCCAAAAATTGTCAGAAGGAGGCAGTGTAAAGTTGCAAAACATTGCTAAGAAATCCTTAATACTCAAACACTCCAGTGACTTGAAACAACTTCTTCTTAGGCGCAAATGTAAGGGTACATAAGGGGAAAATGGTGCCTAGATGACTTAGTGCATTTCTATGACTTCATTCACATGTTTAAATGTTTGAGAAACTCTCCTTTACTAAGCGCTTGTCCTCATGTCAATGTTAAGCTTTATACCTCCTAGGCGCTCAATTAGGTGATGTCATTAGATACAACTTACCCTTAGGCGCCAATGTAGCTTCTTCAATCCATCACACTTCTAGGCGGTCAAATTTGAGGTCTTGGACTAGTATCTTATTCCTAGGCGCAATTGGAGGATCTTCCTAGATCTAGGCGCTCGTGATGGTGGGAAATTACATGAAGGGGCGCCTAAATCCAATTTGACTTTGTATTTGATATTTTATGACTCCAATTGACTAGGAATGGCTCAATTTCTAAAGTGCTGACTCAATAATATAAGTTTAAGGTCTTTTCCTCCTAGGCGCCAATTAATGAGTTCACTAGATGCAATTTCTCCTAAACTTGAAGATTGTGAAAGAACTTGAAGCTTGGATGGATGTCTTCGAATGTTCGATGAAGAAGTGTTCCAACTTGAAAGGTTCTTTGAAGTGTAGATATTAATGATAACACTTTCCCTTATATGTGAAGTAGATGACTTCTCAAGGAGGCTTGAATGTATCAGAGGGACTTGAAATTGAATGGATGTCTTTGGAATGCTTGATGATGATGAGAAGTTCCTTTGGATTGGCTACATGCTAATATTGAAGTGATGATTGATGAAGAATCTAGTTGATACTTGAAGATGAATGGAACTTGAAGTGATAGATGGAAGTCTTCGAACATGATGCAACTAGTTATGTCATTGATGAAGAAGACTTGAAATATATCTTGTTGTGACCTCTTAGAGTAGCTACCTCTTGAAGTGGTGTTTCCTTGGCAGTGATTACTTCCATCTTAACTCTCTGGCATGAATGAATGTGAAAGGCTCCTTTGGAGCAGCGACATGATGACTCTAGGTGACTCCAAGCTCTTGCTCCTACCTTTTCCTTCAATCTTCCTACAATACAAACCAAGAAACACATCAATCCTCATGATAAATATTTTATAACACAAAGGAATCCTCTTTAAACATGGAATAATCTTACTACAAATCTAGGCGCATATATAGGTAAAAAGAAGAGCAAAGGGTGCCTAACACAAGTTGGTCCATATTTATCACTTTAAATGATTTCAAACAATTGTAATGGCTTAAAGAGGTCAATCTCCCTTAAGAGATTCATTCAAAAGGTGTCTTTCAATGCAATTTCTCCCTTAGGCGCCAGAATGGGTTTGTACTGATGGAGAGTGTGCCTAGATTTAAATGTCTTTATACTTGCAATTTTGTAATTCTAAATGATGAGACATGTCTTAGAATGAATTCTATCTTTCAAGCGCTCACTCCAAAAGGTCATCTCATGCAATTTCACCCAAGGTGCTCATTGAGGTGTACTCAGAGGCTAAAGTGCGCCTAACTCAATTGCCTTTATCTTTATCATTTTTGTGCTTTCAACAATTGAAAATGACCTAGAGTGATCCTTTCTCTCAAGGCACTCACCTATTGATATGAAATCAAGTTATTTCCCTTAGACGCAATTTTAGGCTTGTATGGGTGAAAAGTGCGCCTTACATCCTTAGGTGGTTCTTTCTAATTCTCAATGATTTCAATCAAATGCCAAGTGTCTAAGGAAGCTTTTGTCTTAAGATGATTAAATTTTGAGGTTCAAATCCCTTCCTCAATCAAGGCACAATCTGAGGGTTGTATAGATGGAAGTTGACTTCAACTTGGGCGCTCATTTGAGTTGGGAGGAGCTAGAATTTGTGCCTAGATCGGAGATAGATATTTTGGCTTATTTGATGATGGTCTCAAGTCTCTTTACCAAGGCAAATTTTGATGATGTTCTTATTTAAACTCTTATGAAGACTATCTCATCCCTAAGCACTCATCCTCATGATTTTCATGCACTTAGACTTCAAGGTGCCAAAACTAGTAGGAAAATTCACAATGAGTGCCTTTGCTTTGGAATAATTTCTTATTGATCATTAGGTACACTTTGGAGTTGATATGTACTTCCTTTACTTCCATGTACTCAATTCATCATAATTATTGTCAAAGACTTCTCCAAGTTGATTGATAACATGCTTCTTGATGTTAAGATCCTTCATTCACTCCTTCTTAGATCTAGGCGCTCATGATGGTGGGAAATTACATGAAGGGCGCCTAAGGTTCAAGATAGGTTCTTTCCACTCATCTTAACGTTCAATCATTGTAGTTAATCTCAAAAGACATCATCCAAAATGAGAAACCTCCAAGACTTGTCATTGTAAGTTGATTTCCTCCAAGGCACCAATACAAGGTTCTTTTGAAGGCAAAGGGCGCCTAGGCTTATGGGACTCAATTTGATGTATTTATTGAAAGCTCAAGGTGAATTGATGCTTATTGAAAATGCCACTTAGTCCTTCATTTGCATTCTAGGCGCCATTTCCTATTGACTTATATACTCCTCATGCTAGGGCGCCATAATGAAGTGGTTTAGACAATAGGTGCGCTTCACTTACTAGAGGCTTGTTCTCCTTCCACCTTAGGTGCACTTTTATGGTGGAACAGGTGCCAATGGGTGCCTTGTCTTAAATGAATGCTCTCTCCAAGTTGGGTGCCCTTTTAAGGCTTTATGAGTTGCAAATTACGCCTTAACCCTTCATGCTTGTTGCTCAATGTTTGAATGTTTAAGAAAGTCTCCTTTAGGCACTCATCTTAATGACTTTTTCTCAAGGTGCAATCATCCTAATGACTTGGATATTCATCCTAGTGTTTTCGGATATCAGGCTACCAGATTTAGTCATTTTCAAGATCTCAAACATAAAGAATAACATGATGATTCATTTTTTTGTATTGCATATAGTTGACATTGTATGCTACTCATAAAGAATATTAATATTTTCTGTTCAACATGATGATTCATTTTTTTTTTAAATACAACTTTTATCTTTTAGTTCCAAAATGAGGTTTAGGTGATACTTGAATAACAATGGCTAGCTTATTGGATCAACAAACATCCTATGTAATACAATTGGACTTTAAATATTTGAAGTAGCCATCTTCAAATATCCATTCAAACGTGGATTTATAATGCAAGTATGGACGCCATCAATAAAAAAGATTTGTATTAACCAAATATCCATATAGGCATACATCAATATTTGCTGATATAAGAATAACATATATACAAAATAGCCATATAGGCTTACAAGAATGCCATATAGGCATACAATGTCAACTATATACAATACAAAATATATGTCCACAAATGCCATATAGGCATACAACAAAAGAACACAATAAAAAGTCATTCCCCTCTGGCTGGTGAAGAGAATAGATCACGGACAACCTTTGATCTTCTGGGGGATGGAGACACGCATGTGGGTGGTCTACTACTAACCTGAGGGCTGCTCCTCCTATTTAGTTCTTCCTGCATCTTTAGTTGTTACAATAAAAAGTATAGACATTAATATATAGAAATTACATGTTATAAAAAATGAAACATTTAACAAAATAATCACTTACTGCTACCATATAATCTGTCTCCTCACTTGCCTTAGTGGCAAGAATAGGCCGTGGTGATGTCATGTCCTATAGAAACCATCCAAATAGAAATTAAACTTCAAATCAATAATCTTTTGATTTTTCAAAAATAGACAACTATAACAATGAATGTAAATTGAAATTTACTAATTTGCCTCATACCCCTGTCAATGCCATGGAGCTATGAATCGCAAAGGTCACACCATGCTCCATTGCCCTATGAACATCAGGAGGTGTCTCCGCAGCTTGCATCATCTGGAAATAAAACAACATTATTCAATTACGAAAACTATAATAGTGATGCAAATCATGGCTCCTAACATACACACGCGTTCATCTAAACATGGAAGTACACACAATAAAGCACACAAGTCACATACAAAAATCTAGTAAGTACAATTCATTCATTAAACTATTTATTTTATTACCTCTGTGAAGCTTTGAAGTCCACCACCACTGGCAGGTGTTGCCATGAAATCTCCAATATTAACCTATTCAACATCCAAAATTAGATATTAGAATACCATTCATATAACGATGCTATTCACATGTAATATTTATAATTGTTTACTAGTTACATACCCCGACAGTAGATGATCTAGTGTAATATGCAGGTGGAGAACCACTGAAAACTGCATCAACGCTATGACCCTAAAATTTCATTAAAATCATCAAACTAAATTAGTTAATCTTGCATTTCAAAAATGAAATTTAATAAATTAAATTCAATAAACTTTCTAATATTTACCTGAGTATCAAGGCCGAAAGTCTCACTCAGGAGGGTGTCTGTCATCACCATCTGCTTAGCTGCAGATGTAGCCTGTGCACTTGCGTCCTGACTATCCATGGGGTCATAACCACAGGCTAATCCGCAAGTCTGACAAGCATGGGGTGGGACCCTACTCCTCGCACTATCTCCCAACCCACTCTGTGATGTAGGATCAACATGCTCTATGATGCTTTGGGTCAAGGCACTAATGGACTGAAGTGTATCGACCTCAACACTCTCCTTCACAATGGAAGGGATAGAAACATGCTCATGGGCTGGTCTGCTGATTACTCGTCTCACTACCTGCTGTGGGTCAAGACGTGCCCCTGGTCTATCTTGGGCTGACCCCCCACCTCTACCCTGGAAGTCCTGCATATCAAAATAGTTTAGCACTTTATTGAGGACAAACTCGCAGTAGAGTTTCTTCAAAAAGTATTGCGGGACCTCATTATTATTGCATGGAGGATGGTTAAAAACTATCCACCACCTTTGCCCAAAATTGTCGCTTATCGCTTGGTTGTTGCACTAATGGATAGGGAAACTCTTGCATGTAATGGGTGGAGGTTGATTTGTTTGTGGGTTTGTGAAAATCGAACACAAGTCTAATTTTATAATTTGTAGTTTTTTCACATCTTGCTATGACAACTTGTCTACATAATAATCTCTAAACTTTCTCCTCTTATCTATCCAACTAGTTATTTGCTTGCTAATTGAATCTACATTTGATAACATAGATTCAAGAGATTTAGCAAGCGTGGACCTATGCAAGGTTGAAGTGGAAGGATCTTTCAACGCTGCAATTATATCTTCAATTTCTTTTTTGTTGTTTTCAATTTGCCCCATTATATTTTCTTGTGTTTCAGGGGCATGTCAAGGAATGGATGGAGGAGGTTGTTGTTCCGTAGGATTTTGTAGATTTTGAGGAGGAGGAGGTGCATTAACATTTCCTGACAATTAATGAAATATACATCAAAAAATAACTCAAACCTACCTATTTGGAAGCAAATTTAAACAAAAAGACAAATAAACTCACTCCTTTGGCGTGCTCGACATCGTGGCGGCATTTTGGCGATGAATTGATAAGATTTTTGTGTTGAATTGACGAATCCAAAATGCGAGCGCGCTTCCTAGGGTTTGCAGACCATGGGAATAGTGGAGAAAAAAGAAATGAAATGAAATGAGATGAGTTTTAATAAAAATAATTATAATAGGTTATAATATGCTCATGTTTTGTATTGTTTTTTTAAAAAACAATTTGGCCACTTTTTGGCCCCCCATCTTTTTGCACTTACCCGGCTATAGATTGGTGAGAGGGAACTTGGTGGTAGCGAAAGGGAAGAGATTCAAGAACTTGTTTAAACTTGAAGCCACTATAGTTTGTAATGCCTCTTATATTTCTGAGGCTTCTGAAAACACTTGTATGTTGTGGCATTGCAGATTGAGCCACACAAGTAATAATGTACTGAAAACTATTAAGAATAAAGAATTGTTGGATAGTTTCTCTTATTCTGATGAGCACTTTGATTTTTGTGAGCATTGTGTGTTTGGTAAACAAAATAGAAAATCATTTCCTTCAGGAAGCAATAGAGCAAAAGAGAAATTAGAAATTATTCATACAGATGTGTTTGGACCTGTGGATAATAAATCTATCAGAAAATCTGGTTATTTTGTCACCTTCATTGATGATGTATCTAGATTTACATGGATTTATTTTATGAAACATAAATATGAAGTTTTCACTAAGTTTAAGGAATTCAAAGTCTTAGTAGAGAACCAATCAGGTTTAAAGATAAAAATATTAAGATCTGACAATGGAGGGGAATATTGTTCTATGGAATTTGATGAGTTTTGCAAGCATGCAGGTATAATCAGACAAAAGACAACTCTGTATACACCACAATAGAATGGTGTTGCAGAAAGCATGAATCAAACAATTATGGAAAGAGCTAGAAGTATGCTTAGTGATGCATAGTTGGATAAATGCTTTTGGGCAGAGGCTATGTGTACTACTTGCTACTTGATAAACATATCTCCTTGTAAGGCTCTTGATTTGACACCTTATGAAGTGTGGACAGGTAAGAAACCTTCTGTTTCACATTTAAGGGTTTTTGGCTGTGAGGCTTTTGTTCATGTGCCTAAGGAAAAGTGATCTAAGTTAGATCCAAAAGATGAAAAGTGTACATTCATTGGATATGGTGATAATGTGAAAGGTTATAAGCTTTGGAATCCACTAACTCGCAAGATTATCTTTTCTAGAGATGTTATTTTTAGGGAACTTAGAGCTATTTCTAAACCTGAGCAACCAAAAGAAAAAGAAGAAAAGGTAAATAAGGTGCACTTTGATTTAGAGTAGCAAGATGCATCTCAGGAAGAACAAAATGATGGATTGGGGGTGAAGAAGAAGAAGAAGATTCAAGTAGTTCCGATGAAGATGAATATGGTGTGACAGAAGAAGTTGGTGCAGATGATCATGCAGAAGAACAAGTAGAGTCTCTTACTCCACCATTGAGGAGATCCACAAGACAATAGAATCTAGTTGATAGGTATAGCCCACCATATTTCTGTTGTGTATATGCTTTATTGAGTACTAACGATGAACCTAGATCCTACAGGGAAGCTATTTTAGCAGATGATAGTGAGTCTTGGCAATTAACCATGCATGAGGAGATGATGTATTTAGACTCTTGTAACACCTGGGATCTTGTTTGTTTGCCCAAAGAAACAAAGGCTATAGGTTGTAAGTGGGTCTTCAAGAAGAAGTTTGGAACAAACGGGTCATTGGAGAAGTACAAGGCTAGACTGGTAGCCAAGGGCTACTCCCAGAGAGAGGGAGTGGATTTTGTTGAGATATTCTCTCTTGTTGCTAAATTGACTCCTATTACATTTCTTTTATCCATTGCTGCAGGTTATGATTGGGAGATTGAGCAAATGGATGTTAAGACTGCATTCTTGCATGGGGATCTTGAGGAAGAAATATATATGCAACAACCTACAGGTTTCGAGGTAAAAGGAAAAGAACATTGGGTTTGCATGTTGAAGAGGTCTCTCTGTGGTTTAAAATAGTCCCCTAGAATGTGGTATCAAAAGTTTGATTCATTTGTGTTGAAATTGGGTTTTGTTAGAAGCGAGGAGGATCGTTGTGTTTACATTCATTGTATTGATGATTCTATACTGGAACTTATTGCTTTGTATGTTGATGACATGTTATTTTTTTAGCAATACTAAGGGTATGATCAGTGAGATTAAAACCCAACTTTCAGGTGCATTTGATATGAAGGATCTTAGAGCTGCCAAGTATACTCTGGGAATGGAGATAAGAAGAGATAGAGGTAACATAAATCTTTGGTTGTCACAAAGTAAGTATGTGAATACTATTTTTCAGAGGTTTAGTTTGCAGGACTGTAACCTAGTTAGAGTTCCTTTACCCATTGGTACTAAGATTTCATTAGATATGTGTTCAAAGAATGGGGATGATTTTGAGGATATGTCTAATGTGCCATATGCTAGTGCTGTAGGGAGTTTAATGTATGCAATGGTTTGCACTAGACCAGATATTGCCCAAGCAGTCAGAGTTTTGAGTAGATTTATGTCTAACCCTGGTAGACAGCATTGGAATTATGCGAAGAGAGTGTTTAACTATATTGTAGGTACTCCTGATCATTGTTTGGTTTATTCTGGTACTAATAGTGCTGATAAATCTTTGGACATACAGGGTTTTGTTGATGCAGATTGGGCAGGTGACTTGGATAGTCGAAGGTCCACTAGTGGCTATGTGTTTACTCTGTTTGGAGGAGCAGTGAGTTGGATGAGTAAGAGGCAGCCCACAGTTGCTTTGTCCACTGTAGAAGCAGAGTATATGGCTGCTACTCATGTCTCTAAGGAGGCAATTTGGTTGAGGAGACTGTGTACACGTATTGGATTTGATTGCAGAATCATTCAATTTGGTTGTGATAGCCAGAGTGATATCTATTTGGCCAAGAATCCCATGTATCATGCTTAGACTAAGCATGTTGATGTTCAGTATCACTTTGCTTGAGAGTTGGTTGCATATGGAGAGATTGAGTGAAGAAGATAGACACTCAGGAGAATGTTACAGATTCATTGACCAAGCCTTTGAGCACAAAGAAGTTCGTGTGGTGCAAAGAGGCCATGGGCCTTGTTTCTAGTGCCTGATTATTTTTTTATTTGTTTTCCTATAGGTTGTTTTACAATGTATAATGTAAAGTGGGAGAATGTTGGGATAAGGTGCCATTAACCTTGTAAATCCCATTATTGTATTATTCCATTTTTTATTTGTAATTACCCATAAGGGATGTACTAGTTTCACCGACATCGGTAAAAATTATTTACTGTCCACAGTAATTACGTAGTTACTGCACCGGTAAGTTCCAGAGTTACCGGTGATAGTTACGGGATGTCATTTACTATGGTAAATGGTAATTGGTCAAAGTGGGGCGCACATGTGGAGGAACCACCTATTTTTAGTGTTATGATGTGTGTCATAGATGCTGTAAGAAGATGTAAGAGATTCTATGACAACTATAAGTTGTCATAAGAATCTATGACATTTATGACAACATATGATGTGTCATAAGATGTTGTAAGTGGCTATTTTTGGCCCCTAGGCATTCAAGCTTGCATGGGCATCTTTTGCCAAGTGTAGGATGCATGTATGACAACTTTTATGACCCCGTAAGAGCCTATTTTTGTCCATGGATGCCCAAGGTTGTATTGTTGACTCTTGACAAGTGTTATGAGCTTGTAAGAAGTCCATTAATGTTGCATGGGTGAAGATTCCAAGATGGACACCCATCTTGAGGTTGTGTAAATTCTATAAAGCCATGGCATAGTAGATGAGATGTATAATAGGTTTATGGGTACTCAGGTGCTACTGAAATACTGTCGGATTGAAGACTGAAGGAAAGAATGGTGGTGTTGTTGTATTGTAAATAATTTTTAGATTAATACAAACATTGGGCCTCTTTCCTGTGTGGAATTTTTTACCCGCAAGGGTTTTCTCCACGTTAAACATTATGTTATGAGTTAAATTTTCTGATTTTGCATTTCTGTGAAGCATAGTTTCATTTCTTGTTACAATCTCCATCAATAATACACACATAAAAGATTGTAGAAATTTATTTGAATCAGATTTCCATTGAAGTAGTGTTGCTTTCATTTCTAACACCAACTGCCTACAGGTCCTAACTTGTTCAGGATAAATCTTGAGGATCTGGAGAACCAATACAAAATTAAGACTACTGACTACTGAAAGATAATATGTTTTCATGCTAGAGAGTACAAGGCAGTAATATTAAGGCAACGGCCAAATTGTCGGTTAACTTGTACAAATTTGACTTCACACCTGAAGTTCAGTATATGATGGTGATGCTGAGTAGAATGACAGGGAAACTTGATGTGGGCACCTTTGAGCCATGGATGTATGGGCTCATTAGGTTGGTAGAGACTTCCAACACCAAGGTTCAGTGGGTAGCACCCATTAGTGATAGCCTTGATGAAAGTATGAGGATGTTTGAAGGTAAAATGTGCCTTTTCTACATGTCTTCATATGTGGTTTATGCATGTGCTGCACATTCTTCATTTGCTGGTCTTTAGACAGTGGGTAAAGTAGGAAGTAACCCAGGAGATGTGACCATTTGGGAGCATTATCCCCAATTGGAGAGGAAATTCTCCTTCAAAAACTACAGAACAATAAATGATTGCTTTGTCATGCATTTGGTTAGGCTAATAGATAATGACAAAGCTAAAAGATTAAGCACTAAGGCTCAAGAAGCTATTGTTAGAAATGGAACTTGGTTCACCTAGTTCCCTACCTTCACCTACCTCGGGATGGAGGGATTCAGTGGGAAACCTCTCATGTTGCCGAGGTACCCAAAAGACAAAATCATTCTGTTAGAGTTAACCCGACAGATTATACCTGCATATGAGGCCTTTGTGAAGAGAGATAAGAAGGGTAGTGTTAGGTTTCCTATGATCATCAGATGGTATTTGTGTCCTAATGCAACCAAGTATTCAGAGGCTGAGTTGTGCATGTTGAATTTACAACCATTTCCATTGGCAAGATAGTATGATCCTTATCAAAGAATGGAACGGTTCATAACCAAAAAGCCTATGCACCAGGTGCACTTGAAAGACTACTGGACAGATTGCCCAAATGATATGGAGGTAAGGAAAATAAGCTACCAAAGGTTAACATTAAACTAGATTCAGACATTGGACTATTTTGATGTTCCTCCACAATTGCATAATGATGATGGCATGTTGATTTCCAAGGAGTATTAGGACAAAAAGATCTATAATGAGGCCATCTCCACTCCTTATTGGAGCCAACCAGAGGTCACCTCTATTGTCCTAATTACAAGCAAGGTCATGGAGTTAACAAAGAAGTGGGTAGATCAACAGGTGGCTGCCCTGAAAGCCAAAGGAGTGGCATTAACCATAGATAAGAAGAGGAAGAGGTAGGAGCTACCTGAAAATGAACATGATGACTTCTTGACCCACAAGAGACAGACTATGGAGGCCAAGAAGGCCAAGCCAGCTTCATCAAAGGAAGCTAAAGAATTTACTGATAGGGCGTCACTATAGCCACAAGGCCATCCCCACAGAAAGAAAAGGATCCAATCCCTGCTATCACAATAACCAAAAGGTAGATGGAACAACCTGCATATGCAGAAGAGCCTAGGGTTACCTATCAAGATATGGAGGAGGAGGAGGAGGAGGATGAAATACCTTTGATAAAGGAAGGGAAAGGTCAGGATATATGGCAAGGAGCTAATATCTGAAAGAGAAAAAGAGGGCAAGCACCAATAATGAGAGGATCCACCAGCAAGCAACCAGATGTCGTGCTCAAGGGGCAAGGAGGTGAAGGGCTCACAAATATAGAACATATGTTTGCCACTCAGCAACATGTAGTAGAAAGAGAAGAAAAAGCCATGGTGCTAAAGAATAAGAAAGATGTGGAGACAACACCCAAAAGACTGCAACATGATGTCCCCATCCTTGCCATTGTAAAGTTTAAAACTGAATTAGTTGAAGAATCCAGAGAAGAAGAAATAAAGAAGGTGAATGACCCATCCTTGTCAGTAGATCAAACTATTGATCTCATAGATGATGACGTGATAAGGGAGGGGACATCTAATCCTTTGGAGAATTTGATAAAGAATACAAAATTGACACCTTAGGGCACGCCACAGGCACAAAAGAACATTAGATATGAGGATGAAGTTGAAGATCCTAAGGCAGTGGCAAAGAATATAGGCTTGGATGTGTTAGTAGGAGTTGGCACCAGCCCAGCAATCATTGATTATCATATGATGGGAGTGATGATGAGGACAAGGATAAAGATGTGGATAATGTGCATACTGAAAGTAACGAAGATACATACATGGATATCCACACAGAGGCACTTCCACAACATAATGTCTAGGAAATTGAAGAGGGACATGCCGAGGCTGAAGAGAAAGAACAAGTGTCAACATCTTGACAAGACGGTCCAATGATCACATCCGGATCCCAGGATCCAAAAGATACAGAAATTTCAACACCCGGGCGTGAAGATCCATAGAGTAAGGGTGATGAGGATAAGACAGAAAAGGTGACAACTAGTGGTGATTAAAGCTCACATAAGGATATCCAAGATCCTGGACATCAAGGGGTCAGTACAAGTAATCCTTAGCCCCAAGATGATCAACATGCACAAGAACAAAATGCAAAAACACATTAGGATATGCATGTTGATACAAATGAACAAAATAAGGATGTCTAGACCAATGTGCCTATTGGTCCAAAGCCAGAAAAAAGAGATATCTAAAGATTAGGATATGATGTCCGAAGATGCTGCACAAGACCAAACTCAACAGCAAGTGAATAAAGAGGTTCCTACTGATGGGGACTAACAATAGAATGTCAATCTAGACATTCCAAAAGAGAAGAATGTAGATGTACAAGATTCTCACATTGAGTAGACTGGCTAAAAGATAAGGCTCTCATCTCTCAGAGGGATATGGGTGAGATTGCTGGCATTGCTACTCAGTTTTTTGGCCATAAGGTCAATGATTATATATCAAACAATAATGGTCACAGGTGCTGGAGGAATTTGTTGGATTGCTGCCCCCATCGCCCTGATCTTGCCTCTAAAGCTCAAATGGTTCAAAAGTTGATTCAGGAAGTTAGAATTCCTCTCTTCCCTCATGAAGATGAGCAATTTTGGTGGTCGGATAAGAATGGCCGATTCTCTGTTAAGTCTGCCTATCACTTATTGGTCCCTGAGCTTCATAAAAAGGAGATATGGAGAAAAATCTGGAACCAAAAATTGATCTTGAAAATTAACATGTTCTGGTGGGCCTCTGTTCATAACAAAATTCTGACCCAAGATAATTTGCAGAAGAGAGGCTTCACTTTGGTCAACAGATGTTGTTTTTGCTGTGAAAAGGAGGAAACGGTTTCTCATTTATTTTTTCACTGTAACTTTGCTAGGGACATCTAGAGCCTTATCCTCAGCAATTTTGGTATTCAGTGGGCTTGCAACTCTGATATCCAGGAAGTTATTAACAATTGGTATCCTCCCTTCTCCCATCCCTGGCTTGTTGAGTTATGGAATTAGACTCTGCCGTGTTTGAGCTGGACTTTGTGGAAAGAGCGCAACCATTGGATTTTTAGAGATACTGCCAGAGAGGTCTCTCAGGTCTCTCATACTTTCATCAAGACTCTTTTGGAGAGTGTCACTTCGGCCCATATCCGCACTGCGGAGAAACCTCTGTCTTAGGAGGAAGAACAAATTGCGGTTAACTGGAAGATTCTCAACCATATTCTGGCTTATAACAATACTAAACTATTGCAGAGACTTAACACTAAATGGCAGCCTCCGAGTTCTAACTGGATGAAGCTTAATTTTGATGGGGCCTCTAAGCTTGATGGTACAGCTAGTGGGGGAGGGATCATCCGTGATGATAAAGGGTGGATGTTTGCTGTCTATGCTGGAGGTATGGGCTGTCACAACAATAACTATGCTAAGGCTATGGCTCTTCTTTGGGGGCTTAAATTGGCCATATCCCTCGGTATTCAGAATTTGGATATTCAGGGAGATTCTAAAATGGTCATTGATGCCATAACTAATAAGTCGAATATTGGTATTCAGTTGAAAGACATTATCAGAGATATCCAGTTTCTCTTGCAGAGGTTTATTACTGTGCATATCTCACATATTTATCGTGAGGGCAATGGTGTGGTGGACGCTTGTGCTAACCTCAGACAGAGATATTCAAATTGGAGGGTTTGGCGCCAATTTGATCACCTTCCTTTAAATCTTAAGAATCTTATTCTTAAAGACATGGCCGGGTCTTAATGAAGTTGATGTGTTCGAAAGACAGCTCATACTGTCAGTTCCTTGGGAAGGGGTTGACGTGTCCCTTGAAGTACACGTCCTCTTGTACTTTTTCTACTGTTAAATCCGCTCCTCTTTCTCATAAGGTGAGTGGATAGCCAGATCATCATGGCTTGTGCCGGGTAATTATGGTTAAGCATGGGATTGGTGTTTGTAAGGCCTCTCATTATTATGAGATTGTGTGCGATGTTATTACCCACATTATTTGCATTGTTAATGTTAGTAATTCTCCTGTTAAGACAACTGCGGAGTCTGGGGGTCTCTGTGGAATGCGCTGTAATTCCACTATGGGAGGCGACATAATTAGAATTGAACCCGTCTCGTGCTGCGAATTTATGGATAATTTGGTTGCTTGGCATTATTGCAAGGAGGGTGGGATTAGCCCCTATTTGGAGAGGCTTAATGGATACAATGAAGCTCTTTCTGAACAATTTGCGCGGTCTTGGCAGAATCGATGGGTTTCGGTGGGTGGCATCAGATTTGAAGTTTCCGAACGCGTAATAGCTATGGCCACTGGTATGTCTACCCAGGGCTTGAAGCTGCAACGCAAAACTAAAATTACGGACCTCTCCAGCCAACAGCTTTTCCTCGGAGATGGTGAAGAATTGGTCCCTTACCAGAGCAGTTTTGACAGAGCCAAGTTGCCGGAGCCATGGGATGCTATCTGTTTTGTCCTCATGAAATATTTTACCCTGGAGGGGCGGTTTACCAGGTTTTATAACTACCATCTCCCTCTGTTAAATCATTTCTGTCGCAATGCTAAAATTAGTTTTCTATTTTATTTGCTTTCTTCCCTGGAGCATTCTGTCCTTAGGGTTTGGGCAAAACTGGCTAAAAACCCTGCTATGAAGCCTATCCCTCTCTATTAGGGCCTTATTCTCTGTTTGTATACTCATCATCTTGCCCTCAAACCCTCTAAATCCATTCCAGCCACTAGTGGGGACGGCGAGCCCTCCTCTAACCCTAAGGATATTCCTGATGTTGTTGAACCCGGGCCCTCCCCTGTTCCTATCAAAACTACTGAAGTTTGCACTCCTGTGGAAAATCCTGTTGATTCCCCAGGCCCGACTGCCTCTAAGAAGGGTAAAAAGTGGAAGGTTACTGGTGAAATGGGTACTAGGAAGGCAGTGGTTGGGACCCCTAAAACCCTTGGTAGGACCCCAGTGGGACAGCGAAGGGATTCCTCTGTGAAGGCTTGTGGGGAGGGGTTTTCTTTTGGAGTTCGGCGGTCTGGGCGTATTGCTGGCAAGCCGGCTCCCCCGGCCAAGTTCATTGACTATTCTGAGAGTGGCTCGGATGAATCCACCTGGGGGGAGGACGACAGGGATGTGGAGATTCAGGACATTTCAGGTGATGATGAAGACAAGCAGGAACCACAGGATACAGGGGAGGAAACTGCTGACTCTGCTGGAAATGCTGACAAAGCAGGTGATATGTATGTGGAAGAGGCCGAGGATGCTATGGAGACTGATGATGGTCTGGGGGTTGATCTTGCAGATTTGCGGGTCCGCATTGCGAAGTTGGAACAATTTTTCTCCATTGTGCTCAGGACCTCTATTCTCCTCAACCTCTCTGTGTTGAAGAATCTGGGGGTTACTGCCAATACTGATAGTGATGATTTGGCTGAAAAAGTGGATGCTATTATTAACTCTATGGTCTAGTAAGGAGAGCTGTTGTCTCCTCTGTCTTTGTTATTTTACTGATGATACTCTGTTACTCTATTTTTTGGTTGTAGTTTTAGTGGCTAGTTTTGCTAGTTTTGCTGGCATTATGTACTGGTTGTATATGTTGTTTCTGGTTTAAGGCCCTGTTTTGTCTTCGGGCCTTTTAGTTTTTGTTCAGGGTTCAGCCCCTTGTTTAGCCACCTTATATAATCAAAAACAAGGGCCAACACTCGGTTCGCCACATTGGCTTGCACATGAGGTAAATCCAGCTTCGGCTGATGATTCATCAAATTTTGACATTTCTTCATTATTTTCAGTTGAGGTTGAAAAACCCAAGCACAGGGCAAGAACTACATCAACAACAAAGAGAGACCCAGTCTCAAGAAGGAGGACTACTCAAGTAGCTGTGCCTACAGTGGATAAGGCAAAGGGAGAAATAAGTGCCAATGAGTTTTAGATAACCATAGTGGACCTAGGGCACACTACTATTGAATAGGAGGGTCAAGAAGCAAAAGAAATCATAGATGCATTACTTGCAAGAATAAACAAAGCCAGGGCCAAAAATCAAGAGTATAAAGAGCAAATTGCTCAAATACAGGCCTTCATCAAGGGATTGGTAGCACCAACAAATGTTCCTATCACAACCTCTGCATCCCTGACAATAGTATCACAATAGGAAATAACTGGGCTAGATGTGAAAAAGCATCAAGCCATTGTAATGAATAAGTGGTTTGAAAACTTCCTACAGGATGGGGAAGAAGTAGTCAAGACTTCACTGTCCAATTGGGACATGTTGAGTAACATGAAGAGCAAGGCTGACAAATTGAAGTCGGTAGTCCAAAGATTGATAGGGAGTAGTCAGCATCTGACTACACTGAAAGGTATGAGGAAAGATGACATTAACACCCTCATGACTAAGAAGATCCCGACACCTGAAACGCTACCTCAAATGGACAGGACATGAGATTTGAAGTTGACATTTTGAAGAGATGTAATTCAAAGGCAGTTGATATTAGTGCAAAGTCACATGAACGTTTGTCTGACGAGTTTACCATTTTGGAAATTTTGGAAGGCCAAGTTGAGGGGAAAGTAGAGAATCAAGATGAAGATTTTGCAGTAAAAGCATACAGAGACAACTTTAGCTCTTCTATAAAGGATCCTATTCAACATTTCTCAGAGGACACCATTAATCAAGCTATGATCATGAGGTCTAATATTGATGCATACAATGAGGAATTGGATAGTAGGACTAACATATGGATATCCCTAAAGGAACAGTTGAAAGCTCAAGAGCATGCAGTTGAAAAGGCTAAGGTACAAGATAGAGAAGAGATAAATAAGGTCCTTAGATCATATGAGCTCATCCAAGTCATTGGATGCAGAATATCCAAAGAGCCATCCAAAGATGAAGACTCTAATGGGAATGCAGAATGAAGAGGTCATA
The DNA here is from genome assembly GCA_027924645.1 of Cunninghamia lanceolata. NCBI lineage: Eukaryota > Viridiplantae > Streptophyta > Pinopsida > Cupressales > Cupressaceae > Cunninghamia > Cunninghamia lanceolata. Next base: position 393,778 of record BSBN01000910.1, on the reverse strand, counting down.
TTGACCAAATCAAAGATTTAGAGAGTATTTTCTCATGCCTCATAGATAGTTACCAACTGGCAACTTGTGCCACCTGTATTATTTTGTTGACTTGGTCAAGGTAATGTAGACCGTTGATCATCCTGAGTAGATATTGATCATTGGATCATTTGTAACTACATCCTCTCCTTGTTTTATAAAAGGAGATGGATTGCCATTTGTAATTTTATTAGGAGCTTAATTGAGATAGAATTGTTGAGCTTTGTGAGCACTAAGTATACATTTTGTGACTTAGCATTTCCCCATGGTTCTTTCTCAAGACCAATTGTAAATATGCATACATTTAAATATTGAATGAAATAGAGATCCAGATTACAAATTAATCATAAATCCTGAGTAATCTTTGTGGATGATATCAAGACATGTCACTGTGGAGTGTTGCGCTCACTGAGGTGCATTTCAACTGGTGAATGTTGTTGTTATCCAATTCCTTTGAAGATTAGCATCTGTTATGTGTAGTTGTGGAATATCATGGCGAAGCATGGTTTGATTTCATCCCTTTTCATGAAGTATTAAATTGTGCATATGGATCAGTGGTTGAAACCCACTCATTTCATATAATTTTAGAATTTCAATCCATTTTCTTTAAAATTTCATTAATCATCATCACAACTGCAAATATTGATAAATGATAAGAACATAGTAAATATGCAGATCTCTGTAGATAACTAGACATCCTATGCATATTTGAGCAAATTGTATATAGTATTGAAAATATCATGCAAATACTTGGAAATAATGATAAAGAACATGGAAATATCAGCTTATAGGCACAATATATAGAAGAATTTAAGGTACAGAAGTAGAATTAAGTGAAGATTAGTTCAAATTTAAGTAAATCCAGAAGAACTAATCAAAGTTACAAAGATCATTACAAACAATCTCAATCAGAGTAAAGATCAGAAGAATTGATCAAACTTAGGATAAATTCACATAAATATCTACACATCCTGGTTAAAGATTGTACGATTTAACATAATTCATTGAGATTTATGCAGAACAGGTGAAACAAAGCAAATATTAGCATATCTGGATACAAATTACATCAAATTCATGTGTAAGGCCCCTAAATGATTAACTGAAACTTCACATCAAACCACTGAGTGATTACCATAATGTTATGTACTAACTATCAGAGACTTGGGATCACAAATTCATCCAAAATTTGTCATATCTCTCAAAAGGATAAAGGTTTGTTGTATGAATTTTTATCTCTATTAATATGACTAACAGTTGTATCAATAAATCCCTTCCAACTCTTCCAACAAAATAGGCTTAATGAGCTCTTCATTCATCTCCGTCGACACTATAGGGTAATACAATCAAGGACCAAATCTTCCATAGAAAGTGGAAGGGTGGAATTCTCATAAAGAAGAGAAGAAAAGAACAACAAGGCATCTCTATAGATATCTTGTGAGGAAGAAAGAAGATTCCCATTAGAAGACTTGATAGAAGTGATAATGTTCCTTTGCCTTTTGTCTTGAACATAATTGTGAAAGAAAGTCATATTCCTATCACCTTCCTGAATCCAATCAGTCCTAGCCTTTTTGCTTCTAGTAAATTTCCTCCCTAAGTTTTCATTCTAAGAGCTCCTTAAATAAATCCAACTCCTTTAGCAGGTTCTCCTTCGTAAGACCAAATTACCTAGTCTGGCGCATGACCATATCCAGATGAGTCTGAATATCTGCCTTAGCCCTAAATAGGTTCCCAATTCACTCTCTATTCCACCTCTTAAGTTGGTTTTTCACATACTAAATCCTCTTAACAAAAGAATACATAGCAGTACCATGTGTAGGCTTCCCCTCCCACCACCACACTGCCATAAGATCCTGTAAAGAATCCTCTCACAACCACATAAGTTGGAACTTGAAGGAGCAATTTTTAGAGGATTCTGATAGAGAAACTCTCAGCAAAATGGGTCAGTGATCAGATCCCCGCCAGTCCAAAATCTCAGAGCTAGAAAGCCAATGATTACTCACCCAATACCTGGACACAGAATCTATCCAATCTCTTAGAGATCAAATCCCTGCCACACCTTTTGTTATTCTAGGTAAACTACCCATTACTAGGCCAAATATCCACCAGGTACAAAGAGTCTATACTCTCTTAAAGCAACCTGGATGCAACATCCAACCTTTCTACTCCTCCTTGCTTCTCTGCCAAACTCATAACAACATTAAAATCCCCTACCAAGATCCACGGAAAAAGGGGGACCATAGACTGCACAAATTTGACTTGCATCCATAAATCCACCTTACTAGGAAGGTCTACAGGGGCATAAACATTTGTGAATAGAATAGATTTCCCTGACTCAAAACTAGTCACCATAACCGAGATCGAATGTTTACTGGTGATCCCCCAGAGAGGAGTAATCTTACAAGGATCGCATAAGCAAGATAACCCTCCAGCACTACCCTAAACTCCAACACACTGACATTGACCACATCCACAAATTCTAGAGGCTATATTAAGCATGCCTTCTACTAAGAGCTTAGACTCTTGTAAAAAAACCATATCCGATTTGTGAATCCAGATCAAACCTTGAACAACCTTTTGTCTAGGGATGTTGTTCAAACCCCTTGCATTCCAAGAGAGGACAATCATTTTTGGAAGTGAGAGTCAATGGGCCTAATTGAACCTGACTCGACCAGGGATTCCCCTAATAACTTCACCTTATCCCGATCTTTCTTGTGACCTACTTTCAAGTTCTTCTCCGGAGCTCCTTTCTTAAGAGTCTTTTGTTGTATCCCTAACACATGAGGTCCCTTCTTTAGTCGAGTCTCCTCGATAACCTTGCTGACCACCTGAGAGGGGGAGGAACCTTGAATAGGAGCTAAGGGTATTGTCTCATTCAAGGACCTGGTGAACCAGATGGACCTGCCACTATCAAAGCTTGATCTGTCTTCAAAATGTCAGAGGGATTATCCTCCTGCAACTGGGCCAAGCTGCCATTCTTACTCAAATTAACCCGAACCTCTTCTATCTCCCCAATAGTTGGCTTGTGGAAACATGTAGAAACATCTTGGTCCTCAAAGGTCTCCAACATATCAAATCTATTATGAAACTCATCCTTTTGATGCTCATTGAAAGGCCTTTTCAACCCTCTCCCCTTATTATGTTGCTTGACTGGAATGAAACCATCCTTATCCCCATTCCCACTGGGGATTAGAGCTTTCCCCTTATCTACCACTGGAGGGGGAGGGGGCGTGAGGGATCTAATGGGGATAATTTAGGGCATTTCCTTTAGATATGCCCATATTCATGAAAGATGTAGCATCTCAAAGGCAATACTTCATAATCCAACTATTGAATCCATGATAAAGATCCTAATCTAATTTCCATAGAATTTTGGAGCGAATTATTCAAATCGATTTCAACACATAAGAGGGCATGAGAAACTACCTTATGGTCCATCATTTGTTGGGAAGATCCCACTAGCTTACCTAGTAGCAAAGAGATCATGTGTAATATATCCTATCTCTAGAATTCTATTGGAAGTCGTGGAAGGCAAACTGAGATCTGTATTCTCAATGGAAGATCCTCCACTGGGTTAAACCCCATATGCCAGGGTTTCATGAATAAGCATGTGTGATTATAGAAATACGGTTCGCCCTCGAACATAGTAACCCTATCCGCCAATCTTGAAAACACCACAAAAAGTTATTTATTAGCTGTCATGATCACTTCCATATCTTCCTTAGGATTCCAAGTCCTTCAGGCCCATGATTCAAGAAAGGGTAGGGAAACCCTGGTTCCCATAAATTTGTAGATGAGGGTGTGATCTGCCAAATAAAGCACATCATCGACTACCGAGTCTGACTGAATAACGAGGATAGGATGATCTTGATTTTTCTCCAGACACCTATTAATCTTCAGTGCTTTCATCTCTTGTTTAGCATTTTCCACATTTGCCATGGCATTGGCCAAGAAATTAACTGCAAGCACATGATTTGAGGATGAAGGGTTTCCTCAATTGAAAGCATCTCTGAAAGAGAGCTTAGAGGCCTGCTCAACCCCTTCTAAGGACCCCATAGCTCAAAAAAATCCCCAAGTAGCTCTAACCCTAAGCCTAGGGTTATACCCAGATCTACCTCCCTGCAGACAACAAACCCTACTGACACTCCACACTGATCTCTAAAAAATTGCTCCAATCATCAACTCCCCCCGCAAACAGCAAATAAAACCCCACTAGAGCACATAACAAGAAAACAAAAAAAGATAAAACCACCCCTAGTGAACAAGAGACACCCCAAATGTAGCCCCCACACACACAGGAAACTCGGCCCGCAAGTGAGCAAGGGCTCGGGCAATGGCCAAAGCCATGCCCTAGCTACAGAGGGAAGCCCGACGCAGGTAAGCTTCCATCGACGCCTTCTCTTCAATCTGTTAGAGCTGGTTTCTGGGATCTTGTGAATCTTATTAGACACACTTCAAATCAATTATTTCCTTTTTAACTAAATCTTTAATCTATTGTTTGAATATTTTATCTCTTTTAGAAATCCGTCCCTGTTTCACCTGAGTGGGTGGAATTCGATGAGAAACTATTTAGGGAACTAGACCCTAGAAAGGGTTGCGTACCCACTTGAACAATTTTGTGAAATTATCAATTTATGACTTGAATTATAGAATATCATATTTGCATGAATGCATTTTGGATGTTGATTGTTCATATGAACCATTTGAGTGGTTATGTTTTCAACTACATGATGTTGTTTTCACTTCAATTGTTTGAATGCTTCTTTGAGCAAATGTATGTAATTTTATTGCATACGTAAGTTACCTAACTTATGATCTTGCATACATCGGTGGATGTTGTATGCATTGAGAATGTATTTTCTATTCCTATTTTTCTGTATGATGAGTTAGAGAAAGAGCATGGACGGGTGCCGAATATGGAGCTACAGAGAAGGATAGGTTTCTGTTAGTAACCTATCTGTCAAACACGACTAAAAAAGATGCTTTGGCCAAAGCTTGTTAGTCAAATTAGTAATAGTTACTATTTGATGTTTTATTTTTCTCTCTGCCATATCATGATATTAGATCAGTATGCATTTAGCACATGCTAGATATGATAGATATATCATGTTGAACCAGATTCCTTCACGCATGTTAGCTTTAGTTTGCTAGACCCCTTGCGAAGGGTCGAGCTTCTCCATTCAGGAGTAAGACTAGGGAGGAGTGAGCCTTGTGGTTGGGCAGTAAATTGCCTCGATGATGCTCTCTCTCTGCTAGGTTCAGTGTCGAAGATATGGTATGGTATCGAAGACATTGTATGGTGCGATTCTCTTTTATACAAGCCTATACTGCTAGGTGTTGTAAAGGCTTAAACCTTTTATTTGATTAGTTGATGTAATGAATTTTATTTGATTATATTAATGAAAGTTTATTTCATGAGTTGAAATGGGATTTTTTAAAAATTCATCCCTCTTTCCTACACTATTTTATTTAGAATAATATTATTATAGTCGAGCTGATTAGAGTGGTTCTTACATAATTGGGCAAGATCACTAACAAGGATAACTAACCTTCCACCAAATTCTTTTGTACCATGTGATGGAAATAATTGTTTCGAGTGCATGTTGATATCAACAAATAATTTCGGGCCTATAAAACTCATTTCATCAATGAGAATACATCGAATATGCTTGATATCTATGTTTATATTTTTTTAACAATTTTTATGTGCAGTGCTTAGCCGATAGGACTATTTATATATGTTCCTATCAGCCATTTAATAACACTTTTAGGTGCTTTTACTAGTTTATTGGTAAATAAATCCACATGAATTTAAACCATGGTTGGTGTTCATTGTCTAGAAATGTCTGGAAGCTTGAATAAGTAATTGAAGCTAGATCAACTTCAATGAATATAATATGTAATATGTAAACTGATTTATTGTTTAATACAAATGATTTTTATTTTGAAGGGATTGAATTTTCTCCCCCTTCCTAAGCCTACAAGGAATAGTCATTAGCCATGACCATTCCTAAAACTTTACCTGTGTTTGTTCTTTTTGAGTTTTTATATTATTTTTTATTGCATAAATTTTGACATCTTTCTTTTTCAGTTTTTTAATTTATCTTTGTTTGTGTTTGTTATTTTTGAGTTTTAATATTATTTTTTATTGCATAAAATTTGGCATCTTTCTTTTTTAGTTTTTAGTTTTTTTTTTTAATTTCATCACGTTTAATGACATAGATTTTAAATAGTGCATTGTAATTATCAAGTATCACGATATTCCTTAACCACAATGTAATCTATTAACATTGCCATAAGTAGTGTTTTACTATTAGTAAGTTGTACAATTAGAACATGTTTACTTAGTGTGCTTCACTTTGGAATCTATTTATTGTTTGTGTGGAGTGCAACTTTGGCATTCACTTTAATTTGATGTACTTATTGTTTGCATGAAGTATAGGTTTAAACTTTGGTATTGACTTATATTTGTTTGAATTATAATGTTTAAAATTAAATTCACTCTGTCACTCTAATTTGATATGCTTATTGTTTGTGTGAAGCATGGGTTTGAACTATTGCATTGACTTATATTTGTTTCACTTTGTATGTTTAAAATTGAATTCACTTTGTTACTCTAATTTTATATACGTATTCTTTGTGTGAAGTACGAGTTTGAACTTTGGAATTGACTTATATGTGTTTCACTTTGTATGTTTAAAATTAAATTCACTTAGTTTGCATTTATTATTTGTATAAAGTGTGTGTTTGTGCTTTGGAATTTACTTTGTGTGTTTGTTTAAATTTTGACATCCATTGATTGTTTGTTTAAAGTGTCTTTGAACTTTGTTTGTTTAGTGTGTTTCACTTTGGCATTCACTAATTGTTTGTCTAAAGTGTGTTTGAACTTTAGGCATTACTTTGTGTGCACTTATTGTTTGAACTTTTGGCATTCAGTTTCTATGTGTGTTTAAACTTTGGCATCCACTTATTTATTTAAATTTTGGAGTTCACTTTGGCTAGTATGTACACTTTGGCATCCACTTATTATTTGTGTGAAGTGTGCATTTGAACTTTGACATCCCTTTATTATTTGAGTGAGTTTTTAGCATTCACTCTATGTGTGAAATATGTATGAACTAACTTTCACATTCACTTTATGTGTGTGTGAGTGAACTAACTTTGGTATTCACTAGGATTTGAGCCACTTATTGTTTGTGTACTAACATCCACTTTGCTTATGTGAAGTATATGTTTAAACTTTGGAATTCCCTTAATTTGTTTGAGGTAATTGTGGATTCATTTTTTTGAGTGTGAAATGTGAGCAAACTACATTTGTCATTCACTTATTTGATCTATTTACCTTTTAATGTTTAGGTAAGTTTGAAATTTCACATTCACTTAGTGTGAATCAAAAATTAGCATGTTGAATTATGTTTACTTTTTGTGTGTGTTTGAACTTTAGCATTCACCTTTTGTGTGTATGAGCATTTGAACTTTGGCATTCACTTTGTATGATGTGTGTTTGAATTTCACCTTTCACTTAGATTTGATCCTGATTGTGTGTGTGTGTGTGTAAACATTCACATTCATTGTATAAAGAGTGAACTAACTTTGGAATTCACTGCATGCTTGAACTTTGGTATGTTTGAAATTTAGTATTTACCTTAATTATGTATGAAGTGTGTGTTTTTGAACAAACTATGTGTGAAATGATTGAACTAACTTTGTGTGAAGACTATATTTTAACTTTGACATTCATTTTGTGAGTGTGAACTTTCACAAATTCACTTTGTGTGAAGAGTGTTGTAACGTTGGCATTCACTTTATACATGCCTATTTAAACTTTGGGATGTTTGAAATTTATCATTTACTTTGTATATGTATGAAGTGTGTGTTTGAACAAAGTATGTGTGAAGTGACTGAACTAATTTTCTGTGAAGAGTGTGCTTTAACTTTGCATTCATTTTGTGTGTCTATACTTTGGCATATTTGAACTTGAGTGTTTACTTCATGTGTGGTTCAACTAAATTTGTGCATGAAGCATGTTTGAACTTTGGCATGTGTTCACTTTCTATGTGTGAGGTGCATGTTTTAACTTTGACATTCATTTTGTGTGAATTGTGTGTCTGAAATTTAATTTTGACATTCACTTTGTGTGGTGTGTATTTGCACTTTACCATCTTTTATAACTTTGGCACTCACTTTATGTGTGTGTTTGTACTTTGGAATGTTTGAACTTAAGTGTTCATACATGTTTGTACTAACTTTGTGTGAATGAATTATGTTTGAACATGGCATATTTACTTTTTTGTTTATGTAAATTGTGTGTGTGTGTGTGGGCGGGGGGGAGTTAATTTAGGCATTCACTTTATGTGGTGTGTGTATGTGTGCAAGTGCATGCTTAAAAATTAATTTTGGTATTCACTTTGTGTGGTATGTATGTTCGATCTAACTTTAGCATTTGTTGTATGTGTGAGTTTCAAAGAACTTTGGCATTTATTTTTTTTTGTCTATGAGTGAGCTTTAGCTATCACTTTTTATAGAGTGTATGAACAAACTTTGATGTTCACTTTGTGTGGAATGCAATTGAAATATTTGACATTCTTTTTTTTGTGTGCATACAAATGAACTTTGGCTATCATTTTGTGTGGAGTGTACAAATGAACTTTGATTTTCACTTTATGTGGAATGTGCTTAAAAGAACTAACATTCTTTTTGTGTGTGCGTGCATGAATGAACTTTGGCAATCATTTTGTGTGGTGTATGAATGGACTTTGATTTTCACTTTATGTGGAAAGTGTGTACATACAAACTTTAGTGATGTTCATTGTGTGTCTTTGTGTGTTTGAATGAACTTTGGATTTCATTGTGTGTGTGTGTGTTTGAAATAATTTTGGCATTCACAGTGTGCACACATGCATGTGAATGAACTATGGTATGTGTATGTGTGTGTGAATAAAATTTTACATTATTGTGTGCATGTTTGAAATTACTTTGGAATTAACTTCATGTGAAGTGTGTGCATGTGTGTTTGAAAGTTAACTTTATCATTCAGTTTGTGTGTGCATGTGTATTTGAATTAACTTTAGCATTCATTTTTGTGTGTATAAATGTACTTCAACAATCATTTTGTGTAGAGTGCATGTGAAAGGAAGCAAGGTACGCGAAATATGCTTCCTACACCGATCTATTATGGAGAGTTGTTTAAACTTTAATTCTTTTAATATTTACAGTAATGAAGAAACACAATACAGGAAAGTTATAAAACATAACATGCAAATACAAATGCCCACACTCTAAAGCACAACCTAATGTATTAATCTGTAAATAATAAAGGTTACAATACACTTCTAGAGCTAAGATCTTACAGGAGTACAACATTGTTGACAATCAGGAGTAATTCCAGTAGCATAACAGTACCTGCAAATGAACCATACACAATACTCCAACAAGCACCTTATTTATAGGCAATATCAAGCATGAAGGAAGCTTCTAGAGGAAGAATAAACAATAAACAATTTTGAACAATTTGGCAAACTCATTGAGAGATGTATGCCTCCAAAAACTTCTTTATTTGCTTCAAATTTAAATTTTTATACATAAGAATGGAATATGAAAGGTCACCATGTCCTTGAAATTCAAAATGGACAATTGGGAGGTCACAAAATAAACTACCAAAAACTAAATTTTCAAAAAACTATTATCTTTGGAACCCTAACTTGGCAAGGTCATAACTTCTAGCCATTTGGTCATAATTTGGACTTCGTGGAATTGTTGGAAAGATCTCCAAGAGAACTACTTTGAGGTTCTTCCAATCATGCATACAACTAGCATTCTAATTAGCTGATGAAATTCTTGAGGCCAAATTTTTCTCCGAAGGCCTCCACAAATGTGATTTATTGAGATGTAGAAAATACTAAAAAATTAGATTTTTGATATTTTCCATATTTTACTGTACATATGCCACCCAAATTCTCCTAGATTGATATGGTATCACTCATCCCCCTTTGAGAAGCAATGGGCCCCATTGGACCTATGCTCTGTAGAAGATGAGGAAATCATGCTAGAATTTGATTCCTGGTGAGCTACTTCCCTTAGTGAGAAAATTGTCCAGCCTATACTACACGGTAGAGAGGAAGTTGTTTCTTCAATGTCTTCACAATAACATCAGTGACCTGATTAGATGCTAATGAAATAGTTGTTTTTTGATTCAATTATGTTTGATGAATGTGTTCAACAACTTCAAAGGTGTCTAGATTGAAAATAGGGACACAACTTCAGAGGTGGGAAATAAGGACACAACAAATCAACATTGAAAATAGGATGCGATCCTAGAAATGGTGGAAGATTGAGCTCAAAAGCATTCTCACCAATCTGTTTGATGATGGTGTATGTCCCATAATGAAGAGGACAAAGTTTCCTATATTATCCATGAAGCCACTCTTTCTTGCGATGAAGCCACACCTTGTCTCCAACTAGAAACTGATGAGGTGTATAATGTTAATCATGTACATGTCTTAATACTTCTGATTGGTGTGTTGCAATATCTCACGAACATGTTGTTGGATATGATAAATTCTTTCAACAAACTTTTATCCTTTATCTACCTCCTTCTCAACATGTGTTGATAGATCAAGAAGCATGACTGGTAAGGCTATATCCATGGGGCCAAAGGCTAGGTGTGTGCAAGAAGTTGAGTCCACTTTTTGGCCAAAAAGTGGAAGTGTTTTCCTTGATTTTCAAAATTTGTCACATTTGACCTTAAAATTTGAAGCACCTAGAAATGGAGTCTTGAAAAAAGTCACTACTCATAAAATGTAGTACTTAGAGTCTCGCTTCCAAATATGTAATTTATTTGAATACCTAGATGATACAAATTGATTTTGAATAGGTCTTTCTAAAAACCACTATTTAAAATTCACTTTTTTTATTATACCATGCATGTGTACATCATCCATATTTTGACCTAAATAATCATATTTTTCTAAATCCTTTTGAGAAAAGATTTGTAACTCACTGAAACACGTTTTCCATATTTTTTGTAATTTTTTATTGAATATTTTTTTTTGTTAATTTTGTATTGGCCATATTTGGTGTTTTAAAAAATCGTTGTGTACATCACACATAAGATGACCTAAACTTATCATTTTTTAATTTTTTTTTTAAATTGAAAAGAATTGTCTAAAGTATGTTTTCATACAATTTATTTTTCAAAAAATTATTTTAATAAAAAGTTATTAAAATACTCAAAAACCTTGATAATTCAAGTTTATGGACCTGTTTCATCATAAATTAATTAAAAATAGAAAAATTAATCCAATTGTAAAAAAAATTACATACTTGGAATCTACATTGTCTCATCTATAATGGGTTTTAATTTTGTCAAAAAATTCTGCAAAAAAGGTCTTCGGACATATGCCCAAAGTCATTACTTTGTTGTGACATTGATAGGACCTTCAACTTACAGGTCAAACTAGGTCCAAAGCATAGGTTCGAGTCCCCAAACCTTTTCTCAAACTAGTTAACAAAGCAAAAACCAAGCCTAAAATTTAAAATTTTCAAAATAGGATCTCGTTTCTTATTGCACGAACATAATAAGAAAAAAGATCCCGTTTTGTAGAGTGGGATCCCATTTAATAAATGGGATCTCATTTTGCTTTTGACCATTTTTTAATAAGTACTGCCACAGTTAGCCATGCAACTTGTTTTGTACGGCTGACAATGACATATGCAATGTTTTCCATCAACTTTTCTCTTTTACAGGTTCGTCAACTTGGGATATAATTTGAATTTTGAAAGGAGGCATCATTAGGACAGTGTTTGAGTGGAATTTTGTTGAATTGCTACTTGTTTGAAGGAGGAACAAAGAAGGAAGGATTTCAAGTTTTTGATGTTTATTTGTACATACTTTAGAATTTTTTAATCATGCGATCACAAGCTCGTAATAAGAGGAAAGATAGGAAGGTATTGACCCCTAAAGAAATTGAAGCAAAGAAAGAAGGAGACAAAAAGACAAAGAAATAGAAGAACAAAGATTTGATCAATGAATAATGTTGAAGCATCCAATTCCACAACTATTGAAGATAAAAACATTGAGGAGACCATGGATGTAGATGATGCAAATTTGCAAGAGGTGAATGTGGAAACTAATACCATTATACAAACTACTCCTGGTATGTCTTCAAATCCCCCTTTCAATGCTATGGATAATGTTTCAATAGGTAGAAATCTAGGTACGTCTACAAATCCATCTTTGAATAAAATGGAACCAGTTTTTATACGAGACTTAAAAGAAGCTAGATATAACAATGTTGAGATCAATAATATTCGTAGAGATCAAGATTTGAGTCAAATTGTTGTTGAAAATGAAAATGAAAATCTTTTTATTGTTGAAAATGAAGATAAAAATAGTTTTTTTGTTGAAAATGAAAATGAAAATCCTTTTGTTGAAAATGAAAATGCAAACCGTTTTGTTGTTGAAAATGAAAATCGTTTTGAAGTTGAAAATGAAAATGAAAATCCAGGATGTGATGTTGAAAATGAAAATATTTTTTTTAAATTGAAAAGGATGTTCTGGATAATCTTCCTAGTAAGATTTCTTGGAGACAAATAAGAACACATGCCAATAGATTATACAAAGAATTTTTTTATTGTAAAAAACTATCATTTTATTGTCAACTAATGATGTAATTAATGAGAATGTGGAAAACAAGAAAAGTAATGAAAAAACTTTGGCATTTTTGTTAAACCAAGAAGAAAAGATCAATCACTAAAACATGCTATGTCTACTGTTGCTAGTGCCATTGAGTCTATTGGAAAGAATAGTCGATCTACAAATAACAATGCAACAAGATGAGCTATAACAACTGCTATAGTTAATAGAGCAACTTTGAATAGAAGAATGCTAAGCAATATTAGTGAAATTCTAAAAATACATCCTAAAACATTGGTAAGAGTGACAAAGAGAAGAGAAAGTATAGAAAATGATCCAATCAACCAATGTTCAAATTTTAGTGGTTGACTCTCGAGATCTGACATGAAACTGAATGTTGAAATCAAATCTTTGATTGAAAAATATTGGCATGATAATACTAGGGTATCATGTAATGCTAAAGATGTTTTAAAATTAAGAGTGGGGTCCAAAGTTTGTGATCCTCATCCAAAACACCTATTAGATATAATGCAAACTAAATTTTACCAAAAATTTTGTGGTGATTTAGTGTTACCTGGTGATATTAGAATAAGTCAAAGATCTTTTGAAAAATGTAAACCTTCGTATGTAAATATTAATAAGCAACGAATATCTTGTTGTTGTAAAACGCATGTTTAATTTCATTATTATTATGATGTGTTTCGATATATACGTTGTACTTTACATACTAACATGTTTATGTAGGAATCTAATGGGAAATTATTTTATTTAAGTTCATGTATTTCTAGACAATGCACTAATTGTGGAAATTTTTCTTTCTTAAGAGTTTATATGCATGAAAGTGTTGAAAATAATTTTGGACAACAATTAGTGGATGTTAAAAGATTTAAGAATGTTGACTATTCTTTAAAAGATGGAAAAATTGGAAAGCGTTGTGATTTAATTACAGAAAAAGTTAGTGTACATGCATTCATATCAGAATTTAAGAGTAGGATTGTACCAAAATATATCAAGCACTCTCAACAAGCTCGATGGCTTGATGGACAATTTTGCACATGTAGAAACACATTTCCAGTTGGTACTATACTATCAGTGGTTGATTTTGCGGAAAACTATACTCTAGCTTTGTAAGAGGAAATCCAATCACAATATTACAATTCAATGCATGTGGCTATGTTTGTTCATATTGTTTATAGACATGCAAATTATAGCACAGAGGATGATAGAAAAGTTTTGAGGGAGTATTATTTCTATTTGAGTGACAACTAGTTACACTTGTCAGAGTTTGTTCAATACTGTTTCAATATATTTTATACAAATTTAAGAGAAAGAGGAATCCAGATGACAGAACATCTCATATGGTCAGATAATTGTATGGAGTAGTTCAAGAATGCTCGAATGTTCTATTGGTTAAGTAGGGTTCACAAAGAACATAGTGTCCAACATATGTGGAGTTTTTTTGAAACTGGACATGGTAAAGGAGAACATGATGAAGTTGGTGCGTGTGTTCAAATAATTCTTGCTAGAGAGCAACTAAAATTTGAGGATGCAGTAAAATTTAAAGATGCACATGGGATTGTGGATTGGTGCAATACAAGATTATCTACACCTAGATCAAGCGAGTACTCTATAGTTCACTGATTCTTTTGGTTGGTTGAAGAAGAGAACATTCTACCTAGATTTGATTGTGAGACAATTAGTGGATCTGCTAAATGGCATTCACTTAAGAGTTCGAATGCAAGCACATGGACTATCTGGACAAGAGAACTTGCATGTTTTTGTCAATTTTGTATTTCAGGAGATTGGGAAGCATGTGAGAATACAAAATGGGTTGAAGAGTGGAATCAAAGATCATTGACACCTGCACAAGCACACGATCAATATGAGACAACAATTGAAGACAATGATCAAGTGTTTGCATCAGATGATTATGAGCGTGTTTCAAACCTTGTACAAGAAGGTAATTTAATTCATTTTATTTCACTTTATTACTATTTTGTAGTGCTTTTATTTATTTATATACATAGGAATGCATGTATTTAGATTGGTCAAATTATATGGACATGTGCAAGTTATTGAATCAAATTTTGTTTGCAGGACATGTGTATGGTGTTGTTGCACCTGAGGAGAATGAAGAGGAAACATAATATTGGTTGGCTCATTGTGTGGAGACTAAACATAAGTTAATAGCTCATCGAGAAGATGACGATGGCTATCATTATCCAATAGGTTTGATGATCCCCTTAAGACATCCCCTTTGATGGCTATCATTATCCAATATGTTCGGTGGTGGTTGTTGGCACTTGGCTACGAAAATACCTAATAAGGAAGAATGGTTTGCATGCATTCAAAGATTATGAAACACATAAGAAGATTATGTTAGGGTTCAGATAGATTGGAGCAATAAACATTAACAATTATATGCAGATTAAATAAACCAAATATAACAATGAAGAATAACACAAAAGATATCAACACAAAATTTTAACGTGGTTCACCCAAAATGGGCTACATCCACAGAAACTCAGCCATCCAATGATTTTATTATCCAGTGCAAAACAAATTACAATTTCGTGAATTCCATCTAGCAACATACATCTCAGCCACTTATAACAAGTTTTTTGGAAGCTTCTAGAATTAGGGTTTTACAAAGTTATTTTTCATTTGTCAGTTAACAAAAGTTAACAACCAACCCCGAACGTGCAAAAAAACCCGGTAAGGATACATTATGAGTGTACAGTATTTGTATGATCAATCGCCACATACCAACAGATTATACACTACTCACATTTGGTGGTGGCAACAAATATAAAACTAGTGAGGTATCATAGAAAACCTACAAATAAAGAGCTATAGACAATTTCTATGGAAGAGCATGAGACAATCATAGATGCGTTGGAAAAAAGAGAGGACAGAGATGGTACATTGGAATAAGTAAATACAGATAAATATAGTTTTATTTTTATATTATCCTTTTAAATAGACTAAATACATATTTTTATATTGCTTGTGCATTATTAGTTGAAATTGATTTAAATTATCTTTTTATATCCTTAGGCCATCATCACAAAGGAGAGTCTATGTATCAATTCAACCTAGACAACATGGAATACTTGGTAAAAATAGGTAATTATTAGTTAAAATATATTTAAATACATTTTTTGATTATATATTGATATTTCTTGGACATTAATAGTTAATATTGATTTATTATCCTTTTTTGTATCCTTAAGCCATCATTACATTGATCTCATACTTCGAAACAAAAAGGAGAGGATGCAGATTAAACCTATACACATGTGCACGAGACACTTGTAAATACAGGTACAAGTTGTGTATATAGATAGTTTTATATAAATTAAAATACATGGTTTGATGATATATTGATATTTCTTGTATCATTTTGATATCAGGTGGCGTCAAGACCTGCAACATTCCCCACAAGTTTTGGATTTTCTTGAGATGGCATAGCCACATTTTGTAAACATTGTTTTGAGTTGGCATATATGTACATACACAATTACACAATTACACATTTTGTACAAATTTGTATATATGTACATACACAATTATACTCTACACTTTTATATATCAAAATCAATATTCTATATATTTTGTTTGTTAAATGTGCATGTTTTGTTACTTTGAATTTACTTTAAATTTGATTGTATTATTGTTAAATTTGGTTCCCTTGGGCAACTTCACCAAATTTGTTATGATGAGTCACCCTAAAGTCTAATACTTAATTATATCAATTATGATCCAACATGAGACATGTAGTTTGAATTCTTTGATCCCCTTAAAAAGTCCTATTAGGACCCCTTAAGACATCCTATTACGACATAAATTATATTAACATTAACATTATTTTTCTATAACTTTTATGACTGTTAAATGACGAGTCATCCTAATTTCTACTACTTAATTATATCTTTTGTTATATGATGAGTCTCCCTAAAGTCTAATACTTAACTATATCAATTGCGATTAAATATGAGACATGTACTTTGAAGATTTGATCCCCTTAAGCAATTTTTTGAGAACTTCTTTGATCCCCTTAAGACATCGTATTAGGACCCCTTAAGACATCCTATTATGACATAAATTAAATTAACATTGACACTATTTTTGTATAGAATGTGATTGTTATGATGAGTCATCATAAATTACATCAATTGCGTTTAAATATGACATGTACTTTGAAGTATTTGATCCTGTTAAGATGTCCTATTAGGACATATTCTAAATATTTATACTTAATTATATTATTTGTTATGATGAGTCACCCTAAAGTCTAATACTTAATTATATCAATTGTGATCCAACATGAGACATGTAGTTTGAATTCTTTGATCCCCTTAAGAAGTCCTATTAGGACCCCTTAAGACATCCTATTATGACATAAATTATATTAGTTCATTAACATTATTTTTGTATAACTTTTGTGATTGTTAAATGACGAGTCATCCTAATTTCCACTACTTAATTATATCATTTGTTATATGACGAGTCTCCCTAAAGTCTAATTCTTAATTTTATATCAATTGCAATTAAATATGAGACATGTACTTTGAAGTATTTGATCCCCTTGAGCAATTTTTTGAGAACTTCTTTGATCCCCTTAAGATATCGAATTAGGACCCCTTAAGACATCCTATTAGGACCCCTTAAGACATCCTATTACGACATAAATTAAATTAACATTGACACTATTTTTATATAGAATGTGATTGTTATGACGAGTCATCATAAATTACATCAATTGCGATTAAATATGACACATGTACTTTAAAGTATTTGATCTCCTTAAGATGTCCTATTAGGACATATCCTAAATATTTATACTTAATTATATCATTTGTTATGATGAGTCACCCTAAAGTCTAATACTTAATTATATCAATTGTGATCCAACATGAGACATGTAGTTTGAATTCTTTGATCCCCTTAAGAAGTCATATTGGGACCCCTTAAGACATCCTATTATGACATAAATTATACTAGTATATTTATATTTAAAAAAATATATCTAAAGTACGCCGATGATATCTCATTTCCATAGTTTATTTGAAAAATAAACTTGAAAAAACAAAAAATAAAAACCAAAAAAGAAATTGGAAAAGATAAAATAAAAAAGAAATTGGAAAAAATAAAAAATAAAAACCTAAAAAGAAATTGGAAAAAATAAAAGAACTAAAAATCAAAAAAGAAATTGAAAATAAGAAAATCACAAAAACTATGGAACCAAAAACGAAATTGGAACCAATGATCTTCAAATGAAAATAAGTTTCCTTTTTGGAATTTTAATTTTTTATATGATGAGTCTCCCTAAAGTCTAATACTTAATTTTATATCAATTGTGATTAAATATGAGACATGTACTTTGAAGTATTTGATCCGCTTGAGCAATTTTTTGAGAACTTCTTTGATCCCCTTAAGATATCGTATTAGAACCCCTTAAGACATCCTATTAGGACCCCTTGAGACATCCTATTATGACATAAATTAAATTAACATTGACACTATTTTTGTATAGAATGTGATTGTTATGACGAGTCGTCATAAATTACATGAATTGCGATTAAATGACACATGTACTTTAAAGTATTTGATCCCCTTAAGACGTCCTATTAGGACATATCCTAAATATTTATACTTAATTATATCATTTGTTATGATGAGTCACCCTAAAGTCTAATACTTAATTATATCGATTGTGATACAACATGAGACATGTAGTTTGAATTCTTTGTTCCCCTTAAGAAGTCATATTGGGACCCCTTAAGACATCCTATTATGACATAAATTATACTAGTATATTTATATTTAAAAAAATATATCTAAAGTACGCTGATGATATCTCTTTTCCATAGTTTATTTGAAAAAGAAATTCGAAAAAACAAAAAAAAAAAAACTAAAAAAGAAATTGGAAAAACTAGAAAAAACTAAAAACTAAAAAATAAATTGGAAAAAATAAAAAAACAAAAAACAAAAAAGAAATTGAAAATAAGAAAATCACAAAAACTATCCAACCAAAAAAGAAATTGGGAAAAATAAAAAATAAAAACCCAAAAAGAAATTGGAAAAATAAAAACTAAAAACTAAAAAAGAAATTGGAAAAAATAAAAGAACTAAAAATCAAAAAAGAAATTGAAAGTAAGAAAATCACCAAAACTATGGAACCAAAAACGAAATTGGAACTAATGATCTGCAAATGAAAATAAGTTTCCTTTTTGGAATTTTTTTTTTTAATAAATTTAGGCAAAAAAAAAAAGTGCTCTCATCCCCACCCCGCTGTGACTGTAGAACACCTCTCGGCGTAATTAGTTCATTAACATTATTTTTGTATAAATTTTGTGATTGTTAAATGATGAGTCATCCTAATTTCTACTACTTAATTATATCCGTTATATGATGAGTCTCCCTAAAGTCTAATACTTAATTTTATATCAATTGTGATTAAATATGAGACATGTACTTTGAAGTATTTGATCCCCTTGAGCAATTTTTTGAGAACTTCTTTGATCCCCTTAAGACATCGTATTAGGACCTCTTAAGACATCCTATTACGACATAAATTAAATTAACATTGACAATATTTTTGTATATAATGTGATTGTTATGATGAGTCGCCATAAATTACATCAATTGCGATTAAATATAACACATGTACTTTGAAGTATCTGATCCCCTTAAGACATCCTATTAGGACATATCCTAAATATTTATACTTAATTATATCATTTGTTATGATAAGTCCCCCTAAAGTCTAATACTTAATTATATCAATTGTGATCCAACATGAGACATGTAGGTTGAATTCTTTGATACCCTTGAGAAGTCTTATTAGGACCCCTTAAGACATCCTATTATGACATAAATTATATTAGTTCATTAACATTATTTTGTATAACTTTTGTGATTGTTAAATGATGAGTCATCCTAATTTCTTCTACTTAATTATATCATTTGTTATATGATGAGTCTCCCTAAAGTCTAATACTTAATTTTATATCAATTACGATTAAATATGAGACATGTACTTTGAAGTATTTGATCCCCTCGCAATTTTTTGAGAACTTATTTGATCCCCTTAAGCAATTGTAGCAATTAAATATGATCTATATGTACTTTGAAGTAAATATGACCCCCTTAAGTAAATTTTTTAGTACTTCTTTGATAAGTTAATGCCTTGAGTATGAATCACTAAATTTGTAAAGTACAAATATTTAAATGTCCTATTAATTTCATATTTGTATTTAATTTCACATTAATGTCCTATTAATGTCTTGAATATAATTTTTTTGTAAAGTACAAACATGTCCTATCAATTTCATATTAATTTCACATAAAATGCATAAATGCACATGTGTAAATTACTATTTAACAATAATAGACCACAAAATATTGAAATGAAATAAAGTCAATGAAACAACATATTAAGTCCATGACAATACAACCCATGAAATATAAAGTCCATGAAACATAAAATATAAGTCCATGAGAAATAATATATGTGGTCCACATGAAATAATCAAATACAACCCATGAAATAATCTAACTCACATTGTCTCTATAATCAAGAGACCTCTTCACACCACATTGACTACCCAGATGACCCAAATCACTCTATACAAGAGAAAGAAAGATGAAATCAAATGTAAGAAGATTAAAATTTATTTAATGAAAATTTAATTTATAATTTATCATAAATTTAAATTACCGTGTGAGGCTGCTCTGCCTGTCTCTACATGCTCTGAATCAATCTACATACAAGAGAATGAAAGTTGAAATTAGATGTAAGACGATTAAAAATGATTTAATTCAATTTAATTTATAATTTACCATATTTAAATTGTACCGTAAGAGGTTGCTGTGCATCCTCTGTTCTAGGACCTGTCTCTACATGCTTAGCTACAGGACATGTTTCATGCTATAAAAGAAAAAGAATTTAACACATGTCAACATATATATTCTATCAAAATTTACTTTAAGTTCACAATGTATAATTAAGTTTAAATATAATTTAAATTTTAAATTATACCGTATCAGGTTGCTCGTCTCCTCTGTCCTCCTGCTCTGCATGTGTTGTTGTACACGGAATGGCATCAACAGGACGAAACATGTCACTGTTAAGCTCCTACAAGGTCATTTATAAAGCACGTGTACAAATTAGGTTAAAACACACACACACACACACACACACACATATATATATATAGTAGGTACCCAATTTTTGTTTTAATTTATTTAAAAGGCCTGCATATTGCGCGTAGACAAAGATAGTTATTTCAACAACCTGAAATGTAATCGACTCCTGATATAGACTTGGATCATCTAGGTCTGCTGCAATGCCCATCCTCATTTTTGTGTCAACCTACATAGACATATAATTTTAATATATATTATAAGTACACATGCACGTTTGATATAGTGAATTCAAAATACAAAAATCTAACTATATTGTTTTTTAAAACGGTATATATACAAATGGCTCATGTGAGACACCCAACGATGGAGGAGCGTTCGAGCCACACTCTGGAGGATTCCATGTAGAAGAACCCTCGACCAACATAAATATTTAATGTACATGTTCAAGATTGAATTACAAATTAGGTTCAAGTTAATAAAATTATTTAAAATATATTTAAAAAATTAATCAAAATACCCCAAATGGGTGGTCGAGACAAACAGGTGTCGATGAAAAATGAAATTGATCAAAACAACTATGAACTGTGCCTGTTGCCATCTACACCAAATAATTTGATTGTTAAAATATTACAATTTAATTGATCTATATGTTCATTAAAAACACATGCTTAAAATTGTTATAAATTCAATATGTGTACCTAGATATATATATACCTGTGTTGAATGATCAGTGGGGTGATCTTCAACAAATAGAAAATCAACAAATGATTCTCCCATATCATTAGATGCTGCATATGCAGCTGAACTAGGTGTTGTCTGATCAGGTCCATAACACAACGTATTGCAACTCGTGCACATGTGAGGCATTGACACATGTGGAGTGGTACTAGGACCACCTCCACCATCAACTCCTCCATGGTCTCGAACCCCAACTAGCATCACAGAAGCCTGCTCATCTAGGCTACCTGAGAGTGCACTCAATGCTCCTAGTGCAGATACCACTGCACGATGCTGGAAGGGCTTAGGAATGGCAGTAGAAGGAGGGTCAACAAGAGGTTGAGCAGGCACGAGTCTTTGGGGATCAACCTATGCCCTTAACCTTTGTTGTGGCATGCCGCCAGCAATACCTTGGAATGATCTAAAATCAAAATAGTTGGGTTTCCTGTTCATAACAAACTCTACATACAATTTTCTTAAAAAATATAAAGGAACCTCACAATTAGCATGAGGTGGATAATCAAACACCATCCACCACCTGTCCCAAAATTGGTAGACATCGCTTCATGTCTACACCACCTAATTGATATTCTTTTCTTATTTGGGGGAATTGGTTCATTGGTGATGGTGTGTCTAAAATATTGTGCTAAATGAGCTTTTGTGATTTTTAGATCCAAAATCTCCCTATAAGAGAGGCCATTAACATAAAATTGGTGCCTCTCCTCTATCCATATTCAAAAACTGTCTAAGTCCATATCAATGGACCTCACAAAATCGACAATGTTTTGCATCGAAGATGCAAAATGCACCAAGTGAGGAGGCATGAATTGTTGAATTTGAATGGCATTAAGTTTTTCTTTGATGGAACTGACATTTTCATTAATTATGGCTCGCAAGCGAGCCTCGTCAGATCCAGGTGGGGGTGGAAGTAGGGGGAG
Source organism: Cunninghamia lanceolata (assembly GCA_027924645.1). NCBI lineage: Eukaryota > Viridiplantae > Streptophyta > Pinopsida > Cupressales > Cupressaceae > Cunninghamia > Cunninghamia lanceolata. Next base: position 371,323 of record BSBN01000910.1, on the reverse strand, counting down.
GTAGGGGTGGTGGTGGGGTAGAGATGGAGACCGTAGAGGTGGTGCATTGAGGAAGTCCTCAACATAAAAGTGAATATTATCCATAATATATAAAAACTGTGAACTTGCATATATACATAAATATACAAACAAGTACAAAATTAATTTTCAAGAATCTATATATATAAATTATAAATAAACATATATCAAAAACTAGATATTATACATGTTGAGAAATTACAAGAAATATTTAAATTAAATGTACATGACTACATTTAAAAGAAAAATTAGGATCTACATACACATACATACATCATTCAACTTGAGCATACATATAAATTTCAAAATGTAAGAGATTATAGTTCTATGTAATTTTAATACATGTACATGTACTAAAAAATAAATTGAAAACATGTACATAAAAAAGGTAAATTTCTAACAAAATCTGTACGGCTCATTTATGTCTAAGGCAAATAAAATATTGTGGCTTTCAATACATACTTTAAAGTGTTTACAAGGAATAGTGAAATTTCCCCTTAAATCCTATTTTATTAAATCCCCTTAATCCATGTATGTCATCTTTTCTAGGTCCATACACCATGCTAATGATTTTGACCATATTTGTCCATATTAAACCCTAAACCCTTAACCTTAAACCGTAAATCCTTAACCCTTAACCCTTAACCCTAAACCCTTAACCCTAAACAAGATTAATATATTTATCTTTTTAAACAAGTTTGTAAAAACATCAAGCATATAACATTATACAAATTGATCAAATGTGAATTATCAATTTTCAACTATTATTAGTGGCTTAAGGGGATTAATTTTCAACTATTATTCATGACATAATTAAACCCTAAACCCTTAACCGTAAACCCTTAACCCTAAACACGTGAACCCTAAACCCTTAACCCTAAATCCTTAACCATATGCATCCTCTTAGGACGGGTCTTAAGCAATTTTCTTAAATCTCCTTAATCCATGTCATCTAAATCCTAGGTCTATAAACCATGCTAATGGAATGATTTTGTCTTAAGTTGACCAAGATTAATATATTTATCTTTTTAAACAAGTTTGTAAAAACTTCAAGCATCTAACATTATACAAATTGATCAAATGTGAATTATCAATTTTCAACTATTATTAGTGGCTTAAGGGGTTTAATGACTAGATTTCAAGTTGTAGGTCATCTACATCCTCTAAGGTCATCTATATCCTATTTTTTAAAATTGATCAAATGTGACTGATCAATTTTCAACTATTATTAGTGGCTTAAGGGGATTAATGAGTAGATTTCAAGTTGTAGGTCATCTACATGCTCTTAGGTCATCTATATCCTATTTTTAAAAAATTGATCAAATGTGAATTATCAATTTTCAACTACTATTAGTGGCTTAAGGGGATTAATGACTAGATTTCAAGTTGTACGTCATCTACATCCTCTTAGGTCATCTATATCCTATTTTTTAAAATTGATCAAATGTGAATTATCAATTTTCAACTATTATTAGTGGCTTAAGGAGATTAATGATTAGATTTCAAGTTGTAGGTCATCTACATCCTCTTAGGTCATCTATATCTTGTTTTTTAAAATTGATCAATTGTGAATGATCAATTTTAAACTATTATTAGTGGCTTAAGGGGATTAATGAGTAGATTTCAAGTTATAGGTCATATCTAAGCTTGACATATATCCTCTCATCCTCAGCACATTAACTTAGATCTTTCATTTAGTGCTATATTAACTTATCAATTAATTGAAGTTATATATAACATCCCAATACATTACCTCATTAACCAATTATTTAATTCAATGTTTGTAATTTACAATGAAACTATCTCTATTCTCACTTGTGACTCACCCAAGGAGGATTGTTCTTTGATAAAATTTTTTTTTTAGATGTACTAGTTGTCAAACTTGAGGGATGTTACCAAATTTTATTCCCCATTTACATAGAAATATGTGGAGTTTATAAAGACTCCAAATATGGATGGACAACCTATTAAAATATATCCTTTTAGAGAAATGGTATTTCAAATTTAAGACTATTGGTGAAATATGAATTGTTAGAGAGATCATAGTAGATATAGTTGTTTAGATGAGTGTGGAAAAAAAAACTAATAAAAATCTATAATAAAATTAATGCATAAATAATCTAAAACAAATAAAAACCAAAATGCATAGTATGTACTATTTCAATTGAGAAAACCATTTCATGCAACAAATCTAGCACACTAATCATCCTTGCTATTGCATAAAAACTCAACCATACACAATTTAATAATAAATCCCTAACTCAATCTTTATGCATATGTGGATATTAATAGGCACATAAAAAATTAGATTTACAATTAGTATGAATGCTTTAAAACCATGGATGAAAATAGATTTAACCAATGCATACACTCAAAAAAATTAATCTTGCTAGCCAAAAGAATACTTAACATTTTTTCAATCACTAGTCTCCACAACCTTAAATGAGTATACAACATTCTTTCAACACTAATGGGCATGAGAACAACAACAGTTCTACAACTTGACACCAATTTTATCTAGAAAATTATGATCCATGGTAACCAACACTATGGCCAACCAATATAACCTAAATAGGCATATACCTACAAATTAGTTGGCATCCATGGTATTGACCAACATAGGCTCTTTACATAGGTCCACTCTCTACCACAACACATTGATTGTTTAATGCATACTTAAATTCTTATGTAAACAAGAGATATAAATTATTCACAAGGCACGTGACTCTTTTAAGGTCTTTGATAATTGTATATACACCTCTACCATTAGTTTCAACACCATTTATGTCCATTTTTAAATTTAAAACTTATGCAATTTGTTAGTTCATCTTACCTACCTATAGTTCCCTACAAGATTCCCTAATTTCAGATTCTACTCCAAGGATATTTGCATCTCTAAAGATACGACTATTCTCAATTTACATGGTATCATTTTAAGTTACTTAAATGACCATAACTACCGCAACTCAAATATCAACCACATAAGATGTGATACAAATGATAGCACTAGGATCCAAACTAGATGAAGCAAACGAGTTAACAAGCTAGGCTTTAGTGAAATCTAGAAATGCAAATCCATGAGATTTAAACTAAAGTTACATATGACATTTAGCAATATGGAAGGTGAAGAGGTGGTTGAAGAAAAAGGAAAATCATCAAGCCATTACAATATTGTTAAATTAGAGAAAAAAACTTTAAAAGTATATAAGAAGCAAAAAGGGATAATTTAGATGCCATCAATGATAAAATCAATCTTAGATGTGATAATAGATTGGGTTCAAATTTTTTATTAAAAAAAAAGAGTTGAGAAAAAGATATATGATAGAAATTCTAAATAAATTGACAGAAGAAGTGGTTAGTCAATTGCATCAATTGTACGAGTAGTTGAAGTATGACAAGTAATCATAGATGTATGTTGGCAAGGTCAAAGGAAAAATTAGAGGGAAATAGGAAAAGGTAATGGGCTTTGTTGGTTTTAAATCTTGTGTTAGGTCATAAAGATGTATTCTAGACTAAGGTAAATGACTTTAAGAAGATATTTTTAAAACAAATGGAATCTATAGAAAAGGAAGGAGGTAAATCTATGATGGAATTTTTCCTAAAGAATGCCACTATAATTTTTTATGAACACCTGTATAATGTGTCAAGTGATATAAAATAAATAGTCAAGGCATTGATCTATATATGAGGATCATTAATGCATAAAATATCTATGTGGACTACCAAGCATGTAGAGTAGAGAGGATTGATAAATCTCTAGTTTAGTACATAAATAAAGACTTGAGGACTTGGGATGTGTTGAGGATATGAGAGGATATATGTCAAGCTTAGATATGTCAAGTAATTTTCTTAAATCCCCTTAATCCCAGGTCCATAAATTACCATGCTAGTGGAATGATTTTGTCTTAACTTGACCAAGTTTAATATATTTGACTTTTAAACAAGTTTGTAAAAACTTCAACCATCTAACATTATACAAATTGATCAAATGTGAACCATTGAGACTTTAGGGTTTTGTTTTTTGTGTAGGGTAATTGTTTTTAGGTTTCCAATTTAGTTTAGGGTTTTGTTTTTTGTGTAGGGTAATTGTTTTTAGGTTTCCAATTTAGTTTAGGGTTTTGTTTTTTGTGTAGGGTAATTGTTTTTAGGTTTCCAATTTAGTTTAGGGTTTTGTTTTTTGTGTAGGGTAATTATTTTTAGGTTTCCAATTTAGTTTAGGGTTTTTTTGTGTGTGTAGGATCAGGCCTTAAATTTGACAGTCAACATTGATTGTCAAGCAATTTTTTTATGACAATTATCTATTCAATGGTGCCTTTAAAATACTATGACATACTTTAGTATAAGTAAATTATATAAAAACCAAATATATATATAATCATATTTCTATATAAATTTTGACAGTTTGTCCAAAATCTCTCCTTTCATATGATACAGTATTTTCAAAATTTCAATTGTATTTAACAGCTAAAATGCATAAATACACCTATACAACTAAAATTTAAGCCCTGTATTCAATGTTGCCTTTAAAATACTATTACATACTTTAGTATAAGTAAATTATATAAAAACCAAATATATATATCATCATATTCCTATATAAATTTTTACAATTTGTCCAAAATACCTCCTTTCATATGATACGGTCTATTCAAAAATTTAGTTGTAATTTACAGCTAAAATGTCTAAATATAGAAAAACAACTTCAAAAGGAAAACTAGAAATAAAAAAAAACAAAGAAATGTGCAAAAATTTGGACTCACCTAGATTTTTTGATGGCCAGAAATGGAGGGTTTGCATTTGGGATCCTGTTCTGTACTTTCACTGTCGCTGGGAGAAAATGAGCACGCAGGCAATTTTTTTAAAAATTAATAGTTTTACGAAACAGGATCCCATTCTAAATGGGATCCCCTTTCTTGGTGCTATGTTCGAGATCCCACTATATAACGGGATCCCATCCTAGATTTTAGGCTCGGGATCCTGATTCATAATGTAAAAACGGGATCCTATTTTTGTTTGCCCGATTTTAGGTTTTTTCTAAGGTCGAAACTTCCACCTTAAGTGGACTCAACTTTGTGCATTTACCTGGCTGATACCCGAGACAAAATTCAAATGGATTGTGCCCTGTAGAACCATGCAAAGCATGGTTGTAACTATGTTGTACATAGGGTAAGCTCTCATCCCATATGTGAGGATGTCTCTAATGATACATACGTAGAATATGGATGATCATTCTATTCACTACTTCAGTTTGTCCATCTATTTGTGGATAGAATGCAATGGATTTTGTCAACTTGGTGGTCATCATGGCCCAAAGTGATGACCAAAATTTATTGAGGAACCTACTATTCTTGTTAGAAATGATACTTTGTGGCAAACTAGAGTGAACCCATACATTTTCAAAGAATAATTTAGTAGTTTCTTTAACAGAGAACCCCTTCTTGCAAGCTACCATGATGTCCATTTTTGAAAATCTGTCTACTGCCACATACACACAGTCCTGACCATGTTTGGTAGTAGGGAGACTAGACATGAATTCCATTGAAACTGAGTGCCATGGTTTATCGAGAATAGGAAGAGGTGCATACAAGCCTTGTATGTGGTTTGCAAGCTTTGCAATAGCACAAGATGAACAAGCTCGAATATAAGAAGTGACATCATGATGCATCTTTGGCCAATAAAAATAACTCTAAAGTACAACAATAGTTTTACCTATTACAAAATGTCCAACAACATGACTATAGTGTGTTTCCCATATCAACTTTTGTCTTTCCTCAGTAGGAACACATATGTGACCCATGTGACAAAGAATTCCATCTTGTAAGTAGAAGTCAAGAATGTTCTTACCTTATGGGGTGGGGGCCCTAGCTTGATTGGCTAAGTAATTCCGTTGCGGTAAAGATGGTGATGAGGTCCAGTCTCCCTCCGTCCCCGTGGCACCGGAGGGCGTGTCATGCCAACGCCACCAGTCACGTGAAAAAAAGTTTACTAGGCACCAAAAAAAAAAGAATGTTCCTATCTTATGTGAGTCTATGGTATATTTCAACAAAATTAGGATCAATACCATACAATTGGGGCCACTCCTCTATTTTATGACCACAAGAATCTAACATTACTGCTAGGGTGGCAATTAGAGGTCTACTCAAGTAGTTTGCAACTTTGTTACTGCTTCCCTTCTTGTGGCAGATGTTAAGGTGAAATTATTGCAAGTAGGTGAACTATATTTGATGCCTATCATTCTACAACTTTCCTTGTGTCTACAAAAATTGAAGAGGTTTGTGGTCGGTGTGTGTGATAGTCTCCTTCCCCAAGATATAGTGTTTCCACTATTTGCAGGCTTGTACAATTACATACAACTCCTTTTCGTATGTAGGATATCTACGTATTGTATTAGAGAAGGTCTCACTATGATAGGAAATAGGATGCCCATGCTGCATAAGCATTGCCCCAAGTGCATACTCATAAGCATCTATTTCAATTTTAAAAAACTGTTGCAAGTCTGGATGTGCCAACACTGGTGCTGAACATAACCTCCTTTTCAATTCCACAAACACTCTTTATTGTGCCTCTGTCCAAATGAATTTTGCCTTTGCTCCTCCCCTGAGTTCTTGGTTCATAGGCCATGATAAGTGTGAAAAACCAAGTACAAACCTCTGATAGAAATTATCCAATCCTAAGAAATTACGAATCTCTGTGAGGTTTTTGGGAGATGGTGTTAAGAAATGCCTTCCTTGCCAATAACATGGGGACCTAATTCATGCTCCATCACAAGAATTGCAACCCATTACTACTCCATGGCCCTTTTCACAATGGGGGCTTGACCTCTTTGATAAAATCCATCTACCTTCATCCAATGGCCACAAGTTCATTATTACCGCTAACGAATACTTCACAAAATGGGCGGAAGCCATTCCACTCACCTATACTGCAAGCATCCAAATATCCAAATTCATTCTTCATTACATTATATGCCACTACGGTATCCCCCTCGCCATAATTACTGACAATGGGAAACCATTCAAAAATCATGAGGTTTGAACCCTTTGTTAAAAATTTCACATCCAACACCATTTTTCCACCCCATACTACCCCCAAGGCAACGGTCAAGCGGAAGCTTCGAATAAAACTATCTTAAGAATCCTAAAGAAGACAGTTAATGAAGTTGGTTGTGATTGACACCTACAACTTAAGCCTGACCTTTGGGCTTACCAAAGCAGCATCCGCATCCCCACAGGAGCCACTCCATATTCCCTCGTCTTTGGTTCTGAAGCCATCCTACCTATCGAGGTCGAGCTCCCCTCTCTAAGAATTTGATTACAAAATCTCATTAATTAGGAGAAGTATTGGGTTGCATGCCTGCATGAATTAGAACTTTTGGATGAGAAGTGCCTCAATGCTCTCAATCACCTGCAAGCTTATCAAAATCGTCTCCACAGAAGCTACAACAAGAAAATCAAGACCCGCCGATTTGAAATAGGTGACCTTGTACTTATGGAAAATCAAAGGAACTTGCAAGAACGCCACAAGAAAGGCAAATTTGAACCAAATTGGTTAGGACCTTTCGTGATAACAACCAACTATGGATCAGAAGCATATCAACTAGCAACACCTAAGGGGCATTCTTTGGATAAGCCGATGAATATCATGCACCTCAAGAAATTTTATGCCTGACTCATCGAATATCCCAAGTAAAAAAAGTGAAAAAATAAAAAAAAGCTAAAAAACCAAGTGCAATAAAGCCGTCCAACGGTGAAAACCATCTCGATGGCACCTTGGATAAGTACCATGGTGAAAACCTATTTCAGGTACCATGAGTAGTGGCCAACTCCACCATCTGCTAAGTCCTTCACCACATGAATCATCCCATACCACCTCATCCCATGGCTTGGTATTATAAAAATTCAGCACTAAAATCCCACCCTTCATGACTTGCCCAGGGCAGATTCCTAGATAAGTGGATCCTTATATGCATACCATGTACAACAAAAAATCTAGAAAAATACAAAAACATCCAAAATATCCAAAAAATACGAAAACATCCAAAATATCCAAAAAATACAAAAACATCCAAAATATCTAGAAAAATACAAAAACATCCAAAATATCCAAAAAAATATAAAAACATCGAAAATATCCAAAAAATACAAAAACATCCAAAAAACCCCAGAAAATACCAAAAAAATCAAATTATCTCAAAACTCCCAAAGTAATAAATGTGGGGCAACATGTCAGAGCAATTGAGTGTAAAACAAAACTGGTAAAAACAACACATCATAAAAAACACTTGTTGAACAACACCATAGAACAATTGGATCTTAATCCCATCTTTCAAACATCCATCATCACAACCCATGTCTTAGGATATATCGTTCCCACAATAGGCATCATCCAATCACATCTACCCAAAGCAAGAGACTCAATGGCTGTTGGTCCATCTATTAGTTGATCTTTTGATTTATCTTTTTAAATACCCCCTCTACACTTATTCAACAAGACCACCTTGATCTTCTATATCTTGGTGTGTCATTGGATGACATAGAACATGGTAGAAAGTCATTTGTTGTTGTATGTTGTGCTTGTTGGATGTTGTTATTTCTCTAACTAGTATTCATATCTTGTAAGTGGTCGGATAGGCTTCTGGCATCTCATCCCCCCTTTTGCATCTAAGGCTTATACCTTCTATGCATTAGAAAGTGAATGTTCTAAGTTCTCTCCCCCACTTAGACAAGGTTGTACTATGTTGGGCATGTGTAAGCACACCTTCTTGTTTGCGTGTCCAATCCATGAAAATGATGGATACACATCATCATCTTGGTATTCTATACCTTGGTGAATAATATCGTCTTTGATATAATAAAACATAGGATTGCTCTAAAACATACCAGCACAATGTCTACCCTTAACCAATCTATCCAATACCCAAATCAACCTATATCCTCTACCCACTGTTCATATGCGTCAAACAACTAAGAGGGGGGGGGGTAAATCAGTTGTCACAAAACTTAAACACTTTCTGCAATTTAAACCTTCATCACTTATCCACAATTATTATGATTTAACCATGAGTGCATGAAATCAAAAACTTAGCCACAGATACAACATAAAACACAAGAGACACCAGATTTATGTGGAAAACCCCAAGGTGGGGAAAAACCACGGAGAGGATTAACTCTCAATATATATTGCAATCTTGAAATAATGATGTTCAGGCTTGGTCACTCCACGGGCCTAAACATATTGGCTTACTGCCATGAAGAACAACTAGGTCTAGCAGACTCTCTACCTCAACCCTAAACCTAGCAAGATTACAATAAGGGCTGTTAAACCCTACTGGTGCATTATTGCTAGACTTATTGCCATGATCAACACCTTTCTGTATTGTGAATACCAATTCCTCTGCTCTGCTCTTCCTTTGCTCTGCCCTCCTCTTCTTTCCTCTGCCTCCTCTCTGCTATGCCTTTGGACCTTTCTTAATATCTTCTCATATTCACTCAAGGACACCTTTTCCATGATTCAGCTACAAGTATTTATACACTACATCAACCTTGGAATGATCATCAAGGTCGGCATCACAATCATCAACCGTTGGAACAATCTCCAAGGTTGGTATTACAAACATTTACAAAATAGGTCTTGACCTATTGCAACATCATGCAAAGGGAATGAAATGCATATCACACCATGCCTTAGCTAGGACTCAAACATGATCTTCCACACCACAACACGCTTCCACAATCTTCCAGAGTGTTGGTGCCTGAATTGACTGTTAGTTTCTGAGAAATTTTTCATGCAGGCACCTTCCCAAAAAATCCAAAAGGTTATGAGTTTTGGCACCCCTTCAGTGTTTTGCAGCATTTGCATCATCTTTCCTGAGCAAGGGGTCATCATGTTTTGTCCATCAGCGAAAGTTTTATTTTTTTGAGTGCTCCGATTGTGTCTTTGAACTTTTGGTTTGAACCTCGCCGGTGAACCTCAGTGTTGAACCTCGCCATTGAACCATCTGTTTGAACCGGTTCAATGGTTCAAAGCTTTATGTTTTTGGTTTCATCAGCGTGATGGCAGCTATCGGCATAGGTTTGTGGTCTTGCTCCGATGGTCTAAGTCACACCGATGGAGATGGGAAGCCAAGTTGCCATTGGCGTGACTTTTGTTGTCGGCGAGCGTTGCTTTTGGGTTGGCCGATGGTTTTTGTCTTGGCGATGGGTGTTTTTTGCTTGGCCATCGGTGAGACTTGTTTTATCGGCCTAGTCGATGGAAGTTGGCCCGATGGTCTATCTCTGGCCGATGATGGGAAATATGGAGTTTGCGATGGCGTCGGCGAGACTATTGAGGTCAGTCAGAGGAGTTTCAGGTTGGCCGATGGGATTGGTCTGGCCGACAGGGGATTGCGATGGGCTTCATCGGTGTAACACATGAGGTCGGCCAGAGGATTTTTGGATGCTCCGATGGAGGGAGTCACGGTGACGGAGGTTGTGTTTTGTTTGCCATCGGAGAGACTTGATAGATCGGCGAGAGTTTTTTGGGGCAAGCCGATGGCTTAGCTTTGGGCGAGGGCTTGTGTGTCGAGCGTGGCAAAAGCGCTCGACACTTAGTATGTTTGTGGCCATGTTTATAAAACGTTGAAGTGGTCTTCTCACTATGCATGTGGGATTAATCCCCCTACATTATTTTGAACTTGTGAGGAAGCGCTTCTTAGCGGGAAGCTCCATTTTGAACAGTGCGACGGTTTCCAAGTAGGCCGCAGGTGGTTGAGCCATCAATGGCAATTGTAGCAGGGGTGTGGGTGACAGTACAAGTGATTAAACTATCCAATTTTTAGCATGAAGACTTCCAGATGGTGGCACAGGGCTTGAGGCCACCCCTGTCAACTCTCCTGCCTACTACATTGATAACTTATGGGCGCCATCTCTCATGGGCTGTATCTGGCAGTTTTTTGTAAAAATCATGTAATTAATTACTGTGGGTACACTTTCTGGCCGATATAGGCAGACTGTGTTACCATTGTTTTGGTTGTTGAAAACTGGACATTTTGGCTCTGTAATAAGATACAACTGGTTTTGGTTGCTCTGTGCAGCAAAACTTGTGAGTTTATGTATCTCCTGTTGTACGTTTGTGCATGAATCCACTGATTTCATGGTCAATTTTATATGAATAATGCTATGTTTGCATGTGTTATGCTGATTCTGTCTCCAGTTTTGCATGTATCTTTCTTCTGAGTCCAGGCATTCAAGGAATGTTTGAGATTCTAGAACATAGAATTCCTGTGTTGAATGTTTAATCTTTTAACTTCTGCTCAAGGGGTAGATTAAATTGTTTTTAGATTGAATATTGGGAAGGGTATACTGCAATAGGGATGCCATAAGTATAGACAGCTTAACACTCTGTATTGGGAGATATCTGTAAGGCAGATATCATGTATATCCCCTTGAAATCCAGTTTTAGTTGTTCATGCTGATCATTCACAGGTGTATGTCTACCGACTCCAAGCCCTGGATAGGCACCAATCTAGCTCTGTGTTGAGGTTATATACCATGTCCATCTTTGCATCCAAAAATCAAATCAAACCATTTCATCCTTCCACCTGTTAGTTGTAGGAGTAGGATTAGGATCCCTGCATGCTCTCATACCCAACCAGCCATCATGTCCAAGAATGTTGCCAACCTTGTGATTTGTTACACAAATCTTGGTCCATACATGAGAGTATTCTGCCTGTTGCCGTCAAGTTAAATCCTTCTGTCATTGAGTTAGTCAAGGTTATACTTTTATCAAATAGGGACACCCCCCTTGGTGCGGCAGAACCAGAAGTGAAGGGGAGGAGCTCACGCAACCTCCTGTATTCAGTTGGCTGAATCTACCTGTGCATTAGAACTGGCAAACCCTAATACTGATTCAGAAGCAAAAACCAACACAGAGATCTTTGCAATTACTAGGATCAACCAGGTCGACCAAGACTGGTTACACACTACATTATCTAGGAACAATCTTCACACACCATCTCAATTTCTTAATGTGGACCAAAGTCTAGATAGGAACATGATTATGAGACATCCACAAGCACGCTATAATCATTAGGAGAAACCACACAAACCTTAACCACTTTATCCACAGGAATCTTCTCACCGAAACACATGAACTTCACTATCTTCAACTATCATAAAAGAAAGATAGCTTGCGGACCACCAAACCATGAACCATTGCCACTGTAAGTACTTATCATCATCCCAGACTTCCCTCTTGAACCGCAGAGGCAAATACTTTATTGCAGAGGAATGTGAAGCAGAATACTTTCCTCCTGTCCCAGCTGAACTTACAGAAAAAGCAGGTTTCACTCTGGGGAACACAACTCACTTAGATCTTCATGCGGATAGCTCAAACTCGGAATGTAGCATCCTCAGACATACCTCTAACTTACTTCCAATCCGCAAACCACAATCTTCAAGAAAAAATAAATGTGGAGTAGTTTTCCAAACTATTCTTCAGCATACAACTCATTGTCTGTACTACACTTCTCTGTAACTCACTTGTTTCTTCCAGAGAGGCTAATTTTCTCAATATCCTCAACATACAAGTCTTTTAAATAGGTAATGGAGTAAGATACAATTGACACCAATGACAACAAGGATATGTTGACATCAGTGACAACACTGATTAGGCACATACTTGCAACAATCTCCCCCTTTGTCATTGATGGCAACATATGATGTGAAAAAATGCAACAACCATCAAGACAAGATTCTCCCCCTTTCTCTTTACACACATGCACTCTTTCTTTCTCAAAATTCTCTCCCTTTCTCTTTATGCATTTGCACTCAAGTTTTTCACATGACTTCTCTCCCCCTTTGACATCAATGGCAAAGGGCACATACTTGCACTCATATGCTCTGATCTAATCTCTCTTCTAAACTCTTTGACTACTCCCCCTGAGAAGTAGCCCTAAACAACATCAATCTAGACCTCTGAACACCTTTGGATTGATGCACTATTGTGCATCTTAGTTTAGAGTAGGAGGGGTGATGACCCCTAACTTTTCTCTGAGATACTCAAAAGTATCCTTGGGCAAAGGCTTGGTAAAAATGTCTGCAATTTGATCCTTGGTAGAAACATACTCCAACTTGACTTCATTCTCTGTCACTTTTTCTCCCAAGAAATGATACCTAATGGATATGTGCTTGGTCCTTGAATGCATCACTGGGTTCTTTGATATGTTTATGGAAATAGGTTCTTCATACACCACTTTGATGTCTTTCAAAGTCTGCTTCATCCATAACACTTGAGTGCAACTGCATGCTGCTGCAATGTATTCTGCCTTTGCAGTACACAGGGATATTGAATCTTGTTTCTTGCTTAGCCAAGATACTAATCTTTTTCCCAAGAAGAATGCAACTCCACTTGTACTTTTTTTGTCATCCACATCTCCAGCCCAATCAACATCAGTATATGCACTGAGAGTAAAGTCATAGTCCTTAGGGTACCACAAACCATAATCTATTGTGCCTTTTAAATCTCTCAAAATTCTTTTGACTGCCATCACATGTGATTCCTTGTGTTCTACCTGAAATCTTGCCACAAGACACATTGCATGCATTATGTCAGGTCTGGTTTGAGTAAGATAAAGTAATCCTCCAATCATAGATCTATACTTTTTTTGGTCTGCCATGGGTGAGTTATCATCTTTGCTCAACTTACAACCAGTTATCATAGGTGTGCATACTAGTTTAGAGTCATCCATCCCAAATTTCTTTAACAACTCTTTCACATACTTAGACTGAGAAATGAAGATACCCTTATCTGATTGACTTACTTGAAGTCCTAAAAAGAAGTTCATCTCTCCAAACATAGACATTTCAAATTCACTTTGCATTTCTCCAGCAAAAATTGAGCACATACCTTCATTGCCTCCAAAAATAATATCATCAACAAAAACTGCAACAATCAGGTTTTATTCATCATTAATCGTGAAGTATAGATTACTATATGTAGTACCTTTACTAAACCCTATCTGTATCAGGTGCCTGTCCAACCATGCAAACCATGCCCTGGGAGCTTGTTTTAATCCATACAATGCTTTCTTCAATTTGCATACCATGTCCCCTTGTTCTGATGATTGGAATCCTTCTGGTTGTTCAATATAGACTTCCTCTTCCAACTCTCCATTTAAGAAGGCAGATTTCACATCCATTTGATAAACCTTGAAATCTTTATATGTTGCAAAAGCTAGATACATCCTTATTGCTTCAATCCTTGCTACTGGAGCAAAAGTTTCTTCAAAGTCTATTCCTTCAACCTGAGCGTATCTTTTGCATACCAACTGTAGACACCTAAAATTGGACTGCTTCTGCAAACCAATTTTCTGTACCTCGCACTAATCCATTCCCCCCAATCTGCATGTCCCTGGTAATCAATTAATTCACCTAATTAGCCCATTTAACCTTACAACACTAATCCCTATCAATTGAATGAATATTCTTAATATTCATTTAATTGATTTATCCATTTCCCTAAATCTCTATTAATCCTGATTATCTGATTAATCATGCTTAAGTTAATTAAGAAAACACTTAATTAACCTTGTCCCCCACTCATCCACTAACCTGAATTTAAAATTCAAATGTCTCCCACTCACTCCCAATCACTGAATATAATATTTAGATGTCTCCCACTCACCTCCACTCACATGAATTTAAAATTTATTTGTCCCCCATGATCCTCCACTCTTCCCAAAATGGGAATTTTTAATTCAATCCCTAGGAATAAAAGATTCACTTTTATTCCTAGCCCTTGATCTGATCAGATGAATCCTGACCCTCCATCCTCATCTCCAAAATCCTATAAATTGACCCCTCTCTAAGCCCTTTTTAGAGCCAAGTCTAGGCATCAGACCTCTACCCAAATCTCTCCAAGAGATCTCTTCATCCTACCAAACCTCTGCCAAAATCTTGTCTCAATCCTCTCATCTTATCAGAACTCTGCCCAAATCACTCTGATCATCCCCTATCTCCATCCAAATCAGTCATCAAATCCCTAATCACTCATTTACATTGTGTTGTGAACACTTGAGCAATCCACATTCTACACATTTAGTCACACTAATCACGGGAAACATCTGAGGAGCTACATGGCGCATCTCCTTCCCGCATGGATTCGTGAGGTCTCAATGAAGGTATAATCATTTTGTTTATGCATTAGATTAGTTTCTACTTTCATTCAGATTTCATTGATTACACCAACCTTGCTTTGTTTCTTACCACTTCACCATTCTCATTCATTTTGTTTCTGAAGACCCACTCTGTACCAATTACATTCTTGTCTACTGGTCTGGGAACAATATCCCAAGTCTGATTCTTCTCTATCTACGTCAATTCTTCTTCCATGGCCTTTATCCAATTCTCATCTTTGCAAGCCTCATCCACAGTTTTAGGTTCAATCTTAGAGATCAAACATAAATTTACTTTTTCTTATGCAACTTTTCTTCTGGTTAAGATCCCTTTGTTCTTATCTCCTATGATTTGATTTTTAGAATGACTGATTCTTACATATCTTGGAGTTTTGGTAGCACTTATCGGAGCTTGATCTTCTTCATTTGTTGTGTCTTCTTGCTGCACTACTTCTGAAACATCTAGATCATCTGACTCATATCCTCTTGATTCTAAAGACCTTTCCTTACATTCATCAACTTTAACATTTGCACTTTCAATGATCTTATTCAGCCTCTTATTATAACACTAGTAGGCCTTACTCTTGGCGGAGTAACTAAGGAAGATTCCTTCATCACATCTAGCATCAAACTTGCCTAAATCATCTTCTCTTTTGATATAACATATGCTACCAAAAACTTTGAAATATTTCACAATAGGAACTCTACCATGCCACAATTCATAGGGAGTTTTTGAACTGTTACCTTTCACTTGAACTCTTAGGAATATATACTGTGGTGTGAATTGCCTCTCTCCAATATGCTTCTAGAAGATGAGCTTCTTTCATCATGGTTCTAGCAGCTTCTTGAACTGTTTTGTTTTTCCTTTCAACAACTCCATTTTGTTGTCGAGTTCTGGGCGCAGATAGCTATCTCTTTATTCTATGTTCTTCAAAAAAGAAATTGAATTCATTTGATGTGAACTCTCCTCCTCTATCAGACCTCAAGCATTTGATTTTCAAATCCATATCATTTTCAACCATTGCCTTAAATGCCTTGAATTTATCTAGAGCTTCAGCTTTCTCTTTCAAAAAGGTGACCCAAGTCATTCTAGAATAATCATCAATGAGCAGCATGAAATACTTGTCTCCTTGCAAACTTCTTACTTTGGTAGGTCCACACAAATCTATATGCACTAGCTCAAGTAGTCCTCTAACTGATTGGTCCTTGCTTTTGAATCTTGTTCTTGTCTGTTTCCCAAATTGACACTCCTTGCAAACTGGATTAGTAGGCTTCACAAGCTTGGGAAAATCTCTAACAATCTGTGTAGTACTTATCTTCATAATATTTGTTGGGAATTAAGGTATCTCAACCTTGGTAATTCCTTGTATTATTTCATTGTATTTATTTATTTATTGCCTGTTGTATAATTTGGATGCAAATCCTATGTTGTCATATTGTGGGAGTTGGCACGGTGATGTGTCATCTTACATGGCATATGACCACATGTAAGTTTGTCCTCACATGAGGAGATAGGTATCCCACTTAGTGGTAAGAATATTTTTCCATGTGTCGACATCTTGGATGTTGTGTAAGGGAATGTTGACCGTAACGGTCATGACAGATTCCAAGCACAAAGTTATGACATGTAAGAGTTGGAAATAGAAGCTTGTAAGACAGGTGAAGACATGTGTCGAGAAGCATCTTTGAAAAAGGCATCTTTGGGCGTCCCAAGGTGGACTATGACATGTTGTAAGAGAATATGCTATTTATATCCTGTGTATGACAGATTCTCCTACAATTGTAAGTTGTAACTTCTATGACAGATTCTATGACGATCGTAAGAGTTGTAAGAGCATCTGTCATAGCCTATTTTGGAAATAGGACACCTCTTTGGGATGGTGTGTGTGGACAAGTGTCAAAAGCATCTTACAATGTTGACCAAGTGTCCATAGGCATGGGTTTTGGGCCATGAGGTGAAGTTGGATACGCATTCCAAGATAGAGGCTATTTTGCCTTGTATTTTCTATGTAAACAGGTGCTTTGAGGAGGAGTTGCATTATGTGATTGACAGGTACTGTTATGCTGCCAGATTGACTTTAGACACTAGTGTCAAAGACTATTAAGAGCTTGCATTGCAAGTGTATTATAAACCATATTCAGTTTTGATAATACATTGTGCAAGTTTTTGAGTGTGGGTGTTTTTCACCCGATAAGAGTTTTCCCACGTTATATCTTGTCTCTCTTCTTTTGTCTTCTTTCTAGTTTTATGTGTATTGCTGCAATATCTCTATTATATGTTTCATGTTGCTATAATTGTAAAGATTAAATTGAATTTGCATAGCCCTCCCCTCATTAGATTAGTGTAGGAAGCGATTTCCACACACCTAGCTTCCTTTCAATATTATCAAAATTTATGTGACACAACCTTCTATGCCATAACCAACTCTCATCAATCTGATTCAACAAACAATAGTTGTTGATTCCTTTCAAGTGATAGATATTACCTCTGGTCTTCTTATTAGTTGCAATGACTGTTCCAGAGCTTTCCCTGATCTTGCATCCATTGTCCTTAAAGCTTAAGTCATAGCCCTTGTCGCACATCTGACCCACACTTAAAAGATTGTGCTTTAATCCTTTCACATACAAGACATCTTTAGTATTATGCTTTCCATCAAAAGAAATAGATCCTTTTCCACAAATCCTACCAGCTGTATCATCTCCAAACCTAACCAGTCCACCATCATATTTTTCCAAACTTACAAACTTACTTTTGTCACCAGTCATGTGGTGAGAGAAACCACTATCAATAACCCATTCATCCTTGTCCTTAATGACCTAAGCAACCAAAGCACTTTCCACTGGTTTTTCTTCCTTCATACAACTAGAAGAATTAGTAGACACAAGATCTTCCTTAATAGCAATGAACAAGCATTCATTTATAGAAGGATTAGCATTATCTGGTTAACCATTATCTGATATTCCTTCATCATCATCAAAGTCTTCAACATAATAACACTTCTTTTGGGTCCTAGGCCTGTTCTCATATCTTCTTCTATTTCTTTCAATTCTTTCAGGACATCTGGAAGCAAAATGACCTACTTTACCACAGGAAAAACATTTGAAAGGAAGTTTGCCTTTAAACTTACCAGATCCTCTTTGTAGTCTATCCACAAAGTTGGCTTCAGCTTCATCTAACTCATCATTGGATTC
This sequence comes from Cunninghamia lanceolata, assembly GCA_027924645.1. Lineage (NCBI taxonomy): Eukaryota > Viridiplantae > Streptophyta > Pinopsida > Cupressales > Cupressaceae > Cunninghamia > Cunninghamia lanceolata. The sequence goes on along the minus strand of BSBN01000910.1, from coordinate 352,962 downwards.
TACCTTATACTTTTCTGATCTAGAAGTACTTCCAGGAGTACTGTCTTTGAAGGCCATCTCAACTTTCGGTAGAGCATCATCTAACTCCCTCATTTCAAAAGCAGTAAGTTTACCAAGCAACTAATCCCTGTTAACTATTTTTACTTGCATGAATTCTTCAATTGTGACCACCTTGTGACAGTAGGACTTGGGCAGAGATCTGAGTATTTTCATAACAATTTCCTTTTCTTAGAGTTCTACCTATGGATTTTATCCCTGTAACAAGTTCATCAACTCTTTGCATAAAAGCTGATATGTTTTCATCATTATTCATCTTCAAGCTTTCATATTTCACTTTCAGAGTTTGTAACTTGGCTTCCTTCACAGAATCATCTGCTTCATACAAAATTTTCAACTTTTCCCATACCTTATTTGCAGTTTCAAGATCCACCACTTTCATCAATATTGAGTCAGTTAATGAGCTTAGCAGAGCATCCTTTGCCTTGATATCTATCTCATATTCTTTGATTTCATCTTCATTTGTCAGACCATTTGGAGGTATGGTGTATTATTTTTCTGCAGCTTTCCAAACTTTGAAACCAAGAGAATGAAGATGGATTTTCATCCGAGCCTTCCATAGAACATAATTTGTTCCATCAAAATGCAGCGCTTGCTTCTTGTAAGACATTTTGGATCTTCCTCAAGCTATTAAGCTTTCTTCAGAGGAACTTGGCTCTGACACCAATTGTTGATATGCACCGGATAATTGAGAGTGGGGGCGTGAATCAGTTGTCATAAAACTTAAACACTTTCCGCAATTTAAACATTCATCACTTATCCACAATTATTATGATTTAACCATGAGTGCATGAAATTAGAAACTTAGTCATAGATACAACATAAAACACAAGAGACACCAAATTTACGTGGAAAACCCCAAGGTGGGGAGAGAGGATTAACTCTCAATATATATTACAATCTTGAAATAATGATGTTCAAGCTTGGTCACTCCACGGGCCTAAACATACTGGCTTACTGCCATGAAGAACAACTAGGTCTAGCAGACTCACTGCCTCAACCCTAAACCTAGCAAAATTACAATAAATGTTGTTAAACCCTGAGGGCTGTTAAACCCTACTGGTGGCTTACTACCACGATCAACACCTTTCTATATTTTGAATAACAATTCCTCTGCTCTGCCTTTGGACCTTTATTAATATCTTCTCATTTTCACTCAAGGACACCTTTTCCATGATTCAACTACAAGTATTTACACACTACATCAACCTTGGAATGATCATCAAGGTCGGCATCACAATCATTAACCATTGGAACAATCTCCAAGGTTGGTATTACAAACATTTACAAAGTAGGTCCTGACCTATTGCAACATCATGCAAAGGGAATGAAATGCGGATCATGCCATACCTTAGCTGGGACTCAAACATGATCTTCCACACCACAACACACTTCCACAATCTTCTAGAGATCTCCTCAATTATTGGGATTACCCAGGTCGGCCAAGACTAGTTACACACTATATTATCTAGGAACAATCTTCACACACCATCTCAATTTCTTAACACAGACCAAAGTCTAGATAGGAACATGATTAGGAGACATCTACAAGCACACTATAATAATCAAGAGCAATCGCATGAACCTTAACCACTTTATCCACATGAATCTTCTCACCAGAACACATGAACTTCATTATCTTCAACTGTCATGAAATAAAGATAGCTTGCAGACCACCAAACCACGAACCATTACCACTGTAAGTACTTATAATCATCCCAAACTTTCCTCTAGAACCACAGAGGCAAATACTTTATTGCAGAGGAATGCAGAGCATAATACTTTCCTCCTGTCCCAACTGAACTTATAGAAAAAGCAGGTTTCACTCTGGTGAACACAACTCACTTAGATCTTCATGTAGATGGCTCAAACTTAGAATGTAGCATCTTCAGACATACCTCTAACTTACTTCCAATCTACAGACCATGATCTTCAAGCAGAAATAAATGCGGAGCAGTTTATCAGACTGTTCTTCAGCATACAACTCACTGTCTGTACTGCACTTCTCTGTAACTCACTTGTTTCTTCCGGAGAGGCTAATTTTCTCAATATCCTCAATATACAAGTCTTTTAGACAAGTAATAGAATAGGATATAGTTGACACCAATGACAACAAGGATATGTTGACATTAATGAAAACATCGATTAGGCATATACTTGCAACACCCACATCACCCCCTCCCACCCAACAAAAAACTTATGGTTTTTATAGAACTAATGTGATATTTCCCATCACACAACCACCTCATCCCAACAAATCCACCAAACCCCTTCCCCTAACTAACCTTGATCTCCCCCAGTAAACCCCAATTCACACCTATCCAAACCTTACAAACATGATCCAAGAAATCATCTCAAGGGTTGGTAGAAAAATCTCTCTTACTACCCACTCCATAGTATGGTCCACGACCTACTTTTGGATTTGTAAGGATTAACTAATCCTACCCACCTTCCAATCCCCCTAGAAATCTTTCTCATATTGCTTTCCAACCACCCAACAAGATTCCCCATTGGACCTACACCCACCAATTCATGTGGTTTTTTATAGAGCCGATGTGACATTTTCCACAACTAACACCCAGTCATATATCACTACCCATTCAGCCCACCATATCACCCATAAAAAACCTTAACCTTGGCTTTACATTAATAAAGATAAAGTCCCAACCACTTCCCCCATCCTAACAAACCTATTCCTAATCATCCCCACCCTCAATCCTTCCTGATCCCCCACACCGACCATAGTGGTTTTAATACCATGATACAGTCTGAGAACTGACAACTTCCACCTAACCAAGAACACTTCTCTCTAGCTACCTAACACCTGGAATAGTATGGTCTATTGCTTGATTCTGTTTCCCAACTCCCAAATCACCTAAATCACCTAACTCAAACCTAAACCTTCCTTCCCCAGTGTGTGGCCTAAAAAAGTGGCTTTATATTACATGCACATCAAGTGGTTGCAAGAGTTAAAAGGTTATACATCGGGAAGTACCCCATCCCCAATCCTAACCCAAAACCACCCACTAAGCTTGAACCTACCCCTAGCCTCCCCCCAGTTTGTGGTTCCAAAAGTTTCTTTGCATTACATGCATGTCAAGTGGCCCTTAGGATTACATGTATCATGACCAGGATCGTCCATTCCCATTGCATCTTGCATACACTACATCATCATTAGATCATAAACCATATCATAACCATCATAATAATTACATCCACCCACATCAAAATCACCAACAAACAATATCCATACATATACATCCACAAACCATAAGAACGCCATCATAATCATAATATCCATCCATCAACCATATATCCATAAGCCATAAATCATAAATCCATAAATCACAATCCATCATAAGATATCCATAACATAATGCATCATACATCTATCATAGTCCATCTATCAAAAAACAACATGCATCCACATCATCCATCAAATAACATAATACACATCACAATCCATCCATAAAATCATAAATATACATCCATACATCTACATCATCCATTCATATATAATCACAAATGTATCCATAAAATAAATCAAAACATATCCATAAATCATCATAACATCATAAGCTGCCAAAATGATCATCTTATATATAACATCCATATAAATCCATATACATATAAAAAAGGTCATGATGCATAGTACATGAGCATACATGATGTAGGAGCATCCTTGGTTCAAGAGCAATCTTGCATCAACCAAAAACATTTGCATTTCAGTTTTGTTTTCTTTCATTTTCCAATTCAATATAATTAGTTTAGTTAGTAGCAGTTTCAGTATTTTGGTCTTCATTCTATAGTAGTTTCATTTTAGACCTTGCTCAGAGCTGGACTTAGCATCTAGACATCTTTATGCACATTATATCCAAAATTTAGATCATTTGGATCAGGTACTGGAAAGATATCGCTATCAGAAGATCGACTGTTTTCTTAGAGCAAAGCATCTTGACAGTCTCATACAATCAAGTAAAGGAGAAGACTTGTGGAGCATTTCACAACTTACGGAGCTAATGACATATCATTTAAGGAACTTTGGATCATGGCCAACCTTCCCTGAGATCCGCACGCTATTCCATTCACTTGCAGAGGATTCCCATTTGTTTATGTCTGACCTATCCGTGTACACACTTTACATCTCTTTCATTGGAGTTTGTGACCATCCTTGGCTGACGCAGAGGAATCTTGTGATCCGGAGGTGATATATATTCATGTAATAGATTCCTAGGAAGTCAGTTAGTGATAGTTCATAGTTTGATAGTTTTGAATTCTTTTATAAAGTGCTTCAAAGCTGTATCTTGCACATATATTGTAACTAAGGAATTAGGCCTATGAGCCCTAATTGTAAGCTCGCATCTTGCCAGACTATTTGTATTTTGGATCTATGATATACTGAATGACTAAATCTACATTTGCATCCTATAATTGAGTTGTTTCCATTATGTTTACTCTTGTTGCATGGTCTGGACTGTTCACTTTATGGACCCTTCTAACCGTGACTGCACCAATACAAGACCTCATGTCCAACTCCTAGGTGGAACTATCCCTGTGTGAAGTCCTTGAATGGGATGGTCCTGTTGATCATGACGAAGGTGGCCCCATCGACTGCTACTATGGTGGTTGCTACTGAGGTGGCTGCTATATAGATCACTTTGACTACCCTGTCCTCTGAGAAGTAGAAGCCCTTGAGTGGCACTGATAACTCTCTCGCTACCTAGCTGGCACTAGGCACTCATAAAGAGTATGATAATGCTAAGCCTCCCTAGTGGCTGTATCACCCTAAGCCTATACTGATCTAAGTACATCAACCATCCTTGGCCCCATCTCCTGGTGAGCCTCGTCCCACTCATGTTGATATCGATGTACCTGACCCTGCAGCTGCAACACCTATGTTTGCCGTTGCACTATTTGTCTATCTTATGTGGCCTAAGCTACCTGCAACTATAGCTATGCTATATGTGCCTACAAATGTACCACCTGCTACTCTGCTCGCTACCTCATTGCCCTTTCTCCATCCCTCTCCACCACCAATCTGTCCCACTATAGTTGTAGGCTTGCCACCTAAGCCCTCAGTCTCACCAACTCCTCTCTGTCTCCACCCCCTCCTACCGATACCTCCAGCCTCTAGCGTACTCGATGCCTAGAACCAGAACCTAATCCCCCTACACCTGAAGTACCTGCACCTGAGACTCCCACTACAATGGCTGCTAGAAGTAGAATTTGACCTCTGCCTCTCCCACCCCCACCACCGCCACCACCTCCTCAGTCTCTATTCCCTTACCTATCCCCATCATCATCATCATCATCATTAGTCTCCACTATCTCCTCCTCTTCCTCCCCCGCTATCCCCGGCTGACCCATTGGAATGGTCAACTGCACTGGTCTCACTTGTGCCCACCAAGTATCATATGCCAGCGTAGTTCCCACATCCACAATCACTAACTGCCAATCCTAGAGAACGACCACCAGGTGATCAAACTCAACAATAACCATAGATGGATCCAAAAAGAAACCCCACCATGATGGCTCTCGTCACACCTGAGCAAAGATAGCCTCCACCTGTGGCACATCCTGCCGCAACCCAAACTGTCAGAGAACCTAATCAAGAAGGTACCGATCCAAAATATGCGTTGTCCTCCCAATCAAAGATCAAGGTTGTTGTGTAAAAGGTAGTTATGCATCATCATCCATCCATGGCTCCCAACCTATCCATTGTCTCCATGCAACAACTATCACCTCATCAAAAGCTCTCCGCCAAAACCTCCTACTCCCCAACTGTTGGTGCTGAAGAGTGCCCTTGTATGCAAACACATAAGGAGAAAATTGTGGCCTCACATGCTGATAGACTGGCCTACTAACCACAACATGCTCCCAGGCCCAAACATGTAGAAGCGTCACCCCATAGGCTAGATCCACTTCAATAAACAATCAAATGCATATCATGAAACAAATAAGCTAATAAGAATGACCCCCACACATAAACTGCACTCCTAGCCACTATTTACTTTATGCAATCCCCGCACCCCATAGGAAATCCACGTGAGTGCCGACCTAACATCAACACCCCTTCGATCAATCCACAAACATATAACTCATACTCACTTAGACCTACCCTAATGGCTGATGTCTAGAGTATCTCTCACCTCCTACGGTCTATAGGAACGTCTATTGGGGCAACCACACACTGAAGTGCTGCTAAGCCCCTGCCTGATCATAAACATTTGTCTCTCCTTAAATGGGGATCTGTAGGATCCTCCATACATCTTATAGGGTGATGGTCATCTCACCCATCGCTAGAGCAAATGAAAAACTCTCGCTGCACCATTGCTCGACTAAGGCTGAAACCAAAGACCAATCACCCTCAGAGAGTTCTGCTCCACTTGTGTCAATCTCTCCCTGATCACCATCACTGGTGGTCGTCACTCTCATGACTAAAGAGAGGGAAGATCAACTTGTATCAAAAAAACCACAAAAATTAACCTTTTTCCTCAAAATAGCGTTGAAGCGCTAAAATCACTACCTAAGAGCTATCCTAGACGAAGGCACTATCCTGCCAACCCTAAGTGCTATCCTAGATGGAGGCACTAATATACTAACCTTAAGCGCTAATCGAGATAGAGGCGCTAAAACATTAGCCCTAAGCACTATCCCAGATAGAAGCACTACTCAATCAACCCTAGGTGCTATTCCACTTAGAAGGCCTAAAAAACCTATCCCAAGTGCTAATCAAGACAAAAGTGCTAATACCCCACCCCTAAGCGCTATTCAAGACAAAAGTGCTACTACCCATGCGCAGGCGCCAATCGAGAGGCAAGCACTAAACCCTGTAACCCTAGCACTAATCAAGATAGAAGTGCTAAACCCCTAACCAGAAGTGCTAAAACTAGTGCTACCCCTTTTTCAAGCCTAATGCGCTAAGCTAGAGCTAGGCGCTAAACCACCAACAGAAAGCATCGCGCGACTATGCGCAGGCACTAAAACACCTAGCCTACCCTTCTTGAACATTATAAATGCCTCGAAACCTAAAAGGTACAAAGTGTGGGTTAGTTGACATACTTGTGTGCCAACCATGGGAGGTCTCTGGTACTCACAGACAAACCAGATCGGTGCTCCTCACATGGAATGCCTCATTGTGCCATCGCTCTAGCTCTTCTCTATCCAACTCAGCAAGCTCAAGGGTGCAAATGTGGCATGTTGGGCCCACTTTGGCCTATCTATAGTTGCCACATAAGCCTTAATCCCCCGTTTTTCCCCTAGGCCATGAATCATACCCATTTTCACCTATTTTTTCTTCTATCGACCCCATTTATCATCCTGAACCTCTTTTTTACCACCATTCCCTCCTTTTCAAAAGTACACCCAAAAAAAAAAGTTTTTTCGCTTGATCTCTCGAGGGAGCATCCCTCATGCATTTCTCTTCCTCCCGTCAGCTAGAACAAAATTAAAAAATTCTTTGATCTGATGCCATTCCCGCTCAGTCACGACGCCACATCAAAGAGGGGCAAAATGTAGACACGTGAAAATGCCTTGACCATGCAAGTGACTTTCTTGTATCCTTGCATCACCAACTTCCCCTTCACTAATTAATTAAATAAAATTAATTTATTTAATTAATCCATCCTAAAAATTCATCCTAACCATTCACCTATAATAAATTAAAAGTAATTTATTACCCTACCTTAACCATTGTTCACAATTAATTAAATAAATATCCCAATATTTATTTAATTGATTTCCCCCATCACACCTAGATTAATTAAATAAAACATACTTATTTGATTAATCCACCTAGCCTATAACCTAAACTTAGCCTAATTAAATAAATATCATTTATTTAATCAACTATCACATCCTACCTTGCCCCTAGACCCAAATTAATTAAGTAAAACTTGACTTAATTAATTTAAACCACTAATTAACCCCTCTACTAATTTCCAACAGCCATATTAGTTAAGTTAATCACTTAATTAATTAGCCTAAACCTCCATTATCCCATCTCCCCACACCTTTTGAATAAAAACAATTTTTTTTATTAAAAGGGAGTCACATGTGTCTCCACCTCACCTTTCCTCTTTCATGCAAAAGCATTTTCTAATATAAATGCTCACACATGTCTTTGCCAAAAACATGCATGTGTCATTTCTCATCCCACTCACCCATAAACTCCAATTTTTTATTACACCCTCTCCCATTAAAATGAATTTTTAATTCATTCACATGTCTTAATCCTCATTAATGCAAAGCCTTCCCAAGATTAATTAAAAATTCCAAAATAATAAGAGCCCTCCAATATTGTTGATCAAATCTTGGCCCTTGATTTCACCATTCAATCTCCACCCTTAGATCTCAACTTCAAACCTCCACCATTAATCCAAAATCCTCCAAAAACTCTATAAATTCAAGCCTCCTCCAAGCATTTTTACATCAAGCCATTTTGCATCCATATTATGCCAAAATCATAGCCAACTCTTAGCCAAATCCATTTCAAATCCATCCTATTCCATTTGTGTTGGTCATTAGAGCAATCCACATCCATTTTGTATTGGGTAAAGCTAGGAAACTGTCTTGGGTGCACTATTTCCTCAACCTTATCAAGGAGAATGGAGGTCTTGAAGTTTTGAGGTATAATATTGTTGTTTATGCTTCATTTCATGTTTATTCACCTTTTAGTCTTCCATCATCTTCATGCACCAACACCCCCATAAGTGAAACTTAGGGATAAATGGATAGAGGGCTCTTGGTAATGTGTAGCCATGAAACAACTATCTATTACATCCAATTTATAGAAGACTATAGAGATGAAACTACAAGTGAATTCACCAAAACCAACTACCAAGAGACCATGGTATGGTAAAAAATCCAATGCCCTCATGTGACAAATAATCAATGCACCATAAATACCACTAGTCATTCAAGTATCTTTGACCACTCACAACAATGACACACCTTCCAAAAAATGGTGTGCCAAAATAGGCTCCATTATACATGAGGGACCCACCTGATAATGAATAGATTCTCCACTCTCCCTTCTAGCACCTAGGAATGGGAAGGTACAACAAATGGCCTCAAATCACTCTATAATTGCTACTATCGTATGTAAACTACCGTCTTAATGTCGTTACAACTAATATACAAGTCAATTGAGATAATAATAATTAAATAATCCCTCAACCACCTACATGGCCATCCAAGTACCCATTTCCAAGGTGTTGGAGATTCGACATTTGTACATAGGATTTCCAAGGTTAATATCAACTTAAACCTAAACATCTTTTGATCTTGTTGAGGTGGACTAGTTACCACTTGAGTATACTAACATTATTCTTTAACCTCCTTTTCATACTTGCTTGTTTTACATTACCTATTATATATTATAGTATGCTCTAGTTTCATGCTCTTTTGATTTATTTCACTTCATCTTGCCTCTTGAGGGCAAAAAATTGTTGCCTTTTTGTAGGTTTCATGTGCTTATACTTGCTCTCACTAGGGGAAAATTTGAGGACACATTTCATATACATTGATAATACACATGGGTAAATTATGTCATGTATGCACTCTCTACTCAATTTTCAATCATAGATTCACATTTACATATTATGCCTAGTTGTCATAGTTAATTTTTTAGTCACAAATTTTATTTCATTATTTCTCTCCTTCTCAATTTGTGGGTAGTCTGCAACACACACAATTAGAGGAGGTATATTATCTACTAACTCTATTTCCAATTAATGTGTAGTTTCATGGGTTGGTGCTAATACTTCAAATTGTGGTACGGCAACCCCAATGGATGCCTATTATATATTGGAGACATAAATTTGTGGGGAGTCTACAATACAGACAAGTAGACTTTTCAATAATGTGCCCATCCTCCAGTTACTTAGACTTTTCAATATCCTCAATCTTCTCCTATTTATTATCTAATAATGGAAGGAAAACTAAATCCCCAATTCTTATACTTTCAAGGATTAGGTATGAGGCCTATATCCATGCCATGAGATGTGTTCACCACATAAGAGACATCAAGGTGAATAAAACAAGGTGCACTAAAACAAAACTTACATAGTTTGTTTGTTCTTGCATTGTTAAATTAATCTTCATAGCATTTACGTGTGTCTTATTGTTATAGTTTCTCATCTACGAAGAAAATCTACTAGGTACTAATACTTATTTTAGTATCATACAAAAAATAAAGGAAGCATAAACCATATAGTTATTACATTTTTTTGATAGTTTTTGGGTTGCTTCCATCGATTGTTTTAAGACTCTTAAGATTGATTAATAGATGAAATTAGATTGTGCCCCATTCTACATATAATTTTCTAGAGCATTTTTTTTAGTACTTTAGAGGTATCCCCGCGGCCCAACCTAGCGATTCCCACCTAGCCTTGCCTCGGGCTTACATATTACCGAGTTTTGGGGCACAGGAGGAGCGAGCAGAGGCGAGACTAGTCCCCCAAGAATAAAGCGCGGAGCCTGCAACCACGCTGCATTAGTTTAATCCGAGCCGCGAGAGTCAACCTCGGGACCTATATGGGACGAACCCAAAGCCCTTAGCCAACTATGTTACTCATGCGGGCTATATCATATTCTAGAGCATTATTCTTGATGCAATACTAATAAAGTTATGTTGTTTTATTAGGATTTAACTATGTACTTTTTGAGTCAACTACATTCATGACCATTCAACGATCTCTCTCAATAATCTATACTAATATTATTGAGATAAAGAAAAAATGTTCCCTCTTGAATTATAAAGATATTGTATTGACATTAAAGATTAGAATGATCAAGTTAATGAATGAGAGGTGCCATCTTTGATTTAGGACTAACATATATATATACTTGATTATCATTAAGGGGGATATAGTAACTTAATCTCATTCAAGCATGATTTATGATTACTATATAAGAAATTACCTACTTTATTATTTATTTAAAATTTTTTCATAATGAGTGATGATAAGATCGTTTAGATATGTTTTAGATTACTTAATTTTGAAGAATAGACAATGGATTGGAAAAATTATCTGCTAAAAGGAAGAATGTTATAGAATTTACCTTGAAAATAATTATAAGGCAACAAACACATACATTTATTTCATACTATGCATATTAGGTTACATGGGAAACCTCTACGTTAGATTTTATAGTGGTTAAATTTGGAACATTCCATGGAGTTGCTTGGGTTCCACGTAGTCAGTGCAAGGATCTCCTAGACCTTTGGAATCCAATACTCAATTTCTAAAGATGGACAATTTAAGATTGGCCATTACACTATGGAAGAGCAAAAGGAACAACTCCATAGTGTTGTGCCTCACACAACATGCTCCATTTTGCCTTAGCAAAATTGGGACCCCCTCTTTTCCTTGTTTTTGGTTTTGACTTTCTCTTGTTTTATAATGGGTTAAAGAGTGGCTCTAATCCTTTAAATTTTTTCCATCGTTAAGTTATTTCAAAAGAATCACTTGTTTAAAATCTTAAGTCTTAGAGGTCAAAATTGTTGGGGGTTCAGACTTTTCCTTACCCAAGTACTCGATCATGAAGTTTCCTGAACTTTTGACCCTGCTTTGCATCCAGAGTTTTGGACTTTTGCTTCCCCTCATGTTAAAATGGTCGATGCGCATTTAGTGTCCCACTTCCCCGATTGCAGCTAAGGCATGGAGGTTCAAACTTTTCTTTGCCAAGGTACTTAGTTAGAGCATATGTTGAAACCTTCATTCTCACCTTTGTTCACGAGGATCTAGGATTTCTTAGATTACTTGTCTACCGATAGAGTTCTCTAAAACTTTGATTTTCTATCTTTGTTGTTGGACTTGTATGCTTCTCTTTTCCAGGTTGCCAATCAGTCAAAATGCATTTAGATTCTTGATTTACCAAAGTATAGTTTCAATGCGGGGGTCTAAACCTTTTAATGTTGTGATGCTAATTTCATGAATCATGACTAAGCCTTGATCCTTGGTGTCAACAAAGTGTTTCATACTACTTTTGACCTACCCCTCTGGCTTTGCATTTATGGCATGTTTTCATGCATGTGAGCTTGTTATAACCTCTGGCGATCCATCATTTGTCTCACTTTGCTTTTAAAATTCATTCTAGATCTCCCATGCAAAGCACCCTTCCTTTTCTCAGATCGTGCCATTTCTTGCTATGGATTGACCTATTTGTTGGATTCACGTAATCTTCAAGCAACAGAAGTTTACGGTGCCCTAGGGTTTGTTTGATCGTGTGCATATTTTTCTTCACATTTCACTTTTATAGGTAAGGTTTATCTATATCTTTTGATTGAAATTTGTGTTTGATTTAAGTGGATTCTTTGTGTGTGTGTGTTTTATCCATGCCCTAGCTAGGGTTAGTCAATTATGTGTTGCCCAACTTAATCAAACGTGCGAGAAATTTTGTAGTCTTGGTCATGGTCTTTTAGAATCATTTAGAAAAGATAGTTTAAAAGCTAGTCATGTTTTGGGGATTCAAAGATTTTAATCCTTCTCATCATCTTAGCTTTCATGTTGAGTCCTAAACCTTTCCTTCACTCAGGGATTGAAGTTTTAGGTTTTTCATGTCTGGGTGTTGCAAACACTTCTTATTAGAAATCCCCAATTTTGTCTAGTCTTCCAGATGTTCAGAGGTCTATGAATTTAGGGATTTGGTTAGCCTTGTACCACATAAGCGATAATCTCAAAGTTTGTTCCTTGGCATTTGTTTGCTTTTAAAGGTTTGGGTCTGAGACTTTAGAGATCCAATTAATCAAGTACCTCATAAGTGGTAAGCCCAAAGCTTGATCCCCGATGTTCCCTCATGCTTATCTTTTGTTAAACCTTTTGAGTCTTAGTTCTTGCATTTCTTTGTAGACCTCCAAAATTTCTTTTACACTAGTACCAGAGGACCTTAAAGATTAGAGTCTTGATCTCCAACAGATAGCAGGATTACAGACTTTTCCTTACCACCATACCTTAAAACCAATCATCAAAGAACTTTGAACTTTTCTACTTAGTGGGCTTTCAGATTGCTCTATTTTCAGTACTATGTATCAGCTATTCTAGAGTCTCGATCCCTACCCACCTTTTGAAAGTTGATTTCAGGTTTTTGGACCTTGTAATTCCCTGCTTTTGGTTTGCATAGAGTATCTTGAAGTCTTGAAAGTTGTTAGCTTAGTAAGCTTTGCAAGTCTCTTTGGAAAACTGGTAGTGATTGTCTTAAAGTCCTTACCTCCATCAATGTAAACTCTTAAAGTGGGCCTTTGGACTTCCCTTTGACTAACAGCATTGCATGAAGTTTCTCAACATCTCAAAACTTGCTAGTCTTAACTATATTTTCTTTCGGGTTTTCAAATTGTCTCTTACCTTCATGCCAGTTTTGTCATTTAAGCTAAGTTGACCTTCTAGCAAGTTTTACTATTAAATATTGATCACTTTAGACTTGTTTAATGGATTTTTACTTAATTTATGATGTGACTAATGCATTTTTGTTATTGTTTGTAGAATTCATGTTGGATATCCACTAGTCAAAGAAATGAAGTACAAGTATAAGGGACACCACCCCATTCCAGGATTGTCCCTCCATGGATAGAGATAGGGGATATAGACCTAGGACACATGAATGTGAAAGAATTCATCGAGAGAGTCATCAAATTGGAGGACAAGATGGTTTGGGTTTGATGTGTTGTAGACAGTGGATTCATGCAAGTAATTTCCTTCTCAATTCATTGTAATCTTTAGAGCTAGTACTAGCCTATGCTAGGAACTATAATGTAGATAAGAAGTAGATCTTTGGAGCTACTCACCAGACAGTCCTAGACATCACTCTTGAGGCCATAGAATAAATATTTGGTCTATCAATCTATGCCAACTATGACAATGTGGATATGAAAGAAGCTCTTAATTACTATGAGAAGAACACAAGTTGTTAGTTATATAAATGACAATTGGTTAATCACAAGGAGGAAGTCTTCTCACAAAATGGCCAAGACCATCCACATGAGTGAATTCAAGGTGGAGATCCATGTCCTAATCACTCTAGGATATTAGGCAATCCTGGTACCAAAGATTTCCACCCCATGGATGTGTTTCTTCATCCTATCTATCCTAGAAGAGAGGAAAATTGACTAGGGTGCCATCATTAGTGAACACTTAAACACTTAGTTGAAGAGGTGCATGAGACAAACAAGTTCCATAGGACCTCCTACTTGGTGTATTCTCTAGCTAGAAGGGAAAGTTTCCCAAGATTAACAAAGGTAGGGAGAATGGCTCTAGGAGAAACAAAGGTTTATGATCATTACCCACAACTAGAGTTGAAAGAAAGTCGTAAAACTACAAAAAACTAAATGATGCATTTGTGTATGACATCATTAGATGCCTATAATATATTGTTAGAACTTTGTAGACAACTAGTGGGAGTGTAGAAAATGTTGGGTGGGAAGCACAAAGCAAAAATCCATTTCCCTATTTCAATTGGGTCATATACATGCTCTTCTTATAATCATGCCAAAATAGTGGAGATAGAAATGTAATTGATTACTATAGAGTTGTATGAGGTTAGAGGAAAATTCAATCCATTAGGGAATAATGCAGTCATGGATGGAGGATCTAATGAAGGATAGTCCAACCATGCAACAAACCAAAACACACAGTGCAGTTCTTACAACAAAACTTAATGGAACAACAACATGATCCTTTATTGAATACAAACTATAATTGATTACAATCAGCCGCAATGGGCTTCTTACATGCTGGGATGTAGCCATTTATTCACTAATATGGAAATTATTATATGCAAATAAAACTTAATACATTCAGTGACATCAATATCGTTATCCTCAAATCGCATCCTAAACCTTCATCCTCCTGTTCATGTTCAGACTTCCAACTCTCTGTTGAATTACTTCTAATTCCCCTTGATGATCTTAAATGTTTTGTGAATAAAAAATATATAGTAATCTCAAACTTTCAAAATGACCTGCATCAACTACAAGGTGGCACAATGATCTATATTCCATGAAATGTGTGGTTGGTTGGGAAAACTGATTCCTCGAACAAAATTGATGAGGGTGGATTCCATCCAAAACACATATAACAATAATTTATAGATTTAAAATAGACACATACAAGATTTCAAGAAAGATTAGTTAAGAAAATTGCAAACTATTTCATAATTTCTTCATTAAGCTTGCTTGTAAAAGGATACAAATTTGAAATACAATTCCCAGGGTCATATGCCCTCTTATTACAACAATATGGGCTGTCTTACAATAGAAATATTTGACTTACATAGCCTTTTGGAGCTATCTTTTGATATCCACTAACTTTATTTGCATGAACATGACTTGCCAATAACTCCCCTTCCTACCACTGCCTTTAGAATTGTTAAAAATAGGCTATAAATACACATCAACGCCACTTAGTGTAACTTCCCCAATGTTGGCTTGCTTTGAAATGTGTAACTCCCATTTGGGCACCAAAATGAACCTAATTGTCCCTTTTTTTGACCCAAGAAAGAATTTTCAAAATCTAAAAATTGAGAAACTAGGTAGTGCAACTTCTGGGAGCCATAACTTTTGAATCAGGTGTCTGATTGATAAACTGTTTGATGCGTTGGAAAGCTCACAAAAAACTGAAGGTGAAAAAAAGTCCCATTAAGGGATATTTTGATTTTCGTCCAATTTTTGGGACATTACGGAACCTCTAAGTGCCTCAAAATTGATTCCAAAACTTTTTCCATGAACCTCAAAAACTAAAACTTTAATATCTTGAAATCTAGCCATGATCTTGGGCTAAAATTTACCAAGAATGTTTACGTTGCTATTCCAAAGCTTTGGGGAAAATTTTGGGCCCAATCGCTTCTCTGATATAGGGTTACTAAAAATAGTAAGTCCTGGTATTCTTAGCCTTTTTGGAAACTTTGAAGGTTCTGAATCGTTATTCAAGAAAATGGGTATCCAAAAATACAAAAATAGAAAAGAACAAAAGACAAAATCATCAATTTTTTGGGTGATGCAAGATTTCCCCTTACACCACTGGATGCTTCTGCATCAAAAACAAAGGTAATAGAAAATACATCTATGCAATGCTTGGTGGATGCTCTCCTGGGTCATATGAATCTCCACATGTGCTCCTTGATTACCACAAACCTCAAATGCTTTGGTGCCAATGGTAAAGTTGTAATTGTGATAGTCTGCTAGTTCGGTGTAAGTCTTTGAACTAAGTTATATCATTCTATGCATCCAATTATTCTCAAACATGGATATAATATTTGAATCCTTTGTTAAACATTATCTCATAACTGCAAGATTAAAATTCAAATTATGGCAAAGTGAGGTGACTTCTACAATTGCCTGGTAAATGAAAACTTGCAAACAAACAAACAAAATGAAAGAAAAATATCTTTGGCAATGCAAGATTGCTCTGTTCCCCAAGGATGCTCTTGCATTAGAC
This sequence comes from Cunninghamia lanceolata, assembly GCA_027924645.1. Classification (NCBI taxonomy): domain Eukaryota; kingdom Viridiplantae; phylum Streptophyta; class Pinopsida; order Cupressales; family Cupressaceae; genus Cunninghamia; species Cunninghamia lanceolata. The sequence continues at coordinate 336,472 of BSBN01000910.1, read as the reverse complement.
ACTTGGGGTTAGTTCAATAGTAAGCCCCTCATGTTTTGGTGACTAGAGGGAAACAGAGATAGTTAATCTTAGCCCTAGAAATCCAACTTGAGTCTTCTTCTAGCCTTCCTCTCCATTTCACCAAGTATTCATCATATTATTTATTCCTAGTGCTCTTTCCAATTCTACTATCCAATATCTCCTCAATCTCTTCTTTTGGTTTGTGGCAATATGGGATTTTGTTCTTGATCCTTTGTGTCATTTCCTTTTGAGTTCCCCTCATGATACTGCTATAGGTCTACAATGTTGAGCATTGGAGATGTATCTAATCCTTGTTAGGAAAAGGTTCCATTAACATTGCTATCCTAAGTTATTTTATGTGTCTCCATGATTCTTGGAAAGTGTTCTTGAACACAGACACTTGAGGGACAAATTATTTATTAATTATTTCACTTGGACATGTTATAGATACATTTTATGTGGTGGGACCCATTATGGGCGCCCACTTTGGAAGTGGAGTCCATGGAGACTTGGAGTTGCTTTCTAGAAGTCCATGTTGACTTGGAGATAACTTCCAGGAGGTGGGACCCATCAGGGGCACCCACTTTGGAGGAGAATCCAACGAGGACTTATAGTTAGCTTTTTTGTTTGCCTGAGTGGATAATGTTGTATGAGTCTTATGTGGGAGTTAACATTGAAGTTAGAGATGCATGTTGCTTGCATGAGTTTGTATGAGCTTGCATGGACTTGTATGTTGTTGCATGTTACTTGCATGGACTTGCATGTTGTTGCATGTGAGTTTCATGTACTTGCATGTTGTTGCATGATGCACTTATATGGTGATGCATGTGTCTTGCATGTCACTCTAACTTAGGTTCCAAGCTTTGCATGAATCTTGCATGTCACTCTAACTTAGGTTCCAAGCTTTGCATGAATCTTGCATGATGTTACAAGTTGTTACATGACTCTTGCATGATACAAACAGGTTGTTAAAGATCCATATTGGGGACACCAAGTAATGCATTTGTTTGCATGACATTGGTGTGAGTTGGAGTACTTCAGTTGACTAAGTTTAATTGGGAGTTGCTAGACACTCGTGAAGAGACATTTAGTTCTACATTATTGTTATCACTTAACACTTTTGTTGACTGAGTTTGATTGTGACTTCTTGGGCGCCCATGTTGAGACTTTTAGTTCTACATTGTTATTATCAGTTAATCTTTGTTTTGATCACTAGTTGTTGAGTTGTTCAAGGATGAAGGAGTGTGGTTTTTACATGTGGATGTTAAAATTGTTTTGGAGAAAAAAATTTGTTTTTTTCTCCAATCCACAACTTCTATTTATTGGGTGCTTTTTTGGTGAAGAAAAAGAGTGAGGCTTTTACAGGTTGAAAGAGTAACAAATTGCTGCCAAAATCCAGAGAGGAATTATTGTATTGTTCAACCATTTCAAAGTTAATACAATCATTAGATCTATTTGGGTGTGGAGTTTTTTTCCACAAGGGTTTCTCCACGTAAATCTTGTGTCACATGTTATGCATAATTTCTCCATACCTTATTGATTAAATTTGCTAAACATTAATACATCTAAATTAGATAATCTTGAAAATAATTTTCAGATTTGCAACACCACACATGATTAATTTTAAGATTTGAAAAGAATTAAAAGCAACATAGCTACAATTTTACCTTGTTCACACTTGCTTTTCTCAACAATCCTTTCGGTAACTACCTCATACGCATTTCCTGAATCAAATCTTCTTGTAATTCTACAAAGGCCAAACTTCTTCATCTTTAGTTTATTGTATGTTTCAACTAGAAATCTTTCATTCTTGAGGTAAACTATTACTTCATCTTCTACCACAAAAATCTTTGTCTTCTTCTTTTTTCCGCTGCTTGCTTATACTTATCATTCATCTTCTCCAAGTGATTCCTTACCTCTGCATGCACCTTCTTCATGTGTTCTGTGAACTCCTCTACCTCCACACTCCTCTTGTCTTCATTACTTATGTCCCTTAGCTTTGATACGTTCTTTGGACTGTTGTTGTTTATAAACTAAAATGATGTCTTTTCGATATTGTTATTTATTGAATTATTGTATGCAAATTCTATCTGTGATAAGACCATGTCCCAATTCCTTGCCTTCTCTCCAACCAAGCATCTCAGTAATTTTCCCAAGCTTTTGTTTACTACTTCTATTTTCCTATTAGTTTACAGATGGTATGTTGAGATGAACTTCAATTCTATTTTTATTTTCTTTCACAAGGTCCTCCAAAAGTATCCCACAAATTTTGTCTCTGTTTGAAACTATGCTCTTTGGCAAACCATGCAATCTTACCACCTCTCTAAAAAATAGATCAACTATGTGTACCACATCATTTCTTTTCTTACATGGAATGAAGTGTGCCATCTTGGAAAACCTATCCATTACTACCATTATTGAATCATTTCCTCTTTTCGTCCTTAGCAATCCTAATACAAAATCCATACTTATGTCCTCCCATAGCTTTTACGGTACTGGTAATGGCTGATATAATTTTACATTTTTGACTATTTCCTTTGGAAACTTGGTAAGTCCTACAACCTTGAACAAATTTCCTCACATCCTTGTGTAGTTGTGGCCAAAAATAGTTCTCACTAATTGAGGCAAATATCTTGCCTATCCCAAAATGTCCATCCAAACCTCCACAATCCTTCTCTTTGATCAAATTCTCCCTCATGGAACTTATTGGTATACATAATTGGCTTCTCCTAAATAATATCTCATTTTGGATCAAATAGTCTTACCATATCCTCCTATCCATGCTTACTGGTTCTTTGCACACCTTCCATGCCTCTACAAAATCAGGATAAGCTTCATACGAATTGTTTAGCTCCTCAAAACCAATTAACTCTACCCTCATTTTTGTTAGTAGGTTCTGCCTTCTACTCAATGCATTGGATCAACAACCTTGTTTGACTTCCCGCTCCTATCTTTTAACACAAAAGTGTAACTTTGCATGAATTCTACCCACTACATATGCCTCAAGTTCAATTTACTTTGATTATTCAAGTACTTTAGTGCTTGGTGATAGATGTACAACACAAATTCCTTGGGTAATAGGTAATGCCTCCATTTCTTCAATTCTTGTACTATGCCATGAAATTATTAGTCATAGACTAAATAACTCTTCTTGGCATCATTCAACTTCTCACTAAAATAAGCTATTGGTCTTCCTTCTTGGATTAATACTGCCCCAATTGCATTCCCACTTATGTCACAATCTACTTGGAATATCTTGTTGAAATCTACTAAGACCAATACTGGTTGTTCTATCACCTTCTTCTTCAGCTTGACCCAAATCTCATGTCTATTGTGGTAGCCTGCATGAATTGTTTTTTATCCCCTCTTGTTATCTCAATTAGTGGTGCACAAGTGCTACTAATATTTTTGATGAACTTCTTATAAAAACTGGCCAATCCATGAAAAAATCTTACTTCCCCTACATTTTCTAGTGTAGGCCACTCCACAATGGATTTGATTTTCTTCGGATCCATCTTCAAACCTTCAACTAAGATCACAAACCCCAAGTACACCAATTCTTCTTGCATGAAGCTACATTTTTTCAAATTGATCAACAAATTTTCTTCTCTCAGCCTCTGTAGTACTATCTTGATGTGCTTTAGGTGTTCCTCTTTAGTCTTACTAAAATTAGAATGTCATCCAAATAAAGCATTACAAACACCCAAAAATTTCATCAACACTTCATTCATCAACCACATAAATGTACTTAGCGCATTGGTCAATCCAAAAGCCATAACCATCCACTCATACAATCCTTCATTAATCTTGAAAGTTGTCTTCCATTCACCCCCTTCCCTTATCTTGATTTGATGATAACTGTATACACCTAAAAATGACATGACTCTACTTAAATAAATATTTTAAATATTTATTTCATCTTCATAGTCCTCTATCAATAAATAAATAAATTTATTTATTTATTTGATTCACTTCCTCCCATTTAATTAAATAAATTTCGTTTATTTAATTAATTTCATCGACATTAACTTTATTCTTCTAAATAATTAAATAATTTTAATTATTTAATTAAAACATCCATTCTTCTAAGTAATTAAATAATTTTAATTATTTAATTAAATCTTTCATTCTTCCTAATTTAAATAAAATGCAAATTTATTTAAATTAAAATTCCCAAAAATAAAATATAATTAAATATTTTATTTATTCTTCCAAAATCATGTGCAAGTAAATTAAATAAATTCATTTATTTTGCTTTCTTATCTTCCAAATCTTCTAAAAATAAATTAAATAAATTTATTTATTTAATTTGCTTTCTTATCTTCCAAATCTTCTAAAAATAAATTAAATAAATTTATTTATTTAATTTGCTTTCTTATCTTCCAAATCTTCTAAAAATGAATTAAATAAATTTATTTATTTAATTTATTTTCTTATCTTCTAAATTAAATAAATTTATTTATTTAATTTGCTTTCTTATCTTCCAAATCTTCTAAAAATGAATTAAATAAATTTATTTATTTAATTTGTTTTCTTATCTTCTAAATTAAATAAATTTATTTATTTAATTTGCTTTCTTATCTTCCAAATCTTCTAAAAATGAATTAAATAAATTTATTTATTTAATTTGTTTTCTTATCTTCTAAATTAAATAAATTTATTTATTTAATTCTTTTTCTTATCTTCAATATCTTCTAAAAATAAATTCCTCTTGTCATACAAAAGTAAAAGCTGAGTTAAAGCAACTTTAAAGCAACTTTGCTCTTAAATTAGAAAAATAAATTCTAATTTAAAGAAAATGAAAACTCATCAAGAAAGCTTTTAACTCAACAAAGCTTCTTTTTGAATGACACATGTCTTTCTTCCATTTGTTGCACGTTCCTCAACAATCCTCCTCTGTTGATTCATTCTTTTCTTCTCAACCATTGATCTTCCCTCACTCTCTTCTATAAATATAACCTTCTTCTCTTCATTTCAATATCTGGAGTTTGTGTAAACTTATGCTGCAGGAATCTAAGCGCGCCTTTAGCACCCCCATTATATTTGAGCACTTCATAGCATCCTCCATTTTTGTATTTGAAGCTCGTCTTCATTTGTCATCTTCAAACAAGCAAGCAAGCAACATCTTCTGAGGGCTTCACAATCAAGATTGAACGAAGATAGGTGAACTACAGAAGGCAAAAAGGTAAAAGGTGAAGGTATTGTCTGTTCTTTATTTTAAATCTCTTTTATCTTTATTATTCTGTAGATGTTTGGGATTATTTTTCATTGATTTGAATAACCAAATTTCCCCCTCACATTTTGGCGCCCACCGTGGGGCCCTTGCCCCTCTACTAATAAAAAAAAATCTGAGTTTTCTTGAAGACAGGTCCATACAGGTGACGAACAGGTTTCTGACAAAGCCAGTTTTGCACATTCAGCTTCTGAAACAACGCATTTGCCTTCCAAAGTGATGCATCTGACGAATTGGCACATCTGAACTCTCAATTTGCACATTCACCTCATCCTTTTGTGCATCTGCTATTTTTGCACATGTACCTCATTCTTTTGTGCATTTGATCTCTGTATTTGCGCTTCTGTTCAAAAAGTCGCACACTCCCTGTTTCTACGCATTCAGGCAGCAGTGTTGCGCATCTATCTTTTGATTTCTGTTTTGGGTTTCTTTGACTTTTGCATGCTGGAACTAACATCTAGATATTTTGCTTGGTTCATCTAGCCTAACTAGGGGTGAAGTAATCAAATGCATTTCATGACAAACTACACATAGTCCCTAACTAGGAAGGAAGAAATTGGACCAATTTGCTATCTTGCATTGTGGATTTATTTTTTAGTTTAATCATTGCTTTCTTTTACAAACGGGAAATGAACAATGCTATGATTAATCACTTTCAAAGTTAACAAATGGGAAATGAACAATGCTATGATTAATCACTTTCAAAGTTAACAAATGAGAAATGAACAATGCTATGATTAATCACTTTCAAAGTTAACAAATGGGAAATGAACAATGCTATGATTAATCACTTGTCAAGTTAACAATCGTGTGAGTGCACAAATTAGCTTAGCCCATTTAGTTTTTCTATTTTAACTAGGTTGGATTAACCACTGTACTCTGTGCTTGCGAATGACAATAGGCTTATGCTCTCCCCTTAATTGGGTGATCAAAGTGCCAGACTTGTCATTCTTTTTGTCAAAACTTTAGGGGGGGCCTGCCCTTGGATGCACGCCTGTCCAAGTGGGAACGACCCTGAGTGGTAACAGGCTAAAGCCAAGCCCTACCAAGCCACTTAAAATAAATTGTGCTTGGGGTGAAAACTTTAAGCAACGAGTACTACTGTGTTACGCCGACGACCAACCTCCCCCAAAACCCTCATAGGCGTAACCCTTTGAGGCTGGGAGACTCCATAACGGAGAGTAGCGCCACCGCACGTGTAACCACTTGAACAGTTGCCCTATCTAAGAACCAATTGTGTAGTAAGCCAAAAACCCCTATTCGTTGATGCAAAGGGCGGAGCTCTTGAAGCAGCCTCAATTCAAGTGACTCTTAGTAGAGGTAGCAGGGTCAATCCTAAGGTTCGGTGTGGGGACGAGCCTAAGGAAACCTGAATCTGGTATGCGTGAGAAGTGAGTGCCGTGGAGGGGAGCCGGTGCTACCAGATTCTGGAGCTACACGCTTTGAGTGGCACAGCTAGAGGATTCAACGGATATTGTCCCACTTGCCTAGGTTGTACTTGTCTTTGAGTCATAATAGTCCAAAAACACAAAAAAACATAAAAAAAAGATAAAAATCATGGAAAACTTCTATGTGTTTGCTGTGCTTTTGCCATAATTGAACATCAACATCATCAGAAACACCAAGTTTTTCAAACCAAAAATACTAAAAAAAATCCTGAAAACGATCCAAAATTTCCAAAATTCTGTAAAAACCAAGAAAAAAGCCAGAATTGCGCATTTGACTCCTCTTGTTGCGCATTCAAACTGTTGCGCATTTGAACCAGAGAACAAAACCGTATCTTCCAAAGAGCAAAATTTGTCAGTACCTTTTCAAAAACCAGTTCAAACTTGTTCTAGTTTTCAAAATCTGATCAAAGACCTTGCAAGATCAACCACTTCTTCCTTATCTGCACCATAGTTGTTTGTCCATCCAAAATCTCACCACCTTCTTCCAAGTTTCCAACAAGGTTATAGCCAAATTATTCTTGATCAAAATCAAATCTCAAGCAAAAACCTAGTGAGGCTCCCATATCAAGGGTTACTTATCCTTTTGGAACTCCACTAGGGGGTTGTGCAAATGCTAGTCAACATCAAGCAACGGATTCCTAACATCCTAGCTTTTGACTATCACTTTTGTATATCCCACTTTGTTTGATACCACCTAGATCTAAGAAGAACCTTGCTAAAACCTTGTTTCACCCTAGCACTTTGTTCAAAATCTTCCAATCTCACCTCATCCCGTCTCTTTACTACCTTGCATGGTCTTGACAAGATTACAAAAACAAAAGCAGTTAGAAATGGCAGAGAAAAGTATTTTTGACGGTCATGAAAATAAAGAAGAACCTTCCATAGATGAGATCCTCCAAATGCAGCATGACCCAAAATTTCTATGCCTATTAGAAGGGGTGCTTGCCCAAGACCCATCAAAGTACATTTTACATCTAGCAAGTCTAGGAGCCAAACTCCCTAAGGATTATGACGTGGAGGCTCTCAAAGAAACTGATGAAGAGAGAATCCCTGAAGGAAGTAGACAAGGTGAAATACCCATGGATAAGAGCAAAACAACAATTGACTCCTTGGATGCCCTAAGCCTAATAAACCAAAAAGTCGAAGCTCTCCAACAACAAATGTCAGACATGAAAACGGGAACATCGACTAAAAACTACACCCTAGAGGATATTTCACCGTATCCTTTTGATAGGTCCTTAATCATGATTCCCTTCCCCTCAAGATTTGAGGTGCCTAAATTTGATAAATATCGAGGGAAGGGCGATCCAAGAGATCATATCAGAGAGTTTAATGCTGCTTGTCTAGAGGTCGCACATAACGATGCTTACCTTATGCGACTATTTCCACAGAGCTTGGGAGGACAAGCCATGGATTGGTTCTCTAGACTGCCAACTGGTATTAAAACATTCAATGAACTTGTCACCTAATTTGTCACCCACTTCTCATACAATATTGAGCACGACATCTCAATATTGGATCTCTGTAACACCAAACAGAAAGGAGGAGAATCTTTCGCTGCCTTCTTACAGAGATGGAGACAACTGGCAAGCAAGTGCCCACACCAAATACCAGAGAAACAGATGCTAGAAATGTTTGTCCACAATCTACAAACGGACCTAAGTTACCAAATCCAAATCCAATGTCCTACATCTTTTATCAAGGTCATTGAAATGGGCCTCATCATAGAAAAAGCCCTAATCACAAAAGGTCAAATCAAGCTCTATAAAGACTCTCCCAATACCAACTCCAACAATGAAAAACCTAGATTCTGGACGAAAAACAAGAATGTTGTGAATGACGGGGTGGTGGATGCCAAAAATGCGGCACCTAAGCAACCAATTTTCAATCTATCAATGCCTCAAAATAATCCCCCACAAGATAAACCACGCAATACCGAATCTAGGTTTACCAACTTTCGACCTAGGAGAACATTCACACCTTTGGATGAGTCACTAGAAACTGCCCTACGGAAGCTAATCACCAACAATCTCATAACGCTTCCCTTAGCACGAGAGTACGAACCAAAGGTCAAACCCCGTTGGTGGAATGACAATGATTTTTGCGAATACCACCGAAATAGGGGGCACAAGACAAATGATTGTATTGCACTCAAGCATATAATCCAAGACTTAATAGAGCAAAACAAAATATCTGGTAACGGACAATCTCACGGACATACTTCCAATAGCGATCATCGGGCATTCAAGGATCCTCTTCCTAACTACGAGCAGGGAGGACCTTCCAATAGAAATAACAATGGATCTAACAACGCGAACTACACAAATGTCAGCTTTGACTATGTTGTTAACCATATCTCAGAAGGTGATTCACACATTAATGTGATCACTATCAACAAGGATCCAAATTGCAACGTTACTACCCGTAGTAACAAGGTCACCCTTAGAGGAGCTTCTGCTCCCCCGTCCGGTCAATATAGTATCGTGGATCAACTCCACAAAACACCTACACACATCTCCATGTTAGAACTTTTGCGTCTGTCTCCTTCTCATAGGTCCATACTTGACAAAGCCTTAGCAGAAACCTCCGTTCCCACGAACCTAGCTGAAGAGCAATTCCAAACTATGGTCGGTCACATCACATCACCACACTCCCTATCATTCACTGAGAAGGATGATATGTCTATCACTCAACCCCATAATGCCTCCCTTCACATTGAAGCTTTCATACACAAGCACAAGATCAAAAGAGTCCTAATAGATGGAGGGGCTGGTTTGAATATTTGTACATTGAAACTAATCCTTACATTGGGGTTTTCAGAGAAGGCTATAGATCCGAAAAGAAAGATCACCATAAAAGCCTATGATGAGGAAGAAAGAACGTCTAAAGGAATTGTTACCTTACCAATTAGGGTGGGCCCCATAGTGAAAGATGTAGCTTGTCAAGTCCTTGACATGGAGCTAGCGTACAACATTCTTCTTGGGCGACCATGGATCCACGCTTTGAAAGCAGTACCTTCTACATACCATCAATGTATCAAGTTCCCACATGAAGGACAAGAGATCACCATCCAAGGTGATCCTAACCCCTATCAATACTGCAACTCCATTCACCCCAAACCAGAAGTTGTGATCCCCAATAACCGTGCCTCTACTTCTTCCTCCTCTCATGTTGACTCAGCTACACTTGCTTCTTCTTCAGGGGCCTCTCAACCTAAACTCCAACTCAAAGATAAAGGCTTGGGTGAATACACGATATCCGAATCCCTCTGCTTGGCACAACTACCTCTATCTCCTCGATCCTATGGGAGACCTATCTTAAAAACACCAACAGCAGAGAAGCCAACCAACGAACCATTTGTGAAATGGGGAAGCCTAGAAGATGAAATTGACGAAAAAGATATCCTACAGTGGCTATACAAGGATGAAGATAGCTCCCCAACGCAACATGACCATCCCATTATACAAACAACACAATACGGTCAAGGCTTCCAAATGTTATAGAGAATGGGATATGAAGGACACGGTCCTCTCGGGTTAAGAAAGGATGGCATCACTGAGCCCATCCAACCTCATACCTTAATAGCCCGAGACACTACAGGGCTAGGCTACACTGGAGCCCCAAGAAACAATGGAACCAACAAGAACAAAGGCAAACAAACAGAGGCATCCACTAGCAACCTGGTTGAACAAATTCAGAGAATGCAAATGGGGAGCGAAACTGATTCTAACGAGTATGAATGGGATAGCCTCTTTGAAATGTCTTGTGATGAAAAGGATATTGACGTTGTCCACGAGTATGACCCAACCCATGACAATGAGGGACAAGGTCCAAGGGCTAGGCCATTAGAGTCTGACCTGCATAGCAACAATAGTGAAAATCATGAGGAAGGAATGTTTCCCCCCTTGACGGACCCACTAATAGAGAGTACCAGCGCAGACTTTGTCCACTTCTTCAATAACTCTGTCCTAACCATCAACGCCACTGAACCAGACCAACCTAATGATCCCTTACCTTTGGTACACCCTGAACTTATCGACTGGGACCTAGAAGGTACCACCCCTGAACTTGACACCTTCGAAAACGATGACACGATCATCGATTACCTTGAGATTAGAGATCACATACCTGCAGGTGACCACAGAGCTAGCTATGCTATTGAACTCAACGAGAAGGCCTATTTTGGAGAGAGTGCCAAGCCTTTCAGTCATAAAAACATCAAAATGAAAGAATGATCTAACAGTGAAAACCGCTCTGCGGCAGTGTTAGATCATCAAAATAGTAAAAATAAAGACGTATCCAACGGTAAAAACCTCTTTGAGGCACCGAAGGATGGAAGGCTTGACCCTCTCCCCAATCTTACACATCAGGAGAGATCATCGATCTTGATCGAACCAGCAGAAGTAATCAATGTCAACACAGGTGATAATCCGAGGATGGTTCACATGGCCAAGGCTCTAACAGAACATGAAAAACCAACATTTACAGATTTCTTCAAAAGAAAACAGATCAACTTTGCATGCACATACACCGACATGCCAGGACTAGATCCAAATCTTATCATGCATCATTTATCTCTAGCTCTGGGAGCTAAATCGGTCAAACAAAACTTAGAAAGATGCATCCGCATGTGGTCCTCATGGTAAAAGAGGAAATAAAGAAGCTGTTAGACGTCAGATTTATCAGGCCTATAGACTATCCTGAATGGGTTTCGAATATAGTACCGGTGGCTAAACCAGATGGCAGGGTCAGAATATGCAATGATTTCAGAGACTTGAACAAGGCTTGTCCCAAAGATGACTTCCCCTTGCCCAACATAGACATGATTGTCGATCTTACGGTAGGACACACTATGCTGTCACTCATGGATGGATTCTCGGGATATAACCAAATAAAGATAGCACCTGAGGACCAACACAAAACTGCCTTCACATGTATTGGGGCACTTACTGTTGGTGTGTTATGCCGTTTGGTCTGAAAAATGCTGGGGCAACATATCAGAGAGCCATGACAACGATCTTCCACGATATGATGCATACTATAATGGAAGACTACGTCGATGACATTCTAGCAAAGTCTCTCACAAGAGAAGGGCATCTAGCAGTACTAGACAAGATCTTTAACAGACTGGAACAGTTCAATGTGCGACTTAATCTAAAAAAGTGTGTGTTCGGAGTTACGTCAGGAAAACTACTGGGCTACATAGTATCTGCAAATGGTATTGAAGTTGATCCTACTAAGGTGAAGGCCATAATGGAGATGCCACCTCCTAAAAATTTGACTCAATTGAGATCCCTACAGGGCAAACTACAGTCTATAAGACGGTTCATTTCCCAATTGGCAGACAAGTGCCACCCATTCTCTCATCTGCTACACAAAAATGTACCCTTCAAATGGAACGAGTCATGCGAACAGGCATTTCAGCAACTAAAGAAATACCTAATGAAGCCACCAGTATTAATGCCACCAATTCAGGGCAAGCCTCTATTATTATATATCTCAGCTACACCAACGGCTTTGGGAGCTCTCCTTGCTCAACAAAACTATGATGGAAAAGAACAGGCTATCTACTACATTAGTCGAACACTCGTCGGATACGAATTGCAATACACACCAATAGAAAGAGCATGTCTAGCTATTGTATTTGCCTCGCAAAAATGGAGACATTACATGCTGTCACACTCTGTTAAATTGGTGGCAAAAATTGACCCACTGAAATACTTACTCAACAAGGCTGCCTTAACAGGTAGATTATCAAAATGGGTCATGCTTCTCAGTGAGTTCGACATAGAATATGTGGATAGAAAAGCGATAAAAGGATAAGTGCTTGTAGATCAACTAGCAGAGGCACCTTTAATAGATGAATACCCCCTGAGCTTTGAATTTCCAGATGAGTCTATCTTTCACGTCAACACAGCAAACTGGAAAATGTACTTCGATGGCTCCTACACTCAACATGGATCGGGGGCAGGTATCTTATTAATCACACCCAATGGTGACACTATTCCAAAGTCATATAGATTAATGTTCCCATGCACTAACAACGTAGCAGAATACGAGGCTCTGGTCATCGGCATCAAACTAGCAGTTGAGTGGAACATCAAGGAACTTCAAGTCTATGGTGACTCACAACTAGTCATCAACCAAGTAAATGATGACTACCAAACGAAGGATGAGAAACTGATTCCTTATAAACACATGGTAGATGACTTCAAGGAGTATTTCGTCAAGATATCATTTGCACAGATACCAAGGATCGAGAATAAAGCTGCAGATGCAATGGCTACAATCGCATCTCTTCTCAACATTCCAGGCAATCAAACACGATATGAGTTCTTAGTAGAGCCAGTCTCCTGTCCTGCTTATGACACTCCAGATTCCCATATCATATGTCACATCGTAGGAACTGATTCCCCTCTCTATTGTAAAACCTTTGCTTATCTAAAAGAGAATACCCTCCCACCCAACCTCTCCCATAACCAGAAAAGAACCTTCATCCGGCAGGCATCCCGGTATGCCATTGTCGCTAACACCCTATATCACCGAGGTCTAGATGGTACTCTCCTTAGGTGTCTAGATAGAGAGGAATATCAAACCGCTCTAAGTGAAATACACGATGGAATATGTGGGGCTCACTCTAGTGGCCCTACCCTGGCCAAGAAACTCATATGCATGGGATACTATTGGCCAACAATGGAACAAGACTCCTATCAGTTTGTCAAGAAATGCAAAGAGTGCCAAATCCATGGGAACCTGATACATGCGCCAGCACAAGAGCTACAACCATTGACGACTCCTTGGCCTTTCTGTCAGTGGGGACTCGACTTAGTGGGCAAGATCCACCCTTCTTGCTCAAGCGGCCATAAATTCATTATCACTGCCACAGAGTACTTCACAAAGTGGATTGAAGCCGTGCCTCTAGCCAACATCATAGGCAAACAAATTGCCTCATTTATCCTGAACTATATCATTTGTCGTTATGGTGTCCCTTCGTCCATTATCACGGATAATGGATGACCCTTCAAAAATCAAGATGTCAAGGAACTATGCAATAAATTCCACATTCAGCATTGCTTCTCCACTCCTTACTACCCACAAGGTAATGGCCAAGCTGAGGCATCAAATAAAACCATTCTAAAAATCCTGAAGAAAACTGTCAATGATGCTAGCCGTGACTGGCATGTCCAACTAAATCCCACGCTGTGGGCCTACCGCACAAGCATCCACACACCCACAGGTGCAACACCATACTCCCTAGTTTATGGATCTGAAGCTATCTTGCCCATTGAAGTCGAGATCCCATCATTGCGAGTCTCATTAAAAGGCCTCATATCAGATGAAGAGTACAGAGTAACTAGACTCCAAGAATTAGAGCTGCTTGAAGAGCGAAGGCAACAGGCCTTCAATCACTTGAAAGCATATCAGCAACGCATGTCAAGAAGCTACAATCACAACGTTAAGCCCCGGATATTCCAAGTCGGTGACCTAGTCCTAAGAGAAAATCCCAGAAATCAGCAAGACAGAGAAAAGAAAGGAAAGTTTGAACCTAACTGGCTGGGTCCCTATGTCGTCATCATAGCTTATGGATCGGGGGCATATCAATTGGCTACATCCGAAGGTGAACTATTTGATGATCCTATCAACAGCATGCACCTTCGCAAGTTCTATGCCTGAAAACCCCAGTGTAAGGGAGTCCTGAAAAAATCCAAAAAAAAATCAAAAAAGTGAGAAAATAGCAAAAATAAAATAAAATAAATCATCCTACGGTAAAAACCTGGCAAACAGGTGCCTAGGATAGGTACCATGGTGAAAACCTGGCAAACAGGCATCATGTGTACTTTTAGCTTCTTGTGCAAATAAAAGCAAGTGGTGAAAACCTGGTAAACAGGCGCTATCTACGACAAATCACTTCCTCCATCCATTTTGACTTCATATCTCTTGTGTCCATCATATCGTCCGTCTTGACCCCGTCCTCCGAACCATTGTCGAACTACGTCACCTCTGAGTTATCACGTAGGCAAGGCCATTCTCAATGCGCCCTCGAGGCTTCGCTTCACTTCACTTCGCTCCTCTTCTCTCCACTCCACTGTCCCGTCAGTCCCATATCTAGTCCTTCTGTCAATTTGAGTCCTTTGCCATCGCCTAGGTCTTAGGTCCGCTAGGGTTTACCCCGAACTACGTTGCCTCTGCGTCGTCATGTAGGCAAGGCCATTTAGCAATGAGCCCCTGAGGCACTAGGTTAGTCCCTTAGGGTCCGTCTCTCCGTGTTTGTCTGTCGTCTCACTCACAATCAGTCGATCCTTGTCTAAACTGGGGGCAACTCCTCGACCTAGTTGCGGATTTGGATTCTTGAATGCCACTGTTCTAAGACGATACCAATAAGGATTGTGATACCTTTCACCAGGCAAGCAAGTGTAGCACAACGCGTTCCTTAAACAAAGGTCCTTGACTCAAAACATCCACCTGTCCAAAGTGCAGCACCATACCAAAGACACTGAGACTAATTCTGTATCAATTATGGCAAAAGACACATCTAATGCCAATAAGTTTTGTCAATGGGTTAATTTACAAGGTCTTGGATTTTTGTCATTATGTCTTCCTATGCTACTCAAGGATGCCAAAAGCTAGAGATGCTATGATGGGGGCATAATTTTTCTTGTCTGCTGCTTGTGGATTAAACTTTAGTAATGTGACGACTTCTGTCTAACGACATGATCAGCAAAAGATCATCGAGGACTCTGAGGTCTAAACATGAAAAGGGGAAATCCTTGTCTGTTGAAATGCAAGAAGTACTCAGGTCATCTAGCTTCAAGTTTGACTAGATGCTTGTATCAACTTGCTATATCAAAATCCAGGGAAGCGATACTCAGGTCATCTCGGTCTAATTATACTTAGATGCTTGTATTTTCTTACAACATAATAAAGCCCAATGATGAAAGCAAAAAGCCTTGCAAATATCAAGATGACAAATTCCATTCCATTCCATATCCATATCCATACCGTATCCAATTCCATTCCATATCCATATCCATATCCCATGCAATAAGAAAATCCTGCAGCAGCTTATCAGTCCTTCAATAAAATTTCTTCTATCGAGTCATTCTTCTATCGATCAAATTTCTATTTGTCCTCCTATCGCTCATCAATAGTTCTACCTGTCAATCTGAGCAGTGATCAAAACGCAAGTCTATCCTTAATCCATACCAATCGAGTCAAGCCAATCTTGTCGAATGATCCAATCACACTCAGTGGTCTTGATCCTAATCTTGTCGTAAACCATATCAATCAGTCGTAACTATCCTTCGTGTTGCTCTAGGGATATATCGTTCCCCGCCATGACAACACTATCATATATCGTTATCATATCATAGTGTCTTAGACAGGATGTTGCATTGTCGAAACCAGACCCGGAGTCTTATACGACATGTTTCATTCTTGAAACCAGACATCATCAATCTATATCCTTGGTTTACCACTTGACTGGGGCAATACCTTGCCTATTTTTGTATCATTTGTGCTTACTTGCTTCTTGCTTGTGTGAGTTATCTTTTTATCTTGCATCTCGTATCATTCACCTCTTTCTTCTGCATCCAGCCATTTCTTCTCATCGTGAGATTGTCCGTCTCATGCCTTCTGCCGTCTCCTCGTCCAATCTCCCGAGGGGGTATCCTGTCGTTCAAATTGTACCAGGGGCAAAACTGGGGCATGTATCATTGTCAAAAATCTTATTCTTTGAAACAACGTGATAAAACACATTGCATCAAAGAGGGGCAAAATGTATACATCTAAAAATGACATGACTCTACTTAAATAAATATTTTAAATATTTATTTCATCTTCATAGTCCTCTATCAATAAATAAATAAATTTATTTATTTATTTGATTCACTTCCTCCCATTTAATTAAATAAATTTCGTTTATTTAATTAATTTCATCCACATTAACTTTATTCTTCTAAATAATTAAATAATTTCAATTATTTAATTAAAACATCCATTCCTCTAAGTAATTAAATAATTTTAATTATTTAATTAAATCTTTCATTCTTCCTAATTTAAATAAAATGCAAATTTATTTAAATTAAAATCCCCAAAAATAAAATATAATTAAATATTTTATTTATTCTTCTAAAATCATGTGCAAGTAAATTAAATAAATTTATTTATTTTGCTTTCTTATCTTCCAAATCTTCTAAAAATAAATTAAATAAATTTATTTATTTAATTTGCTTTCTTATCTTCCAAATCTTCTAAAAATAAATTAAATAAATTTATTTATTTAATTTGCTTTCTTATCTTCCAAATCTTCTAAAAATAAATTAAATAAATTTATTTATTTAATTTGTTTTCTTATCTTCTAAATTAAATAAATTTATTTATTTAATTTGCTTTCTTATCTTCCAAATCTTCTAAAAATGAATTAAATAAATTTATTTATTTAATTTGTTTTCTTATTTTCTAAATTAAATAAATTTATTTATTTAATTCTTTTTCTTATCTTCAATATCTTCTAAAAATAAATTCCTCTTGTCATACAAAAGTAAAAGCTGAGTTAAAGCAACTTTAAAGCAACTTTGCTCTTAAATTAGAAAAATAAATTCTAATTTAAAGAAAATGAAAACTAATCAAGAAAGCTTTTAACTCAACAAAGTTTCTTTTTGAATGACACATGTCTTTCTTCCATTTGTTGCACGTTCCTCAACAATCCTCCTCCGTTGATTCATTCTTTTCTTCTCAACCATTGATCTTCCCTCACTCTCTTCTATAAATATAACCTTCTTCTCTTCATTTCAATATCTGGAGTTTGTGTAAACTTATGCTGCAGGAATCTAAGCGCGCCTTTGGCACCCCCATTATATTTGAGCACTTCATAGCATCCTCCATTTCTGTATTTGAAGCTCATCTTCAAATACCAAAGTATCCTAGCCATTCTTCATTTGTCATCTTCAAACAAGCAAGCAAGCAACAGCTTCTGAGGGCTTCACAATCAAGATTGAACGAAGATAGGCGAACTACAGAAGGCAAAAAGGTAAAAGGTGAAGGTATTGTCTGTTCTTTATTTTAAATCTTTTTTATCTTTATTATTCTGTAGATGTTTGGGATTATTTTTCATTGATTTGAATAACCAAATTTCCCCCTCACAATAACCACTCAAGTCAATCTTGGTGAAGTACTTGGCTCCACTCAGACAATCTATGATATCATCCATCCTCGACAATGGAAGCCTATATCTCATAGTGATCTTATTAATTACTTTATAATCAATACACATCCTCCACTCACCATCCTTTTTGGGTGCTAGTATTGTAGGTACTACACATGGGCTCAAACTCTCCCTGATCAAGCTCTTCCTAAATAATTCCTGCACTTGCCTATTTAGTTCCTCATTTTTTGCTAGTCTCATCATATGTGGTAGTTTATTTGGCAAGCTATCTCCTAGAATCAGGCCCATGTGATGATTGATACTCCTTACTAGTGGCAACCGTTCTAGCATGTTGTTTTATATTATGTCTTCGTACTCTATCAACAACTTTGAGATCTCTTGTGGTGCTTCCTCATCACTTACGATAGTGTTTCCTATGTTTGTAGTGCTACATGCCCTGGGAATCAATGTGAAACAAACATTATTATTCCTTAGTCCATCCAAGAACTTCCTTCCATCTACCAAACATATCTTTGCATTGCTACAAACCCGATCCTCTCTATCTTTCAATGACATCAACCTATGTCTCTGACCATTTATTGTTACAATATATTTGTTTGCCCTTCCATAATGTATAGCACACTAGTCAAACTACCATGGCCTCCCCAATAGTAGATGACACACATCCATCAACATTATGCCACATAAGACTTCATCATGGTACCCTCCTATCTTAAATTTTACTCAACATTGCTCATTGACCATTATCTTATGATCCTTCTATAGCCAAGTGATCACATAAGGATTTAGATGTTTTTGCCTTTCAAGTTTAACTTTTCAACCATTTCCTCTGACACCAGGTTATTTGTGCTTCTATTGTTAATTTACAACACTTTCCTATAGCTTTACATCTAGTTCTAAATACATTCTTTCTTTGCACCGATCCTTCTTCCTTATGGCACTTCAACAAAGCCCTTCTCATCCTTAATGATTCCCCATGTTCGGGGTTGTCATCTAAGTCATATGATCTCAAGGGTTATTCTTCCTCAAACATATCTCTAGCACTACCTTTTGCCCATATTCCCTGACCTTGAAAACACTTGAACGCTTTGTACCCTTCTTCTCCACACTTGAAACATGTTGGACCCTAAAGGGTCTTTTTCATTCCTCCTATATTGTCCTCCTCCTTTCTAACATCCATCTCTGTAGTATGCATCACCCTCTTCTTTATCTTTGTGGTAGTTATTTCCATCCTCCTGACCCTTATGGTCAGTATCACGATTTCTCTCATCTCTGCAGTAGAAATTGCCAGTTCTTCTATCTTCCTAGTATGGTCTTCTATCGCTACACTATGATCTCTCCCTCTAGGGTCTCTCCTCTCTTCCTCTTTGTTGATTTTTTCAACTCTTGAACCTCTTTCTCAACTTGTCTGCTACCTTGATCGTAAATTGGTATGCTTCCTCTATGGTAGTCACTTGACCAGGCTTAGTTCTTTTTGGATAATTTCTCTCAATCCATTGATGTACCTTACAACTTTTTATTTTTCAGTCTCACTATGCCCTATCCTAATAATTATTTTATGAAATTCTTCAATGTAGTCCTTCATAGTCCTATCTCTTTGCCTCATAATTTGCAACTTCTTCAATAATTCCATCTCATAGTCCATGGGTGTGAATTGCCTCTTCAATTTTACATCCATCCTCTCCTATTTCATTATTCTTTCCTTTCCCCTCCTATTTCTTTCCAACTACACTTCCTTCCACCAAACAACAACATGTTCCTTCAACTTGGTCTTCACAAACTTAACCCTCTTAGGGTCTTCAATTTCCTCATACTCAAAACATTCATCCATCTCGTTTATCTAATCAATCAGTTCTTTAGGGTTCAAATCACCACAATAGTTTGAAATCTCCATCCTAGGTCTCTTACCAATTTTAGAAATGACCTTTAATGCTTTCACCTACTTCAATTATTATTCTTGATCCTCCAGATCTTGCACATCTTCTCTGGCATCTTCCTCCACATTGATCTCATCATCGTCCCTTGGGATTCAACCCTTTTTATATCTTCCTCCAAGGGCTCCAATCATATTTTTTTCTCCCTTACATCTTTCAGTACCTCATCCAACTTCCCAACAATGTTGACAACACCTTGAGCTCTTTGCAGTGACATCTTTCCTAAGACCTAGTGTAAATTTCCTAGTTGATAGTCTACCTACAATCACCCTTTGCAAGTGCCTCTACTTGGCAATTTGTTGACAAGATTCTTACAGATTGCCTCAAGTTCAACAGTTTGTTCACATGTAGAATGTGTGAAACACAACTTATCTTCCTCAAGATTTGAACCTTATGCTCTGATACCACCTAGTGTAGTCATGGATGGAGGATCCAATTAAGGACAATTTGACCATGCAGTGAACCAAGACACACATAGTTCTCACAAAAAACTTAATGGAACAACATGATCCTTTATTGAATACAAACCATAATTGATTACAATCAGTGTTTTTTTTAGTGGCTAATAGTCGCCAATTGGCTAATAGTTGAAATTGGGGATTCAAAATTTGCTTAATAGTACAAGCTATAAGGTGATCTGAATCACCACATTTTTACAAAATTTTATTTTAGTCTTGGTTAAATCACCAGAACATTTATTTTATTAAACTTTTAAACTCAAAAATTTGCCATAATATTCAATACTTGATTAGATAAGATTCACCTAAATTTTATAAGTTATAGTAGAAAATGAGATTAATTCGCCAATAATATTATATAATCATTGGTTACTTTAGGGCCATATCACCAATTTTTAATCACTACCATTGATTTTATTTATAGTATAACGGTTGGGATTGTATTCAATGGGTTAAAAAGTACCCATGGAGCTCCAATGCCCATGGAGCCCAAAATTGTATTTAGGTCATTGATCTTGATTTATAATCTAACAGTTAGGGTTAATATTCATGGGCCAAAATGTGCTCGCGGAGCTGTAATGCCCATGGGGCCTAAAATTGTATTTGGGTCATTGATCTCAATGGAGATCAATGGCCCAAATGCAATTTTAATCCCCATGGGATTGGAGCTCCACGGGTACACTTTGGCATGTGGAATAGAACCCAAACTATTAGATTATAAATAAAATGAATGGTGGTGAAAAAGAATTTAGGGTCGATTTAAAATATTCAATGTTTGATTTAAAATATTAAGGAATTAAGGAATTATAGACACAAACACTACACCTTAAACTAGTCAATCATTGCAACCCTCAGGACCTTACTTTTCCATAGGAATTTATTTTTTTTAAAACAAGGATGTGCCATAGTAATTAATGCATTTGCCTATTTTTTGTCAAGATTCTCCAGGATTTTCTACAAATTTCTAGTGATAAAAAAATTCGCCAATAAAATTGATATTTTTTTCAAAAAAGAGGAAAGATTCACCAATAAAAATTAATATTATTTCCAAAAAATGAAAGATTCGCCAGGATTTTATATCTTTTTTCAAGGGGGTTTCTTAAAGTTATCACTGATTACAATTGGCCATAATGGGCTTCCTACATGCCAGGCTGTAACTGTTTATTCACTAATATGGAAATTACTCCATGCAAATAAAACTTAATACATCTAGTGACATTGATATCCTTATCCTCAAATTCCATCCCAAACCTTCATCTTCCTATTCGCATTCAAATTTCCAACTCTCTACTGAATTCCTTCTAATTCCCCTTGATGATCTTAAATGTTTGTGAATAATAAATATATAGGAATCTCAAGCTTCCAAAATGATCTGCTTTGGCTACAAGGTGGCACAAGGCTCTATATTCCATGAAATGTGTGGTTGGCTAGGAAAACTAATTACTTGAACAAAACAAAGGTAACAAAAGATACATTCATGTGGTGCTCGATAGATGCTCTCCCAGGTCTTATGAATCTTCACATGTGCTCCTTGATTACTGCAAACCTCAAATGCCTAAGTGCCAATAATAAAGTTATAACCGTGATAGTGTGCTAGTTCGATGTAAGTCTTCAAACTCAGTTATGTTGTTCTAAGCATCCAATTGTCCTCAAATGTGGATATAACATTTGAATCCTTTTGTTAAACATTATCTTAGAATTGCAAGACTAAAATGCAAAATGCAGCAAAGTGTGTCGACTTCTACAATTGATTGGTAAATGAAAACCTGCAAATAAACAAAGTGAAAGAAAAATATCTTTGGTGATACAAGATTTCTCTGTTCCCCAAGGATGCTCTTGCATTAGGGAAAATGGGACTAATGATTGGTTCCTTCTACAAACATGAACTTGGGCTATTTGCATGGATAGGAATGAAGTGAGGATTAAGGGATTACTCCCAAATGACCTTAGCCTAGGTCAAGGCCTTTAATATTAACAAAGTTCCCATGAATGCAATAGAGGATGGAAAGATACTAGATCCTTCCTATGAGAAAGACAAAGTATATAATTAGTAGATAGATGAAGTGGATTGGTTAGTAAATGAAGACACCTCCATCTAAGTAATAATACAAAGGGTAGTTGATAGAACAAAGAAATGGCTCCAAAACACCTACCTAATGCTTAAAATCACACCTCTCAAGAAGGGGGAATCCTCAAAATATGATTCCTCCAAAAAGGTAAAAAGTTCAAAGAAAGAAGATAAGGAGATGCTACCAAAAGTTTATATCATAATGCCCTCCAAGAAAAGAAACAAGAAGCCTACCCAGCAACAAGCCACTCAAGCTACCAAGGAAGAGGAAGAACAGAAGTATCTAAAGAACATGTTCCTCTAATAAGAAAAAAGATCAAAATCAGGCTACCTGAGGGCCCAAATTAATAGACAACTACAACTTCAATTGCTACAATAACTCCATCTACTGTACAAACCCCTCCTCCCAATTTACCAACAACATCATATACCCCACTTAATGTACCAACTGTAGACACTCAAGTAGATAAACAAGAATTATCTCTATAGAATAGGTAGTGGCAACCCATTAGTAAGAAGGAAGAAAAGATGACACTCAAGCTACTATAATAGAAGAACAAATAGTCAAGGAGCAAATAGAAGAAGAAAATATTGAAGAAGTCATCAATGAGAAAATTTCTTCTCATTTAGAAAAGGCTAACTCTTTAGAAATGACTTAGATCAAAACTCCTTCTCCTCCAAGGCCCCCTCCACAAGGACCAATCCATTCAAGGAGACCCTCTCCTCCACTTAGTTCACCACCTCCTATTCTAGTCCCTCCACATTAAACTCCTCTAGATTCTCCTACTCCAAGCAGAGAATACACAATATAAAAAGATAAAGATGTAGATGCAATAGATACAAGCTTGGCAATGTGGTTAGACACCACCATTGAAAAGAGGATACAAGAAAAGAATATGGGCTTTCTACCAATGAATTCCAAGTGATGGTTGATATGTTTAGAGCACCTCCAAAGCCTAAAAGATCTAGAACACTCTCAACCATTATCACAGATGCCTAAGGAGCAAGGATTATAGAAATATCCACCCCATTGTGTGACAAAGAAGAAAGGGACATGCGAGTGAAAAACTATCACATCCAAAGAGTTAATCTTGGACACCAGACAAGGGAAGAAGAAAAACACAAAGAAGAAAGGGACATGCGAGTGAAAAACTATCACATCCAAAGAGTTA
Source organism: Cunninghamia lanceolata (assembly GCA_027924645.1). Classification (NCBI taxonomy): domain Eukaryota; kingdom Viridiplantae; phylum Streptophyta; class Pinopsida; order Cupressales; family Cupressaceae; genus Cunninghamia; species Cunninghamia lanceolata. The sequence goes on along the minus strand of BSBN01000910.1, from coordinate 312,995 downwards.
ATCTTGGACACCAGACAAGGGAAGAAGAAAAACAATCTCTACAAGCAACAATTTCTACCATGTTGGGGTGGATGAACAAGGATGCATAGCCAAAGGAATATCTCAAAGCTCTTGAGTTGGAGAACAAATAACTTATGTGTAGTACCTTGTTAGTCTCATGGATTAATAAGAACCTACTACTCTATTAACATTACTTTACAAAGGATTGTAGATGAGAGGAGAGATGGGTGGAGTATGGATGGACACCTTGAGAAACAAAAAGATGAAAGTGAAGAAAAAGATAGCAATCCAGAAGTAGTGCACAAAGTGTTAGTGTAAATAAGGTCATATTAGATCTAATTAGGATATCACCTTTTCTATGTTTGACCTATTCACACGTAGCTTAGGTTTACTTAGGATTTTTAGAGTTTTATCTTAACTCATATGGTTCAGACATGTGTCCTCATCGTTATGAGACACCTCTTGCATGTTTACTTTCCACTTGCATGAGCACTTGTCATTTGAGTTCACAAGTGTCGCATCTTAGGAGGGTTAGTCAGTCATTGTGTTTGACCATCCTACCTTCTCCTCTCATGCCTATTTATAAAAGGCATTTATGTACATTCTAATTAGCTTTTGAATATATTATTTTTCTTTTATGTACTTATAGCTTTGTGAAAGTTATTCAATCTTTGCTTGTTGATCTTGGCTTCTCCAACATGGTGTCAGAGCCATGCTAGCAAAACCCTTCCCATATTGAGAGATTCCCACACCTAGGCTAGTCAAGGGTTCCTCGTAGGGCTAAACAGACATCGCCATTGAGTCTGGAAAGCCCAAAATAATATATATGGACTGTCCAAAAATTAATTTTGTACACTGTCAATTTTCACAATTTGTTTTGCCCCCAGCCCCCTGATCGTACAACGATACGGATTTGTATGCAATTTTTGTAAAAAATTGCAAAATATCTTGTGCAGAGGGCAAATTTGCCCCCTAAATTTTTTTGTTCAGGTTGATTTGTGTTGCGTGCAGGTTAAAAGTTTTTGGCTTGTTCGATCTGTTTGTGGCTCTTGTACGCCCCATTTTGGGCTCCATTTTTGTAGTTCTTCAACCTTTTTCAATCGCTGCACATCAATCTTCACCAGACTGGCCTTCAAAGGCCCGTGCTCAAGATCTCAGGCATAGTTTTCAGGATGCCTCTGCAAGTACAAAAGAACCTCGACTTGGCCTTTCGGCCTACCTCGGCCTCAGTATTTTCACTTTTTTTGTAGGAAGGTCGAAGTTTGTACTATTTGCATGGGTCGTGGTTTTGTAAAACCACCAGGTTGAAGATTAAAGGTTGAAGTTCTTTGCCAAAGGTCACAATCTATATTGGGTTTCTCTATTCCTCCATTTTTTGTAATCTCAAAGGTCCCTTTGCAAGTTTTGGTCAGGATTTTCTCATTATCGCTCCAAGTCCTCATTCGGTCATTGGGTACACATCTCTAGTCAAAGCCACAGTTCACACACCCTATGCAAGAGGCACCACTTCTAGTTGCCATCTCTATTTTGGTAGAGATCTTTTCTCTTTGTAGGCCACGCCACTGCCATAACGAGGTGCTACCACAATTTATTCTTAAAAGTCTGCCTCCTGTACTCCGAGTCCTCTTTGGATTGTTCTAGCCAGACTCCTAGTCCATATGGCCTTGGATCCGACCCACCCTGTCTGGCCCAACACTCCTATTTGGTCTCTTATTTGCAATGTTATGGTTTCATTATGTCCATTAGCATTACACAATAATTGTAACGAAGGTTAATATTTAGTTTTGTTGTTAAGGTAACATTTAATGTTACACAAATTGTAACAACATATACCTTAACCACTAGTGATTACTTAGCCTAACATTTAATGTTACCACACATGTAACAGTGACATTTTGCTTCACCACTATTAGAGGTAACATGTTATGCTAGGATAACCTGACAACCATTTTCTACTAGAGACATCTGTTTATGCCAGAGAGACCACCAGGGCCTTGTCACTTGCCAAAGGAGGTTTTTTTTTTCATTTTGCCATACCTTTCACCCATGGAGGCATTTTTTGAAAAATTTATAGTCAACGGAAAGGTATTTCCTTCCTCTTCAACTGAGCATTGAGACAAATTAATTTTTTTTCTTTTTTGACTGGTTTTTTAAACCCCAACTTCATTGTAAACACAATTTTTGACGGGGCATAACTTTTGCCCACAATATCGAAAATTAGCAATTTTTGAAAGTGCTCAGAATTTCACACGGATTTCAAAATTGTAAACAAATTTATAATTTGGATAGTCCATTTTGTAAACATCATTGTCAATTATAAACGGTCGATTTGACATCCAATCTTAACACAAGTTGTAATTTTTCTTGCATATTTTTCTGGGGGGCTTCTAAAACATTCATAATCATTTTGGGGGGGTAAACTTTCATTTCTTCTTGGATATTTATTAAAATTTGATCATGTATATTACTGTGGATATCACACATAATCCCTTCCATTCGATTATTCTCAATAAATCTCATAATAAATGGAAAATCAAATGTGGCTATTGTGGGATAAAATGACATACAACAGAAGAATGTCATCATCATAAAATTGATGAACTAAAACAACTTCTTCGTGTTTATTAAATTTATATATATCATTATAAAGCACTTGCAAAAAAATCATCTAGTCTCACTCAGCCAACTTGTGAGACATCATCTTTTGGGGATAAACAATCTAGTCAGTTGATCTCATCTCCACTGTCACTTGATGCTACATTTGAATCCAAAGTTGTCTCATGTATGTCTTCCAGTGATTCTATGCACCAGGATATTGATATTGTCTTTCCAGATCCACCACATTAGGATGCATATCTACTCAACATTTCATGTCTTTTCATAGAGTCTCGCATTGCAAATTTGGGAGACACCATTGAGGACATTCATCTTCTATTTGATGACAGCTTTGGTGAAGTTGTATCACCATTGTCTTCTTCAGTTATGATTGTTTTTTCTTTGCCTATATCAACTTCTATGATGATAGATTCTATAGATATTTATGAGTCCACATATTCGACCCAGTCATCATGTATTCTAACATTCTCTGCAAAAGTATCAGATTCTCATCGGTCTAGTTATCACCATACATCTATGGTCCCTATTCTTTAATCTTTTATGGTACCTAATTCATGTTATTAGCATTTGTCACACGTCAACATTATCTTGGAGATACTTGAGCATCCTACGAAGACATCATGGGCATCATTTGCGTCTTTGGATCTGTGCAAAATTCAGAGAGCTTCATCCTTCTTCCTGCATGTTCCTATCAAGAACGGGAAGATTATTTGCACACTTTTGTGGTTCTTTTTCTTCCTAAGGGGAGAAATATGGTTCAACATTTGTGGATCATCTTCAACATTCAGTGTTGAGCATCTACCACTACTTCAGGAGGTATTTTGAGGGGAGGCTGCATGGTTAGTCTTCTCATATCAGTTTTGGGAGGATCCATCTCTTCTCATGGAGTTTATTCCTTCACATTTTTTGAGGGGTCACGATGACCTTCTCATTTTTTATCTCATATGGGGGGAACATATATTGTACATTAGTGTTAGAAGTAGTCCTTGGGGGGTCATATTGAGTCTTCCTTCTATCTTCTCCTTCTTTGTCACTTGTACAATTCTATCATGTATCATTTCTCTTTTAGAGAGGGGTTTTTCCCATAGGGTTTTCTCCTTTACTCTGCTTTTTAAGAAATTCATTTGTACATGGGTACCTAACATGGCCTAGTAGCCAGGACCCATCATATTTGTATCGCTTCTCCCTAAGTTGTACTTAAGGGGGGGTGTTAGTGTAAATAAGGTCATATTATATCTAGTTAGGATATCACCTTTTCTATGTTTGACCTATTCACACTTAGCTTAAGTTTACTTAGGATTTTTAGAGTTTTGTCTCAACTCATATGGTTGAGACATGTTCCTCATTATTATGAGACACCTCTAGCATTTTTACTTGCCACTTGCATGAGCACTTGTCATTTGAGCTCACAAGTGTCGCATCTTAGGAAGGTTAGTTAGTCATTGTGTTTGACCATCCTACTCTCTCATGCCTATTTATACAAGGCATCTATGTACATTCTAATTAGATTTTGAATATATTATTTGGATTTTATGTGGTTATAGCTTTGTGGAAGTTATTTGGTCTTTGCTTGCTGATCTTGGCTGCTCCAACACAAAGAACAATGGTAGCCAAACAATTGCCAAATTTTATTTGAAATGTAATTGTAAAATATAAACTTTATACACTTTATTCTTTTATAAAATTTTAAAATCATTATTTTAATCCCAAAACTGGACACCCAAATCTGGGAAAGTGTGTAAAGTGGAAAAATAATATTTTATTATTAAAAGTGCTTTGTAAAGGTTGGGAAAAACCAATTAATGACATAATAAATTATGTAAATAAGTTGGACGTTTCAAATGGTTGTATAGGTGAATTTTAAAAGTGGAGATTTGACTACCACAAATTTTTAATGTGCAAGGATATGTAGCCATTAGATCAAATGAATCCTAGCCTTTGATGTAATCATCATTTAATTTTGGTGCCAAGATAGTTGGTTGTACAAAGATGTATTTTGGAGATGATCTATCTATAATAGGTAGTTGTTGTATGAAAGAGGGGTTGGAAACTCAATTCTCATAATATGAGTTAAAATTTTCTGTTGTTTTCCTCTATCTCTTATATTTTTCAATTAATCAATATGTTGTTTCGGAGTTAAAATTACTACATATATGCTCGAAACTAAAGAAAACCCTTGTGTGGTCAATGATAAATTATTTGATGTAGAGATTATGGAAGGTTGCATGTGATATTTTAGCATGAAATATGGTGATGTTGCATATTCTTTTTCATAAAGTCTAATTTCCTTAGATACTTGCACTGCTTTGTCTTATGATTGAGTGTAATACTAATCAAAACAAAATTGGTTTTTCTGGATTTTTCTTTCATTTAAGTACAATTAGGATTTTATTCCATGCAAAAATTTCTTTTTCTATCTAAAACATTATCATATTTTGTATTTTCTTTTACATGGGGTTAGATTAGGACTCATTTTAAGATCTTAACTTGGAAATTACTATTGTAATGCTCACATCTTATGATTGCAAGAACAAATTCATTATTGATATGAGTGATTGGAGAGATATCTAAATGCAATAAACATGTTGGATTAGTTTGTATAGGCTTGCTAATTTGAAACATGTTAGAATATGAAAAGATGATTAACCTAGAAAATTAGTGCAAATGAATAGATATTAAACTATGAATGCAAATGGTACGAAATCAAAATAGCAGTATAGAGTTAGTCTCCATGAGAGTAATGCATATGCTCTAGAAGCAAAATAGCATTAAGAGGATGCAAAAGCAAAAGATACAAAATACAAGCTAGGAGGTGAGTATAAATAGACTAGAAGAGAGGAGAGAGGTGGCAAATATGACCAATGGGAAGAGTCCACCACAATAACCTAAAATAGGCAAGTGCAATTCCCATGGAAGATGTCGACACCTTGCACCCACTCAAACTAATACTCACTTAATTAACCCTAAGAAAGTGTAATAACATGTGTAGGAAAAACCTAGGAATATAGGAAAATAAATAACCCAACTAGGAAAATAAAAACCTACACTAATACCCCCCTTAAGTGTAGCTTAGGTGGGTGAAAATATGGGTCCCGACAAATGAAGATTGATGAGATGCCCATGTACAATGAATTCCCCCTAAAGAGAAGAAGCTCCCCCGAAACAAAGTAGAGAGAACACCCCCAAAAGAGAGAGTGAAAGAGACTATGAAACCTCCCCACAACAATGTAGCTTCTATGCCAAAAGAAGATTCCCATATATGAATGCTGAAGATGATCGATTTGTGGCAAATGAAATTTCTCCCCTTAGGAAGAAACAACTCCAATGGTGAATGCTAAAGTAACTCCCACTCAAAGAAGCAAGGTAAGGAAGGAAGTCTCATGATGTATCTTGTCTCAAAACACTACTCAAATGTCTTCATGCTGATGTCAAAATGAGTCACAATCAAATTAGGAGTCCTAGGCCTAATTGAAATAAGTGACCTCTCAAAATCATGTGGAGATAGTTGTAGAACAAGATCCAAAGAAAATGAAGATGGGATAACAGTGATGAAATGACTGTCATCAAAGAGGAGTTGAATGTCCTAAAGAGTGTCATCTAGATCTGAAATGAGGGACTCTACAAACAAACAAGAGATGTCTGGTAGAAATTGGTCTCGATGAAGTGAATCCAGAAGACAAAAAAGATCTTACTGCAAAGAATCACTGGAAGCCCTCGAAGAAGCAACTCTGAACTCTGAAGTAGCAATAGGTACAGTAGGAATGTCCTTAACTGTAGATGGGGCATCAATGTATTCCAACCAAATAGACTAATCATCCCATGAGGATGTGTCCACAAAAGATGGGGAAACAGAAGTCTCAGTATCATCCACAAGAGCTTGGTCATCCAAGGAAACATCACTATTAGATGAAGATTCAAAGTCTCCATACAATTGTTGGATGATGGTCCATGAAGTGAAAAGGCACATAGTGTGCTCTATGTGATGTAAAATATCCTCATAAATAGTAAGACATATTAGTATATAGACCATATCATTATTGTTAAACCATGCATTCTTCTGTTCATAGTCTTTGCTCAGGAATGAGTCCAAGGAGATAGGGCAATTGATCCTGCTCAAGACAATGATTCCTTATCCCTTGTTTCTAGGACAAAAAGTTCTCTGAAGTTAGCTTCACAATATAAGGATGGAAATAAATACCAAAATCCATGATGAACCCCTCAAAATGGAACTTTATCTCAGTTCATGATTACAATAACCTCATAAAAGATTCCCTTGTAACTCAAAGAGAGCACACATGACACCCCCCTTTTCACTCAATCAAAGAACCCCCCAAGCAAATATGATATGACACTTTATAATTTAGTACATTTACAACTGCCACTAGCAAGAATTACTTAGTGATCTTGATCTCAATGCTTACAAAATCCTCAACAATAGGTGTATGTTGAAAGTACAATACTGGAATGAAACCAGGTGAAACTAACAACACCATTGAATTCTACTTGAAAAATCATCCACTTTCAAAAAAATAAGTACCTCAATCTTAGGTTGTATGTGAAATTTATGGGTCTTCAAAGTTCAAAAACTGGGAACTGTGCAACATCACTTGTGATAATCTAGAATTTATGGATGTATTAGGGGAGAAATCGGAGCTATGATTCACAAACAACAATCATTAAACCCTAACATCATAATGGAGTACAAGATAGACAGAAATCCAAATGACAAAGTAAACCAAAACCAAATCTCTATGCTAATCTTGGCTCTCCTCCATTGCTCTTTTCAATCTTGCATAGGAATGCAAAATATCGAAGGATGAATGTTGATTGCTCACTATTTCAGCAGCATAACAATGGAATGAATGATGAATGATTCTAGAGAAAATTCGACAGCGTGAGGTTACTTGAAAATGGATCCCCCAAATGGCTTGGGTGAGGCTTGATTTATAGGAGATGAGTGATTTGAATTAATGGCTAGGATTGGATGTTGATTTGAACGATGTGGACGCTTGAGATTGAACAGGGTTTCCCACTCCACAAGAAGTTGTAGTCATGTGACAAGTGCGCGGTTGGGAATAGGGCTGGCCTAATTTAAATAAATATTATTTAAATTAGTTGGACATGTGAAAAGCATTAAATGAAAAATGTAGTATGGGACATGTGTTGGATTGAGGTTGAAGGTGAGGACTAATCACATATTTCATTTAAATTAGTTGGAAAATGTGGGAAATTAATTAAATAAATAGGATTTATTTAATTAATTGGATAGTGGGATAAGGAATGGGATTATGATTGGAAATTAAGATGGGAAATTAATTAAATAAATAGGATTTATTTAATTAATTGGCTAATGAGAGGGGTCTAGGACAAAATGTCATAAGATGTCTTACTTAATGTGTCGACAAGGTGATGTTGCAAGACATGTACAATTTTAAGTGTCTACATTTTGCCCCTCTTTGAGATGATGTTGCGACTAAGAGAAGTAACATTATTTGAAAGAAGATAAGGTATGGATAGAAGAAAAGGATGCATGCATAAAGAAATGGGATGATGATGCCTCCTTGATAAGATAGGCGGGTTGGACAAACATGGGTAGGCTCTCAAAATGAAAGGGATTGGGCAAGGAAGAAAAATAAGGGAATGGATGAAAGAGATGAATGATACGTTATGCTGCCATGAAGTGAGAAATCATATAGTTTGATATAGCACTAGACGTTATGCACCAAGGTATAAGGACCAGGGTGATGATGTGTCTTGTACACCCAGCGTAATACAACCTTCTCTAAATGTATGAGGAAGTAAACTTAGAGCATTGAAGTCCTAATGCACAAAAGGTATGATATGACCTTAGATGCAAAGGATAATGCAAAAAGCTATTCCAACATACACAAGATATGAATATTAGTTGGAATGATGTGGGTTTGATTCAAATGTAAGAAAAAATGATAGCACACACAAGCAAGAAAGCAAGCATGCACAAATGATTAAAAAACAAACAAGGTATTGCCACTGTCAAGCTGTAAACCAATGATTAAGTGATTGATTGATTGATTATGATAGTGTTTGGTTTCAGAAAATGAAACATGTCGTATAAGACGTCTGGTCTAGTTTCAACAATGCAACATCCTGTATAAGACAATTGATATGATTGATTGACACTAGTGTTGTTGGCCATGCGAATCAACATGAGGATTTGATTAATGATTGATTAATTTTGGTTTACAACAAGATTATGATCAAGACCATTGAATGCAATTGGATAATTTGACTTGATTGATTAACTTGATTGGTATGGATTAAGGATTGATTTGCATTTGAATTTATTGCTTGGGTTTTTTTATTCGATTGATGGATTTGATAGAATTGATTGATTGGATGAATCGAATTGATTTGATTGGAATGATTTGAAGAGTTGGGTGATATGATTTGAAGAATTTATTGGATTGAATGAATTGAATTGATGATTGGATTCGATGAATTGATTGGAATTATGATTTGAGGATTGATTGGAATAATTGAATTGAAGAATTGATTTTGATTGATTGGAATGAATTAATTGATTGATTGGAAGAATTGAATTCATTGGAATGGATTAATTGATTGATTGGAAGAACTGAATTGATGAATTGATTTGATTGGAATGAATTGATGGAATGATTTGATTGGATGAATTGAATTGATTGATTGGAAGAATTGATGGATTGAGTTGATTGAATTTGATTGGTTAGGATTGATTGAATTTGATTTGATTTGGAATGAATTGATGTAATTGAATTGATGACTTGGTGGATTGATTTGATTGATTTGGAATGAATTGATTTGATTGGATGATTTGAGAAACTAATTGGATTGGAAGAATTGATTTGAAGAATGGATTTGATTTGAGTTGATTTAATTTTATTGCTTGAATTTTTGTTGGATATTTGATTTTTTTGTATTTTGGGAATTTTTTTTTTTTTGGATTTTTGGAACGTTTTGATTTTTTTTTTGATTTTTGAAATTTTTTGATTTTTTTGTATTTTTGAATGTTTGTATTTTTTTTTATATTTTTGAATGTTTTGAGATGGCTTTGGATGATAATTTGAGTAGCCTTTGTGCTAGATACCAATGACAAGGGAAAAACAAGTCTAGGTGCAAGGATGATAGAAGGCTTATGATAAATGGATGGGTAAAAGGATAGATAAGAGTGGATGGGATGGATGTATGCATCATTAGGGAGATAGGATGTGATCTGCAAAGATTATGTCACATAGGAATAACATGCCCCATTCTTGGTGTAATGCTTAAGATTTTACATGACAAAGCTTATGAAAATATGAATGATAAGATGGATTGGTTTGGATAGGATGGAAAAATGGGTAATGACAAGAGGGTAATGATAGGATTTGGTTTGGAAAGAATGAGGTATATCAAGAGATATCCAAAACATTGGTCAACATTTTGCCCCCATACCTTTATCAAGATCAAAAGGAGAAAGGGAGGATGGATGGAATGAATATGATAGGTATATGAGACTATAATGGATAAGGATGGTAAGATAGGATAGGAAATGGTATGTAAATGGGAAATGATAGCTTGGATGAGACAATTTGCCCCCAAGTGTAAGTGACATAGATGATCAACCTACACATGACACCTATTTCCCAATTTTTCATCATGGTACTTATCCAAGGCGCCACTATGGGTGGTTTTCACCATTGGACGAATGGATTTCTCTTTACTATTTTGATTTTTTTTTTTTTTTTTTATTTCATTATTTTTTGACTTTTTGGATTTTTGAATGGGATAGGTGGAATATGGATAGGAGGGACTCAAGTGTCTAGTTCCATGAAAGGTGATAGTCCCATTAGAGATGGATGTTGCATGGACCATGTCAAGTCTCATTATGCTCATAGATGTTGGTAGGGGATTGCGTGAAAGGGAGATGGAGTAGGTAGATAGTGGATTATGAAAGGTTTATGCATGGAAGGATAATGGATTATGATGTGGATTATGTAGGATTTATGCAAAAGGATGGATGAAAGGTTTATCCAAAAGCATGGACCATAGGAAGGTGATGGGTGAAATATGTAGGATAATGGATGAAGGATGGGGAGATGGAGGTATGTGGAATTGTTGCAGAATGGAAGGGAACCAAGACCAACAACTACACACACCGTGATAAACATTGAAGCTTTTTGTTTGGAGGAGGTGTAGGAAACAATGGGGATGTTTTCTTATGGGATGGGTGATGTAGTGATTTAGGTACCCACATAGACTTAGGATTTTATAATTTTTGCTTTGCTTGTGGGATGAAGGAATTTGAAACTTTTGAATGGAATGGGATTTTTGGATGGAAGAGGATTGTTGGGATTTTTGAGATGTGGATGCTTCATTTGACTTGATTTCTTTTTTCTTAGGTACCCAAACCATTTTAGTTTTGGCCTTTTCTTTTGGAGGTATGGGCTTGGATAGCCTTTGGGATGGATTTGGATTAATTCTTTGCATTTGTGTCCTAAGGCATGAGGATCCTTAGGATTTTTGACTTTATGAAAGGAGGCATCCAAATTTTTATTTTTGAATCCCATGGGTTTAGTGGAAGCATCTTGTTTAGATGATGTGTGCATTTGTTGGTCATGATTAGGAATTGTAGGGAATTTATGGATGGAGGGATTAAAAGTGGATTTTTGGATAAATGGATAAGGGGATTGGATGATAGGGATATTTGGCGTTGGTAGTAGTGGAGGTAAAGTGGATGGAGGGATATTAGCAGCTAGAAATAGTGGAGGTAAAGTGGATGGTGGAAGGTGTATGGTCACATGCTTTTGGGATTTGTAGGATAATGGAGGTGGAATGGCAACATAGGTTTTAGGTGTATGATAGGACTTATGATGGAAAGTGGACTTAGGAGGCATAGAGGAAGTACCAACATCTTGAGATTGTTTTCCTTGGGGTGTATATCCAAGACCATATGAGCGTGGAGGAATGTTGACATGGATAGGCTCCAAAATACCTTATTCATGAAGGCCTAACCCTTTACCTTGATAGTTCATTTTTTGGAGTATGCGATGGACAATGGGATTATGCATGTTTTGAACACTAGAATTGAGCTCGTTATTCCATGGAGAGGGGAAAGTGGATAGTGGTTGTTGCTTTCCTAAGGGGGTCATCCCACAGTAATGGGTTACACTTTTTGGCCAAACTTGACATTGAAATCAACATTTTGAACTAAATCTTCACTTTTTGACATCTATAGCCGCTAAATTGTTAGGAATTCAAAGATGGTGCAAACTAGTGATTTGTGAGATTTTGTTTGTAGATTCTAAATATATATTTTTTAAAAAAATTAGAGTTAAATTGTAAATTTTTTTGCATCTCCTTTGATAACTAGTTTTTAATAGTAAACAACATTTTTTTAAAGTGATGTGTATTCTGTAGCACATAACATTTTTTCTACAAAGGATAAAATTCTGATTCTTTTGAATTTAGATTGATAACACCAATATATAGGGCATGCATTTGGTTTTAGAATGTTTTGTTGAATATTTTTTTAATTAAGTTTTGAAGTCAAACCAATTATAATTTAGACATAGGTGTATTCCGTAAAACATAACTTTTTCTGTATGTATCGAAATTCAATTTTTATTTTTTTGTTGAAACAAGGACATCAATACTTAGGGGATATATATTTTTAAATTTTTTTTTCACTAATTTACTAATTTTCCATGTGTGTAGAATAGAGAACTTGATGTTCGGTGAAAAACCTACATTCACAAGAAATAAAAAATAAATATAATAATCAAATTAAATATATTTAAAATTATACTTTTTGGGAAGATTATAATAAGGACTACATATTTACAAAACATAAATTTTAAATGAATTCATTTGATCCCCTAAAAGGTAAATCAAAAGTGGTTTTTATCAGCATTTTGATAGGTGTAGATGAGACTCCATTATAGGTATGGTTTAAAACTAGCGGGGTTCTATCCAAGGGGGTTTGATCAAACCCTCTTTAATTAAAATCCTTTAAATGGAACCTTTCAAGGCTTAAATCATTATATTTTCTAAAAATATGTGATTTCAACAAAAATTAGGATGTCCCAGAAAGTGTAACCCATTATTGTGGCAACACCCAAGGAGGAACACTCATGGATAAAGGTGGTAGGACCAATATTATATGATGGTGGACTTGAAATAAGGTTGATAGTGGATGATGAAGGATCACTAGGATCTTGATTATGTTCATTAAGATCCAAGCTATTGGTTGGATCATCTATGTTTTCTTGGGAGGCAAGTGTCTCATCAAGGGAGGTGGATGTCTTTAGATCATGGATAGGGCTAGATGGGGGATGGATAGGAGAAATTTGGATTTCTTTCTCATGGATATTTATGGGATTATGGATAGATGGAGTGATAAGCTTTTGACCATGGAATGCATAAAGTTGACTAAGAGGATCATCATGGCTTTCTTGATCATAGAGGGGATCTTGATCATAGATGGGAGCTTGATCATAAATGGGATTAAGTGTTCTATGGATAGGTTGGATGGAGGTGATTTGATCTTGATTAGAATGAGGGTTTGATGTTTCCATGTGCTTAGGATTAGGCTCTTGACATAACTCTTGTGGTTTGATGGGAGTGGATGCGGGAGACTCTTGGATAGACTTGATAGGTAGTGGACCACATGATGGGGTTGAAGGGATGGACATGATATTGGAAGACTCATTGGTAGGATTATGGATAGATGTTTGACATGGAGAGGGTTCATTCCTTGCTAGTAGCCATTGGATCACATCCTTCACAAGTGTATGGGTGGAGGGACAATATAGTGGATGAATAATGAGGGTGGATGGTGTTTTAGGCTTAGGATTAGGATTGGGTGGAAGGCTAATTAGATTGGGTTGATTAGGATTAGGAATGGATAGATCCCATGGTGGAGGGATAAAAGGGATGGAAGGTGTTGGCTTAGGATTTTGATTTTTATTGGATGGAGGTGTTGGCACTCATTTTGGTCTAGAGGTTGTTTTTGCATGTTGGAGGGTTTTTTCTTTTTGAGCCCTAAGTCTTCTTGTTCATCGGAGTGATCAACATCATCAGCGAAGCAGTTTCTTGTTCGGCCGACTGTGGATGTTTGGCCGATGAGGTGTCATCGGCATGTGTCTCGCTGAGGGATGTGTGTATCAGGGTGATCGTTGTTATCGGCAGGCTTCATTTCTGTTTGGTCGATATGGATGGTCTGGCTGACGAGAGCTTGGAAGGTGTGTGTGGTCATCGGCATGTGTTTGGCCGACCAAGGGGCAAAGTCTAGCTTGTTGATGCATCGACATGATGACAGGTATTGGCATAGGTTTGAGATGCTGTTTCGACAGTGTAAGTCACACCGACGGAGGTGGCAAGCCGATGTGTTATCGACAGGAGTTGTTATATCGGCAGAGGGGTTTCTTGCTAGACCGACGGTGTTGGTCTGGCCGATGGCGAAGGTGTTGTCGGCGAGACTATTGAGATCGACAGGAGAATTGTGGGGTGTGCTGATGGTTCTTCTCTGGCCGATATGGAAGTTGGAGGCTTTGGCGAAGGCTTGTTCATCGGTGTGACTAAGGATGTCGGCGGGAGGAATTTCATGTTGGCCGATAGTGTTGGTCTTACCGATAGGGGAATGTAATGTAGCGATCGGCCAGACTATTGATGTCGGGGTGAGTTCTGTGGGGTTGGCCGATGGTGTTGGTTTGGGCGATGGGCTTTTGGCGAAGGCTTGTGTGTCGAGCGTGGCAAAAGGCGCTCGACATTTGTTATACATGCGGCTATGTTTTTAAACTGCTAAAGTGGTCTCCGCACCGTGCATGTGGGATTAATCTCCCTGCATATTTTGAACCTTCAGTAAAATGCGTTTTGGCGGGAAGTTCTTTTTTGAGTGCTGCGACTGTTTTCTCGGTGGCTGCGGGTGGTTGAGCGATAAATCGCAACTGTAGCTAGGGTATGGGTGATGGTACAAGCAATTAAGCTGCCTGATTGTGAATGAAGACTTCTAGATGGCGGCGTAAGGCTCGAGGTTTCTCCTGCCTGCTGCATTAATGTTTTCTGAGTGCCATTCTTTCTGAAGGAAGGTATCTGGCAGATTTTTGTCAACAAACATGTAATCAATTGCTAGAGGTACACTTTCTGGCCAATATAGGCAGACTATGTTACCATTTTTGAGGTTGTTGAAAGTTGAACATTTTGGCTCTGTAATGCAATACAGCTGATTTGGTTACTCTGTGTAGCAAAACTTGTGAGTTTATGTATCTCCTGTGGTATATTTTTTTTTGCATGAATCCACTGATTTCATGGTTTATCCTATATGAGTAATGCTATGTTTGCATGTGTTTTGTTAATTCTGTCTCCAGTATTGCATGTATCTTTCTTCTGAGTCTGGATATTTAAGGAATGTCTAAGATTCTAGAACATAGAATTCCTGTGTTGAATGTTTAATCTCTTAACTTCTGCTCAAGGGGTAGATTAAATTATTCTCAGATTGAATATTGGGAAGGATATACTGCAGTAGGGATGCCATAAGTATAGATAGCTTAACACTTTGTATTGGGAGATATCTGTAAGGTAGGTATCATATGTATCCCCCTGAAATCTAGTTTTAGTTGTTCATGCATATCATTCACAGGTGTATGTCAACTGACTCCAGGCCCTGGATAGGCACCAATCTTGCTTTGTGTTAGTGTTATATACCATGTCTAGCTTTGCATCCAAATATAAAATCAAAATCAAACTCCAAAACAACCATTAGGACAGTAGAATTAGTTTTAGGATCCAAGTCCTTTGTCTACAACTGCTAGTAGGCCAAAAGCTAGCCCCTTTGCTTTTATCTTACAGTTTTGGTCTACTTACAGGAGGACTTATCTGCTTTCTGTCAGCATCCCAGCCTTTATATACATATCCTCATGGATGTTGAGTAGGGAATACCCCCCTAGGTTTTGCAGAGCCTGAAGAAGAAGAGGAGATAAAATATAGAGTCTATCTCCTACACTGTTGGCCCCTGGCCCAGAGATCCTGTTGATCATTGATGGCTACCTTGTAGGGAAATCTGGGAGTGAGCATCCAGTTTGGGAAAAAACCAATAGGAGGGTCAAAGGGATTGAATGGATTGGTGGATTTGGATGACCCCATAGGTTTGTTTTTGTAATGTTTGAATTTAGGATGTGGGGTTGATGGAGGATTAGATGACGGAAGATACTTATAAGATGGATACTCTAGGCTAGTCTTCCCCTTGTCAAAGGTAACATGAGGATTCAAAGGCACTGGACTTTGTTACAGAGGGTAGTTTAGGCTTATGTGTTCTTGTTGTGGAAGGAATTGATAGGTTGATGTAGGATTGACATGATAGATGGATGGACTAGATTAGTATGATGATGACGGTGACACATAGGATTGATGTCGACTTTGTTTATGTGTTTGTAGAGTTTGAGATTGACAAGTGGCTATGAATTGTTGGGCATAATTATTCTTGTCATTACTAGAACTAGGAGAAGGGTCCCATCAAAGTATAAGTTTGGGTCTTGGATTGGTCACATCATTAGGACTAGATGAAGGGCCTCCTCAAAGTATGAGTTTGGGCTTAAGATTTGTCTCATCATTAGAACTAGAGGGATGGCCCCATCAGAGTATGAATTTGGGCTTAGGATTTGAACTAGGCTTGTTAAGGATCAAAACCATTTTGAAGAGTGATTGACTACGCCTAGGATGATGATGTGGAGTGATTGGGATATGATTAAGATAGGGCAAGTAGGGTGATCAAGATGCGGATTAGGTGAATGACAAGGATGATTAGGGTTTGATTAGGATGAAAGGTGACTTAGAATGAATGTGTTGGAAAGAATGTTTAGGATGATATATTTATGTGTTTGTGTTTATAGTTTGATTTGGCAATTTGCAAACAAATGATTTCACATGTACACCCATGAATCACACACGCAATACACATAAGCAAGTTTGAATTTGAAATTTGAATGTGATGATTAGGAAGAAATTTGAAGACACATCAACAATCCTACGGTTAGTTAGCTAGGTGTGGCCAAATAGGTCTTACTCTAGGATGCGCAAGTTTGACTAAGGATGTCCCCAATATACTCAAGGTATGGGGGGCCCAATTCTATGAAATGAAAGTGAAATAATGCCACACAGCTGGGAGAAAGGGGTAACCCGCCCTTCACCTTCACTTCCCCAAGGTATAAAGTTCTTAGGGGCTTAGCTCGAATGACAATATTTCAACTTCCAAGAGGGTGTCTTTCAATTCACACCTTGCTATTTAGACTCTGCCAGAATGCTAGAGTTGAGGTCATCCCTTGGAGTGGTATGTCTCCAAGCAGGCCTCCTAGGAAGGGTGACAAATGTAAATCTAGTGGGTGCTTTTGATCTCCAAGATCACCTTGCGGTGCAAGGAGAGAACATACACACGCACACTAGATTCACACTAACAATGTAAATTTCTCCTTAGAAAATGAAATGTGTGGTGTGAAAGTGAATGGATGAAAGGTGTTTTTGATTCTCAAGATTGCACAAAGTGCATGAAAAGAGCATACACACCTTTAATCACACTCAAGTTTACTAAATAATGCAAGGACTTGTTTGTTTTAAACCCAAAGTCAAATGCGTGAGTGAAGACACTAGTTCATTTTAAACCTGATTTCAATGTGTGATTGCAAACAATGATTCATTTTAGAGCCCAAATCCAAATGTGAATGCAAACAAGATGTTCATTTTTATGCCCAAATTGAAGTGTGAAGACAAGCAAGATGATTTGATGAAATGAAATATGATAGAATAGAATGAATGCACCTAAGAAATTTCACTTTCAAATCTGCTGTTGGGACTAACATAAATGCTGCTACAACTCCTTCTGATCACTTGAAAGCCACCAAAACAAGAAAAAGGACAAGAAAGCAAGGTATGCCGAACACACTTCCTACACCAATCTAATGAGGGGAATAGTATGCAAATTCTTCTTAATCCTTACAATTGGAGCAATGTTAAACACATAACATAAAGATTACAGTAGCAACACAACACATATAGAGAGTGACACAAGATATATCGTGGGGAAAACCTTTTTAGGTAAAAAACCCCACACTCTAAAACCTACACAATGTATTATCGAAACAATAACAATTTACAATACACTTGCAATGCAAGTTCTTCCAAGAGTCTTCAAATGTTGTTTCTGGAGTGATTTTGGCAACATAACAGTACCTGTACATCAACTATGCAACTACAACTCCAAAACTATCCAATATATAGAGATACAAGACAATATTGAGAAGCCTCTAGAGATAGGCGTCCATCTTGGCCACATGGCCATTTTCCCACATCAAAGGACACTTGGCCAAGATGTAAATATCTCTCTTACATTTGTCATAACATGGTAGATTTGACTTCCCAAGGATAGAGCACTCCATGCTAAAAATAGGCAATGATAGATGCTCTTATGCATCTTACAACTGTCATAAAATCTTCCCAACATAACAACCTTAAATGTTGTAAGAGAATCTGTCATACAAGGCTAAATATAGCATATTCCTCTTACAACATGTCATATCCCACCTTGGATGCCCAAAGATGCCTTCTCCACATGCAAAGATACTTTACGACACTTGTCTTCACTTGTCTCGAGAATCTCTATACTTGGCTCTTACACGTCATAGATTCTGTCATATACAATAACACCTCTGTCATACCACAAGATGCCAACACATGGCATATTAGTGCCACCTCAAATGGGATGCCTATATCCACATGGGATGAGTTGACCATCCTAGTCACCTTCCAAGTTGAGTGACAACTCACCATGCCACTTCACACTAAATGACAAAACATGATGTGCAACATAAATTACATCATAGACAAATAAATATATAATAATTAAATAATCAATGCTAGGAATTGCAAGGTTGAGACACCTTAATTTCCAACATTCTCCCACTTGTCGAACACCTTGCAAGAGCTAATAGAAAGATAAGATTTAACTGCTAGGGGCCAAGAGCCCCATGGACTCCGAACACCATCTGAACTTTTATGTGCCCACAGGTTTAGTCAATGCATCTGCAACATTCTTTAAAGTGTCAACCTTCTCCAATATCACCTTCCCATCTTCTACCATATCATGAACACAATGATATTGAACATCAATGTGCTTTGTTCTGGCATGGAAAGTAGGATTCTTTGCTAAGAAAATTGCACTCTGACTGTCACAATAGATAGTAATCTATCCTGCATCAAAACCAATATCTGAACACAACCTCTTAAGCCAAATGGTTTCCTTACAAGCATGAGTTGTTGCCATGCACTCTACTTCTGTTGTGGACAAAGCAACCATAGGTTGTTGCTTACTCATCCAACTAATGGCACCACCAAACATGGTAAACACATAATCACTGGTGGATCTTCTGCTGTCAATGTCACTTGTCCAATCAGAATCCACAAATCCACGAATACTCACAGAATGCTAAGGTCCTGTTGGATAACCATGATAACATAGGGAATACTCGAAAGTACCCCTCAAATATCTGAACACTCTCTTCATCGCATCCTAATGTACCCATCTAGGATTGACCATAAATTGACTAAGGACTCCCACTACTTGGGCAATGTCTGGTCTTGTATAGACCATAGCATACATCAAATTGCCAACTGCACTAGCATAAGGTACTCTGCTCATATCCTTCATCTCAGAAGGAGACTTTGGATAATCATTCATAGATAACTTTGTCCCCAATGAAATAGGAACATACAATCATTTGCAATCTGTCATGCTGAATCTCTCCAACACAGTCTTCACATACTTACTCTGGTTTAACCAAAGTTTTCTGTTTGCTCTGTTTCTTCTAATCTCCATCCCAAGAATGTACCTGGCCGCCCCTAAGTTTTCCATTTCAAATTGTGCTGACAACTGAGACTTCAAATCAGAAATAATATTCTTACTATTCCCAATCAGCAACATATCATCAACATACAATGCAATAATGAGAATACGATCATTGTCAAACTTGTAATACACACAATGATCTAATTTTGATCTCAGAAATCCAATGGCAACACAAAGGCATCAAACTTCAAGTACCACATCCTAGGAGATTGTTTCAAACCATATAAAGACTTCTTTAACTTGGAAACCAAATTTTCTTTACCTTTCACCACATAGTGCTCAGGCTGTGACATATAAATTTCTTCCTTGAAGTCACCGTGAAGGAAAGTTGTCTTCACATTCATTTGTTCCACTTCTAAGTCATAGGCTGCTGCAAGAGATAACATGAACAAAATAAATGTCATCTTTGCAACGGGAGAGAAAATCTCACCATAATCAATTCCCTCCACTTGTGAATACCCCTTCACAACCAATCTAGCCTTATACTTCTCAACACTGCCATCTGCTCCAAATTTTTTCTTGAACACTCATTTGCATGCAATAGGTTTCTGTCCATCAGGAAAAAGGAACCAAGTCCCAAGTTTTATTCTTTTCCAAAGAAGCCATCTCATCTTCCATGGCCTCCTTCCAAGAACCTACATATTTCATGTCCATAACCTCTGTCACAGTTCTAGGCTCATCAGTGTTAGTAATCAAGGCATAAGCACAACTAGAATCTAGCAATGTAAAACCAAACCTTTCAGGTTGCCTCCTGATTCATGTGGACCTCCTCAAAGGCTGAGATGGAGGTTCTACTTCTTCTTCTGAACTTTCAAAGCTACTAGACCTCTCCTCATCATCAAGTCCAACATAATCTTTTGGTTTAGTCTTCTCAGGGGTAGAAGGAAACTGAACCACATCCTTTTTCTTTTCTTTCTCTTCTGGTTGTAGAACAATAGGAAAAGGTGTTAGCTCTTTGAAAACAAAACCTATGCTATACAACACTTTTTCAGCAACAAGATCCCAAAGCTTGTACCCTTTCACATCGACACCATAACCAATGAAGATACACTTAACTCCCTTGTTCTCCAATTTTGACCTCTTCTCCTTAGGCACATGTGCATATGCCTCACAACTAAAAACATGAAGATGTCTCAATGAGGGCTTCTTACTAGACCACACCTCCATTAGTGTCTTATCAACAAGCACTGAGGTAGGAGACCTATTAAACAGGTAGCAAGCAGTGGCTACATCTTCAGCCCAAAACTTCTGTTCGAGGCTAGCACCACTAAGCATACTCCTAGCCCTCTCCATTAACGTTTTGTTAATCCTTTCTGCAACTCCATTTTGTTGCGGGGTATAAGGAGTTGTCTTATGTCTTTCAATCCCACATTCTTTACAGAACTTGTCGAACTCTGTGGAACAAAACTCACCACCATTATCAGTTCTCAAACACTTAATCTTTTTACCAGTCTGATTCTCTACAAAAATTTAAAACTCTTTGAACTGACTAAAGACTTCAGATTTGCTTATGAGAAAATAAACCCATGTCCTTCTACTATAATCATCGATAAATGATACAAAATATAACAATTTAGAAATTGAAGGAATATTCACAGGACCAAACACATCAGAATGAATAAGATCCAAAACACCAGATGACTTGTGAGAACTAGAGTAAAACTGAACACGGTTTTACTTTCCATATATACAATGTTTGCAAAAGTCAAACTCGAGATTACAACCATTTAACCCCTCAATGAGGTTTTTCTTTTTCAGGGCTCTAAGATCCTTCTCACCAATGTGACCAAGTCTCTTATGCCACAACATTGTCTTCTCAGCAGGGAGTTTCATTTCCAAAGCATGAGCACCCTTAGGTACCCAAAATGCACTACCATTAGAAGTTGAAGCAACACATTTCTTCACTGCTGGTTCCAATGGTGAGGATGAAGTGACTGAAGCTCTTTTGTTTGAATCAAAAGAACTATTGCACTAAGTAGTGCATGCATCCAGCTGAAATAGAGTACCTCTCCGAGTACCCTTAGTAAGCACCATAGATCCTCTTGTCATTTTGCATCCTCTATTCGAGAAGACAACCTGCACACCTGCATCATTCAATTTACTTACAAAGAGCAGGTTTCATACTAAACCAGGGATGTGCATAACCCCATTGATCCTCTTCACTCATCCATTAGGGAATTACATCAAGACTTCCACAACCAACTATTTTCAAGTGAGAGTCATCACCCAAGTCACCTTTCCACCGTCAAACTCTTCATACTTTGTGAACCAACCTCGATGTGAGGTCATGTGGAAGGAAGCACCAGATTCAATCAGCCACACATCATCTGATGCACGAGTGGCCAGGGTAGAAATAAAAGCATCACCATCATCTTGAGATTTGTCAGAATCTGAATCGGAGGTGTTCTTCTTCTTTTTCTTCTTCTCCTCCTTGCACTCCTTTCGGAAGTGCCCAATTTTTCCATAGTTCCAACATACTGCCTTGGACTTTCCAAGAGATTTGGATCTCCCACGAGATTTGGATTTTCCTTTTTTTAGCTTTCTTGTCTTTCTTTTTCCCTCTCTTTAGGTCTACCACGAACTGCAAGAGCCTCCTTTGCCAATTCAGAAGACTTTCTCTGCATCTCTTCAGATAACAGTGAAGACACCACTTCATCCATATTGAAGGTGGTTGTAGTACTCCCAATGGCCATGACAAGGTGGTGCCATGTGTCTGGCAAAGAATAAAGCAAGGTCATGCAATGATCCTCCTCCTCCATCTTTCACCAATGGATGTCAACTGTGCAACTAGCATGTTAAAAGCATTCAGGTGATCTGCAACTGATCCTCCATCTTCCATCCTCAGAGAATACAACTTCTTCCTCAGGAATAACTTGTTTACCAGGGATTTAACCTAATAAACATCACCAAGTTTCTTCCATAGCTCTTTCATGGTCTTCTCTTCATGAACATTTAATAGGACAGAATCAGCTAAATAGAGTCTCACAAGACCCTTAGCTTTATGATCTTTAAGATCCCATTCATCTTGAGGTATTGTTGTTGGTTTTGTTCCAGAAGTTATTTCCCATAGATCTCTGTCAACAAGCATGTCTTCGATTTTGAGTTTCCACAACTCGAAATTGCTACCATTAAACTTTTCCAATTCTATTCTTTCGGATGTGGCTGCCATATTTTTCCTACAAAAAGATTGTAGAATACTCTGTACAGACTCCCACTCAATCTAAGATTAGCTCAAAAAAACCCTACCCAACAACTAGGATCAAAGGTGATCAAGCTCTGATACTAATTGAAAGGAAGTAAGGTATGTGGAACACACTTCCTACACCAATCTAATGAGCAGAATAGTATGCAAATTCTTTTTAATCCTTACAATTGCAACAATATTAAACACATAACATAAAGATTACAGCAACACAACACATAAAGAGAGTGACACAAGATATATCGTGGGGAAAACCTTTTCAGGTAAAAAAACCCACTCTAAAACCTATACAATGTATTATCGAAACAATAATAGTTTACAATACACTTGCAATGCAAGTTCTTCCAAGAGTCTTCAAATGTCATTTCTAGAGTGATTCCGGCAGCATAACAATACTTGTACATCAACTATGCAACTACAACTCCAAAACTATCCAATATATAGAGATACAAGGCAATATTGAGAAGCCTCTAGAGATAGGCATCCATATTGGCCACATGGCCATTTTCCCACATCAAAGGACACTTGTCCAAGATGCAAATACCTCTCTTACATCTGTCATAACATGGCATATTTGACTTCCCAAAGATAGAGCACTCCATCTTGAAAATAGGCAATGACAGATGCTCTTACACATCTTACAACTGTCATAAAATCTGCCCAACATAACAACCTTAAATGTTGTAAGAGAATCCATCATAAAAGGCTAAATATAGCATATTCCTCTTACAACATGTCATAGCCCAACTTGGGCACCCAAAAATGCCTTCTCCACATGCAAAGATACTTTACGACACTTGTCTTCACTTGTCTTGAGAATCTCTATACTTGGCTCTTATGCATCATAGATTCTATCATACACAATAACACCTCTGTCATACCACAAGATGCTGACACATGGCATATTAGTTCCACCTGAAATGGGACACCTATATCCACATGGGATGAGTTGACCATCCAAGTCACCTTCCAAGTTGAGTGACAACTCACCATGCCACTCCACACTAAATGACAAAACATGATGTGCAACATAAATTACATCATAGGCAAATAAATAAATAAATAATTAAATAATCAATGCTAGGAATTGCAAGGTTGAGACACCTTAATTCCCAACAAAAGCCACCAAAACAAGAAAAAGGACAAGAAAACTTGCAAAGAAATGTGTTATGATGAAAAATGGCAATCTAAGAAAAATCTGATAAAAATGATCAATTACAGAAGAATGAACATCATCAGAAAATTCATGAGATTTTATGCCATTAAAAAAAAATTCGTGAAAATCTGATAAAAATTGCAATAGTTATGAGAGTTTGAAGTTAAAAAAGAAGGCTGACTTTGACTGAAAAAAAACTTGATGAAAATAGTAGTGACCTGAAAATTCCTTTGCCACAGCGTAGCTGGACAAACCAACTTCCCGACGCTGCTTATTTCATGAAATTTTGACATGTTTTGCAAAAGTTATGAAGAAAAGAAAAAAATGCCCTTCTATGGTCTAAGGATAAAAGAGGGCAGGTCTGGCTATTGACAGTGACCGCTAGCGGCTTGTGCTTGACCTGGTCAGATGCGTGGGTAAGCAAACTGTGGTAGTTAAGTTCGTGTTTGGTGATTTATACTCAGCGACGCCCCTGGTCCTCCATATGACCAAGGGCCGAAAGCGAAGAAAAAATAAAAAAAGGAAAAGAAACGAGGGGGCTTAAAGAGGGCAAGTCTGGCTGTTGACAGTGACCGCTAGCGGCTTGTGCTCGACCTAGTCACATGCGCGGGTAACCAAACTATGGAAGTTAAGTCCGTGTTTTGTGATTTATGCTTAGCAATGCCCTTGGTCATCCATATGACCAGGGGCCGAAAGCAAAGTAAAAATAAAAAAAAAGGAAAAGAAACGAGGGGGCTTATAGCCCACCTTGTGGTCACTAAAGCGATTGAGGCTCACAGTTGACCGGGGCCCGACAATATTTGTAGTCACATGGGGCTTAGAGACCAGTGGTTCCTGCATTTGAAGGGGCTTATAGCCTAGCAGTTGGTGACCGAAGTCTGTTGGCGAGAAGAATGGTAGCAGCGGTCGGCAATTATGTTTTTAGGCAAGTGGAAGGAGCTTAAAGGAGGCGGCGACAGATCCTCCAGGAGGTGGCGACAGAGCCTCCAAGAGGTGGTGACAGAGCCTCCAGGAGGTGACGACTGATACTAAGCAGGTGGACCAGAGTTCAGGGTTGTTAAGCAATAGTTTTATGAACAGAGGTTGGTGGTGGAAAATAGGAGCCAACGGGGGGGTGAAGGCCAGTGGCGAAGGTGAAGTCAGGCCGCGGTGACAACACAAAAGTAGGCGGTGACCCAGTGGAGAATGGGTGGTGGCGACGAGAATGGTTTTCGATGGTTAGGGAGTCAAACACAGGGCAGAAGAAAGGAGGTGTCAGGGGCGATTGTGAACCAGAAGCGGTGGTTAGGGTTTGTAGGGTAGCGGTGGAGAGCAAATAGGGAGTTGAAACTGTGACATTAACCCTCGAACCAAGCTGAAACCTTCACAACACCCTAATAATCCTGTACAAAAATTACAATGACATATACACAGACAAGTAGCAATGCAAACAGAGAGTGCCTTCGTGCATGCCGTACATCCATACGGTACGACCCTGCGATAGGGGCCTAAAGTAAAAAAAAAAATTTAAAAATTTTGACAGCAAAATACAAACTGTTATATGTCATTTTTTACCTGCGAGGCCTCCCGGACGCAACGGTGAGGTCTGTTTCAGGCCAGGGAGCAACCTCCAAAATTTGATCACCAAAACTTGACAAAAACATTAGTTCACGTCAGGTTCACCAAATGTATTAGGGGAAAATCAGAGCTATGAATCACAAACAACAATCATTAAACCCTAACATCACAATAGAGTACACGATAGAGATAGAAATCCAAATGACAAAGCAAACCAAAACTAAACCTCTATGCTAAGATTGGATCTCCTCCATTTCTCTTCTCAATCTTGCATATGAATGCAAAATATCAAAGGATGAATGGTGATTGCTCACTATTTCAGCATCATAACAATGGAATGAATGATGAATGATTCTAGAGGAAATTCGACAACATGAGGCTACCTGAAAATTGATCCCCTAAATGGTTTGGGTGAGGCTTGATTTATAGGAGATGAGTGATTTGAATTTATGGTTAGGATTGGATGTTGATTTGAACGATGTGGATGGTTGAGATTGAACAGGGTTTCCCACTCCACAAGGAGTTGTAGTCATGTGCCAAGTGTATGGATGGGAATAGGGCTGGCCTAATTTAAATAAATATTATTTAAATTAGTTGGACATGTGAAAAGCATTAAATGAAAACTGTAGTATGGGACACATGTGTTGGATTGAGGTTGAAGGTGAGGACTAATTCAAATATCTTATTTAAATTAGTTGAAAAAGGTGGGAAATTATTAAATAAATAGGATTTATTTAATTAATTGGCTAGTGGGATAAGAAATGGGATTATGATTGGAAATTAAGATGGGAAATTAATTAAATAAATAGGGTTTATTTAATTAATTGGCTAATGAAAGGGGTCTAGGACAAAATGTCATAAGATGTCTTACTTAATGTGTCAACAAGGTGATGTTGCAAGACATGGACAATTTTAAGTGTCTACAATGGAAACTCCAGACACCAAAACCAAAAAATGTCTGCACCACTGCGAATCCTGTGAAATTTTACCCCAAATAAAAAACTTGCTCCAAAAAAGGAGCTTGGATGACTGAGATAGAGGCCTGCAAAGATTGACTGCCAAAATCAAAATACCAATGGAGAGGGGGCCTTCATAAATTTTTTGATTAAGTTTGTGCACGATCTGTTTGTTGCATGCAAAAAATAATAGATACCCAGATAGTTTTTCTATGCGGTGAACAAAACCCAGAAAGTGTTTTTCTTTTTGACGTGCCTTAGATGTGGATCTAATGTAAAAACACATCCAACAACAAAAAACGATAGGTAATATGTCAAATTTTATCTGCGAGGCCTCTTGGACACAATGGAAAGGTCCTTTGGCTTGAAAATGCTCTAAATAGAAGCTATCTTCCAGATCTGAGCTTAAAACCCACGTTCCGCAACTTTGTCAAATGATCTCCAGATCTGATGAAATGAAAGCCAATCTTGACTTTCTTGAGCCTCCTGGATGCGTTGGAACAACCAAAAATGTTGCCAGTATAACTAGAAATTTTGCACTCACCCAGATCTCACAAAACACATATGTAAAACCCTAGAGGTTAAAATTTTTCCGTCAAACTTTTCTGATTCTCCAGATCATCCGAAGATGCAAGAGAAGAGCATACTGGGTTTTCAGGAAACTTGCAAGTAAATCTTATTAGCCCCCCTCTGAATCTCTCAAAAAGGAAACTAAAATCTATTTTGTACTAGAATAGATCTAATACCATGTTAGAATATGAAAAAGTTGATTAACCCAGAAAACTAGTGCAAATGAATAAATATTAAACTATGAATGCAAATGATAAAAAATCAAAATAACAACATAGAGTTAGTCTCCACGAGAGTAATGCAAATTATCTAGAATCAAAATAGCATTAAGAGGATGCAAAAGAAAAAGATTCATAATACAATGTAGGAGGTGAGTATAAATAGACTAGAAGAGAGGGGAGAGGTGGCAAATATGACCAATGGGAAGAGTCCACCACAATAGCCTAAAATAGGCAAGTGCAACTCCCATGGAAGATGCCAACACCTTGCACCCACTTACACTAATACTCACTTAATTAACCCTAAGCAAGATTAATAACATGTGTAGAAAAAACCTAGAAATATAGGAAAATAAATAACCCAACTAGGAAAATGAAAAACCTACACTAACAAAACACTGATTATATTTGTGCATCTAACCACCTAATTATATAGATAGTTTGTGAAATACCATAGGCCCTTTGATTTGGAACATCAATACAAAGGTCACTAAGTTACCTTGCATGGCCAAGACTTGGTTACATAGACTTTGGGGTTATTGATCTCTCTTTAAGAGGTTGATTACCTTTCATGAGAGGTGATGTACACCTCGTATTTCACTCGAGTTGCTAAGTGTGTCAAAACACCCATCAACACATAGTTATAGGAAGAAGTGTAGTAATAGGAATTTCAACAAAAAAGATCAAGGTAGAATCAATAACTTTAGCTCAACTTGTCTATTGTTCAACACACTTTCAATGTTTCTTAGGTCTTAGATTTTCATAGCATGGATTTCACTAACTTGTTATATTATAATTTGATAGTATGCATGTCACAAAAGTTTAGTTAGCACTCAACCATGATTTAGAGGAAGGTTTCTACTAGAGACTGAGATTGTAGAAGAGTCAGTGCAAAGGCAAATGATTTACTAGAAGAAGAGAAGGCAAAAGTGGTAAAGGATGGAATCTATATATGTAATATAACTTGAGTGTTACTATGGTCTCTTAGAACTTATGAAAACTCACATATTAAAATTTGAGACCATAATTATAATGTATTTTCAATTTATAAATATAAATTGGTTATCTAATAACATTTGTTTCAAACTAGATTAAATTATTTTTAATCATCCACTTGATCCTACCTAATTTTGTAGATGGTACTAGGCAAACCCATTTAAATTAATAATAGCATGCATATATATAAACCCATAAAAGGTTGATAATAGTCCTTAGAAACTACCAACAGTATCCCACCTAATTTAAATTTTAAAAAATATAAATAAACAAAAGTCATAGATGATAGCCCATATCGAAGAATAAGATTAACTTTGACTTCTTAGAAAGGGAAAATGGTAACAACTATTCTGGTACATCTATATTAGAAATGGTGCTCTTAAAGTCTAAAAACTAGAAATTTCATAGTCAAATACACTATTATTACATTGTAAGTAGTTCTCTTGTTTGTTCTAAAACTAGAAAATTTCTTACTCACACAAACTAGTACTAAACTATAGGGAATTCTTCACAGTGTTTGCTCCTTCAAACTAAATTTGTTCATAAACTACTTTCATGTTCTTTACTAAAACACTACCATGGGGATTTTCTTTTAGCATACAGGTATTTGATGCCTTTTTTGATGTCTTGTACCTATAAGTTTAGTATTTACCTTTCTATAGAATTCATTTGCATAATTAACAATAAATAAAATAAATTACATGACCTAATGAGGTACACTTTTGAATATCTTTTTGGCAATATAAGAAATACCAAGCCCATTTAATGGCCATGAAATATAATTTTTCAACTATTCTTCTCTCTCAGAGTAGTGCAAAAGATACATTCAAGCACCATGATTTGACAATGATTGAACTTCTTTGTAAACAATATATGACTACCCAATTAAATCCAAAATGACAAAGAAATGAAATCCATCTCCCTGCCATGTCTTAAATGCATCATTTTCTACAATGTACTATTTGTGCAATTCACACTGTCACAACCACTATAGAAGATAATGTACACCAATGCATAGATATGTAATCCTTGACATCCCAAAATGCAAGGAGGTGCAAGTGCATACCTTGTATGACTTTTACAAAACTTGGATTTTAAAATTCTAAAAATAATAACACACATAATAAGAGCATGTGGTTTTCAATCAATATTTCTTAGTCCTATTTGACAACAATGTGTCTACCAACAATAAAGATTGGTAATTTAAAAAAAAATTGTCACTTCCATTGATAAGAAAGATTAAACATAGATACAAAATAGACCCAAAGGTAATTGCTTCTATTAGAATTGTGATTTTGAGTTTTCTCCCAAAAAATATGAAGTATCAATGTTTCAATTATTAAAGACAACATCTGATATCCAAACAAGCCCTATAAATTCTTGCATGTAGTCATTGTAGGATACCATTCTCCTACACACTTGTGGATTAGGAGCCACCTAGCCCCCCAAAAGATAATTGCACCAAACATCATAGAGTAGTCTACTATAAGTAGACATAACATACCACCTCTAATAATTTGTAATGAGGAATCAAAATAGAACCTACAAGGAAATACTAAAAGCAATAGCCCATTAGGAATCTATAAATATAATGATTTTAGGGAAATTTAATATTAATTTTCACACATTATACAACAAAAAAATTATGAATGGAGTAAAATACAAATTGTAGTTGACATTTTGTTTCTTGTAATAGGGTTTCAGGTCCCTTCAAAATCTGTTTTACCCCTTAATCAAAACTAAATGATGAATGGAGTAAAATAAAAATTGAACAACAATTC
The DNA here is from genome assembly GCA_027924645.1 of Cunninghamia lanceolata. Taxonomy (NCBI): domain Eukaryota; kingdom Viridiplantae; phylum Streptophyta; class Pinopsida; order Cupressales; family Cupressaceae; genus Cunninghamia; species Cunninghamia lanceolata. The sequence goes on along the minus strand of BSBN01000910.1, from coordinate 283,052 downwards.
ATCAATTGAAGGTTCATATGTGTTTTTGAATACTATCATTTCAAGATTAGGAGCTTAGATGTCAAATAGAGAATATATAGTGTGAAGGCTATTGGAGCATAACACTATCTTGGTAGTGTTGTACCTTGCACACATGCCCCATCCTTTGCACTAGAAAAATGGGACCCCCTCTTTTGACTTGATATTTCAAGTGAGTTTTCACTCTCTTTTCATTCTTTTAGTTTGTTTGGATTATATAGGTCCTGGTTGGTGAGTTGATTTGATCCTCTTAAGTTCTGCTTAATTCTCATGCTTTGAATGCTTTCATTTACTATGATATGTCTTATTGAGGTCAATTTGATGCTTGTGTTCTATTGGATTGGTTTTGGCATGTTGTTAGTTTAAGGAGTTTGGACATGCACTTCATTGTTTCACTTGGTCTTTTGGCTTACGTAGAGGGTTTGATGGTCTTGACCTAGTTTATCATGCCAATGTACTTATCTTGACAAACCCTTCATGGTGGAGTGTTTGATTCTTGAGGTCTTTAATGCAATTGAGTTTGTGTGAGGGGTTGAGTAGGAAGGTCCTTTGCTTATGGAGTATCAATTGCTAATCTTGGTCTATATTTTATGTGCATTGATGTGGTGTGGTTATGCTAAGCTAAAGGTCAAACTAGAGTTAACCACCTTCATGGCATGATGTTCTTCATGGTTGATCTTATGATTATTGTCATTAGTTGCATAGGGATTAGGATACTAACGATTCAATAAAGGTCTTAATCATTGTAAAATAATCATAAACCCCTTAAGATAATTATTAAACCTTTGCAAATATCCCAAACAACCTTCAAAGCTATCCATGATCCTTAAATCAGGCCTAAGATCTCTTAAAACTATCATATAGTGCTTAAACAATCTTAAATTAGTCACAAAACCTTTGCATAAGTTTTGGGAACCAAAATTTGAACTACAAATGAGGGAAAACTTCAAATTTCTAATTTGTCATTACCTTGCATCTAAAATTTGACAGTTTGATTATAAAAGCAAAACCCTCACTTACCTGTCAAACCCATTTTTAGGACCGATTAATGCATTTTGGCGTCATTGAAGGTTTAGAAGAGGTAGTTAAGTTACATATCATCATTAAAAAGGGCCCACACATGTGGTGTTATGGAGGAGGAGACCCATGCAATGGGAAGGGAAAGATATTAAATTTTATGATTTATTCTATTTATGACTATCATTTTTTATGTTACAACTATGATGAGGCTATTTCTAGCACCTAAATGCATGATTTAGACCCCAGACATGCGGGAGAGTATATGAGGCAAATATCATCTATTGTTGTAATTAAAATATGCTATTCTGAAGACTTGGGTGAGCAAAAGGCTGGTAGACTTCCATTATGACTGTTATACTAGTCTCAGTCATGGTAAAGTTTAAATTCATTAGAGATTTTATTATTTTTAGGCAATCTTTAGGTAGCTAACTAGGTTGCAAGGATGAATTTTATGGATAAGGAATGAAATTTAAGGTTTTAGATCGAGTTTTCCTTTCCAAAATCAAGCTAGGAGGGTTTCCAATCAGACCTAGGGTTTGATTGCCAATGGAAACTCACCAAACCCTAGGGTCAATCTTGTTTGAAGGAGAGTTTGTTGGTTTTAATTGATATAAATGCTTGATCATTGTTTGGTTGTAGGCCTATTTCCTCATGGTTCCAAATCATGGCAACTAAGGCCATTCATTTTGAACAATCTTTCATGGAGATCATCATTACACTTTAGGCATGGATGGATGGATAAAACTAAGTAAATGTTGTCATCAATTTCATGGAGATAATTATCACAAAGGTCATGGAGATATCATGAAGTCAATGATGGGGTTTCATCCTCTAAATCCTCATTATCTTAACAATAGTCAAAACAATCCTAAAAACACTTACCCAACAGTTCTAGATTAGAGAAAGTGCCTTAAGAGGTTACATGCCAATGCTATATCAAGGTTTATCAAGATAATGATAGGTCAAAGAAGTCAAATGGACAAATGAGAATGAAGAGATCAGTTTGAAAGAGGGTTTCAAGTGCTTGCAGTTGTGATAGTCATGTTGGACTGTCACCATTTTACATGAAGCCTATTACTCCTTAGAACATTATGAAAGGAAAGCTAAAAAAATATCTTAGGGAGTCAAGATCTCACCAAAGGAGTTATGAAGGAGATAAAACATGAAAAAGAAGGATCCTTTTGTGAATTTTATTTCTAACCTATCAACCATGATTGTCATTATAGTCCATTGTCACACCTAGGACAATCATTAAGCTGTTTCTAATGCTTTGAATAAAAAAGTCTTTGATCTTTTACCTGAGGTATCAAGAAGGTAAATGTAAGTCATTATTGCAAGGTTTCTAAGTTAAATCATCACAAGAAATGCATAACCATCACCCTTAGAGTGCAAAAGGAACAATCACAACCATGAAGATGATCATAAGTCATGATTGGAAGAGATTAGACACTATCATCATTTGATTTGTTTGTCATACACCATATGAAGAAGTCCTTTTAGAATAAGTTCTCATAGATCTTATAAACCATAGAAACATGATCAACAAGGGATTAAAACTCAATGAGTGCCTAGAAAATTAGACCCTAGGACTATCATGCCTAGGTTTTCATGGACAATCTATTAGGAAAGTGTATTTGAAATAGTGTAGGATTGTTAATCAAGGTCAAAAGGTAGTGTTATAGGGATAATGCCATCTATTATAAGCCTTGTCCTACCTATCACACCCTGTTCTTAAAAAAACATACTTATCATTTTATTTCAAGCAGACAGATAGTTAGTCAGTGAAATTATTCTGAAGAAAATAATGTTGTGATAGAATAGAGAATGCATTTGATTTATATTATTTTATATGCAAGTAATAATTGTCTATGACGTTATTATATGCACATGGTTAAATAATGTGATGGACTAACTACCATTGTGTGACTGAGGTGGATGCAGGAACAATGTTTTTTCTCCCTCCAAGATGAGGAGAGAGAGTATCACCTTGGAGAGGGTGCTAGATTGCATGAATACAATGATCATTGTGCCATCTGGAAACAAACACACTCACATTAGAGGTTATGCCAATTTTGGAATAAGTCTTATTCTTTATGTTGTTGGTCATCTTAGTAATATTTTAACGTTGTAATCATTCTGTACTTGTTTAATATTTTCATCATCATATTGATGACTTAATCTTTTACGTCGACAATCAGTAAGTTTGTGTACATCTCTGAATGCCAAGATGACATGATTAATTGACCATCGTCGATATTGTTCTTGTGAATAGCATAATTAAAGAATTCAAAAGAATGCATCATTGACATCTATGAATTAGGTGTACTATTGTTTTTTATTTTAAATTATTTATAAGCTCAGTCATGGTTAAATTTAATGTCTAGCTTGTGGTAAAGGAAGTTAAGTCTTGGAGACTCTCATCGTATTCTTCCCTAGATACTTGGAGGAGTGGAAAGGAGAATCAACTCCGTACTCCTATTTTCAAGGACTTTAGACCGCGGATGGTTGAGAGAAAGGGGGGATAATTATGTGCAACTATTTTATAACCGACAGGGAGTGTGGTTATTATGAGAGGATAAGGGATCTCGATAAGGAAAGTCAAGAGTAGAAGGAGCACAATATCTCTTGGATTGGGAGAATAGAAGTGAGACAAAAGGAGCTCAATAAGAGAGAGTATCGAGTGCCTTAACAAAGTGATAGGTATGCCAATGAACTAGTAGTAAATTGTCGATATTAAGCTTCATACTATATGTAAAATTGTTTTCTATTTTCTAAGTAAGCCTCAAGAGGCTGCAGGTTTATATGAATCAATTGCTATCTGTGGCAAATAAAGCTTCTCTATATTTATATACGCTTTTGACATAGGAATATATCTGTGGATACTCCTAGAATGGTATTCTATTTCAATATAGTATTGAAGTTATATGCCTTTAGAAAACTGTGAAAGTTGTTCTGAGCAGATTATGATAAATATAGATATCATTTGAATATCATTTAGAATTCGGTCTGTAGAATGATCAAAATGTCAGAGATATATATAGCTGATAGGCATCCATGTATTTATATTCTTTTTAAAGATAGTTTAAATGCAATTTAAACCTGTGTATAGGATGAATTATATATATACTGGCCGATCATTAAGTTTGGATAAATTCTATTCTTATATGAACGTACTATGTGTGAGATATTACCTTAGTATATCTGTTGTGAGAACATTGGATATAAGCCAATATAGGTCGAATGGTTTGGTGTGTTGTATATTGTGTAAGGACGATTTGAGAATACCAATCTATACCTATCTATTTATGGAAAGAACATACCAATTAAGTCGGTAGCAGACCGAGAGCTTACTTATTACCTTATGTCTTGAGTAGACCGAAACATATTAGTATTATGATGTCATAGTATCCTTCTAAAGGATTTGTATCAGTTTGATGTTGAGATGTATCATTAATCTTGTTAATTATAAAAGTATATAGCTTGTGAATGATCAATGACTTGATTAAAATACTTTAGTCAAATAGACTTCATATTCAGATAATCATGCAAAAGAATCTATTTAACTTATGCCTTAGAGGTAGATAATATAAGTATTATCATTTTGATTTCTATGAGTAACCGAGAGTTCTCATTTACTACTTTTATTTCTGGTTAAGAGGAAACCATTCTTTTATCTTATATTTTGTCCAAGATTGGTCAATAGATTATTGTAAATTGCCTTTACCTCATAATGGAAATACTATAGTCATTTTATATATAGTTCAATTCGACAGGAAATTAGTTGAATATAATATTAGACTAAGGCAGCCATATCTTAGTGGCAAGAGTCTTAGAAGTCTATAGATGTCAAAATCAATGAATTTATGACAAAATTGAGTATACCTTGAGAATGCATACCAAATTTATTTATGAGCACAGAAATGGGTTGACAAGACTTTGAGTAGATTGATAGGTTGTCATAGATCTGAGATTGTAAGGATGCAAAGAGGGCATCAATGCATGGTTTTAAATCACCTAATCTCTCATCTTATACTTGTCTTGTAGTAAAGGGTATATTTTATGTCTTTAAGATTGATATTGAATAAACAAGTCAAAGCATGTTGATATAATATTTACTAAAATATGAGAATGTTGTCTCCAAGTCAAGAAAAGAGTGTGTGAACATACGACATTATATGAAACTTTGGCTAAAGTAATGGAAAAGTCATTGCTTGCATTGTCGATTCACTGTGTACCAAATAGCTGAACAGTCAGAGTGGGTTATAAATAGCTAGAGCTAGACTAGAGTTGTAATCTCGATTGTTTTTAGTTAGGACACTGCACTAGTTCTCAGATGGCACAAAGAATTAATTGATTCTCATTATCTATACCCTCGCAAAGGGAAGGGCCACTTCTAGAAGGAAGGTTTGTGGGAGACCGTCAATTTGTGGTTGGAGGAAAAGCACCAGGGTGATGCTCTCTCTCCTGCAGTTGACTACTGAAGACTTGTGAACATGAAACATTACTTATTATGTAAATGAAAATGATAAATATTGTAAGTTGGAAGGAATGTGACCATCTGCTATTTGTTCTTGATAAAGTGTAAAATTTGTAAGTCGAATGTGAAGCGACCATTAACTAAAATTATATATTGTACTTTGAAATTGAAAATGTATTATTATTGGATTTTTTTTCATAAAAAAGAAGAAATGAGATTTTTGCATTTATTCTATTTATTTTATTTAATATTCTATTTGGGATGTTACACATGGTATCAGATCTACTAGGTTCAACACTTGGACCTAGGAGCTCATTGCAAGGTTTCATAGATTGGCAAGATATGCTAATGATTAAAACTTATGTTCTTGTGCTAGAATGATGGGAAAAAGAAGGACAAGAAAGAGAGCCAAGAAAACAAAACCTAGGGATATGCCTAAGGTTACCATTAAGAAAGAGCCATCTCTTGAGCCAAAAATGAAGGAACCAATGAGTTACTCAGAAGGAGATTTGCTCATTGATTCATAAACACTAGCCAATGCACTCAAACATATCTTCCTAGAGAGGAGGAAATAGGTTGAGGTAGCAGAAAGGTTGCCAACCCCTACTATTGTTAAGATTAGTAAACCATCCACCCATGTGATATGCCTTTCAGGTGTGGACGGGATGCGCCTGTAATGGGAAAAGAGGTGTTCATTGAGTACTCACGAGTACACCTACCCACTATGTTTGTGTTAGTTGATTCTGCTAGGGAGGAGGAACCCGAGGAAATTCCTCTATTAGAAAGTGATATGTAGACACTTGTTATGCATGAAAATAGAAAAGTTTTGTATTTTGAATAAGGATGTAAAAATACATTAAGAGAATAAAGTAAAAAAGTTGGCTTTTGTATTAACAAATGTATATGTGATGCATCTCTGAGTTTCTGTATTGCAATTTTATGATAGTATATCAAAAGTTTAATGTTTTGATAAATTTCTATGCAAATGTTAGGTGTGTATAAGTATTGTTATGGAACATACTGGAAATCAATCAGGAAAGAGCCTAGATGGCCCAGATCCTGAAAATAATCCTATGGCAAAATTAGATCAAATTTTGTCAGTTTTAAACGAAACAAAAGAAAGATTGGAAACCCTAGAACGGGAAGTTAGAGGGGGAGAAAATAATCAAGAACACCACTCTAAGGAAAGAGAAGAATTCAGTTTTTATGGTGAACCGAGAGTAAGTAAACAAGACTCTCTAATTCACAATGAGGCAAAAACTAGTCTTACCGATGAGTTAGCCCGAGATATGAAGAAAGTTATACCTCCTAAGTTTGATGGAATTGTCAGTGGAGATGCAGCCAAGGCTTGGATGACAGAGATGAAAAGTATTTTGAGATAAAAAATTACTCTGTGATCACTAAATCTATATGGGGAGCATACCAGTTAGTAGGAGAAGCATCCATGTGGTGGATGAATAAGAAAATAGAATTAGGGTTGAGTTCCTTAAGTCTAACTTGAGAACAATTTGTGGCCATATTCAGGAAAAGGTGGTTGCCCCAACTATACTTTGACCAAAAATTGACAAATTTCCAAAATCTATGTTAGACAGATATGATTGTCACTAAATACTGGGAAAAATTTACTAGGTTGTTGAAACTTATGTGCCACAATATCAGAAGGATGAGATATTTAGTATAAGGAAGTTTATTATGGGCTTGAATGCTTAGATAGGCAGAGAAGTAGATGTCCATGGACCCACAACCATGTATCAAGTCTTTGAGAAAGCCATCAAGTAGGAGCAAAAGCTCAAATCCATCTTAGCATATTGAGAAAAATCTCGAAAGAAATTTAACTGGAGTTGTTCTTTGACATCTTTCAAAAAGAGAAGTAGAAATCAGGAAACCAGAGAGAGAAACCATGGTAAAAGTTCCAAATCTAATAGAGGTGAACCCAGTGATGGAAACATGGATTTTAATTCTAGAAAGAACGATGATAATTCCATGTGATCTTCTGGAAAGAAAGGTCCTCTTGGAGGGTGTTTTACGTGTGGAGGAGATCACTATGCTAACTAGTGCCCCACTAAGAGCCAAGGAAATTCATATTGTGGCAATCCTTTACCTTCATAGCAAACAACCTTCCAACAAAGAATTCATGTTGCTTTAGATAGTCGCCAAGTTCAGTATTAGGTTACTCCTATTGAAACTTTTGGTACACTTTTTGGAACCCCAGTTTATATTCTTACAGATATAGGAGCAACTAAAAATTTTGTGAACCCTAGTATACTTAATAAGATGTCTATGAAAGCTAGTTTCATGGCAAATTCATTGACAATAGAGTTTGCTGTATACGCCTAAAAATGACATGATTCAGTCTAAATAAATATTCTTAATATTTATTCCATTCTTATTCTTCTATCAATAAATAAATAAACAAATTTATTTATTTGATTCACATTCCTCTAAATTAATTAAATATCAAAATATTTAATTACCTCTTCTAAAGTCAAAATTAAATAAAATCCTTTATTTAATTAAATTCTTCCAAATAATTAAATAATTCTTAATTATTTAATTAAATCAAATCATTCTTCCAAATTTGAATAAATCAAATCAAATTTATTTAAATCCTCTCAAATCTTTAAAAATAAAATATAATCAAATATTTTATTTATTCTTCCAAAATCATTCTAAATTAAATAATACCAATTATTTAATTGTTTCTTCCAATAATATCTTCTCTAAATTTAAATAAATCAAATATTTATTTAAGTTGTCAATTTTTTCTAAATTGAGTTATCTCTAAATATAATTCAATCCTTGTGCACATGCAATTGAATATTCTAAATATTTAATTGAGCTAAAATATCTTCTCATCCTCATGCAATTTCCATTCTCTAGTTCTATTCTCTTAACTGATTAATTTATTTTTTTAATTGATTTATCTCTTCAGTTAACTCATTCTTCTATTCTATTAATTCCTCTCATGCAAAATATAGCAAGACACATGTCTTCTTCTTATTCGCGCACGTTCTTCAACCATTCTCAATCATTGATCTTCTCATTCTTTCTATATCGTTGATCTTCATTCTCTCAAGTCTATAAATTGAACTCCATTCTTCCATTTCATCCATCCAGGCTTTAAGTAAACTTACTCTGCAGGAATTACAGTGCACCTTTGGTACCAATTCCTTCATTGCTTGTGATCACACTCGTTACTATGCACTACTATCATTGTTGTGAAGCTCATCTTCATGATGAAACTATCATTAGCCGTTCTCCATTGACAATCTTGGAATCATAGCAAGGAAGTGCACTCTCTGAGGGCCTTATTCATACATGCAAGATCGATTGAGATAGGCAACCAACAGAAGCTATGAAGCTTTGAGGTTTGCAAAGGTTTTTGAAAGTTCTTTTGTTTGGTTGATCTCTTTGTTTCTATATTTCGCTGAGTTCTGGGTATTTTGATATTGATTCATTCAGATCAAATTTTTCCTTAACATTTTTGGCACCCACCGTGGGGCCTAGCCCCAAATTTAACCCAAAAACTGAGTTTTTGTGTTTTAGAAAGCCGTACACAGGAGGAAACATCGCATCTGACACATCCTAACATGCATCTGATATTTGTTACGGCGCATACATTCCTTCAGTGCATACAGTCTCTAATCTGACACATATATTGTCTATTCCAGCACATACATCCTTTTGGTGCATACAGACACTGTTACGACACATTTACCCTCTGATACGGTGCATCTATCAGTTCAGCGCATATACATTGTTTTCCTGCAATTTTGACCTCTGTCTTAGTGCATATGTACTGTAGCGCTTATGAGCTCTATTTTTGCACATTCAGTCTCTGAAGTTGCACATCTGATCTAGGCAGTGATTTTTAGGGTTTCCTCAAAGTTTTCACTAATGCTGACGTCTTTTTGCAGGAACACTCGATCTGTTTTGCAGGCTAGGTACTGGTTTAGAATCATATAGTTGCACTTGTTAACTCACACTTTGATTTCTAACGGGAAAGTAAATGGATGCTCATGCAAATCTCACATAGTTTTAACTAGGAAGGCGGTAATTGAATCATTGCTATCTTGCATATCATTGAATCATTGCTATCTTTCAAAGTTAACAACTCATTGCTATCTGGATAAAATTAAACACACCATTGCCATTTGGGTAAAACTGAACCATTGCTATCTCGATTATCACTTCAAAGTTAACAACTCATGCTATCTGGATAAAATTAAACACATCATTGCTATCTCAATTATCACTTCAAAGTTAATAACTCATGCTATCTGGATAAAATTGAACACATCATTGCTATCTTGGTAAAACTAGACCATTGCTATCTTGTTATCACTTCAAAGTTAACAAATTTATGTGCTTGCCCAAGTAGATAGCTCATCTAGTTTTTCTCATTTTAACTAGGGGAAAAGAACCACTATATTCTATGTTTTGGGAATGATACCAGGCCTATGCTCTCCCCTATCTTGGGTGACCAAAATGCCAGACATATCATTTTCGCATATGTTTTTCCTTTAGAGGGGCCTGCTCTTGGATACCATTCATCCAAGTAGGAATGACCTTAAGTGGTAACAGGCTAGATGCCAAGCCCTTCCAAGCCACTATAAATAAATTGTGTTTGGAGAGAAAGCTTCAAACAATGAGTGCAGTTGTGTTATATCGACAGCCAACCTCCCCCAAAACCCTCTAAGGCGCAACCCTTGCAGGCTGGGAGACTCCACAAGGGAGAGTAGTGCTGCTGCATGTATAATCACTCGAACGGAAACACCTTTTATTCTAGTGGCCAAAAACCCCTGTAATCCATTTGAAGCCTAGGATTGTACTTACTTTTCCTTTTAGTCCAAAAAGAGTCAAAAATCACAAAAAAATAAAAAACCATAAAAATATTCTTTGTGTTTACTGTGTCTTCTTGCTATAATTTCAGAAAATCAGATCAAAGAAACCTTCTTGCAACCAAAGTACCAAAAACATAAAACAATTTCCAAAAAATTGCAAAAATACTGAGAAAACTAGAGTGGCACATTAGTCCTCTTCTGCTATGCATTTGTGCCTACCTGCGGTGCATTTGTACTGACTTGTAGCACTTTTACAACCTTTTACGACGCATCTACAAATTACCAGTGTGGCACTTCTGTGTTGACTTGTTGCACATTTACCAGTTTCTGCGGTGCATCTGTTCCGGCGCATGCGTGACAATGAGCACTTCCACAGTCTTTGATCGAAAGAATTTATCATTTTTGGGTACCCATTTCAGCCTAGTTCCAAATTCTGAGATCAAATCTTACCTTGCAGTGACTTTTCCATCCATTTTGCGTCAAAATCTCTCTTTCGTTGGTCATCCCATTCACCTTCTATCAGGTCATCCTAGTCCAAAGTTAGAGTATCCCATATCAAATCAGCATAGGCCCCTTTTCCGTATCATTTTGGATTCAAGTAACCCTAGTAGGACATAGAACTTCGCTAGTGGTCTTGGTACACGACTAGTCCCTACATAGTAAGACAGGTATTGAGTACCCTTACTAGTGGCTATCGTCTTACTTGGAATCATTGATCGAAAGAGTCCCTTGTGCAAATATTGTCAGAAGTATCCTATTCTCAGCAGTCTCCATCGGCACCTTGCCAAAATCTCTAGTTTCATCCCACCTCATCCCACGTCACCTTGCATGGTTCTTACTAGATCTCAATACAAAAAGCAACTTAAAATGGCCGGATCATCCAACCACATCATCACCCCTCATGATAGTGATGAGGAAATCTCTCATGAAGAGTATCAAGGAACCCTCCAAGATCAAAAATTCCAACGCTTGCTAGAGAAAGTGCTCCATGAAGACCCTCACAAGTATTTTTATCATCTCATAAATCTAGGAATTAAGCTCCCCGCCAATTTTGATCTAAGCAAAATCCAAGAAATCGTGGAGGATAATCATGAAAAAGGAAAGAAAGCCATAGACCCAAGCACTCCTATGGAAGAAATGAGGAAACAAATCAAGGGTCTAACACAACAAATGATGGATTTAAAAATGGGTACAAACACTAAAACCTACTCCTTGGAAGATATTGCACCGTACCCTTTTGATAAAAGTTTGAACATGACACCATTTCCCTTTTGATTCGAAGTTCCCAAGTTTGACAAATACAAAGGGAAAGGGGACCCTAGAGATCACATTAGGGAATTCAACGCAACATGCATGGAAGTAGCTCACAATGAGACTTACTTAATGAGACTATTCCCTAGATCTCTAGGTAGTCAAGCCATGGAGTGGTTCTCACGACTCCCACTGGGCATAAATTTTTTTGATGAGTTAGTCAACAAATTCATCACGCACTTCTCCTACAATATTGAGCACGAAGTCTCCATGCTTGATTTATGCAATACCAAGCAAAAGAGTGGCGAATCATTCGCCTCCTTCCTACAAAGGTGGAGACAACTAGCAAGCAAATGCTCATATGATGTACCAGAGAAGCAATTAATGGAGATGTTTGTCCATAACCTCAACTCTGATCTTAGCTATCAAATACAAATCCAATGCCCTACTTCATTCTCAAAGGTCATTGAAATGGGATTGTTCAGCGAGAAAGCTATGATCGCCAAGGGGCAAATCAAGTTATACAAGGACACACCTACCTCCAACTACACGACTGACAAATCAAAGTTTTGGACTAAGAACAAAAATGTCATCAACGATGGAGTAGTTGATGCCAAGGTGGTGGCTCCCAAACAACAACCGATATTGACTCTCAAAGAAGAGGCAAGCAATGTTGCACCCAACAAAAAATTCTCTCTGGAGCCAAGACCATGGTTCAACTCGAATCCAAGGAAAAACTTCACATCGCTGGGAGAGTCCCAAGAATCCGCATTAAGGAAGCTATTGGCCAATAATGAAATCTCTCTACCACCAAAAAGTGATTATGAGCCTCAAATTAAACCTCACTATTGGAAAGACACTGACTATTGTGAGTATCATAGAGGAAGAGGACATACAACCAACAATTGTATCCATCTCAAGCATGTTATCCAAGGCGTGCTTGATCAAAATCAAGGAGGAACTCAACAACATACTTCTAATGAGACACATGTGGCTTACAAAGATCCGGTTCTCAATCATGACAGACCATACAACAACAGCCACAACAACGACAACAACAACAACAACCGCAACAGGCAAAATCAGAATAATAGGAATAGTAATGCCAATTCGCTAGTGTGCCATTCGACTATACCATCAATTGCATATCAGAGCATGTCCCACAAATCAATGTGGTCACACCCAACCAACAATCAGAACCCAACAGAACTGATTGTAGTATCATTACTCGCAGTAGTAAGGTCACGTTGAATACCATTCCTCCAAGGTCGTCACCTTCTCAGTCCAACTTCCATTAGTATAGTGTCATAGACCAACTACAGAAGACTCCAGCCCACATTTCTATCTTAGAGTTGTTGCGTCTATCTCCTTCCCATAAGGAGATTCTCGATAAAGCCTTAGTGGAAACCACTGTATCCACTAACTTGGCCCAAGAGAAGTTTCAGGCCATGGTAGGTAATTTGACCTCCTCAAGTACCATATCATTTACCGAACAAGATGACCTCTTAGTGTCTCAACCTCATAACACCCCTTTACATATTGTCGTCTTCATCCATAAGCACCGCATCAAGAGGGTTCTCATTGATGGGGGAGCTGGTTTAAGTATTTGCACGCTTAAGCTGGTCCTTACATTGGGGTTCTTCAAAAATGCTATTGATCCAAGAAAGAAGATAACTATCAAAGCCTATGATGAAGAGGAGAGAACTACCAAAGGAACAGTGGTCTTACCCATACAAGTGGGACCGGTGATAAAAGACATTGTGTGCCAAGTCCTAGATAGGGAGCTCTCCTATAATATTCTTCTAGGTAGACCATGGATTCACTCCATGAAAGTTGTGCCTTCTACCTATCATAAATGCATAAAATTCCCTCATAATGGCAAGCAAATCACCATCCAAGGTGACCTTGACCCCTTTCAGCATTGTAACTTTGTCCTTTCAAAACCTGATTGCATCATACCAAACAATAGAGCATCTACATCCCCTACCCCATAGCATGATCCTACCTCTGAAGATTCCTCATCAAAGCCCAAAGAGCAGAAGATTACCATCAAAGAAATAGGAGTAGGGGAATACTCCATTGAGCATAGCCTCAATCTAGCCAAAATGCCTTTATCTCCTAGATCCTTTGGGCGACCCAAGCATTTTTCAAAACCATTTGCTCCTCCTGCACCTCCCACAGCTCCCTTTGTAAAATGGGGGACCCTATCAGATGAGATAGAGGAAAGAGATATCCTACAATGGCTCTACACAGAAGAAGAGAGCACACCTCAAGACCCACCTAGACTCCCAACAGAAATCTATGGGAGAGGTGAGTCCATCCTACATAGAATGGGTTACGAAGGACAAGGCCCCATCGGCCTAAGAAAAGAAGGAATTATAGAACCCATTCAACCTTCTTCATCCTCATTGGCTAGAACTACAAAAGGCCTAGGATATAAAGATAAGGGCAAAGCTAAAGCAAATGCTTGTCTTGTGGAAATAATCCATACCCTTCAAAAGGACAGTGACACAGATTCCAATGAATATGAGTGGGATGAGCTGACAGAGCATTCCTATGATGACAAAGAGGTTGATACCATTCAAACCTATAGCCCCTACTGTGAGGGACAAACGCTACTGAATAGACCGTTAGAGTGTGATTTGCCTATCCGTGAGAATACAACTTTTGAGGAAGGTTCGAGTTCTATCGCGATAAACAACTTGGAAGAAAGTACCATCCTGAACACTCCCCCTACTAATACTCCTAGCATATCTATCCAAACTATCAACGAATCAAATCTATCCTCAGACTCCCTCCCCCTTGTGCATCTTGAGCTTATTGACTGGGATCTACAAGGAACCCCACAACTAGATATGTTCCAAAACGATGATGCCTATATTGACTACATGGAACTTAGGGACCACCAACCTAAAGGAGATCATAAAGCTGGCTTCGCCATTGAACTTAATACCGTGGCTTATTTTGGAGAGGGTGCAAAGCCTTCCAATCATAAAAATATCAAAATAAAAACTAGATCTGACGGTGAAAACAGCTCTGCGACAGTGTCAGATCCCAAAATAGTAAAAAGAAAGGATGCATTCGATGGTGAAAACCCAACTGTGACACCTAATGATGGAAGGCTTGATACTCTCCCCGATAACATGCACCAGGAGAAGTCTCAGATTGTTGTGGAACCCACAGAGCCTGTTAACATTGGAACTGAGGAACAACCTAAGATCATTCACTTTGCTAAGTCTCTAACCCCACTAGAGAAGACTAAGTTTGTATCATTCTTCAAGAGAAAGCAAGTCAATTTGGTTGGTCATACGCAGATATGCCGGGGTTAGATCCAGATTTGATTCTACATCACCTTCCATTAGATCCAGGAGTGAAACAAAAGCTTAGAAAGATGCATCCACACATTGCACTGCTTGTAAAAGAAGAACTTAAGAAACTACTGGATGTAGGGTTCATCAGAGCTATAGACTATCCAGAATGGGTCTCCAACATAATACCAGTGTCCAAACTTGATGGCTGAGTCAGACTATGCAATTATTTTAGAGATCTAAACAAAGCTTGCCGCAAGGATGATTTTTTGTTGCCAAATATAGATATCATAGTCGACTTAACAACAAGGCATACCATGTTATCTCTCATGGATGGATTCTCAGGATATAATTAGATCAGGATTGCACTGAAAGACCAGCATAAGACAACTTTTACTTGTCCATTGGGTACTTTCTGCTAGAATGTCATGTCATTTGGGCTAAAGAATGCAGGAGCCACATATCAATGTGCTATGACCACTATATTTCATGATATGATGCACGTCACCATGGAAGATTATGTAGATGATATCCTAGCAAAATCACTTACAAGAGAATCACACCTGGATGTGTTAGAGAAAGTCTTTTAGAGATTAGAGAAATTCAAAGTCAGGTTGAACCCAAAGAAATGTGTGTTTGGAGTCACCTCAGGCAAGCTCCTAGGTTTTATTGTATCGACAAATGGAATAGAGGTGGACCCTGCCAAAGTCAAGGCTATTATGGACATGCCACCACCCAAGAATCTTACTCAACTAAGATCTCTACAAGGCAAGCTACAAGCAATCCATAGATTCATATCACAACTGGCAGACAAGTGTCAACCATTAAGTCATCTCCTACATAAGAACATTCCATTTAGATGGGATGACAAATGCGAAGAGACATTCAACAAACTGAAAGAGTATCTTATGAATCCACCTATTCTCATGCCTCCTATCCAAGGGAAACCATTATTACTATACATATCTGCTACACCAATAGCTCTTGGGGCTCTTCTAGCACAACAAGATTATGAAAATAAAGAAAGAGCTGTCTACTACATCAGTCGCACATTGGTGGGCTATGAATTGCAATACTCTCAGATAGAAAGATCATGTCTTGTGGTAGTTCTTACTTCCCAAAAACTCTGACATTATATGCTAGCACATCCAGTCAAACTTATTGCAAAAATAGATCCATTAAAGTACCTACTAAGCAAAGCAGCTCTAACAGGTTGCCTAGCCAAATGGGTAATGCTCTTAAGTGAATACGACATTGATTATGTAGACAAAAAGGCTATCAAGGGGCAAGTCATTGCCGATCAGTTAGCAGATGCACCACTACAGGACACCACACCAATGCAATTTGAGTTCCAAGATGAATCCTTATTCAATATATCAACACATTCCTGGACACTTTACTTTGATGGGTCCTACACAAACCATGGATCGGGGGAAGGAATCTTGTTTGTAACTCCTCATGGCGACACCATACCGAAGTCTTATCGTCTGTTATTCCCATGCACCAACAACATAGCAGAATATGAAGCCTTAGTCATTGGTCTCAAAATGGAAATAGAGTGGAAAATCAAAGAGCTACATGTCTATGGTGACTCTCAGCTAGTGATCAACCAAGTCAATGATGATTACCAAACCAAAGATCAGAAACTTGTCCCATACAAGCAGATGGTTGAGGACTTTAAGGAATACTTTGTGATCATCTCTTTTGAGCAGATACCTCACATTGAGAACAAAGCAGTAGATGCCATGGCAACCATCGCCTCTCTTCTTGAAATCCTAGAGAATGAGTCACTATACGAGTTCTTGGTGGAGACAATTCAGTAGCAAGCTTATGATCTTCCTGAAATCCATCCCATATGCCTATTAGTTAGATCTGATTCACCTTGGTATGGTAAGGTTTACACCTACCTTAAGGACAACACCCTCCCACCTGACTTATCTTCAAACCAATGACAAACCTTTATACGCCAAACCTCTTGTTATACCATTATTACTGACACCCTATACCAACGTGGTCTAGATGGTACTTTACTCTATTGTTTAGAACGAGAAGAATCTCAAACTGCTTTGCAAGATGTACACAAAGGGATTTGCAGAACACACTCTAGTGGTCCTTCCTTAGCTAAGAAACTCGTGTTTGGGTTATTACTGGCCAAACATGGAAATAGATTCATACCAATTTTTGAAGTAATGCAAGTAGTACCAGATACATAGGAACCTGAGACATGCACCAACTCAAGAGTTAAGACCTTTAACAACACCTTGGCCCTTTTACCAATGGGGACTTGACCTTGTGGGTAAAATCCATCCACCCTCATCCAACGACCACAAATTCATAATAACCGCCACTGAATACTTTACCAAGTGGATTGAAGCCATTCCCCTCACCACCGTCACAGGTAAACAAATCTCTTCATTCATCCTTAATTACCTCATATGCAGATACGGAACTCCCTCATCCATTATCACAGATAACGGAAGACCCTTCAAAAACTAGGATGTCCAAGAACTCTGTGGTCAATTCAAAATCCAACACCGTTTCTCCACACCCTATTACCGCCAAGGCAATGGTCAAGCTGAAGCATCCAACAAAACCATCTTGAAACTCCTCAAGAAGACAATCAACGATGCTGGCCGTGATTGGCACATCCAACTCAATCCCACTCTGTGGGCCTACAGAGCCAGTATACGCACTCCCACAGGTGCTACCCCTTACACCCTTTTCTATGGCTCGGAAGCTATCCTCCCCATAGAGGTCAAGTTACCATCTCTCAGGGTGTCATTAAAAGGTCTCATATTAGATGAAGAATACAGAGTTTCCAGATTGCAAGAACTAGAGTTGCTAGAAGAAAGGAGACAAAAAGCCTTTGATCATCTCAAAGCATATCAACAAATGATGTCACGAAGTTATAACCATAGAGTTCGCCCAAGAGTCTTCAAGGTTGGAGATCTAGTACTTAAGGAGAACCCTCGCAATCAACAGGATCAGGAAAAGAAAGGCAAGTTCAAACCCAATTGGCTTGGGCCTTATGTGATCGTAGCTGCTTATGGATTGGGGGCATATTAGTTAGCAACATCAGAGGGTGAGCTGCTCGATGACCCAATCAACAGTATTTATCTTCACCAGTTCTATACCTAGAAGAACCCCAATGTAAGGGGGGCATAAAATACAAAAAAATAAAAATAATCAGAAAAATACAAAAAATCATCCTTTGGTGAAAACCTGGAAAATAGGTGCCTTGGATAGGTATCATGATGAAAACATGGCAAATAGGTGTCATGCATACTTTCTAGCTTTCGTGCAAATAAAAGCAAGTGGTGAAAACCTGGTAAACAGGTGTTACTTGTGATAAACTGCTTCCTCCATCTTTGGGAAACCAATCACGTTGTGTCCATTCTTCCTTCACTCATGTCCCATTCGATCCATATCTGTTCCATAATAAAAACCTAACGATAACCTATCGTGGCTTGATACTCTATCTATTTGTTGCCTTCTCAACCAAGGTTTTATCCCATATCGTATCCACAGTGTCAGCCTAGCATAGCGTCTCTCATCAGTATCAGCATGGTCCAAGTCCATGAACTAAGTTGCCTCTATGTCGTCATGTAGGCAAGGCCATATTTCTATGCGTCCCCGAGGCTCCACTATCCCATTCGTCCTGTGTCTAGTCCTTTCTATTTGAGTCTGTGCCACTTTCTATTGCCTAGGTCTTAGGTCCGTTAGGGTTTACCTTGAACTACGTTGCCTCTGCGTCGTCACGTAGGCAAGGCCATTTAGCAATGAGCCCTCGAGGCACTAGGTCAGTCCCTTAGGGTCCGTCTCACCAAAAAGGATTGTGGAATTTTCTGACCAGGCAAGCAAGTGCAAACAAAACCCACTCTTTTCAAACATAAATCTTAACGCAGGACATTAACCTATCCAGAGCAAAGCAAACAAACACCTAAGGCCTTCTAATGATTTTACTCAAATTATGGCAAGAAATAAACACATCTAAATGCAAATATGTTTAGTGGCTTGGAATCATGGTTAAAATATAGAGTCTTGATTTTTGTTATCATGTCTTTCTATGCTAGTCAAGGATGCCAAAAGCTAGAGATTCTATGATGGGGGCATGATTATTTTCTTTGTTTTTCTATTTGTGGATTAAACTTTAGTAATGTGATGCCTTTTCTAATGACATGATCGACAAAAGATCATCGAGGACTTCAAAGGTCGAACATGAACATGGGCAATACTTGTCTGTTGATACGCAAGAAATACTCAGGTCATCTCAGTTCAATTATACCTAGATGCTTGTATTAACTTGCTAAATCAAAATCCATGTAAGCAATGCTCAGGTCATCTTGGTTCAATTATACCTAGATGCTCATATTTTCTTACAACATTTTAAAAGCCAAATGATGAAATAAGCACTTCAAAATACTTGCAATATCAAGATGGAAAAATATCCATATCCATATCCATACCATATCCAATTGCATTTCATATCCGCATCCGTATCCATATCCAAAAGCATCCATACCGTACTCCATGCAATAAAGATCCAACAATGTAGAGTATCAATACAAACAAAAGCTTGTGATTCCTTCTATCGAGTCATTCTTCTATCAATCAGTATTCTATCTATCATTGTGGTCCATTCTTCTCAATTTTGGTTAACCCGAGCAATGATCCAAATGCAAGTTCGTCCTTAATCCATACCAATCAAGTCAAGTCAATCTTGTCAAATGATCCAATCACAATAAGTGGTCTTGATCCTTGTTTGGTCATAAAGCAACTCGATTAGTTAATTAATCAATTATCTTATACAAGATGTAACATTGTCAAAATCAGACCAACACATGCGTCTTACACGACATGTTTCATTTCCTGAAACTAGACACTATCCTTCGTGTTGCTCTAGGGATCTATCATTCCCCGCCATGACAACATGCCTGCCATGTTGGTCTAGGGATATATCGTTCCCCGCCATGACAACACTGTCATATATCATTATCAGTATATCGTTGGTTTACCGCTTGACAGGGGCAATACCTTGCTTGTTCTTGTATCATTTGTGCATACTTGCTTACTTGCTTGTGTGTGTTATCATTTTATCTTGCATCATGTATCATTTAGTTTTTCTTCAAACCTAACCTATTTTTTTACCTTCGTCTTCATGAGATTGTCCATCTCACGCCTTCTGCCTTCTTCTCGTCTAATCTCCCAAGGGGGCATCCTGTCATCATAACCTGTACCAGGGGCAAACTGGGGCATGTATCATTATTCAACAATCAATTTCTTTGAAGCAACACCGTAAACTGCATTGCATCAAAGAGGGGCAAAATGTATACGCCTAAAAATGACACGATTCAGTCTAAATAAATATTCTTAATATTTATTCCATTCTTATTCTTCTATCAATAAATAAATAAACACATTTATTTATTTGATTCACATTCCTTTAAATTAATTAAATATCAAAATATTTAATTACCTCTTCTAAAGTCAAAATTAAATAAAATCTTTTATTTAATTAAATTCTTCCAAACAATTAAATAATTCTTAATTATTTAATTAAATCAAATCATTCTTCCAAATTTGAATAAATCAATTCAAATTTATTTAAATCCTCTCAAATCTTTAAAAATAAAATATAATAAAATATTTTATTTATTCTTCCAAAATCATTCTAAATTAAATAATACCAATTATTTAATTGTTTCTTCCAATAATATCTTCTCTAAATTTAAATAAATCAAATATTTATTTAAGTTGTCAATTTCTTCTAAATTGAGTTATCTCTAAATATAATTCAATCCTTGTGCACATGCAATTGAATATTCTAAATATTTAATTGAGCTAAAATATCTTCTCATCCTCATGCAATTTCCATTCTCTAGTTCTATTCTCTTAACTAATTAATTTATTCTTTTAATTGATTTATCTCTTCAGTTAACTCATTCTTCTATTCTATTAATTCCTCTCATGCAAAATACAGCAAGACACATGTCTTCTTCTTATTCACGCACGTTCCTCAACCATTCTCAATCATTGATCTTCTCATTCTTTCTATACCGTTGATCTTCATTCTCTCAAGTCTATAAATTGAACCCTATTCTTTCATTTCATCCATCCAAGATTTAAGTAAGCTTACTCTGCAGGAATTATAGCGTGCCTTTGGCACCAATTCCTTCATTGCTTGTGATCACACTCGTTACTATGCACTACTATCATTGTTGTGAAGCTCATCTTCATGACGAAACTATCATTAGCCGTTCTCCATTGACAATCTTGGAATCATAGCAAGGAAGTACACTCTCTGAGGGCCTTATTCATACATGCAAGATCGATTGAGATAGGCAAACAATGGAAGCTATGAAGCTTTGAGGTTTGCAAAGGTTTTTGAAAGTTCTTTTGTTTGGTTGATCTCTTTGTTTCTGTATTTCGTTGAGTTTTGGGTATTTTGATATTGATTATTCATTTAGATCCAATTTTCCCTTAACATTTGCAAACCAATCAAGAGCTCAGGTAGAGCAATGTTTGTTTGAAGCCAGATTAACCTTACCCACTTTTTCCACAGAGGTCAATCTCTATGTAGCACCTCTAGGGTATTATGATGTCATTTTAGGGATGAAATGGCTATCGCAACATCGGGAAAAAGTTGATTACTTCTCCAAAATACTAGAATGCCTAGATGATGTTGGAATTGATGTCGTAATCCAAGGATTTCAGTGTGAAATGAAAATCAGGGAAAATTTCTGTGATCAATTGAAAAGAGCAAAGCAAAAATTATGCTAGATGTTTGTAGTTAAGATGGATGAGGTAAAAGAAGGGAAGGAGAAATCCAGGGAAAATTCAATAGAAGCATACCCTTATCTTCATGACTTTCAGAATGCATTTCCTGAAGACGTTCTAGGTCTACCCCCGAAAAGGGTTTTTGATTTTTCAATTTATATTATTCCAAGTTTCGAACCGATGTCCAAAGCACCTTATTAGATGACTACTGCTGATTTGATGGAGCTGAAGACTCAACTTCAGGAATTGTTATCAAAAGGGCTGATTAGACCTAGTGTGTCACCTTGCGGAGTCCCAGTGATCTTTGTCAAGAAGAAAGATGACACTCTACGCCTTTGTATAGACTATTTTATGCTTAAAAAAGCAACGATTAAGAACAAGTATCCTCTACCATGCATAGATGATCTCTTTGACCAAATGCTTGGTGTAACTATATTTTCAAAGATTGACCTAAGGTCAGTTTATCATACATTGAGGCTAAAAGAAGAGGACATTCCTAAGACAACTTTTCAAACAAGGTATGGGCATTATGAGTTCACAGTCTTACCTTTTGGTTTGACCAATGCCCCAGCAGCCTTCATGAATTTGATGAACAATGTTTTTAGAGATTGTCTAGATAAATTTTTTCTGGTGTTTTTAGATGATATTCTAATTTATTCTTGAAATGAGGACGAACACCTTTAGCACTTGTAGATAGTTCTGCAATGTCTCAGAGAGCACAAGCTTTTTGGAAAACTATCCAAATGTCCTTTCTTTCAGAAAGAAGTGCAGTACTTAGACCACATCATATCAGCTAAGGGAATTTCCATGCATCCCTCAAAGATAAAGGCTATTCTGGAATGGCCTACGCCTAAAAATGTTCATGAAGTACGTAGCTTTATGAGATTAGTAGGATATTATAGAAAGTTTGTTTTGAGCTTCTCCAGAATTGCCCATCCCATCACTTCCTTGCACAAGAAAGGAAAACAATTTGAATGGTCAGATAAGTGCGAAGAAGCCTTCAATATTCTCAAAAGGAAATTGACTTTGGCACCAATTCTTAGCGTGCCAGACCTAGAGGGTCAGTTTGTTGTTGTGACTGGCACTTCAGGAGAAGGGTTGGGTGGAGTGCTAAAGCAAGAAGACCAAGTTGTGGCCTACGAATCTAGGAAGTTGCAACCATTTGAGCATAATTATGCTCCTCATGATATGGAATTAGTAGCAAATATACATGCTTTCCAGGTATGGAGGCATTATTTGTTAGGAAGCAATTTGAACTAAAATCTGACAATCAAGGTTTGAAGTATATCTTCACACAACCTAACCTTAATGCCTGACAGAGAAGATGGTTATGTTGTAAGTATGTGCCTAATCAGTGTTGTCATTGATGTCAACATATGTATGTTTTCATTAGTGTCAACTGTGCTCTTACTTTGTTCAAGATATTGAGAAAATTAGCCCCTCTGCTTATAACAATGTGTTGTAATAGAAACAATGCACTACATGTAGAAGAACAATCCAGAAGAATGCTTCACATTTCCTGTCTAGAATAAATATCTTTGCCTGCGGATTGGAAGTTATTTAGAAGCCTGTCTAAAGATGTTATCTTCCAAGTTTGAGCCTCCGGTATGAAGAAATAAGTGAGTTATGTTCACCAGAGTGAAAACAACTTTTTCTATATGTTTGGTGGTGACAGGGAGAAAGTGTTTTGCTCCGCATTCCTCTACATTGAAGTATTTTGGTTTGCGGTTCTGGAATTAAGTCAGTGATGATGTTAAGTGTCTTCAAATGCAATGGTTCATTATTTGGTGGTCTGCAAGCTATCTTTTACTCATGATAGTGGCTGACAGTGTTGTTCCTCTACTCTGGTTTGAAGAATCATATTGATAGAATGATTAGAGATTGTGCGGTTGTTCCTAGTGATTACAATGTGCTTGTGGATGTCTCTTGATCATGCTCCTACATTCAAATTGGTCCGCAAGGTGTAATTCAGATCATGCATGAAGCATGTTCTTGCGAATACTTGTGTTAACATCAGTCTTGGCTAACCTGGTTGAATTCATCATCTGCGGAGATGCATCAAAGATTGTGATAGTGTGTTGTAGTATGGAAGATTGTGTTTGAGTCCTTGCTCAGGTGTGGTGTGATCCGCATTCATTTCTTTTCTTTGTAAATCTATTTAGGTCCAAACCTATTATGATGTAACGTATGTTTGCTGACCTTGGAGATTGTTCCAATGGTTGATGATCGTAATGCTGACCTTGATGATCATTCCAAGGTTGATGAAGTGTATAAATACTTGTAATTGAGTCATAAAAATGTATCCAAGTGCAAAGATGTGAAGATAAAAGTGAAGGTAGCAGAGTAGGGTAGAGGTGTTTGTGCTTCAATGGAACTGAACCTTGGCATGGAGTAGATGTTCTCTCAGTTCAACCTTTTGGTAGTGAGCTTCCTTTTGGCAGTGAGCCTCCCTTTGGTAGTGAGCCACCCATAGGCAGTGAGTCTTTCTTTGTAGTGAGCAATTTGGGCAGTGAGCCTCTGTTTTTCGGTATTGATATAACTTATATATTTATGTGGGCTAACACTCACCATGGTTTTTCCCTTTTAGGGTTTTCCATGTAAAAATCTGGTGTCCCCTGTGTTGATTATGCTTTTGTGTTGAGCTGCTCATTTTATGCTTTCATGGTTATATCTAAATATAAGTAATTGATAAGTTGATGATCATAATTGGTTAAAAGTTTTAGGACAACCGATTCAACCCCCCTCTTAGTTGTCCGGTGCAGTTCAACAATTGGTATCAGAGCAAGATTCCTCAGAAGAAAGCCTAATAGCGTGAGGAAGATCCAGGATGTCTTATAAGAAGGAAGCTCTCTATTTTGATGGGACAAATTATGCTCTTTGGAAGGTATGAATGAAAAGCCATCTCCTCTGTCTTGGTTATAAAGTATGGCTAACTACACAGTCATAATTTGTCATGCCTGAAGGTGGCTTGACAACTGAGGATGATATCAAAGAATATGAGTTGGATGTCAAAGCAAAGGATGCTCTGTTAAGTTCCTTAAGTGACTCAGTGTTGACAAAAGTTGCGGACCTTGAATCTGCAAATGAGGTATGGGAGAAGCAGAAAAATCTGTATCAAGGAGATGATTCTGTAAGAGAAGCCAAGCTACAGAGCCTGAAAGTGAAATATGAGGGTTTGAAGATGAATGAAGATGAAAACATAATAGCCTTTATGCAAAGATGTGATGAAATTGTCACTGGAATAAAAGGTATGGGAGGAACTCTCAGTGATAAGGAGATTGTGATGAAAATTCTCAGATCACTACCAAAGTCCTATAGTCACAAGGTAGCTGCTATTGAAGAATTTATGACTGTTAAAACTATTGATAGAGACCAGTTACTTGGAAAGCTTATAGCCTTTGAGATGAGAGAATTTGGTTATACCCTGCCAAAAGTTGAATCAACTTTAAAGCCAGTACTTCAAAAAAGATTTCCAGAGCTGAGAAATATAAAGTGGATGATGACTTTGATGAAATTGAAGCTAACATTATTGACAGGTTGCAAAGAGGCTCAGGTAAGTTCAAAGGTAAATTACCTTTCAAGTGTTTCACTTGTGGTAAAGTAGGACATTATGCTTCCAGATGTCCTAAAAGAATTGAAAGAAATAAGAAAAAGTATGAGAGAAGGCCTAGAGTTCCAAAGAAATGTTACTATGTTAGAGATTTTGATGATGGAGTGACTGATGATGAATCTGATGATGCTAATACCAGTGCAAATGAATGCCTGTTTATTGCTATTAAGGAAGATCATATGTCTACTAATTCTGCTAGCTGTTTGAAGGAAGAAAAACCAATGGAAGAAAGTGCTTTGGCTGTTCAGGTTGAGAAGAATAAGGATGAATGGATTATTGATAGTGGATGCTCACATCACATGACCGGTGACAAAAGTAAGTTTGTAAGTTTGGAAAAGTATGACGGAGGATTGGTTAGGTTTGGAGATAATGTAGCTGGTAAGATTTGTGGAAAAGGATCTATTTCATTTGATGGAAAGCATAATACTGACAATGTTCTATATGTAAAGGGTTTGAAGCATAATCTTTTGAGTATTGGTTAGATGTGTGACAAAGGATATGATCTAAGATTCAAAGATAATGGGTGCAAGATCATGGAAAGCTCCGAAACTATGATTGCTACTGGTAAGAAGACAAAAGGTAACATCTATCAATTGAGAGGAACTAATGATTATTGTTTGTTAGCTTAGGTAGATGAAAGTTGGTTGTGGCATAGAAGGATGTGTCATATAAACTTTGATAATCTGGTAAAGATAAGTTTAGTTCATATTGTGAGAGATTTACCACAACTTGTGAAACCATCCAACACAATCTACAAGGAATGTCAATTAGGGAAGAAGACAAGAACAAGTTTCAAGAACAAAGAGCAATTCTCTGCCAGTTTGCTGGATCTAGTGCATACAGATCTCTGTGGTCCTACAAGGGTGAGAAGTCTACAAGGTGATAGGTACTTGATGTTACTTGTTGATGATTATTCTAGAATGACTTGGGTTACTTTTCTAAGAGACAAATCAAAAACCCTAGAGAAGTTTAAATCTTTCAAGGCAATGGTTGAGAATGAAATAGAATTGAAAATCAAATGCTTGAGGTCTGATAGAGGAGGTGAATTCACATCAAATAAATTTAACATTTTCTATGAAGAGCATGGGATAAAAAGATAGCTGTCTGCACCTAGGACTCCTTAGCAAAATGGAGTTGTGGAAAGGAAAAATAGGACAGTTCAAGAAGCTGCTAGAACAATGATGAAGGAAGCATATCTGTCGGAAGTATTTTGGAAAGAGGCTATTCATACTACTATTTACATCCAAAATAGAGTTCAAGTGAAAGGTATGTACTCAAACTCCTTATGAATTGCGGTATAGAAGATTTCCTACAGTAAAATATTTCAAGATCTTTGGAAGCAAATGCTATATTAGGAGAGATGACGATCTAGGAAAGTTTGATGCAAGGTGTGATGAAGGAATATTCCTTGGATACTCTACCAAGTGTAAGGCCTACCAGTGCTACAAAAAAAGGCTCAAAAAGATTGTTGAGAGTGCAAATGTAAAGGTAGATGAAGGCAAGGAAAAGATATCAGACTGGAATTACTATGAACCAGAGGACCCTGTGACTATAATGGATAAAGAAAAAGATGAGCAAGAAGATAGTCAAGATGAAGAAGAGGCTCCGGAAAATGTTGTCAAAACTCCCAGGTATGTAAGGATCAATCATTCTAAAGATCAGATTATAGGTGACAAAGACAAAGGTGTGCTGACAAGGAGAAGAGCTACAGAGGAACAAGTCAATTATTGTTTGCTTTCTAAGGTTGAACCAAAGACTGTGAATGAAGCATGCAATGATGAAAGCTGGGTAAAGGCCATGGAGGAAGAGCTAAGGCAAATAGAAAGGAATGATAGTTGGGAATTAGTCCCCAGACCTACTGAAAAAAATATTATTGGAACCAAATGGGTTTTTAGGAATAAGCTGAATGAGAATGAAGAAGTTGTAAGAAATAAAGCAAGGATGGTATGCAAAGGATACTCTTAGATTGAAGGAATAGATTTTGAAGAAGCTTTTGCTCCTGTAGCATGGATTGAGGCAATCAAAATGTTTCTGGCATTTGCAGCCCACAAAGATTTCAAAGTGTATCATATGGATGTGAAGTCTGTATTTCTGAATGGTGAGTTGAAAGAGGAAGTTTACATTGAGCAACCGGAAGGATTTAGGTTATCAGACCAAAGTGATTTTGTGTGCAGATTGAAGAAAGATTTGTATGGACTCAAGCAAGCTCCTAGAGCCTGGTATGCAAGGTTGGATAAGTACTTAGTGCAGTTAGGGTTAAATAAAGGTACTGCTAATAGTACTCTTTATTTCAAAATTAATGGTGATCAAATTTTGATTGTTGAAGTCTTTGTTGATGATATTATCTTTGGAGGCAATGAAAGTACGTGTATGAAGTTTGCTGGTGAAATGCAAAAAGAGTATGAGATGTCCATGTTTGGTGAGATGAATTTCTTTCTAGGTCTGCAAATAAACTAATCAAATAAAGGAATCTTCATATCTTAGTCTAAGTATGTGAAAGCGTTGTTGAAGAAGTTTGGGATGGAAGACTCTAAACCGGTATGTACTCCCATGTTGACTACCTACAAGTTGAGCAAAATTGATGAATCACCTAAGGCTGCTCAGAAAAAATATAGATCCATGATTGGAGGATTGCTTTATCTAACTCAAACCGGACCTGATATTATGCATGTGGTTTGTCTTGTTGCAAGGTTTCAAGCTGATCTAAGAGAATCACATGTGATGATAGTTAAGAGAATTCTGAGATATTGAAAAGGTACTCTGGATCATGGCTTATGGTACTCAAAGGATAATGATTTCACTCTCAGTGCTTATACAGATGCAGATTGGGGCGGAGATGTTGATGATGGAAAGAGTACAAGTGGAGGTGCTTTCTTCTTGGTCAATAGATTAGTTTCATGGCTAAGTAATAAATGCAATTCAATCTCTTTGTCAACTACAGAAGCAAAATATATTGCAGCAGCATGTTGTTGCACTCAAGTGTTATGGATGAAGCAAACTTTGAAGGGCATATGAGTTGTGTATGAAGATCCAATTGCAATCTTTTGTGACAATACAAGTGCCATAAACATTTCAAAGAATCCAGTGATGCACTCAAGAACAAAGAACATATCAATAAGATATCACTTTTTGAGAGAAGGTGATAGAGAATGAAGTAAAGTTGAAATATGTATCCACAAAGGATCAGATTGTAAATATTTTCACTAAGCCTCTATCTAAAGACACCTTTGTGTATCTTAGAGAAAAGTTAGGGGTCATTACCCTTCCTCAACTGAACTAAGATGCATAGGAATGCATCAATCAAGTGGAGCTCAAAGTGTCATTCTTTGATCTGGATTGATGTTCTCAAGGCTACCTCTTAGGGGGAGTAGCTAAATGTTTCTGATAGTGTAAGTGGATCAGAGCAGCAACATGCAAGTATGTGCCCTTTGCCATTGATGTCAAAGGGGGAGATAAATCATGTGAAAAACTTAGGGGGAGAAAGAATGTAGATGTGTAAAGAGAAAGGGGGAGAATCTTGTCTTGATGGTCTTTTCAGTTTTTCACATCATATGTTGCCATCAATGACAAAGGGGGAGATTGTTGTAAGTATATGCCTAATCAGTGTTGTCATTGATGTCAACATATCTATGTCGTCATTAGTGTCAACTGTGCTCTTACTTTGTTGAGGATATTGAGAAAATTATCCCCTCCGGTGATAACAATGTGTTGCAGTAGAAACAATGCATTACATGCAGAAGAACAGTCCACAAGAATGCTCTACATTTCCTGTAGAATAAATATCTTTGCCTACAGATTGGAAGTTATTTAGAAGCATGTCTGAAGATGTTATATTCTAAGTTTGAGCCTTTGGTATGAAGAATTGAGTGAGTTATGCTCACCAGAGTGAAAATAACTTTTTCTATATGTTTGGTGGTGACAAGGAGAAAGTGTTTTGCTCCGCATTCCTCTGCATTGAAGTATTTTGGTTTGCGGTTCTGAATTAAGTCATTGATGACGTTAAGTGCCTTCAAATGCAATGGTTCATGATTTGGTGGTCCACAAGCTGTCTTTTACTCATGATAGTGGCTGACAGTGTTGTTCCTGTACTCCGGTTTGAAGAATCTTATTGATAGAATGATTAGAGATCATGCGGTTGTTCCTGGTGATTACAATGTGCTTATGGATGTCTCCTGATCATGCTCCTACATTTGGATTGGTCCGCAAGGTGTAATTCAAATTGTGCATGAAGCGTGTTCTTGTGAATACTTGTGTTAACACCAGTCTTGGCCGACCTGGTTGAATTCATCATCTGCAGAGATGCATCGAAGATTGTGATAGCGTGTTGTAGCATGGTAGATTGTGTTTGAGTCCCTGCTAAGGCATGACATGATCCACATTCATTTCTTTTCTTTGTAAATCTATTTAGGTCTAAACCTATTATGATGTAATGTATGTTTGCCGACCTTGGAGATTGTTCCAATGGTTGATGATTGTAATGCTGACCTTGATTATCATTCCAAGGTTGATGAAGTGTATAAATACTTGTAATTGAGTCATAAAAATGTATCCAAGTGCGAAGATGCAAAGATAAAAGTGAAGCAAGGTAGCAGAGCAGGGAAGAGGTGTTTGTGCTTCAATTAAACTAAACCTTGGCATGGAGTAGATGCTGTTATCTCAGTTCAACCTTTTGGTAGTGAGCCTCTATTTGGCAGTGAGCCTCCCTTTGGCAGTGAGCCACCCATAGGCAGCGAGCCTTTCTTTGCAGTGAGCAATTTGGGCAGTGAGTCCTGTAGGCAGTGAGCCTCTATTTTTTGGTATTGATATAACTTATATATTTCTGTGGGCTAACACCCACCGTGGTTTTTCCCTTTTAGGGTTTTCTACGTAAAAACC
The DNA here is from genome assembly GCA_027924645.1 of Cunninghamia lanceolata. Lineage (NCBI taxonomy): Eukaryota > Viridiplantae > Streptophyta > Pinopsida > Cupressales > Cupressaceae > Cunninghamia > Cunninghamia lanceolata. The sequence goes on along the minus strand of BSBN01000910.1, from coordinate 252,872 downwards.
TGGTGTCTCCTGTGTTGATTATGCTTTTGTGTTGAGCTTCTCATTTTATGCTTTCATGGTTATATCTGAATATAAGTAATTGATAAATTGATCATCATAATTGGTTAAAATTTTTAGGACAACTGATTCACTCCCCCTCTCAATTGTCCGGTGCAATTCAATAGGTTAGAGCTCATTTCTGACTATGATTTTGAGATTAATTATATTAAGGGTAAAAAAATTGAGTGGTTGATGCCTTGAGTCATAGAAGGCATATTGAATGGTAATAGTGTTAGTACAATCTAATTTTTGAGCTCAGGTATTGAAGAATTTGGCTAGAGATGAATATTAGGAGCAGATTCTGAAAGCTCTAATAGAAAATCCTTAAGACATAAGGTATGATGGATTTTATTTTGAACCTGATGGATTATTGAGATACAATAACTAAATTTATGTTCCAAATCATAGATATTTAAGAAGAACTGTTTGGAAAGAAGCACATTTTGTGCCATATTCAAGTCACCCTAGAGTGACAAAATTGTTGGTTGATGTGAAACCCTTGTATTTTTGGAAGGGAATGAAGAATGATGCCATAATATTTGTGGCAGGGTGTCTTGAATGTCATCGAGTTAAGGCTAAATACCAGCACTCAACAGGACTCTTGTATCCTCATGATATTCCTAAATGGAAATGGCAGGTAATCAGTATGGACTTTGTCTAGGGATTACCTATGTCACATTATAAGCATGATGCTATTCTTGTAGTAGTGGATAAACTTTCTAAGGTAGTCCATTTTATACCTGGTAACCTTACAGATGGAGCACCCATTTTAGCTAAGAAATTCATGCAAGAAGTTTTTAGATTACATGAAATTCATGGAAATATAATCTTGGATAGAGATGCTCGGATAACTTCAAGGTTTTGGCAGACCTTGTTTTCAACATTACAGACACAACTAAATATAAGATCAGCCTATCATCTAGAGACAGATGGTCAAAATGAGACAGTTAATCAAATACTAGAGGATTTGTTGAGGATGTATTGCATGGATTAGAAATATAAGTGGGAAGAGTACCTTCCACTAGTTGAATTTGCATACAATAATTCTAATCATATTGCAATTGAGATGGCTCCATTTGAAGCATTGTATGGTAGAAAGTGCCGAACTCCTATAATCTGGGATAAGCTAGAAGATAGGATTTGCCTTGGACTAGAAATGTTATCAGAAATGGAAGAGCAAGCAAGTCTGATCAAGAAAAGATTGACAAAAGCTAATGATAGACAGAAAAGCTATGCTGATGCCAAGCATACACCCCGACAATTTTCAATTGGAGATAAAGTTCTCTTGAGAGTCAAACCACATGAGCCTAATTAAGTTTGGAAAGTTTTCCAAACTATCACCTAGATATGTGGGACCTTTTGAAGTCCTAGAAGGGGTTAATCTGGTTGCTTGTACAGGATAACTCTACCACCAGCTCTTGCTAGAATGCATGATGTTTTCCATGTATCTTATTTGAAGAAACATATATCAAGATCTAATCATATACTTGATTGGAATGCTCCCTAGCTATAGGACCCAGGGGTGTTCATGATCGAGCCTCTCAAAGTGCTTGAGGTACATAAGCTCATTTGCGTAATAGAGAGGTTACTCAGTGCAAGGTTTAGTGGGACCGGTATTCAGAGGAAAATGCTACCTGGGAGGATTACAATGATTTTTATCAAAAGTTTCCACATATTTTTATGAAAACTTGATTTAAAAGAACATAATTGTTATATTTATTTTGTTATGGACACAATCATTGATGATGATGATCTCTAAGGGGGAGATATGTCACACCCCATTTTAAACAAACATACTTATCATTTTATTTCAAGCAGATAGATAGTTAGTCAGTGAAATTATTATGAAGAAAGTAATGTTGTGTAAGAATAGAGAATGCATTTGATTTATATTATTTATATGCAAGGAATAATTGTCTATGATGTTATTATTATGCACGTGGTTAAATAATATGATGAACTAACTATGATAGGTAAAAATCAGGTTGATAAGATCAAGCATAGCCATGAAAACCTAACCCTACCATCATCAAAGAATATAATCCAAATGAAATCAAAAGCATGCAATTCAAGAACAATATCACCTATATTGTATGATTCCTTGTTTATGATGTGGATTGCTTCTTCAATAATGAACAATTATGAAGATAAAAGCTGCCATGATGGATGAATGATAATGATAATAAGCTAGATGGATGCTAAAATTCTCAAGATGATAATGTAGACGCTATATGAATGCTTGATAGATGTACTATGGAATGGGAGATGTTTATATAGACCTCAACCAAAATCAATCAACAGTGGAGATTTGGTGGCTATGTGAATGGCTAAGTGTTGATGGTGGTTTTAGCACACAGCAACACAGGTGTGATTGCTGGTTTCACACCTCTCTTGAAAAGTATCCTACCCTAGGTAAGACTACTCCAAGGATAATACAACTAGGTCTTAGCTTGCTTGGAATCTCTCAGTTGGTATGTTCTAGCTGTGCCTACAAGGGGTCTTACATGCAATCTGCAAATCTTCAGGTTTGGGGCAGCAAATACACATAAACCCTTTTTATGATTTTTAGCTGATAAACAAGATAAAGTGCTGCTGAAATTCCTATTCTAATAACTAACAATGGTTTTTTAAGAAAATGCAAAAGGTTTAGGGTTTAGAAGAATCCTAAGTGACATTCACAATGCATAGGTTGTCTTTAGTAGATAAATACTCCAAACTTTAAACTAGCTTCCTGAGTTACCAAACTAAATGGGTGTTACAGTGCTGCAGAAAATGATGCTATCTTTAATGGAGGTCAAAAGATTTTCAGATCACATTCATTTGCTAAATACCCAATAAACAGTGCAACTTAACTTATGAAATGCAATTGAACTTCAGCACAAACAATCAGCCCAGACTAACTTTACACAGCTATTTACCATTAGCAAATAACTAAAAGTATGGACTTGGAGTATTCATCAAATACTACAGCAAACCATAAACATTATAAAAGCACAACTAATTAACTATGGGAGAGCAAGAAGTGAACCATGAAAACCAAAATGAGTCAACACAAGACACAAATTCTTAGAAGTACTGTAGAAACTTGCTTTGTATTACTTCAAATGGCATAGAGTCAACAATTCGGTATCAAAATCTCTCCTTTTCAATCAAAGGAAATGACAACCCTTTATATAGAAAAGTAGCATACCGAGTTTTCAAATGAATGGTGGAGATTAACTCAACACCGACGGTCCAGATTACATCAATAAATATGATTATGATAGCTCACATCAATTCTTGGATTACATTTTGTCCTTTATGAAAAAGACGAAAAAAAGCCCCCAGATACATTGAATCTAGTCAATTTGACTAGCCAACTTAATATATTAGTAGAAAAGAACATTTTAGAAGCAGGAAAAAGACAAAATAGAGTCACATGCTGCCCCGAATACAACAATTTACAATTAAGATGGGATTACATCCTTTGAATATTCAAAATAATATCAGGATTCTTTGTCCAAGTCAATTTTGTCTTCACGGGCTAGCTTGTTACGATATGTTAGCCATGCGTCAAGTGCAAGATTAATCTCAGATGGATCAGGATCCTTTAAATGATTTATCCTGTAGTCAAACATCTCTAGTTCTCGACTGAATTTGCTGTATATCTTTTATATCTTTTCTATCTCTGCACTTGCTTTGTGAACTGCCTTGAATTCAGCTCTGAGGTCGCTTGCCTTGTCCAACCGGTCTTCCATACTGAGTGTGGCATCTTAAAAAAATTACCTTATGTAACTTATCTTTGCATTTTTTGATATCAAATGGAGTGTAATTATCATAGGAAGCTTCCCAGAAATCCTTCAAAGAATCATTAATATCATATATAATCAACTTAGCTCTTCATCGGCTGGCTTATATGCTTCTTTTATATTCTCAAAAGTTTCTTTCCTCAAGAGCAGTTGTTGATACCATTCAATGGCCTTGGGCAGCTGATTCCCAGTCAAAATATTCTCTACAACTAGAGTTTGGGCAGGCAATTCTCTGATACTCTTTATCCGATAATACATATGTGAATAGTATTCATCGAAGGAATCACATTCTTCACGCAAGTCTTTCCATTTCTTACGTAATTCTACCAGTTTCTTGTGTGCTTGAGCAGAGGCACTAATGGTTTCACATCCCATCTCAAAAACTTTCAGTAACCAATTCTCTGTACCTTGGGACTTTGATCTTACCTCACCCAATTTAGTCATTTCATTAGTAGACAGGAAAGTGGGTATTGTCCTTATATCTCCTCTTGCATCTACTGGCTTTACCAAAAATTGGAGGCATGTGCGAAGTCCTTTATTTTACTGTTTCAAGTCCTTCTTTAACGTTTCATCCTTGTCTAGTTGCTCCAAAATTGATGTGACTGAATCTTTAAAAATCATCCACTCTTTAAGCACAAGTGGCTAGTCCTAGATCAACTGTGGCTATGATGTAGTCTTCTGCCCTGACTTGTTCTTTTGCTACATCAGTTGGCGGGACCGCTATTTCTGCTATCCTTGATCCTAATTCATTCTTATAGATTCTTGATTAAATCTTAGCCTTTTTCTGCTTCTTAGGCTTCTAAGCCTGTGACAGGATTGTACTCAGATCAAGTTGCATTACTTCTGCTTATGGCTCAGGATATGTCATTTTGCCTTGCAGCCATTTAGGAGCAGAAGATTTGTTTAATTCAGAAGCTCCATCCTTATCAATTACAACTAGCTCTTTGGGTGGTTCCTGCTCTTGCTCTGGATTCTCCTCTGGACCTACCTCTTCTTCCTTTTCTTCTTCTTGGGCCAAATTCTCCAAATTTGTCCTTACATTCTCTTGTGCAGACTTGAAATCTTCCTCTGTTTGATCTTAGTCTAGAGGACTATCAGATATATCAATAACTTCCACATTGGCTGAAGGTTCTTGGAAGTCTTTATCACTTACTTCAACTAATGTATCTTTCTCCTCCTCAAATGCGGTTTGAGGCTCTTGCAACCCCAATTCTGCACATATTTTCTCAATTTTGGGTAGCCGTGGTACTGCCAATGAATCTGTAGGCATTTGTGAAATAGGGACAGCAGAAGAGATGGCTAAGGAAGATGCACTGGCCTGTGTAAGGTTGGCCAAGACCAAGGATAAGGAGGAGGAAATGACAAGAGGTGAGGGAAAGGGTAGTGAAGGCAGAGAAAGAGGAGGTGAAAGGATAGTGGAAATGGGAGGCAATGGTAAAGAAGAAGAATATGTAGGTGTAGTGGTAGTGGATGGGTATGAAATGGTGAGGGTGGAGGAAAAAGGGCTGCTGGAAGAAATTGCCAGTGAGCAGGAAGTAGCAGCAATGGTAGAGGTAAGAGAGGTGGAAGGAGATTTTTTTGAGTTATGGAGGCCGAGGTTATGGGTGAAGTGGAAGCAGTAGAGGAGGGAGGAATGGAAGGAGAAGTGGCAGCAGAAACAGTAGGGGTTGGGATAGCAGTTCCCACACTTTGAGTAACAGGAGGTTGAATGGTTGGAGGATTTGAATCTTTCTTGGTTGCAACATCCTCCTTATTAGCTTCTTTCACTTTCGCTTTCTTGGCCTTAGAACTTTCTCTAGAACCACTTGGCATATCTCTTTTCTTGGAGGCCCTTGTCCTGGTAGAAGAAGGCAGATGGCTTTTTCATCTTCTTTGCTCTTTCTACCAGAGATGTATGTTCTTCACTATCTGACTTCTATTTCTCAGCTGTCTCTGCCTCATCTGTGACATGGATTGGTTCATCCTCCTCTCCCCCTGAGTCCTTATTTGATTCCATGGCTATGTAAGTGAGCTGAACTCCTTGTCCTTCCAGAACAACCACTTGGGCTCTTACCCAGGCTTTGCTCAATCTGATGGGCTCTCTCATGACAATATCCAAGGAGCTCTCTTCTACATTCGCCCAATTTGGCAATGGGATAGGCTGATGGTATAGAGCCTCCCATGGTCCTTTGACCATAATGTTTTCATCATCTTGTAGTTGGTCTAGTATTGCCATTCTGTGAAACCTCTTGATGAAATCCAGAGGTAGCCTTGCATGTGCTTTCTTCATGACCTCATAATCATCGGGGTAATTGGCCCAAAAATCTTCAATATGCACCTTGTGGAAGAGCTTCTTACTTATGAATCTTTCCATCACTCTATTTGGATCAAAATGACCCCTTGCATTGTAGTAGTGCAAATTTAGGAGTTGAAGCTCTTTATCAAAATGTTCTGCTGATGCCAAAGAAGGGCATGCATAAAGTCCCTTGCCAAACTTGATGGGAAATTGAACATTAGTTCTATGCAAGTGTTTAAGCTTCTCAACATAGGGTATTAATTGTCTAGACATCTCCAGAAGCAATGTCATGACAATATCCAAGGAGCTCTCTTCTGTATTCACCCAATTTGGCAATGGGATAGGCTAATGGTACTGAGCCTCCCATGGTCCTCTGACCATAATGTTTTCATCATCTTGTAGCTGGTTTGGTATTGCCATTATGTGAAACCTCTTGATGAAATCCAGAGGCAGCCTTGCAGGTGCTTTCTTCATGACCTCATAATCATTGGGGCAATTGGCCCAAAAATCTTCAATATGCACCTTGTGGAAGAACTTCTTACTTACGAATCTTTCCATCACTCTATTTGGATCAAAATGACCCCTTGCATTGTAGTAGTGCAAATTTAGGAGCTGAAGCTCTTTATTAGAATGTTCTGCCGATGCCAAAGAAGGGCATGCATAAAATCCCTTGCTAAACTTCATGGGAAATTGAACATTAGTTCTATGCAAGTGTTTAAGCTTCTCAGTACATGGTATTAATTGTCTAGACAGTTCCAGAAGCACTGTCTTATCATCAGGATACCTAGGAAGTCTCTAGGCCATCCCAGTGAAGCCTTGTACCCTTAAGTATGTAAATTTCTCAAATTGGATGTACCATCTACGATATCTGGTTATTTCATTCATGGCCTTAGTAGAAATCCTCAAGGCTGTGTTACCCTGCAGCATTCTGGCTATATACATCGTGAATGCATCATTTACCCTTTTAAAATGTATTAGTGATTGAGATGAGGTCAGCTGTGGGTAGCATTCATATACTTTTATCTGAGTTTTCTCATCATTCCCAACCTCACCAACCTTGGACAATCCATCATAGTGATTCCTTCTTGCCAATGCATAGACAATATAAGATGTCCATCTAAAGTATCTGTTATCTTTGAAATTGCTGAAGACTTCATGGATGTTGTCACTGAGGATCTGAGCCTAGAGCCCAGTGGAACTTAGTTCCTTTCAATATCTCAGCGATAATGACAAACATCCAATCCTCGAAAGTGGAGGCTGAGGGTAGTCCATATATTCTACTCAAGAAGGTTACCAAGTCTCTAATTTCATCGTGGAAGTCACTTCTGTATAATACTTGGGGAAACTTGATGAGAGTAGACCTTCTGCTCTTGGCCCAGTGGTTATTCATATACTTCCTACATCCTTCTACATCTTTATTAAATGTTTCTTGTGACCCTTTTTTGTCTGGCATAGTCATAACCTTATGCCAAGGAATATCAAAGATTTCAGCTAGAGAAGGTGGAGTTAAATCAGCCAAGATATCCCCACTGGCTGTCTGAATTGTTCTTGTCATTATGTCATATCTGTTTGCACAGGTTGCCATTAGTTCTGCACATTGCACCGAAGTAGGGAAGGCCGAAGCTTGTGCAATACCACTATCTCTAAGTACTCTGGCCCTAGGAGTTGGGTTTGGACCAAAGACCCTCAATCTGAAATCATCTAGGTCTATGTGACCTAGGTCTGTGTCTCCTACATCACTCCATCTAGAGTGAATCTTGGTCTCTTGAGGGATTCCTTTGAACTCGTACTTCATTGCTTGGGCCCGAGCAGTTTTTTAGTCTGCACGACTGGACCTTATAAGTTTGATACCTTGAGGAATCTTATAATATACTCCTAAGTTTAAGATGAACTTTGACAAATTTGCTATAATTACTAACATACCTTTTGAAGGGAACTCAAATCTAACATTTATTGCAACCATCATTAATGCAATGCAAAGAAACATCAAATGTTGCAAGAAAATCATCATTATCAATGCATCTCAACATTAACTCTATCATTTTAAACACTTTCCCTTTGAAATTTTAGAAAATTTAGTCATTTGCATGGTTTTGCACTAATTTGATGGTTGTCTGACCTACAGGCAGAAAAGCACTGGATCCACGGTCATCCGACCTCAGCGGGGGAATCGGGCAGGTCCGACCAAAGGTTTACTTCCTTTTATGCTTTTAAGCGCTTTGCACGAGTTTTGACGAGTACCGACTTGCGCGGGCTTTGGAGGCATCTGACCTCCATTAGTTGTCAAGTCGGTCGGATGTGCTTTTAGCGCAAATCCTATCGGTATAGTTTTTATTGCTTTTGCGCGGGAATCGGCTTGGTTTGATCTGCGTGAGTTTTGGTTGCTACCGACCAAGTTGGTGGGGGAGTATTGTAGCGCAAAGTCGGATAGGATCATTTTCAGTGCAGGGCCGATATATTGTCTTCAACAGGATTTTGAGATGGCACCGACCTTGCGGGAAAATTTGGGGCGTCTGACCAAGTCGGAGATGAGGTCTTTTAGCGCAAAGTTGGAGCGAGGGGTTTTTGGCGCAAAAGACAGTTTCATGATTTGCGGGGTTTCTAGGACCTTCCGAGCAAGTCGGAGAAATGTGTTTTGGGTGTGTAAGTCAGACATCAAAGTTTTTTAGTGCCAAATGGGTCTGGATGTGTGGCGTGGGTTTTGGAGGTCTCCGATCGACTAAATGATCAACAAGCTTGCAGGTCGGTTGGACCTCGTTTTAGCACCAAAACCAAAGGTTTTCATGGGAAAATTTATCTAAGTCTTGTCTTTTAACCTATGGTGACTTGTTCATATTTTCAACAGTTGATCTAAGCGAGGGTTTTTTAAAATGAAAATCTACAGTTTTCGTATGGAAAGCCTAGCCAGAAACCCTACTTAATGCTTGTTTTCTCAAAAAGACTTAGTGTTTAATTAACCCTAACTGTTTGCAAATGGAAGTTTGAAGAAGGGAGTTCAAAACCCTACCTGGTAGATGCAAAGGCGCATTTAGATTACACAGGCAGGTCATGGGTTCGAGCTTTGGAGAGTTGACAGAAGTGTGAACGGAGCTCAAAAATCCCGTTTGAATGCGATCAAATGATTTAACATATACGATTTACCCCTTTTAACCTATGGTGAAATCACCATTAATGCGCATGCGTACGTCTGCCAGTTTTTAGGGTTTGCGCAATTTTTCCTCAGCTCGAACCTGACCGGGAAATCAGGTGTGTCAGACCTGGTCGGACGGGGTCATTTTCAGTGCTAAACTTATAAACTCAATTTGTGTAGTCTTGCGGGCATTTCAGGTTCATCCGACTTGTGGGCCTTTCAGCCTCGTCTGACTTAGTTGGTGATTGCTAGATTTAGTGCAAGTTAGAGAAAGTTGATTCTAGCACAGAAGTCCATCAAAGAGGAAATCAACATTGAAGTCGGTGACAATAGTTTTAAGCGCCAGGTCAGTTGGAAGACAATCTAGCGCAAAGGTCAGACAAGTAAGAATTTAGCGCAAAGGTTGGTGCAAGGGCAATCTAGAGCAACAGGGTACTTCAAGGCCTTCAAAAGGAAAATAAGGATTCAACCTAGTAGATTTTGAAGTGATTTTTCGATACTATCTTTCAATCAAGGGCAAAATGCACTTTGACCATTCAATCACTTAAGAGATGAAAAGATCCAATGACTCTCAAGCCAAATCAAAAGAGGGGGTCCCCATTTTCAAATGGGGCGTGTGTGCGAGGCACAACACTAAGATTGAATGATAATCATAGATGAATGTGTAAATGACAAGTGGAGGGAAGATAAGGCTTATGTGTGACAGTGTACATAAAAAGTACTACATGTGAAAGATATTAAATAAAAGATGTAGTACCACTTATCTTTTTTTAAATGAAAGAGGTACACATGTCGGCTTATGAAGATAAATGATAAGTGAAATTAATTAAATAAATAAAATTTATTTAATTAATTAGAAAGTGGGTTTATGAAGGGATTTTAATTAAATAAATAAGATTTATTTAATTAAAATAGATAGAATGAAGATAATTAAATAATTAAAGATTATTTAATTATAGATTTGAAAGAAATAGAAGAAATAGCTAATGAATTAATTAAATAAATATAAATTTATTTAATTAATAGAAGAAATAAGGTATAGGGAAATTGCTCAAGAGTGTTAGACAAATGCAGATGATAGCTAATGCAATATTTGATGCTAATGATAAATAGGTCAATTTTGGGTGTCTACATTTTGCCCTTCTTTGATACAATGTTCAATAGAACGTTGTGTCAAAGAAGATATGATGATTTGCTTGATAAACAAGGTTATGCCCGAGTGTAACTAGTAGGTGATGCCCCCTCGAGAGGTAAGTCAGGTTAACCAAGAAGGGCTGGGTTGGCTCACGATAAGATGGAAGGCTAGAAACAAGGTTGACATGAAGAAAATGGGGGTTGGGTGGGATAAATTGGGATGGTATAGAAGAATTAGGGTTTGGACAGGGGCTATAAGTAGGTTCGTCAAGGGCAAATAAGCTCATTTGTGTTCAGAAATTTAGAGCTCCTTAGAGTTGTGGTGCGACGAGAGTTAGAGAGCTATCAGGATGGTGATTCCACACAGAGATCATCGTGCTGAGTGAGTGAGGACACATGGGCGACCAGAGGGAGCAGGTGTACTGGTATATATCGAAACTTTTACTAAAAGCGTGATTTAAATAGGCTAGAGGTGTCATAAATGCACACACGTCACCAGAAGCGACTAGGTTAGAGGCTAGGTAGTTCATATCGCTTGTGGGCTAAAAGCGGTCGCTTAAGGTAGTTTATGTCACATATGGGCGCGACTTAGTCACTAATGGAAAAAATGAATCGCTTGTGGTCAGCTAGAGTAAAGAGATAGGCTAAATGCGCATATGGCTAGAATAGCTCACGTATGGGCGAAAAGTGGATGCTTATATAGATATAGCTCACTTTTAAGGAACAGGCAGATGCATATAGCAAGTAGGCGCTTATAGGTAGAAAGCGTACGCATGTAGTGTTTGAAGTCGCTTGTAGTCAACAGTCGTGCACATAAGGTAAATAGGCCGCTTTTAGGCTGAAGGCATGCATTTATAGTAAAATTGTTCGCTTATGATCAAAAGGATAGTGCTTATAGAAAAATGGGTCGCTTACAATAGAGATATTCAGATATATCATGCAAAAGTCAATTTTGATAGCACATGGACTAATACAGTGAGTGGAATGATGCAGGATATACTACCATCGTTGTTATCATGAGAGCCACATCCTAGGGTTTTGCGGTTGGTCAGATTACTAGATGCAGAGGAGCGGCTAGTGCTAGAGATCCTCAGATTGGAGCATATGTCAAGGTTAGAGCCAGTACAAGCACATCGAGGACTGATGACATCGATGGTGGAGTGATGGAGGAGCGAGCACAATTTGTTCTTGTTTCCGACAGGAGAGGTGACTATCACTCTGGAGGATGTGTTCTAGATTTTGCGAGTTCCTATTGATGGGGACTGAGTAGATTATGATCCTGATATGGGTCTAGCTGCATTTAGGAGATTGTTCGGGACTCTATACATTGGGGCAGAGGGCTTAGAGATTCTGATGGCTAGGATGGAGGAGCTCTACAATAGGCTGCAGTGGGCAGTGGTGGCTATTATCAGATGGCTAGTTGGAGACAGGTGAGCTAGAGGTTTTCTGGTTGGATGGGGGACAATGATGGAGGGGATGTTCACCTACGGGACCAGATATGCATGGGCTAAGTGTGTGCTAGGGCAGTTATATCATTATCTACATGACTGCGCATACATGTTTGGAGCGAGTATGTCAATTAGAGTTACAGTTTTACATGTGTGGGCATATGAGCACATCCCAGTGACGAGGCCAGATGGATGGGTGGCGAGAGCAATAGGAGAGCCATATGCTAGGATGTATAGGGGAGCTCTGACCTATCGACAGTGGCAAGGAGTTGTATATTGGAGGCAGACACTGGATGAGGTGGATAGGTTTGTGTGGAGGCCATGGCTTGTATGCGAGAGATAGGATGAGGAGGATGTGGAGCTTGTCTATGCGAGGTAGGTAAGATACATTTTTGGATGCGGCAGATATATTATAGAGCGCCATTTGCTCGAGAGGGTATCGGGGCAGTTTGGGTTACTATAGGGAGCACCGGTGGGAGATGCTATTTTTGGGAGGACACGACAGTAGGTGTTTGATTGGGGGTCAGAGATTGTGGTGGACACAGCTTTGGTAGAGAGAGATGGACTAGGGACAATTATGTGGCCATGAGATAGCATCCTGCAGATCTTGGGACTTTACTTGATTATGATGCACATTGGGTGACAGCTAGACCGATTCGGCTGATGAGGGTGGGAGAGATAGGTATGGAGAGGCCGGTGAGGAGGAGGCGGTGACAAGCACCACCAGCACAAGTAGTTGTGCCAGCATCTCTAGGGATATATCTGCAGGGACAAGGTCATGTGCAGCCACAGGTATTGGCACAACCAACAACACAGATGATAGGAGATGATGATGTAGGCATACAACAACTGAGGCAGAGCATTAGGGAGGAGAGGAGATGGAGACAACGGGCATAGATGAGGTTGAGGAGAGTGGAGATACGCCGCCATCAGGTGGTGATAGGCTTGTGATATGCTAGAGCACAGGCTTGGACATACCAGGCACAACTACAGGCGAGAGCATAGAGAGGTGATGGGCAGGATGATGGCAGTCTTGCGAGGGTGACTGGAGAGAGGGATACAGCTGTGCAATAGGTGCAACTAGTTATTGCTGAGAGGGATACAACTTTATAGCAGATACAGGCTATTAGAGCTGAGAGAGATGCGACGGTACAATAGGTGCATCTGGTGAGGTTTGAGAGAGACACAGTTGTGTAGTAGTTACAGGTGATAACAGTGGAGAGAGATAGAGCTGTTGCTGCTTTGGGGACAGATGGAGCCACGATGTACTTGGCTACACAGTTGACTCAGGCCCAGGGTGAGTTGAGGAGAGCACAGGGTGAGGCTAAGTACTATAGGGGTTTGTACCATGGAGCAGTGCCTACAGAGCATAGACAACTAAGTTATAGGAGCAGGTCAGGGGCTTCAGTTTCTTGGAGGACAGGTGGATCATGATCTATGGCTTCAGTTATGGGACCTCCTAGAAATGGCCGGCTAGGTGCAGGACCCAGTGGTGGACATGGAGAGGGGGCTGCCAGTAGTCACTAGGGCTACCTTGCTAGTGTATATTATTGTATCATGATGAGGCCTATGGGCTGATTGTACATACATTCTTTGATGGCTTATGGAGACCCCTTGTTGTATTTGTAGACACTTGTATATTGACGCATGCATATATATATGATGGCTTTGGTTCTATGTGATTATGTATGCACTGATGATATTATGATGGTTATGCATTTGTGTATGTTCATGGATTATATGGATGTTGATGCAAATGATATGAATATGTGAATGGAAATAATGGAAATATGGAGATGGTAATGATATGTTATGTCTAACACACTTGTTTTGCAGGATAAGGAATGTAGAAAAGGATGATGGAGGAAAGATTGATCTTGGTTGAGGACTACATAGGCATATGATAGAATGTATAGATGGAATGGCAACTTTTGAAAGTAATTGCTCAAGAAGTAAAGAAATGCAATCCTTATGTTTGATATAGCATATGGATGTTATGCACCAAGGTATAGAAGACCAAGGTGTCGAGATATCCAATGCATAACTAGAGTACTACAATCTTGCCTAAACGCATGAGGTCAAGATGTTGAACCAACATACACAAGATATGAATAGCAGCTAGTGTTTCGAGATGGACTTTGACGCTACAAGTAATGGTTTGAGCTTATCTCTACTACACATCGTGACACCTTGCTGGTTATATGTATGGAGGTAGTCTTGACATAGAATAGTCTCAAGTGCATAAGAGACTATTTAGCTTCTTAGATGCTAGAGATATTGATATGTAAGATGTTATTCCCAACACGTACAAGATACCAATCTGCATAGGAAGAGAATAAGATCATCCTGCAGACACGACATACAAAAGCAATATGACCCTGCCCCATTCCTTACTTCATCGCAACGTACCAAGATATGATAGATCAAGGCAGTCTTGATTAGGCATAGAAAAGGAGAAAAAGATAAAACAAAAGATATTGTCATCATGTTCTCTTGCCAAATTTAATTTCTTGTGGATGGATTAAGATGGCGCCTTGTTGAGAGGAAAACTGCATCCTATTAAAGGCTAAAGATGTTGATAAAATGCTATAGCAAATGTTGGCTTAACGCATGCGGACAAATAGCTTCTGGCTGATCCTTGATTTGTTAAAGTGCTTGAGCTTTCACTGCTGCGTATAGTCTGCTTCTTGCTTGAGCTAATCAAAGAGAAGATGGAAGATGAAAGAAGATGAAGATGGGGTGGATCATCTATGCTTGCGTACTGGATACTTCCTTCATATTCCAGACTGCCTACATACCCTATGTCCACGGGATCAAATCACATTACGTCATAATGAGACATGATTATATGTAGTTTTATGCTTATTGATGATATAAGTGATGAATGATAGAAGAAAGGGAAATGAAAGATTAGAGGATGATTAGAAGAAAGATGAAAGATGGATGATGGAAAAGGGGGCTATCGTCTATGCCTCAATCAGAGTGCTTCCTTTGTATCTCAGATTGCCCACATACCCTGTATCCATGGGATCAAGGCTTTAACGATAGAGCTGGTGATGTAGTTCTTGCTTATTGTGTTACTGGTTGATGTCAAAAGATCAACTTTATTGCTTGGATTTTAGTGATGTTTTGATTTTTTTGTTTTTTGTTTTTGGAATTTTGATATGTTTTGATGTTTTCGATGATGTTTGCGTGTTAATCATGGTTGCAAATGTTCTCCATGTTTGAAGTTGGATGTGTGTTGTGATGTGTAGTTAACTGTTTGCTGTGTTATGAGCTTGGGTGTTTGCTGTGTTATGAGCTAGAGCTATATGTATCCACTTCCAAATAAGGCTCAACAAGTGCCCCCAGTGTGGGATGATGTTTATTATGGAGAAACTACAATGGATGAGTTGGTGGGAACAAGATGCTAAGGTGCCAAATGATAAAATTACCCCAACAAAATCCAAAATGCGAAAGCTAGCAGGGCAGAGGCAAGGCCGGAAAGGCTGTTTATTATGAATAAATGGACAACAATGTTTGTACAATGTGAAATGTGGATTATGTAGGTAAGATGGCAAAGTATGCTATGAAAAGCTGTGATCAAAACAAACTAAGTGGATGATGGGAGCTGGTCACTACACATAGCGCCTGTTTGCCAGGTTTTCACTATGGTACTTATCCAAGGCACCTGTTTACCAGGTTTTCACTCGAGGATGAATTATTTATCTTATACTATTTTTTTTGTTATCCAAAGCGCCACAAAGTGGTTTTCACTATTGGATGGATTTTTTTTTTGTTTTTTTGTTTTTTGGAATACATTGAGGTTCATGGGTAGAACTTCTTAAGATGGATGCTGTTGACTGGTTTATCCAAGGGAATACCTTCAGGTGTTGAGAGAGTGTATGCCCTTGATCCATAGACTGATGTGATGACAAAAGGATCAAGCCAATTAGGTTCAAACTTGCCCTGTTTCTCCTGGTGTTGCTGATTCCTTTATTTTCTTTAAGGACAAGATCTCCAACTTGAAATCAGCGTTCTTTGATTTTCTTGTTATAGCTGTGGTGTAGGTGATTTTGATAGACTTGAAGATGGTTGAGTTCTGTAAGATGACGTTCATCTAATAGCTCAAGATCATGGAGTCTAGATACTTGATATTCTTCATTTGAAATAATATGCTGTAGAGATACTCGCAATGAGGGGATCTCAACCTCAATAGGTAAGATAGCTTCAATGCCATACACAAGAGCATAGGGTGTAGCTCTAGTGGGAGTTCTGATACTTGTCCTATATGCCCATAATGCAGGATTAAGTTGCAAATGCCAATCATGACCAACTTCATTGACTGTATTCTTAAGGATCTTGATAATTGTTTTGTTAGAAGCCTCATCTTGGCCATTACTTTGAGGATAGTAAGGTGTAGCGAATCAATGTTGGATATGGAACTTGTTACAATGATCTCTAACTTCTTGGTTCTTGAAGGGAAGACCATTATCAGTAACAATGGCCTGAGGAGCTCCATAACGGAAAATGATATAGTGTAGGATAAACTTGGATATTTGCTTGCCAGTAATATAAGTCATTGGTATTGCTTTCACCCACTTTGTGAAGTATTCAGTGGCAGTTATGATAAACTTATGACCATTTGAAAAAGTAGGATGGATTTTACCTATGAGATCAAGTCCCCACTACGAGAATGGCCATGGGGTAGTGATAGGCTGAAGTTCATGTGCTGGTGCATGTATTAGATCCCCATGTTTCTGACACTATATACATTTCTTTACAAATTGCTATGCATCTTTCTCCATAGTTGGCCAATAGTATCCAGCTCGTAGAAGTTTCTTAACAAGACCAGGGCCAACGGAATGCAATCCACAGACACCTTCATGTACATCACATAAGGCAACCTTTGCTTCCTCGAAATAAAGACATCTAAGAAGGATACCATCAAGACTCTGGTGATATAGGATGTTTCCTAGGATAGTATAGGGAGAGGCTCTACAGATAAAGGTTTTCGTTGAGTATTAGATAGTTGAAATGGAAAGTTTTGATTACAGAGGTAGTCGTATAAGTCTTCATACCAAGGCGAATTGGGACCAACAATTTCACATATAAGCTTAGATTACAGTACTTCAAATGCTGGGATTAGAAGCTGTTCAACTAGAAACTCACACTTATGTGCATTGGAAGTCATGTCTAGAAGAGATCTAATCATAGCCATAGCATCTGCTGCTTTGTTTTGTAACCTTGGGATTTGTTCAAAGGTGATACTATCAAAATACTTCTTGAAATAATCAACCATTACCTTATATGGAAGGAGATTTTCATCTTTTGTTTGATATTCATCTAAGACCTATTTGATAACCAATTGAGAGTCACCAAAGACCTGTAGTTGTTTGATAGCCCACTGTACTACCATGTGTAATCTTGTGATTAAAGCTTCATATTCTGCTATGTTATTGGTACATGGAAATGCAATTCTGTATGACTTCAGGATACAATCTCCTTGAGGGGTTACAAACAATATCCTTGCTCCTGATCCATGTTGTGTGTAAGATCCATCAAAATATAGCTACCACAATGTCGGTGAAGTTAGGTTGAACAATTCTTCATCAGGGAATTTGGGACATATTGGATGAACATATGTGATAGGTGCTACAGCTAATAGATTAGCGATGACTTGTACTTTTATGGCCTTTTGATCCACATATTATATGTCAAATTCACTTAAGATCATAACCCATTTTGCCAGTCTTCCCATAAGAATTGCTTTGGAGAGAAGATATTTGAGTGGATCAACATTAGATATGAGCTTTGTTGTTTGGTTCAACATGCAATGTCGTAACTTTTGAGAAAAAAAACACCAATGCTAAGCATAATTTTTCCATAGATTAATAATTAAGTTCATATCCCACGAGAGTTCTACTGATGTAGTAAATGGCTTATTCTTTTCCTGAATCATCATGCTGAACTAATAGGGCACCCAATGCTGCTGTTGTTGACGAGATGTAGAGCAATAATGGGTGATCAAGTACAAGAGGTACTAACACAGGAGGTGTTTCCAGATATCCCTTTATTTTTTTGAAGGCCTATTGACACTTTTCATCCCACTTAAAAGGTTCACCCTTGCGAAGAAGATGTTGAAAAGGATGACATTTGTCAGCTAGTTGTGAGATAAATCTACGAATGGATTGTAACCTTCCTTGTAGACTACGAAGCTGCTTCAGATTTGCTGGTGATGGCATTTCCATGATAGCTTTTACTTTTTCAGGGTCCACTTCTATTCCTCATCGAGACACAATGTATCCCAACAATTTTCCAGATGTTACCCCAAATACACATTTCTTTGGATTTAGCTTGACTTGATATTTCTCTAGTCGATCAAAGATTTGTGCTAATACCTGTAGATGTCCTTCTCTTGTCTTGAATTTCCCTAGAATATCATCAACATAGTCTTCCATGATATTGTGAAAAAGGTCATGGAAAATAACTGTTATGGCTCATTGATAAGTAGCTCCAGCATTCTTAAGACCAAAAGGCATTACATCCCAGGAGTATGTACCCCATGGACAAATGAATGATGTCTTGTCTTGATCTTCTTCTGCTATTCTGATTTGGTTATATCTTGAGAATCCATCCATCAAAGATAGCATTTCATGTCCATCTGTGAGATCTACATTGTTGTCTATGCTTGGTAGTGGAAAGTCATCTTTAGGGCATGCTTTATTAAGATCTCTGAAATCTGTGCAACAACGAACTCGTCCATCAGGTTTTGCTACAGGTACCAAGTTTGAAACCCATTCTGGATAATCAATAGACTTTATGAACTTTGCTTCTAATAGCTTCTGGATCTCTACCTTGACTAATAGAGCTACTTGCAGATGCATTTTGCATAATTTTTGTTTGACAGGTTTTGCATTAGGAGATACCGCTAGATGATGTACCACAAGTGATGGATCTAGACCCGAGATGTTAGCATAAGTCCATGCAAAATTGATAGCTCTTTTTATGAAAAATGCTGTGAAATCTCTTCTTTCTTGCTCTGATAGTGATACTGCCAAAAAAGTGATCTTTGGATTCTGCTTTGTGCCCAAGTTCATGTCTTGCAATTTTTCAACTAGCACTGTTGACTTCTCATAATAGTTAGTAGTGACAGGAAGATCAAATCCTCCATCCTCGGGCACCTCAAAGAGGTTTTCGCCCTTGGATACGTCCTTTATTTTTACTTTTTCATGGTCAAGAGGCGCCTTTCAGTTTTCACCTAGTGACGTATCTTTTTTTATTCTATTTATTTCACTTTTGCGACTGAAGGATTTGATACTTCCGCCAAAATATGCTAGTTTAGGTAGATCCATCATGAAACCTGCTTTGTGATCACCCAATGGAATGCCTTGTCATAAGCCCATGAATTCAGTGATAGATTCATCATTTTCAAATGTGTCCAATATCGGTGCCCCCTGTTGGTCCCAATCGACGAGGTCAGGATATACGAGTGAAAGAGTAACAGACGAAGAGTTTCAGCTAGAGGAGGTTGTGGAAATCATGAAGATAGAGGCTTCTTGAAAAAGGTCAGTGATATAAAGGGACGAGTCGTTGATGGTATCCGAGCTAGAAGTCTCTCCCATCAAGGAAGGTCCAACTTCCATATCGGAAATACACTTAATGTCTTTGGAAGGCGGTACCTCCGGCTGATAGCCAAGTCCTTTCTTATTAAACTTCTTAGACACAACAACGGGTTCAATAGGTCCTTGTTCCTGTGATCCCAATCTGCCATGTCCTTTGTAACCCATGTTCTTAATGATGCAGAACCCATTGTTATATCTCTCCACTTCAAGTTGTATTTGGTCGTTCTCATCATAGACAATCCAAGAGTTAATGTCATCAATGTCTTCATCATCAAGGAATCCACCTTTAATGAACATTATTGGTGGATCTTTTATGATAGCTGCAGATGAAGATGCTCTGGATGTGGAAGGTTTACCATGAGATTTGGGAGACAAGGGAAGAGTACCAACACAACAAGATTCTTGCAATGTGTACTCACCTGGACCATGTTCAGTGTACTTGATACAGAGGTTGGAAGTGGATGTGCTAGATGATGGCTTGAGTAAGATGGATAGATCCACATAAGATGAAGATGGATATGCTTCGGTGTTGATAGGAATATGGTTAGGACTTTGGTATTTAGCTTGAAAAGCATGACAAAACTCAAAGGGATTAGGATCGGCATAAATAACAACTTCAACACCGTTATGTGGAAATTTGAGGCATTGATGGTATGTGGAAGGAACTACTTTAAGAGCATGGATCCATGGACGGCCAAGGATGATGTTATAAGGAAGGTCACTGTCAAGAACTTGACAATGGGAGTCAATAGTGAAAGGACCAACTTGAATAGGCAAATTGATAATTCCTTCAGTATCTCTCTCGGCATCGTCATATGCTTTGATAGTAATGACCTTGGAGGTGTCAACATCTTTTTCAGAGTATCCCAATTGTTTTATTAATTTTAAAGAACATATATTAAGACCAGCTCCACCATCCACGAAGATTCATTTGATATGGAGTTGGTTGACAAACACTTCTATGTGGAGGGCTTCGTTATGTGATGGATTGATGGAAGGCTAAAGATCCTTGTCGGAGAAAGTTAGGTGGCAAGGGGCTGCAATTTTAGCTACCATAGATTGGAATTGTGTGGTATCAATATACTTGGGCACTGAAGATTCTTGCAATGCTTTGTCTAGGATAGCTTTGTGGGCAGGGGATATGCAAAGCAACTCAAGAATGGAAATATGTGCAGGTGTTTTACCAAGGTGATCAAGGATATTATAGCTAGAAGACGGTCGAGGAGGATTAATAGGTGCCCCTTGAATGGTAACATGACCTCTT
The DNA here is from genome assembly GCA_027924645.1 of Cunninghamia lanceolata. NCBI lineage: Eukaryota > Viridiplantae > Streptophyta > Pinopsida > Cupressales > Cupressaceae > Cunninghamia > Cunninghamia lanceolata. The sequence goes on along the minus strand of BSBN01000910.1, from coordinate 232,190 downwards.
CAAGTAGTCACAACATAGTTGGGTACTTTTCCTTGGATGGTGATGGTAGAAATATAAGCATGGTCAATGTGGCCAATCGTGGATGATTCATAGTTGTAATGGATAGCATTTCCTGCATGGGGGTTACTTGTGTTATCATGAGATGGAAGTGGATTCTTGAAAGCATCTAGGTCATAGTTTGATGTTGATTGTTGTGCTGGCTGTGATGTTGGCGATGTGATTTTGATTAGGCCTTGATCAATGTAATATTGAATGACATGTTTTAAACTCATGCAACCATTTGTTTTGTGTCCTTTAACCTATGATATTCACAATATTCATTCTCTTTGTACCAAGGAGCTTTGAAGACCGGTTCACTGTTGGGTGGTGCATCAGGCAATATGACATCTCCCACTTGGAGAAGATTGCGAAAGACAACCTCCATGGGTTCCCCTAAGGGAGTAAATGGTCATTGAGGATTGGAAGTTTGCCTTTGTCGAGTTCATTGAAAGGTTGAGTTGTTGTAGATGTGGCTTGGATGTTGATAGGAGCTTTTACTGTTTGGATGTTCTTTGCATCTACAATGTTGTCATTGACAACATTCTTGCTCTTGTTCCAAAAGCAGGTTTTATCGTTTGATGATTGTGAATTGTTGTCTCTAAAAATCTTGATAGTGCCTTTAGCAATTAAAGTGCATTCAATGGTGGTTCCTTTGGATATGAGTTCATCAAAGGTGCTAGCACTTTGCAATTGTAGTTGGAAAGACAACTTAGGATGAAGATTTTGAACAAAGATATCGAGCTGTTGTTTCTTAGGAATTTCCCATGATAGTTTACTAGCCATGTTTCGCCATCGTTGAGTAAATGAGGAAAAAGCTTCACCATTGCATTGTTTGTTATTGACTAGTCATTCATGTTTACCTCATGCTCAATGTTAAAAGTGAAATGAGATCAAAATTTGTTTACTAATTCTGCAAAGGTCTTAATTCCCGAAGATAAATGAGAGAACCATTCAAGAGCTTGCCCCACTAAGCTTCGAAGGAATAGTCTCAATAGATATGTATCATCTTGAGCGACATCAAGACATGCAACATAGAATGCTCTAAGATTATCATCCAGATTTCCTTTCCCTTTGTATTTGTCAAATTGTGGAACTTCAAAATGCGGCGGAAAAGGTGTCATATGAAGTGACTTGTCAAACAGATACGCACATATATCTCCCACGAAAAATGTCTTCTTGGTTTGCCCTACCGCTTCATTAATCATTTGTTCAACATCCGCTTGAGATAATTGCTATTGTTGCAAAGGGGGTTGATGGTTGGGAGGTGAAATGTAAGGTTGTGTATATTGTGGTTGCTGTTGCAAAATGTATGTAGGTATGACCGTTTGTTGAGGTTGTGTGCTCACATTATATGTCAAGGGATTGGTATGTGACACATATGTGTTGGAAGAATGCAGTCCTTGAGACAGAAGTGGTGGTTGGTTATATTGCGATGGATTAGTTCCAAGAATTTGCATCACATGGGAAGTGGAGGATGGATTAGTGTTGGTCAATGGTTATGAATTGGGAGTTGGATTTGTATTATGGTAAGCAATGGAAGGACTGGTGGATGAAGACAAATAGATACTTGGATTGGTGTTTTGGACAACATGAGGATTGGTGTATGACGACGGATGGACATTCGGGTTTGTCTTTTGGACAACATGAGGATTGGTATACGTCTAGTGTTGGGTGACAATGGGTAATCCTTGAGTTGCATAAGATGGATTGATGGTTTGCAAAGGATTATATGGAGGTGGGTTAACACAAGAGATGGGGATGTTAGGAGTGGCTTGTGATGCAATAGGTGGATCCGTCATGTCAATGAGACTAACATTGGGATTATATGGTGTGTGGGATGGATTCGTGGAGATTGCGGAGACCATATTGGAAGTGATAGGGATGTACGAAGGGGTTTCCACATGTGATGCAATAGGAGTGGTAGTTTGCGATGGTTGCGAAACTTGTATGGTAGGTGGTGTATGGGTAGCTTGGGAAACTTGTGGAATTTGTGGTATAGGGATGGCTTGTGAAACTTGCGGAGTTTTGACTTGTGAAACATGGACAACTTGTGACACTTGGGGCACAGATATAGTCATGGTAGGAGTCGGGGTGTGTTGTGAAACATGGAAAGGTGGAATGTTCAAGTTTTGTGAAAGGAAAGGGAGTACATTGGTTGGAATTATCAAAGGTTCTAAAGTGTACTCTGAGTGTGGTGGGTTGGATGGCGTAGCGGTAGCTAATGAGGGATATGGATTGAAAAGTGGATTCGAAGGTGTAGCTATAATGGTTGGTCCCTTTGCAACAACAGCGGGAGTGTTAGGATCATGTTCTCGAATAGCGGATATGTCAAAGTCACTTGGTAATTTGGCTCCCATGTAGGCAAGTTGCAAGAAGTAGCAATTAGGATTAGATAAAACAAGCTTCTCAACTTAGTCCCATACATGTGTGTCTTGATATTTAGATAAGTCCTCTTGGGAATGCTCTTCATAAGTCGCTGTAAAGGGGTGTGATTGCACTTGATGTGAAGATGATGGTCCAACGGTGTATCCTTTGGGAACAAACATATAAGAAGGCATACTAGTTGTGAATTGGTTTGCATCTTTAAGGGGTGTTAATCATGATTGTTGCATTTGGGCTTCCATATCAGCTTGCAATTTTGCTTCCATTTCAGCTCTATATTGGCTCCTAGTTTGAGGCATGATAGTTGATGTTGAAAGTTGGACTTGTCTTGTTAAGGTTGAGACCCAAAAGTGATGGTTGGTTGGTTTGGTGTTGGTTTATTGTTTTGCTAGTTTGCTATTTGCTTTGGTTTGCTAATGGGTTGCTTTGTTGTTGGTTGCTAGTTGCTTGGTTGTTGATTACTAGTTGCTTGGTTGTTGTTGTTTTTTTTCTAGAGAATAGCTCACACACTCAAAGGAAAAGATGGTTGTTGATGTTGTTTGCTGGTATTGCTAGGGCTAGGCAAAGCCAAAAGATGATGTTTGGTTACTGGTTTTGCTGGTTGGTTGTTGTTTTTGGGGTCTCAAAAGGACGAAAGCTCAAAAGTCCAATTGCTTGGTATGCTCAAGATAGGAGGCACAATTTAGGTATCTACAAATGATCAGAAACAGGTCTGAAGGCTGAAGCTGAAGCTGGGTAGTCTAAAAATGCAGTTGGTTTGGCTGAGTTTATACGAATTGTTGATATTTAGCCAGAGGCAACAGATAATAGCTCAGATGCGACTCTAATAAATGCAAAAGTGACAAGTAATAGCTCAGAAGTGATTTGGTTTTGGTTCAGGTAACAGGCTACAGTATTGACCAGAGGTGAGAGAGTTTGCCAGAGGTGATCAATTTTGGTTCAAAAGTGATTTACTGCTGTTTAAAAGTGACTCAGTTAGGACCAAAGGCGAGCAACTGTTGTTCAAAGGTGATTCAATTTATGAAAAAGGTGACTAACTACTATTTAAAGGCAATCTAGCTATCTATATGTGGCCAGTTAAGGTTCAGAGGCAGTTTGTGTCTGTCAGAAGATAAGTTTGAATGAAGTTTTGACAAGAAAACAGTGATTTCAGTCACTCACACTCACAACAATCACAAACTTGTACAACCTAGGCTAGGAAAGGACTGTATTTGTTGAGTCCCCTTGCCGTGCTTATTCAAAATAGATAGCTTTAGGATCTTGGTAGCACCGACTCCTCTCCACGGCACTCACTTCTCACGCATACCAAGATCTGGGTTTTCCAAGGCTTGTTCCCCCACCAAACCTTAGGATTGTCGCTGCTATCTCTACTAAGAACCATGTGAATCGGGGTGGCTTGAAAGGTCCCACATTTTGTATCAACAAATAGAGGGTTTTTGGCTACTACACAAGGTTGCTAGTAAGGGCATCTGTTTGGGTGGCTATACGTGTGGCAGCGCTACTCTCCGTTATGGAGTCTCCCAACCTTCAAGGGTTATGCCTTGGAGGGTTTTGGGGGAGGTTGGCTATCGATATAACACAACAACACCTGTTATTTGTGGCTTTCGACACACACTTTTCTTATATAGCTGTTCGGAAGGACTTGGCCTTAGCCCGTTACCACTTGGGTCGTACCCCTTCTCACATCGAGAAGGCAGGCCCTCTAAAGATAATAACAAGTTCTCATGCACCCAAGATCCATTTGATAGGCAAGGGGAGAGGATACTTTTGCTATTAAATTTGGGTTACAAACATGCACAATCAAGCAATCAAGAAAGATAAATCAAGCACGAAGCAATCAATGATTCTTTTTAAGCACTAAGCCCAAATGTTCCTAAATTAGTGATAAAATCAAGTCTTGGACCGATCGGAGCTGCAACAGATATGTTAGTAATTTGATAACCTCCTTTCCTTGGACAATCGATAAGATGCTGCACAAATAATTGATTAGTAACCAAGAAAACATAACTGCAAATGATAAAAAAATTGAAAGCGACACGGTTACCAGAGGCGATCAACTGTTGATCAGAAGTGATCTATATTCTATCATAAGAGAAATGTTGTTACTCAGGAGCGATGCCGGTAAACCCAGATGTGAAATGATAAAGCTCAGAAGAAATGCCAAAAATTAAAAGGTGACTGATTATAGGTCATAAGCGACTCAGATCTTTGAAAAACAAGATATAAACAGAAAAACCCTAGGTTTGCAGAAGGTGATCCAGACAACTAACAGTGATCACTGTTAGGTAGGTTAAAAGCGATGCAAATAAAGACATAAGAGACCACTGTTAGCTTGTGAGCAATGCAAAAAAGACAATAAGCAACTATTGTTTGCTCGGAAGCGATCTTGGAAATGCTAAAAGTGGTAGGTTTCAGCTGAAAAGCGATGCGTATGATCAGGAAGTGACTGGTTTTCACTCAGAAGCGACTGGTTTTCACTCAGAAGTGACTGAAACTTGTTGTAAGCACTCAGAAAATCTGATCTTCACAAAAACAACTTTAAATAGTAAAGTTAATCAAGGACGTGAGTCACACTGGGCGTGCCAAAATGTGATAGGTAAAAATCAGGTTGATCAGATCAAGCATAGCCATAAAAACCTAACCCTATCATCATCAAATAATCTAATCCAAATGAAATCAAAAGCATGCAATTCAAGAACAATATCACCTAGATTGTATGATTCCTTGTTTATGATGTGGATTGCTTTTTCAATAATGAACAATTATGAAGATAAAAGCTGCCATGATGGATGAATGATAATGATAATAAGCTAGATGGATGCTAAAATGCTCAATATGCTCAAGATGATAATGTAGATGCTATATTAATGCTGGATAGATGTAGTATGGAATGAGAGGATATTTATATAGACCTCAACCAAAATCAATCAACGGTGGAGATTTGGTGGCTATGTGAATGGCTAAGATTGAATGATAATCATAGATGAATGTGTAAATGACAAGTGGAGGGAAGATAAGGCTTATGTGTGACCGTGTACATAAAAAGTACTACATGTGAAAGATATTAAATAAAAGATGTAGTACCACTTATCTTTTTTTAAATGAAAGAGGCACACATTTCGGCTTATGAAGATAAATGATAAGAGAAATTAATTAAATAAATTAAATTTACTTAATTAATTAGAAAGTGGGCTTATGAAGGGATTTTAATTAAGTAAATAAGATTTATTTAATTAAAATAGATAGAATGAAGATAATTAAATAATTAAATATTATTTAATTATAGATTTGAAAGAAATAGAAGAAATAGCTAATGAATTAATTAAATAAATATAAATTTATTTAATTAATAGAAGAAATAAGGTATAGGGAAATTACTCAAGTGTGTTAGATAAATGTAGATGATAGCTAATGCAATATTTGCTGCTAATGATAAATAGGTCAATTTTGGGTGTCTACACTAACTACCGTTGTGTGACTGAGGTGGATGTAGGAACATTGTTTTTTCTCTCTCCAAGATGAGGAGAGAGAGTATCACCGTGGAAAGGGTGCTAGATCGCGTGAATACAATGATCATTGTGCTATCTGGAAACACATACACTCACATTAGAGGTTATGTTAATTTTGGAATAAGTCTTATTCTTTATGTTGTTGGTCACTCAGTAATATTTTAACATTGTGACCATTTGTACTTGTTTAATACTGTCATCATCATGTCGATGAATTAATCTTTTGCATCAACAATCAATAAGGTTGTGTATGTCTCTGAATGCCAAGATGACATGAGTAATTGACCAATCAAGTCTAGTCTTGATGTAAAGGCCTAAGTCAGCTTTGCAAGACTCCATCGTCGATATTGTGCTTGTGAATAGCATAATTAAAGCATTCAAAAGGATGCATCGGTGACATCTATGAATTAGGTGTACTATTGTTTTTTATTTTAAATTATTTATAAGCTTAGTAATGGTTAAATTTAACGTCTAGCTTGTGGTAAAGGAAGTTAAGTCTTGGAGATTCTCATTGTGTTCTTCCCTAGATACTTGGAGGAGTGGAAAGGAGCATTAGCTCCATACTCCTATTTTCAAGCTCTTTAGACTGCAGATGGTTGAGAGAAAGGGGGGATAATTATGTGCGACTATTTTATAACTGATAGGGAGTGTGGTTATTATGAGAGGATAAGGGATCTCGATAAGGAAATTCAAGAGCAGAAGGACAATATCTCTTGGATTGGGAGAATAGAAGTGAGGCAAAAGGAGCTCAATAAGAGAGAGTATCGACTGCATTAACAAAGTGATAGGTATGCCAATGAACCAGTAGTAAATTTTCTATATTAAGATTCATACTATATGTAAAGTCATTTTCTGTTTTCTAAGTAAGCCTAAAGAGGCCATATGTTTAGATGAATCAATTGCTATCTGTGGCAAATAAAGCTTCTCTATATTTATATACACTTTTAACATAATAATATATCTATGGATACTTCTAGAATTGTATTCTATTTCAGTATAGTATTGAAGTTATATGCCTTTAGAAAACTATGAATGTTGTTCTGGGCAGATTATGATAAATATAGATATCATTCATATTATTTAGAATTCAGTCTGTAGAATGATCAAAATGTCAAAGAGATATATAGGTGATAGGAAATCATGTATTTATATTCTTTTTAAAGATAGTTTAAATGCAAGTTAAACGTGTGTATAGGCCGAATGATATATATACTAGCCGGTCATTAAGTTTGGATAAATTTTGTTCTTATATGAACGTACTGTGTGTGAGATATTACCTTAGTATATCTGTTGTGAGAACATTGGGTATAAGCCAATATAGGATGAATGGTTTGGTGTGATGTCGACTGTGTAAGGTCGATTTGAGAATATCAATCTATACCTATCTATCTATGGAAATAACTTATCAATTAAGACGATAGCAGACCAAGAGCTTACTTATTACCTTATGTCTTGAGTAGACCGAAACATATTAGTATTATGATGTTAAAGTATCCTTCTAAAGGAGTTGTATCAGTTTGATGTTGAGAGGCATCATTACTCTTATTAATTATAAAAGTTTATAGCTTGTGAAAATCAATGACTTGATTAAAAGACTTTAGTTGAATAGACTTTATATTTAGATAATCATGCAAAAGAATCTATTTAACTTATGTTGTAGAAGTAGATATTATAAGTATTATCATTTTGATTTCTATGAGTAACCGAGAGTTCTCATATACTATTTTTATTTTTGGTTAAGAGGAAACCATTCTTTTATCTTATATTTTGTCCAAGATTGGTCAATAGTTTATTGTAAATTGCCTTTACCTCATTATGGCAATATTATAGTCATTTTATATAGTTCACTTCAACAAAAAATTAGTCGAATATAATATTAGACTAAGGCAGACATATCTTAGTGGCAAGAGTCTTAGAAGTCTATAGATGTCAAAATCAATGAATTTATGACAAAATCGAGTATACCTTGAGAATGCATACCAAAATTATTTATGAGCACGTAAATGGGTTGACAAGTCTTTGAGTAGATTGACAGGGTGTCATAGACCCGAGATTGCAAGGATGCAAAGAGGGGCTCAATGCATGCTTTTAAGTCACCTAAGCTCTCACCTTATACTTGTCTTATAGTAAAGGGTATATTTTATGTCTTTCAGACTGATATTGAATAAACAAGTCAAAGTATGTTGATATAATATTTACTAAAATATGAGAATGTTGTCTCCAAGTCGAGAAAAGAGTGTGGAAAATACGACTTATTATATGAAACTTTGGCCAAATTAATGCAAAAGTCACTACTTGCATTGTCGGTTCACTGTGTACCAGATAGTTGAACAGTCATAGTAGGTTATACATAGCTAGAGATAGACTAGAGTTGTAAGCCCGATTGTTTTTAGCTAGGACACTGCACTAGTTCTCAGATGGTACAAAGATTTAGTTGATTCTCATTTTCTATACCCTCGCAAGGGGAAGGACCAGTTCTAGAAGGAAGGTGTGTGGGGGACCGTCGATCTGTGGTAGGAGGAAAAGCACCAGGGTGATGCTCTCTTCTTGCAGTTGATTGCCGAATATTTGTGAACAAGAAACATTACTTATTATGTAAATGAAAATGATAAATATTGTAAGTTGAAAGAAATGCGACCATCTGCTATTTGTTCTTGATAAAGTGTAAAATTTGTATGTTGCATGTGAAGCGACCATCAACTAAAATTATATATTGTACTTTAAAATTGCAAATGTATGATTATTGGATTTTTTTGTTATAAAAAAGAAAAAGAAATGAGATTTTTGCATTTATTGTATTTATTTTATTTAATATTCCAGTTGGGATGTTACACTACCTTGAGAGAGGACTATTTTAGTTAAATGATAGAGGGAAATCATACATGAGGGTATTAGTAATAATAATGGGGGACTATGATATTGTATATGCAATGAGATGGTGATTTTGGAGCTTATTTACATTTTCCTAGTTAGGAAAATTATCCTCTCAATAGATCCTATCAGTCATAAGAACCATTGGGTTTGTCTTTATGTTATAGGGTTATCTTGAACAACATTGAAATGGTGTCACATGAGATGCATTAGAGGATAGTCATGGGTATTTCTATAGCAACCCTAAGGCTATCCCTTGCCAAAAGCATTTATCACATGACCTATGAATGTTATAATATGCCTTAATAGGATTGTCATCACTCCACTTAGTTGTGCACAAAGGAAAGGACTACCTAATCATCTTGGGACTGTTGTGAGTCATTACAGATAATTGTAATTTACTAAAATTAGTCATAATCAACTCAATTAAGTACATGCCTACCACTATAGTTATGGTTATAGGGTAATATAAAATGTTGTTATGTTACCCATTGATAGTTGTTAAAGTTAATAGGTTGTCAAGGTAATTAAGACTTATCATTGTCACAAAAGAGAAAACTACCACTAAGGAAACAAGGACACCTTGTATGATAGTCTGAAACCCTACCTAGTTACCTAAAGGGACTGTCATTATGTGATGTCAATATTTCTATGCAACCACCATCTAATATTGTCCTAAGAAGCCTTCGAGGTTAGGGAGGGTCATAAGAAGCATTCAGTCTACTAGTATAGTCCTAATATCATGCTATGGTAGGAAGAGAATAATTGTTTGATTTTGCCAAAGTTATATCACTTACAAAAGGGCTATCACCAATCATTTGTGTATGGCCATGAAAGAATGTATTGATGTTGAAGTGGCTGTAAGGGAAACATGAGGTCAAAATGTTGCCAAAGCCCAAAAAGTATTGTCATACCCTCTTAACAAACACACAGACTATCATACTTCTATGTTCTTAAGAGATAGCCATTGCATTTTTTGGTGATTATGTTGTTCCTCTGGGATATAATAGAGTTTTTGGGCATTGTCAAGGGAATAATGATAGTTATGAATGTTCATAAGAATGAGGGCAATTATCAGGGTGTCATAGAGGTAGTTTTGTTGAGGGTTATGAAAGGAAAGTCATATAAATGGGCTAAGGGATATCATGGGTATAATCCACAATTTTGAATCCTATCATAATAAATAATTGAATGAACATGATGATGATAGGATCAAAGAATTTTATCAATAAAGAGACATTTATATGACTGTCATAAGCTTCTTGTGAAGACTAAAGTTACTTAGATTGTTGTAGTTACCTTAAAAGGGTTAATGGATGAGAACACCAATGGATTTTGGATAAGACATGCTTGCATTTATGATTGATTTATGTGAAAGTGATATTCTATATGAGAAATTTTGATACTTTATTGTTTATGGTTGTAGGATCATGAGATGGAAACATCAAATTTGTGAAGTTGCCTTTGGCAACAAATTTGACAACATTGCAACAAATTGACAAGATTGCAAATAGGATTGATCTATGATTGCAAATAGAAATATTTTGATGATTTGTGATTTGAAATGATATATTTTTTAAGGAATTTGATTCTTGTCATGTTTTCTTGTAGGTTTGTGAGGTTGGGAAAAATCATTGGAAACATATTGGAAATATTTGTACTTTAGATTTGAGAGCAAATACATAGTATTTTCTAAATTTTCATGGTTTTCTCCAAACAAGTTGGGTAGGTTGTTTGGAATTATTGATATTTGTCAAACTTTTGAACTTAATACAAGTTTGCTTCATGGTTTATAGCCAAGTTAGTAGATTAGAAGTTGTTGATAAATGTTAAACTTGTCCTCATACAAAGTTTGCTTCAAAGTTTCTAAACATCAAGTTGAATTTCTTTTTCACATTTTTTGCAGCTAGTTTGATGGATATTTGATGCGTTTGTGAAGTGTTCATACTTTGGTGGTTTTCTTATTGTAGATTTATTTATGTGGTTAGTCTATACACCTTTTTCTTTCATATTTTAGAGAATCTTGTTGAACGACACTAGTATTTAGGTGTTTGATGAAGATCGCTTCATGATTTAAAAATTTTTATTTGAAGGTTGCACCTTCTTGAAGCTTGATTGTTAGTTTTATGGTCAAATAAAGATTGGTTTTGTTTGTAGACTTGTCTATCCATTGTTGAGGCTAAAATGTCTGTAAAAGCTTGAATTTTAGTTATTTTTCTTTCTAACCCTTTCTCTTTCTTACCCTTTCTTTTGCACTTTTTTTTTTTCAAATATGATTAGTTTAGGATTAGACTAGAATTTTCAAACTTGCATTGATGTCGTAAGGTTTATATTTCATGAATACAAGTTGGTATATTGTTGGTTAGTGGCTGAAAAGTGATATTTTATGGCAATATATGTTTAGATCAATTTATTCATTGCCAAATCTAAAATTGATTTCTTTACGTGCAAATTAACCTTGTGTTGAAAAGTTTATCTAGATTTGTGTAAGGTCACTTGTTAGAACAACAAAGAACATCAAACACTGATTTATCTTGTAAGGTCGAGAACTGGCTGGGAGAGACCTTGGGGTAGTCATTTTCTGATTCATTGGGATTTGATTCCTTTTAGGAGAGATAAATTACTCAATATTTATCTAAGTTGTAGCATGCTAAAACACACAAATCAATAGGTAGCATTCCTTATTGAATCATTTTTGTAGAGCACTAGAGTGTCATTTTGTAGATAGCATATTTTTGATGATCTTGTGACAAACTATTAAGCACAGTTTTAATGAAGCATTTGTGATAGTTGTTATTTGCACAATATTTTGACAAATATGCTACAAGAGCTAGACGTTGAATCAACATTCCAAAGAACATGTTAATATTGGAGTATAGACAACACTGAGAGGGGGGATGAATCAGTGTTGTAGATACAAACAATTTATTTACTTCTTATCAAACTTAAAAATAGAAAGTAATAATGCTGACAGTATGCTTTATCAATGCAAGAAATCAAATACTAAACAACAGATAAGACTGAATATTCAAGCATGAAAGACAAATGGATCACACATTAATTGAGACCATGACACAACAAATTTCATTAGTGGAAAACCCTCATGGGGTAGAAAAACCACTTAGAAATTGCCTCACTGGCTTAATCAAAATCATGCCTCTCTGGCTACACAAAATGTCTCACTAATTTATTTAACTACCTCACTAGCAATACAAGCCTCACTGGCTACAAAATGCCTCACTGGCAACACAATCCTCATTGGCCACAAAATGCCTCACTGGCAATGATCATATTGTCTCACTGAAATGATCACTTACAACTTCTCAAAGATCAAATGAAGATATACAATATAGAGGGTTTCTCTGTTTCACTGTAAAACATATCTTGATTGTCTCATTTCATTTGAGACTCAAGAATCACAATCACAAAATGTGCACATACAACTTATCAATTCAAGAATGATTTTGCATTAAGACACATTGTTGCTATCTCAATGATATTGCAAGTACAGTCCCATCAATATCTCAACAAGGTGTTTGCATCTCCATCTTTTTATACTATCTCACAACCTTTTGCTTTTTCATTAAATAGTTTGTATTTGTAATTGAACCAGTTAAACTATTTGTAGTAGTTTTCAATTGAATCAATAACTATCAAAGTTATATGGTCAAATAGTGCCATTTGAGTATGTAAAACTTCACTTGTTTGAGATTATTACAAAACTTAACCACAAGGGTTTCATTAAACTTCCAACTGTTCAATATTACCACTACACCAAGAAGAATAACAAAAGAATTCTTTGCAACAACACTTAACAACTTTTAATCACATTTGAAGCAAGGTAAACAAAGAGTCTTCAAAACTGTTTCCAAACCCATGGCATGAAACCCTAGCATCATATGTATGTGAGTAAAACCTTCTCAAACTGCCATTCAAAAATAAATCCTTAACCATTTCAAAGAATGGCTTTATCATCATTAACAACAATAGTTTACTTTTGCAAACCCTAACCAAAAGCTAAACACAACCAAAGAAAAACTTCAATATGCACCCAAGAAGGAGAGATATCACCTATAGCTGCCGACAAAAAAAAGGTTTTTGATATGCTGCAAATGACAAAAATAATTGTCGAGCTCCTTTATTCTTTCCTACTGCTCATAGTGAGCTCAGTTTGTCACATCTAACAAAATCCACCTCATGATTTCGTCGAAACTCCAAGTCTTGCAATATTATTCAAACCCTAAGTCAAGAACCATTATTCTCCAAAGTTCAACCTTACAAAATGAGCCATAAAACAAACTTTTTGCATATTATACATCCTTCACTGAATGTCCCAGTAAGCCCTAAAAGGGCCGGTAACACTTAAACACAAATGCCAACCTTTTACTTGCTAAAGATGTCTGAAACCTGTTGGTCAGGTTATAACTTAAGTGACTTTCGAATTGCCTTTGTCCATTTTGATTTTCAAGCAAACAAAATCAATAATGTTTAATCAAATGATACCCTTAAAAGGTCAAATATAGCCTTTGCACTAATATCATCAAATAACATTATCTCTTTTGAATTGATCATGCTTGCCAATAAAGACTGTAGCTTTTTACAACATTTAGAACAAATGAAGCCACATTGACCAAGTGCCAACCATAGTATCAACCTCAACAAAATGTAACACATCATAAAATCAAGGAGGAGTCACTTAGGTGATATCAACCAAAGCATCATGAAACACTGAGACTATTGAACACCTCAAATTGTATCATCATACCAAACTGCCTATATGCCGGTTTGACATCTCTGCCAACGGCCAATGGGGTCATCAAACTCCCCCTTTGGCATTGATGTCAAAAAAAAACAATGAATGCCAACTGATCAACTACTTACCTGTCCACTGTCCACTGTCAAATCAATGAATGCCATGCACAAAACACTAAAATGCCACTCAACCACCGTTAGGAACAAAACAACAATCACGAACATACATAACTTTACATCACTGTAACACCTGTAACAACTATAATTTCTCTCCCTTTTAACAATAATTCCAAAGGTAAAGTGAGAGAGTATTACCAACTCCAACATAAAAAATCATCAAAATGTACCATGATACCATTGGCCTCATCTAGCATACCAACAACAAAATGTCAGTAATTGAAACAATATTAGATATAAACCTATGCATAAACCAAGCTGTCAAATGAAAACATCAAACTAGAGAGAATCATATCCATCAAGAATTGAAAGATTAAGTGCCATGCCAACTGCCACTATAAATCCATGGTGCAATAACATGAAAGGAGATCACAAACTGAAACAATACGTGAAGCTTGTTAATCACTTGCCACATTAATGCATCATACATACACAGTAAACATATCAATTGATAACATCAAGGATGAAAAAAAATATGCTAAGAAGCTCACCCTGAGACTAAAGCCTACTGCAACTTTCCATTGTCCTCAAAGGCCTCAACATTTTACTATTGTCCTGCAAAAGCATTCACAAAAACATTGCCATGAAAGTCCTGCCATACAACTCTATCACAAATGCATTGTTCCTCCACAAGAATGACTGCACCATACCATTTTGCAATTTTGCTGCTAGATACAAATGCCACTATCAAACCATTCCATTTACAAAGGCACATGGATCAATGAAAACTCAGTGTAAAATGTGCATATTTGAGTAAAAATAATCATCTTATATGCCACTAGCTTGGAAGATCCTTTGTAACATCACTGTTGTAATAAGCTTACCAATCATCCAACATTCAACATTTGCATGACAACAAGCTTGATCATCACACTCTCATCTTAACATTATTATTATGCAACCAACCATCTTGCAAACTTGATCAACAAGAAGTTGAGCAACAACACTTTGTAATACAATAGAAACTTGTAGGAATAGAAGCAACAAACTCCCTCTTAAGAAGCAAACCATCAACTGTTGAACCTCACAAGCATTAACATTAGGAAAATCAAGTCAACATGACAATCAACACCAAGAACTCCTGAAAATAATATCCATATCAATTCAAATATGTGTGACTTATTTCAGAAGAACAAGATAGAGATCACTGTTTTGGATATTCAAGTATATCTTTTTGTGTCATTTTTTCTCTTTTAACCAAGATGATAACTTCCATGAAACTTGTTGTACATCACTTTTCTTTGACAACCTTATGATCACTCATTCATTGAATTGCATTTATGACTGAGATCACCAACTGAACATCAGTTCATGAGGTAGGAGCTGAGCACCATGCAAGACATGCTTGTATGAATCCACTATCATACAATTAACTCTTCTAGCATAAAGAATCTTCACAACCCAATAAACACAAACAATCCACTGTTAGAAGCAAATGAACTCATTATGCTATTATTCACTGTGTATGCATTGTATGACTGTCTCATATTTAAAAGACCAACATATTTCTGTCATCTTAGATGATTAACATCAATGATAAATATACCTCCTTTAATCAATCTCCTAAGATCTTATCTTATGAACACCATGATATAGTTCTATCTTTTGATGATGTGCATGTCTAAACAAACTCACACTAAACACAGTCAAGCTACCACAATATTTCAAAAATCAATCATCCACTAGACTTGTGACATATGATATGGAGATGAGTATCAATATGAAAATCAAATCCTTGACCAAGCTTGCACTTTGAATCACTTCAGAAATCAAACTCAATGAAGATAAACTTCATCTTTAAGCCTTGTATCAATACCTAACTGTCAAAGTACTTGAGTGATGTAATCCATAGTCTATGACAAACATAACATTCTTCAAACGACAACTAATAATGCAACTGATACATATCACAAAATTGTTCCCAACACTTCTCAAGTGTTGTTTATGGGGCTAAATGATAATACATTAATCAACTCCCCCTTACCTCAAACTACCTTTCAGGGACTTTGTGATGTTTCTTGTGCAACATGCACAAGATTATAATTTGCTTCCAATTGACATTGTTTTCTTTTCCAAACCTGCATAAGACCTTTATTCATCTTGCTCAAGATATTTTCTTGTTTTTGCTTGAACATGTAGCCTCTAGATGGTTTCATCAAATTACTCTTACAAAACAATGCTTTATGTCCAAACTTATGACACCTATAGCATCTGATCTCATGACCAACAAGAGAAACAAATTCATATTCTCTTGACAACCAAAAAGAACTTCTATGATCATATCTTGCAAGTGTCCAACAATCCCTTTCTATGTGACCAACTTTATTACAATTATAACAAACAATGTTATAGTCCTGATTTGACAAAATGTAAGAACTCTTATCCTTATTCCATCCAAGACCATTTCTTGAATGAGTTCTACAATCTCTAGCTCTATGACCATAAACATGACAAGAATAGCAATAACCATGAAATTGAGAGTAGTTGTACCTTATTGAGTGGTATTGCCTGATAGGTGGAGGTCTTGAGAGCCTATTTTCTATACTTCTTCTTCCTCTGTTGAAATCCTAGAATTATCTATTATCAACAATCTTAATTTCTGATTTCTTCTTTTCTTTAGTCTTAGGAACAACAACATGATAATTTAAATCTATCTTCGCTCTTGGTGTTTTTCTAACTCTAGAACTCTGTCCTTCAACAAATCCTAAACCAGTAACATCCTTATGATGTTTCTGCTTACTCAATATGTCATTCAAGCAATCAGTACTCTTTTCAAACTGAAGACTCTTGTGTAATTTATAGAAAGCCTTTTCTAACTCCTTTCTCAAAGAGACTATTTTTTATTCTAATTTTAGACATTCACTAGTTTTAACTTCAAGATTAGATTTTGTAAAATCAACAACCCTTTTGGCTTCTTCTATTTCTATCTTTAGGATAATAGTTAGCTTAGTTGAATCTTCAACCTGACCTCTTAAATCTACAATCAAATTTCTTGCCTCTTCAAGTTCTAAAGAAACTTTCAAGCAAGATCAGAAAGTACCTTTTTCTTGGAGTCTTCTTCTTTTGAAGTTAGTCTTCTAATCTTCGGTTTTCTTTATTGAGTTGCTTGATTTCATCCAAGGCACATAAAAGTTCACCTTCTTTATCAACTTCACAATCCTCTTCATCAAATTCCTGTCCATCTTCATCGACAAAGAGGTCTCCTTCTTCGTCATCAATCTCAACAACAAAATCATCTTTTCTTTCATCAAGTTCTTGTTCATCTACACTTACAATGAAGTCTTCCTTTAAATCAAAACTCTCAACTGCAAGACCATTCTTTTTAGCAACACTCAGGGGAGACTCATGCAATAACTAATCACATGACTTGACCAGGGTTCGCTGTACAATCTTTTGTTTGGCCTCTTTCTTTTCTCTATTTCTTCTACACTTTCCCATGGTACTCCGCTATTAGGACCTACCCAAGCTGGTTAGACTTCTATAGGGAACCTACGCTCTGATACCACTTATTGGAGTACATACAACACTAAGAGGGGGGGTGAATCAGTGTTGTAGATACAAATAATTTATTTACTTCTTATCAAACTTAAAAATAGAAAGTAATAATGCTGACAATATGCTTTATCAATGCAATAAATCAAATACTAAACAACAGATAATACTGATTATTCAAGCATGAAAGACAAATGGGTCACACATTAATTGAGACCATGACACAATAAATTTCATGAGTGGAAAACCCTCACGGGGCAAAAAAACCACTCAGAAATTGCCTCACTGGATTAATCAAAATCATGCCTCTCTGGCTACATAAAATGTCTCACTGACTTATTTAACTACCTCATTGGCAATACAAGCCTCACTGGCTACAAAATGCCTCATTGGCAACACAAGCTTCACTGGCTACAAAATGCCTCACTGGAAATGATCATATTGTCTCACTGACATGATCACTTACAACTTCTCAAAGATCAAATGAAGATATACAATACAGAGGGTTTCTCTGTTTCACTGTAAAACATATCTTGATTGTCTCATTTCATTTGAGACTCAATAATCACAATCAGAAAATGTGCACATACAACTTATCAATTCAAGAATGATTTTGCATTAAGACACATTGTTGCTATCTCAATGATATTGCAAGTATAGTCCCATCAATATCTCAACAAGGTGTTTGCATCTCCATCTTTTTATACTATCTCACAACCTTTTTCTTTTTCATTAAATAGTTTGTATATGTAACTGAACCAGTTAAACTGTCTGTAGTAGTTTTCAATTGAATCAATAACTGTCAAAGTTATATGGCCGAATAGAGCCATTTGAGTATGTAAAACTTCACTTATTTGAGATCATTACAAAACTTAACCACAAGGGTTTCATTAAACTTCCAACTATTCAATATAACCACTGCACCAAGAAGAATAACAAAAGAATCCTTTACAACAACATTTAACAACTTTTAATCACATTTGAAGAAAGGTAAACAAAGAGTCTTCAAAACTATTTCCAAATCCATGGCATGAAACCCTAGCATCATATGTATGTGAGTAAAACCTTCTCAAACTGTCGTTCAAAAAGAAACCCTTAACCATTTCAAAGAATGGGTTTATCATCATTAACAACAATAGTTTACTTTTGCAAACCCTAACCAAAAACTAAACACAACCAAAGAAAAACTTCAATATGCACCCAAGAAGGAGTGATATCACTTGTAGCTGCTAACAAAAACAAGGTTTTTGCTGTGCTGCAAATGACAAAAATAACTGTCGAGCTCCTTTATTCTTTCCTACTGCTCATAGTGAGCTGAGCTTTGTCACATCTAACAAAATCCACCTCATGATTTCGTTGAAACTCCAAGTCTCGCAATACTGTTCAAACCCTAAGTCAAGAACCATTATTCTCCAAAGTTCAACCTTACAAAATGAGCCATAAAACAAACTTTTTGCATATTATACATCCTTCACCAAATGTCCCAATAAGCCCTAAAAGGACCGGTAACACTTAAACACAAATGCCAACCTTTTACCTGCTAAAGATGCCTGAAACCTACTGGTCAGGTTATAACTTAAGTGACTTTCAAATTGCCTTTGTCCATTTTGATTTTCAAGCAAACAAAATCAATAATGTTTAATCAAATAATACCCTTAAAAGGTCAAATATAGCCCTTGCACTAATATCATCAAATAACATTATCTCTTTTGAATTGCTCATGCTTGCCAACAAAGACTATATCTTTTTACAACATTTAGAACAAATGAAGCCACATTGACCAGGTGTCAACATAGTATCAACCTCAACAAAATGCAACACATCATAAAATCAAGGAGAAGGAGTCACCTAGGTGATATCAATGAAAACATCATGAAACATTGAGACTATTGAACACCTCAAAATGTATCATCATACCAAACTGCTTGTATGCCGGTTTGACATCTATGCCAACTACCAGTGGGTTCAATAGCTAAATGATGGCAACATAAAATTTAGACTTGGAAATCATTGATGGTTGTTGATAAAGTTAAATCAGGGTTTCTAAAATAAATTTGGGTAATATTATTCTTATCAAAATGATTGTATCACCAATGTTAAATGAATTTTAAATGCTCGCTAAAAAATGTGAGTTCTCCACGTTTAAATTATAAAATATTCATACATATGAAAGGTTTTGAGGCCACTCAAAATTATTTAAACAATATCACTCATCCCAATCACTAATATAATATTTAAACCAAGTTATGTTAGTAGCGTTGTAATAAAAGCATGATGTTCTTGGAAAATTTCCATCAATATTACTAACAAACATTCCTCCCCTAAAATAGCAGAGAGGAGTGGGGGAAGGAGTGAGAAATTCTCTGCAGATCTGGATGATGATGAGAAGGGCGCTGATGATGATCCAAACAACGTAGGGGACAAAGATGACTGGTTTGGGTCTCTCGAAGAGGATGATGACATGCGGCTTGTTGACCTTTGGCTTGAAGCTTGTAGGAGCGCTGGTTCTACTAGCTCCAGGAAGCGCTGAGATGATTCTCTTGTGGAATCTATTTTGTAGGGTGTGAAAAAGACAACCAATGATGGTGTCGAGGGCCATGGTCCTCACAAAGGATTCCTTATTCAATCATAAGTGGATGGAGTGTGTGCGGGAGCATCTTTCCCTGTGGGTAATGTGGGTAGTGATCCCTATGAGTTTTCCATGGAGGGTTTGCCTCCTTCCAATTCTCCTATGTTACAAAAAAATGGTGGGTTGGGAGAGATTGAGCCCTCCCCTGTTTTAGTGGAAGGACAAGGTTTTGAGGAAGTTCTCTTTAATCCATCTGATATGCTTATGATGTGTTGGGATTCCTATTTTCAAGCCAAGTATTTGCAAAATCATGCTAAGTTTCCCAAACATTCTTTTCTTGCCAAAATCCATCAAGATCCTACTTTGTACCTTTGTTTTTGAACCCATCATTTATATCTGATCTGAGACTTTTAAACAGGTTCCCTCCAAAAGTTTCTAAGTGTTTACCTTTTTTAAATGCTAGAAAGAAAACCCTGAAAAAAGGCTAAGTCTAAGTGTTTCCTGGCTTTTTTCCTTATGTTTTTTGCCTTTTTTAGAGCTTCGGGGTTTTGGGGTTCTCTCTTCTGTCACACAATTCTTATTGGCTCTGAATTCTCCCTTGGTAATTCATAAAATTGCCTAAGTGCTTCAGGCGTCGGAGGTTGGAGTGGTGGTCTTCCGCCTTCTTTCGAGCATGCATTGGCGGGAAGGCCCGATCATCGAAGTGTGCCAAGGCTCCAAATTTTTTCTAGGTATTGTGGGTCTCGGAGGTCAAAGTGGCGGTCTGCCTTATTTTTCCAAGTAGGTGGAAGGGTGAGGGTCTGATTGCTGAAGTCCAACGAAGCTCAAATTCTTTTGAGTCTTTCAGGCACCGGTAATTGGGAAGTTTCTTTTCTCCCTTCCTTTTCACAGGCTATTGGTGGAAGGCCCAATCGTCGAGGTCTGAAAAGGTTTCACAAGAGTTTCTAAGTGTTACAGACATTAGTGATTGGGGGGTTGCTCTTCTTCTTTTTCTTTCTGAAGATGGAAGGTGTAAGGTCCGATCACCGAGGTTCAACGAGCTTCAAAATTTTTCTAAGCATTTCAGGATTGGGAGGTTTTGTTTCTTCTCTTCCAAAATGAACGATGTATGGTGAAGGGTCGATCTCCGAAGCCTAGTGGTTTCCCTTTGTTCCTTTCAAACTTTGGAGATCAAGGCTTCCTTCTTCATCTTTTCAAAGGTTGATTGCCTGGTGGAAGCCCGATTGGTCGGGGTCTGACAAATTTGCCTTCCCCACTCCTTCCACTATTCAGAAACATAGGGAAATGCACCAACTACTCTCTAGATCGCCATTATTGCAAAGTGGGTGTTTGAATTTGATGTCTTTAATGCGGTTGGTGGAGTTGGTGGGGTTTTCCCTTCTATTCTAACATCAAATATGAGCTTCCAAGGCTATAAATAAAGGATTGAAATTCATTTTCAGGGGTTGGTCACTGAACCAATTGTCTGGTCTGCGAGTGCCTCAGGTTGATTTTAGGGCTTCAAATCATGCCAGTCTAGGAAGTGAATGGAGGAATGCATCTGATATAGCATAGGAAAGGATTGTAATGCACATCTTCATGTAGTGGTATGTCACCATGGCAGATTGTGATGATTCAGGGGAATATATGAACCCAGTTGTGTATTTTCTCGTACCACATTTGTTGGTATGTTGTAACAAGGATTTGATAATGTATGACACCATTTAAATCAATACAAGCTTTGTGTTGAGTCATTTCATTTGTTGCAAGTGGATCATTGTAATTTGCTCAGGATTAATAAGTATGCCTAGTGTATGAAATGTAATATGAGAAATGTATGTGCATACATTTTAGTTTTCTGTTGATGCTGGTTTGATCCTTTTCCTTTCTCTTTATTGTTTTTGACTTAGTTGCCCAATGGAGTAGGTACCAGTCCATATTGGGGATGGATCGATCACTATTTTAATCAAACCCTCATCTTGATAGCTGTAGGAGTAGGAGTAGGTTTAGTTTAGGGTTTCTCATGTTGTCCAGATTTAGTGTAATAACAGGGATAAATCTAAAGTGATGAAAAATTGTTTTAATCTTTTGGAATCATGTATATGTATGCCTGTACTATGCATCTTGTGTATGTAAAGTTAAGTGGAGTCATTTTAAGGAATGTGAAGTAGTTATGTTTAGGTGCAAATGCATAGTGCAGTAATCAGCTTAATTAGAGGCCTATGCAACTAGTTTTTCTTGACCTAGTGACAACTTTGGGGGTCAAGTGTACCTTGGGTATGGATGTGTTTATTTGTTTGTTTTCTATTTCATGCCTCTAGGAATATCCCTCCTTGGATTAGATGAGCTAGAAGTGAAGGGGAAATTACCCATTCCCAACCATTGACCCTTAATCATCCTTATCATGTTGATGAACCTCTTTTCTATCTTCTTGATGACAACGCTGGCCTTGAAGATTGAAGAATGTTCTAGGGATTAGGATAAGCTATTTTGGGACCCAACAGAATGGTGTTGTTGTTGGGGTTGTAATACTTTGGTTCAGATTTGAAGTCCTCTGTAACAATGATCTACATTTGTACATTTTGTTTGGGTGAGTTTGGCCTCCCGTAAACTTACGTCAATAGATTGGCATCATTGCTGGGGAGAATTAAGGGTTCAAAGAAATTGAAGACTCTACTGGTGAGTTGAACCCATAATCAATTTGCAGCCTTGAAGATTAGTCACACTTCAAGGAATTCCTCTTTGGAAGAGGTGGTGACTCTGCTATCAAAGAACATAAATTTGTTACTGCTGCCTACTAGTTGTTGTTGGTGATTTGAAGACCCCATTTCAAGGTGCAGCAGCTGGTGAAATAAAGGTGCATGGTTTTCTTCCTACCTTTTGAAGTTTGTGTAGTTCCTGTCATGTTGAAGGAACAAATTTGTATACCTCTCTTTTTTGCCCTAGATTGTAGGATGTTTTAGTCATGGCCAATTGGTATGAACATGGATACCCTAGGGATGTTCGTTCACAAACATCATCATATATATCAGAACCTAGGAACTATATTAGAGTGGATTACCATGACTATTCTTGCAATGCATTTTCTAGTCATGGCTTTGCATGTTATACAAACCAAAACTTATATGTGCCCATGTAAAATCAAAATGAATTATAAATGTAACAATGTGAGGTTGATAAGACTAAACAGTTGCTGTAACAATGTGAGGTTGATAAGACTAAACAGTTGCTAGAGTCCTTATGGCAACAAGAAGAAGAAACAAAAAAGTAGTTTAGGCGGCTAGAGTCTAGGGTGCAGTCCAATGCATTCCCTGTTGCCTGAAAAAATCATATTTCTCAGTTCCCTGCTCCTCCCTTAGATCCAGTATACAATCAGCTAGACTTCTCTTGGGTTGATTACAAAACAACGAGTATGCCAACCAAGGTCTACAATCAGTTGCCTAAGTTTTAGGGGTACAACATTTGGGAAGGGGACACATATGTCGTTGTATTCTTAGAATTCATAGAAGAACATCAGTTTGAGGATGAGGATATGTACATGAGATTTTTTGTTAGGTCATTACATGGAAAGGAAAAATAATGGTTCCAAAATGTCCCAGGGTAGTCCTTTGCCTCATGGAATGAACTTGTAGTAGCATTTGAAAATGAATTTGCTAAAGGTCTTGACCTTGTTTGTCTTGTCATAGAGCTGGAAAAAATTAAAAGACAAGAGGGAGAGTCAAGAAAGGATTTTGGTCATAGGTTTTCTGTTGCCGTTTCCAACATTCCAGATAATTTCAAACCTAGCACTCCTACTTGCATTGATATGTTTTTTTAAGCATATGAAACTGGACTGAGTTATGTGTGGGAAGACTTCAAAATAACAAGTATGCATTAGGCGTATTTGTCCCTAGACTCCATGGAGAAAATGAGAGATGACTACATAGAGGGTTTGTTATCCACAAGTGCATGTGTTACTGGTAATAAACATGTTGATCTGAACAACAACAATGTGGATATAGGCAATCAAGTGATTGCAACATTAGATAATGATGATTGTGTAGTTAGGAGGGTAGAAAATGAAGTTGGTGTGCATTATATAATAGTGGTGTAGACAATGAAAGTATTGTATGCACCAGCCATCTGTTGAACAACTCATCAAGTGAATGTGCAAATGATGAAACCAATGGTGACTTACAACCTAATGCTAAGGTATGTGGCCTAATGAACAATGAGGATGTTGTGTATAGGGATGAATAGTCAGTGGGATCAATTTGTAAGGTTGATCATGTTGAGTGTACACAGGTAAATGAATTAGATTGTGAGCAAGGAACTTGTGTCTTGCTTGATGTATTACCCTCTTTTGTTCCTATTTGTGATGAGGAAGCAATTAGTATTTGCTTGCATGAGGTAGATGTAGAGGAGGTTGCACATGATGATAACTGATTAGAGACAGATGTTGGTGTAGCCATGGAGTTTTAGTGTGAAGAGCTTGCCTTGGATTATGAAGATGATGATCATGTGGAAGCATATGAGAACCTATTTATATGGTGCAAGGTATGTTGTCTTCCTCATGCAGAGTGTGCTTCATCTAAGCCACTAAGAAATGATAGAGAAATGAAGGAAGAAGATACGTGTCAATAGTCTCTTTGTAGCAGCATGTGTGACACATTAGATTCCCAAGGTGAACTTGAAACAAAGAGATAATTAGAAGAACTTGATTCTTCATTTGAGGTCTCTCATGGTATTGATTTGTGTGTTGATAGTTTGGATTGCAGCCCGAGTCATGCTTATGATTCAAAAATTGGAAGTTGTAGTAGCACATATGAAAGTTGTGTTCAATAAATTCGTGGAAATGCAAATGAATATGAGTCTTTCCACTTTGATGTGGAATATTTATCAGTTCTTGGATGTGTTAGTGTTGTAGTAGAGGTTGCATCCTTTGTATGCGACATTGATGTGAATGAGAAGAAAGGCATGTGTATGCCCGAACATCAATAGATGGCAGCCCAACTAGAAGGTATACCTGAATTGGAGTCTTTCCAGTTTGCTTTGCAATGTGAAGTGTCTTCTCTTGTGGATCAAAAGTGCATTCAGGAACACTTCTCCTTGCCATGTGAATTGGAGGTGTTCTCCTTTTCACTCAATTTGTGTGAGGAGGTCAGCAAGTATGATAGATTGAAAGTTGGTGATGGAGATTTGTCTTCATCCATATGTTTTGATGCTGACATGGTTTTATAGTTTTCACCCCTTACTGCTAGGAACAAACATGTAGTATGGAATAGGTTGAGCACCTATTATTTGTGGCTGCCCTATAGCAATGTTTTCAATGGTGAAGTTTGTCTTCACATCATGTACAATGGTTGCAAATTGGTGCATGTAGATGAAATACTTCAGTTGTTTCAATCAGGTGATGAATGCAGATGTGGTTTGAGGGAGATTAGCTCCTTCATTCAACTTGTCTTTGACAAAGGAAAGTAGTCTTGGTCATCTTGTGCGAGTTTGACCTGCAAATGCCTGTAAATTTTGATTACAATCAACTTTCCTATTGTGCTCCCATGCTCATGACTGTATGTCTTGTATATACGCCTTTGTTGTAAATGTTATGTCAAAAAAAGTAAGCTTGGGGGATTTTTCCTATTAAGGTTTAGCTCCCAAGTCTCGTAATTGCATTTAGAGCGTCTTGCATGTTATTTTTGACTCCTGATGAGAAAACCCTTGGGTCTTGTGACAAATAGGACCTAGGGCTACACTTTAATGAATCCCGAGAAAAAAATGGCAGGGTGGACTTGGGCGCTAGCACGCTAGTCCAACCCTATTTTGGGTCTGCCCTAATTTCAAATGTTAATTTAATGACTATTATTTGGGTCCTATGTCGACATCTAAAGTTTGAATTATGAAATTCTTAGTGGGAATCTTTGTAGTTGCATATATAAGAATGATTAGGTTTCATTTGCAAACTAGATGGAAATTAGAAGAGCATTGTGATTTTGTGAAAGTGATTCAAGGCATTCATTGTGTTGCAAAGCAGTGCTTTGTTGTTATTGTGTTTGTATTTACAGATTTGGCATCCATCTCCTCATGGCATGAAGAGCATCTTCCTTCCATGAGATCTTCACTACAAGGTGATTTCTATTGTGTTTTCCATCATTTATCATTTGGATTCTTGCTTATATCTTGCTGGGACACGCACTCTCATCTAACAACGGTGTTCAGAAGACTTGAATGTCTCTCTGGGGCTTGATCGAGGCAAGCCTCCAAACACCACAACCCTCTCCCACACTTCTTGTGATTGCAGGTTACAGGTGTTGAGTCTCGTGGAGTGGAGTTGCAGGAAGGAGTAGTAGACACAGAGGATTCAGGATCTGAAAAGGACACTAGTGCTTTTCCTAGACTAGGGCACTAGTCCCCGTGTCCTTTGCATTTGAATTCCTAGAAATGGAAGTTGCAGTACAAATTAGTGTCGGAAGTAGACCAGGACCCCTCAAGGAAACACGTTCCTTGGACTTGGGCACGAGTCCTTGTGTCCCTAAATTCTCCTCCTTTTAAACTTCAAAAAATAGTAAGTTAAATATCTTTGTCCCTTATCTCAGTCTAGAAGGATTTGTCGTAATTTGATAATTTGCTTACTGATTTGCATAATTAGGGTTTCTAAGTATAATTGAGCATTAGATAGAGACATTGTTGGATACATCCAAGAGTCCATAGCTTCCCAAGTGGATGCCCAACATGATAGGTGATTTCTCTCAATTAGTGGAGATTCAACGCGATTGATAAGACCTTGGAATGTTTGTTGGGAAAGGAGGATTACACATAAACCCTTAAAATCAAACAAACCCCCATCTTCCCTCATTTCCCATACTAAACAGTAAATATGTCTTTCATTGTTCCCCCTATCTAGTTTTTGCCTTTTGGTCTTCTCGAAGATAACTGATTCTCACTATGCCATTGCTTGGCACACGTCCCCAACTAGAGCCGCTGTTGGGATTCCTATTTTCAAGCCAAGTATTTGCAAAATCTTGCCAAGTTTCCCAAACATGCTTTTCTTTCGTCAAAATCCTACTTTGTGCCTTTGTTGTTGAACCCATCATTTATATCCGATCTGAGACTATTTTAAAAGAGTTCCCTTTGAAAGTTTCTAAGTGTTTGCCTTTTTGAAATGCAAGAAAGAAAACCCTAAAAAAAGGCTAAGTCCAAGTGTTTCTTGGTTTTTTTCGTTGTGTTTTTTGCCTTTTTCGGAGCTTCGGGGTTCTCTCTTCTGTCACGCCATTCCTATTGGCTCTGAATTATCCCTCCGTAATTTATAAAATTGCCTAAGTTTTTTAGGTGTTGGAGGTCAGAGTGGTGGTCTTCCACCTTCTTCTGAGCATGCGTTGGTGGGAAGGCCCAATCATCGAAGTGCGCCAATGCTCCAAAATTTTTCTAAGTATTGCAGGTCTCAGAGGTTGGAGTGGTGGTCTATATTTTTTTCTATGTAGGTGGAAGGGTGAGGGCCTGACGACTGAAGTTTGATGAAGCTCAAATTCTTCTGAGTCTCAGGTGCCAGTAATCAGGAAGTTTATTTTCTCCCTTCTTTTTTGCAGGATGTTGGCGGAAGGCTTGATCGTCAAGGTCCAACAAGGTTTCACAAGAGTTTCTACTTGCTGTGGACATCAGCGACTGGGGGGTTTCTCTTATTCTTTTTCTTTTCAAAGATGGAAGGTGGAAGGTCCGATCACTGAAGTTTGGCAAGATTCAAAATTTTTCTAAGTGTTTAAGAATTGGGTGGTTCCTTTCTTCTCTTCCAAAATGAATGATGTATGGTGAAGGCCCGATCTCTGAAGCCCAGTGGTTTCCCTTTGTTCCTTTTGGACTTTGGAGATTAGGGCTTCCTTCTTCACCTTTTCAAAGGTCAATTGCCTGTGGAAGCCCGATTGGTCGGGGCCCGACAGTTTTTCCTTCTCAACTCCTTCCACTATTCAAAAACACATGGAAACACACCAACTACTCCCTAGATTTCCATTATGCAAAGTGGGTGGTTGAATTTGATGTCTTTAATGCAGCTGGTGGAGTTGATGGGGTTTTCCCTCCCATTCCAACATCAAATCCGAGCTTCCAAGGCTATAAATAAATAATTGAAATTCATTTTCAGGGGTTGGTCGCTGAACCAATTGTCTAGTGTGCGAGTGCCTCAGGTTGATTTTAGGGCTTCAAATCGCGCCAGTCTGGGTAGTGAATGGAGGAATGCATCCAATATAGCATAGGAAAGGATTGTAATGCACATCTTCATGTAGTGGTGTGTCTCCATGATAGATTGTGATGATTTAGGGAATATAAGAACCCAATTATGTATTTTCTCGTACCACACTTGTTGGTATGTTGTAATAGGGATTTGATAATGTATGACAACATTTAAATCAATACAAGATTTGTGTTGGGTCATTTCTTTTGTTGCAAGTAGATCATTGTAGTTTGCTCAGGATTAATAAGTATTCCTAGTGTATGAAATGTAATCTAAGAAATGTATGTGAATACATTTTAGTTTTTTGTTGATGCTGGTTCAATCCTTTTCCTTCCTCTTTATTGTTTTTGACTCAGTTGCCCAATGGAGTATTCACCGGTCCATATTGGGGATGGATCAATCACTATTTTAATCAAACCCTCATCCTATTAGCTGTAGGAGTAGGAGTAGGTTTAGTTTAGGGTTTCTCAAGCTATCCATGATTTAGTGTAATAACCAGGGATAAATCTTGTTTAATATGAAAAGGGGGATGATGGAAGGTGGGGTTTTAGTTTGAATCCTCCTTTCCACTAAACATTCCAAGGGATTTTCAACCGACTGCTTCTCCCATCGAGAGGAGAATCATCTATCAGATTGGGTTGCCACTTTGTTTTCTGCTGGGAAATTTAGAAGTTATCACACAATGTTGCCAATTAATGCTTTTATGCTCTGGAAACCCTAATTTAAGAAAAAAAGTAATTAAATCTATGAATTACGACAAATGCTACTGGAATTAGACAAAGGGGCAAAGAACCTTAACTCACTATTTTTTGCAGTTTGGAAAATAGAAATGTCAGGTTTTATGGATTCCCAATCTCCTTCCGGCACTGATCTCTATTGTATCTTCCGTTTTTGGTGTTCTGACAGTGGAGGACATTGTTGATGGCACCCTAGTCTACTGAGGAAGATTCTTTCAGATGTCGGAAGCTCTGCAAACCCTAATGATCACTGTCCAGTCCGTTTCTGTAGCCTTGGATGCAGAGGACAATGGTGATGGCACCCTTGTCCCAAAATCCTGCACAGTGTCCGCTTCTTTTTGGATCTTGAATCTTCAATGTCCACTTATCTTCCCTGCAACTCCACTTTCTCCAGATCTGATACCTGTAACCTGTAATCAAAAGGAGTGTGGGAGGGGGTTGTGGTTTTTAGAGGCTTGCCTCAGTCAAGCCCCAGAGAGACATTCAAGTCTTCCGAACACCGTTGTCAGAGAGAGAGTGCATATCCTTGTGGGATAGAGGAAAAAATCCAAATGATAATGATGATAAAACACAATATATGTCACCTTGATGATGAAGCTCTCATGGAAGGAAGAATCTCTTCAATGCCATGAGGAGAAGATGTAATCCAACTTGCAAAAACAAACACAATAACAATGCTATGCTCTGCAACACAATGAAAGTCACAAGTATGCCAATAGCTCACAATCATAAACATCTTCTAATCATCTTCTAATCATCTTATCTAGTTTCTAAATGATAACCTACACATGATTATATATGCAACTACAAAGATTCCTGCTAAGAATTTTGTAATTAAAACTTATGATGTCAGCTTGGGACTCAAATAATGGTCACAAACTTGACATTTGAATTTAGAGCAGACCCAAAATAGGGCTGGACTAGGGCGCTAGAGTCCAAGTCCACCCCCCGTCTTTGTACTGGGATTATCAAAATAGTCCCCCTTAGGTCCCATTTGTCACAAGGCCCAAGGGTTTTCTCATCGGGAGTTTGATTTATCATGCAAGATGCTCTAAATGCAATCTAAAGACCTGAGAGCTAACCTTAAAAGGAAAAATCCCCCAAGGGTGCATTTTTTTGATATAACATTTAGCCCCCACTTTAATGTATGTATTAAATGCAAGGCCAATACATGAATTAAAGTAAGGTCAACAAACACAACAAACATGCCAAGCACGAAGAAGACATGCCAAACACATTAAAGACAATAACAGACATGCAAAACATGGAGAAGACAATTACAGTCACGCAAAACACATAGAATACAACATTGAAGAAACGTAGAGCACTAAGAATACAATGAATGTAGTGATTATTTTATTTTTGATTTTTCCATATGAAATGCAAGATGCAAGTACAAGGAAAGTAAACAAACAAATACCAAAAAGTGTAGAGGAGATGTTCACCACCGGTCTTGCACTTTTTGAGAATAGATACGCTAAACAAAATCCCAAGGTGTAGAGGAGCTATTCACCACCGGTCTTGCACCTTGAGAACAAACACGCCAAACAAATCCCAAAGTGTAGAGGAGCTCATCGCCGTTGGTCTTGCACTTTGAGAACAAACACGCCATACACACACACACGCTGAAGACACAAAGAAAACATGGCAGACAAGCGATGGAGTGAAACTATTGCTAGGTTCATCACCATCTTAGACACATTACAAACATGCACCGACGATTGGGTTTCACCACAACAACCACTGAAAACATGCTTAAGGGTTGAGTTAGTCACATAACCACTCCTCGCCTCGCGATGAGGACTTTTAAAAATGACAAGATAGTGCAATCTCTTTGAGAAATACACCATCCTCGCCTCACGATGAGGGCTTAAGATAGAAAAGGGATGCGATATCCCCACCTCACGATGAGGGCTTAAATGATTGTGATTAATTTTTAGATTGTTCAAACATGCTTTACTATCATCTAAAGTAGACAACTTACCTTATATATGCCCCCACCTTAAGGTGGTTGATATCACGTACTAATATCAAGCACGTTAAAGTAGGAAGAAAACACACAAGGGAAAATGAGCTCTCGCAAAGCCCATGCCCCCCAGAGGTGACATGTACCTTATGATCGCTGAATGTTCCCATAAACACATCCCTGCAAGAAAGGTGTTAGTGTCCAAATGATCATGATAACAACAATGCATATGATCAACTACATGAAAGAGCCAAGCAAGGTGATATCCATGATAAACAAAGTGCACAGAGCAGGAGTATTGTTAAAGTGTTGTTAGCAAGATAAGATAACATCGACATCAACATCAAGATAGAGAAATCACACGGAGTGATTCCACTAGCCAAGCATCTCATAATATGTTATAACCCCGTCGTCATGTATGAACTAGGTCCATTTTTTGATTACTCGCGAAAGGGACACTAGGTTCACATCAATATAATATGTTTTTCATCATCCGCCAGCTAGGTGGAAACACTAGAGGAAGGTAAACAATAAATCAGAGAGGAGAATAAGTTCCTTAGGGACAGTCACGTAGGAAGGTGCCCCCAATTCACCAACCGCAATGCTATGTTCGTAAGACACAACACACAACAATGAAATCAGAGGAGAGGAGATATAGAAGAATGATGATAAAAATAGAAGGTCACAATAGAGGTGGTCTCCTAGTATCATTGACCTTACAAGAGAATCAAGGGTCATCCTAGGAGGCCTAACAACACAACACATCACGGGGGAAACACATCACGAGAGACAAAGGGTTAGAGATACTTACTTGTAGAGAGGTCCATGCTAGAAGTCGTCATCAAGGAGGTCATCATCCTCCCAATCCTGAATGCTAGATGAAAGTGGTGTGTAAGGTACCAAAGCCCAACTG
The DNA here is from genome assembly GCA_027924645.1 of Cunninghamia lanceolata. Classification (NCBI taxonomy): domain Eukaryota; kingdom Viridiplantae; phylum Streptophyta; class Pinopsida; order Cupressales; family Cupressaceae; genus Cunninghamia; species Cunninghamia lanceolata. Next base: position 200,604 of record BSBN01000910.1, on the reverse strand, counting down.
TTGTTCTTGTTTTTCTCATCTTTAAGATCTTCTTGATTTGTTTCAACATTAGGTTGAATGTTCTCTTGTTCATTTGTGATCCGTTGGGCATAAGCTTGTATTCTCCTCCTCCTTTCTTTTGCTAGTCTATTTCTTCTTGTCTTATTGCTTATTTCATCATTGTTATGTTTTTCCATAGTTTGTACAGTAAAGGAAGAAGCACCATGTTCAAATCTCATTGGTCTTGGTGGAATATTTTGTTGTCGATGAAAGCCTCCTGATCCATGTAAGGATGATGGAGGAGGGACCTCAACATAAATGCCATCTCTCAGTGGATGAGGTGGGTTATGGAACCTTTCCTTATCCACATTTCTCATGCCAAAAATTTCATCAAAGCCATAATAATCTTGTTTTATGCTTGCTTCTTGTTCTTCTCTTATTGGTTGCAAAGGAGATCTGGCCACTTGAGCTAGTTGTTTTGCTTTGTATATTATGTATTCTATGAAAGTTCTATCTCTTCATGGCTCAGGATCTATCTCCGGTTGTGGACAAAAGTAATCAAGAATAAAGTTCTTGTCCTTAGCCAGAGGTTGATAATCATTATGACAGATAGTACAGATTTCTCCACACAAAGGAAATTTTATACATTTGTGAATAGTAGAAGGAACACCATTCATAGATTTAAGCCAAGGATGCCCAAGTTTTACATAGAAAAGGTCAGATAAGGGGACTATATCAAATGATTGATCCACATCTTTATCATAGACCAAAACCATTAGAATTATATTGCCAATCAATTTCATTAAAGCTCCATTATGTGTTTTAATTCTCAAATTCGACGGTCCATAAGATTCTTGTACCATTTCATGTTTAAGAAGGAAATCTTCCATGACCACATTTGTCATACAATTAGGATCTATGAGTGTTCCATGCACAGGTTGTTCCATTATCTTTACCGTGATATAAAGAGGCCCTTCGGTATTTACCATTTCTTTGTCATGGGGTGTGAATGTTATTTCAAGCTCAGGGGCTCTTCTTTTTAATTGAGGCCTAGGAACAAACCTAGAATTAATATTATATTGAGAAGCCATTTTTAATCTTTCAAAGGAGTTTCAAATCAGATTTTCAAGATCTTCCAAAACTTATGCAAAAAGCAAATGCAAAAGTGATGTTGAATATGCTCTAAAATGCTTGATTTTTCAACTTTTCTCAATGCAAACGAATGAAAGAAGAGGTGTTGTGAAGATTTTAAAGAGGGAAAGAAAATTATATGCCTAATAAAAGTCCACTAATTCAAAAATACCTTTCACAACACGCATTTGAAGCAACTCTAGAAAGTCGATAAGCCAAAACCTAGTGGAAATAGGCCAAAATATGCGATTTTTCACCAAATCTCAATGCAAAAGAGTAGGGAAAAGGATGTTGTAAGGAAAATGATCATATAAAGAAACTTATAACAGTAATAACAGCCACCTAATGCCAAAAAGTCTGTTACAACATGCCTGTAGTGCCACCCTAGTTCAAACCCTAGTGCAAAGGTAGCAAAAATATGCAAATTTTCCCAGAATTTCAATGCAAAAGCCCAAAATAAAGGGTGTTGTAAGGAAATTGAGAAGAGGAAGAAGATAATAACACTAGTAACATCCAATTAGTGCAATAAAATATCTTACAACACGCTTGGAGTGCAAATCTAGCAAGACGATAAGGCCAAATCTAGTGAAAAAATGCATGTTTTCAAACCCTAGGCATGAAATTTCACAAAGAGGCCACTATGATGCAACACTACAATTATAAATCAGACCTAATTAGTGTTTTAACAAGGTAGTAAAATCTGAAACAAGATTTTGACTACAACCCTAACTCATGCAAAACTAGGTTTTCATGAAAAATGCAAGATTTCAAGCAATTTCTAACAAATTAGGCATGCAAATGCAATGCAAATGAGTTGTAAATGATAAATTTCTGTATTTTGGATCAGATCTAATGAAACTAATAGAAATTAGTTGAAATTAGATGCCAATTAATTTAAATTTTACAAAAATGCAAGCCTAATATGCCAATTTTTTCAAATTTTCCAAAATTTTCAAATTTTTTGTAATTTTTTCAAATGCAATATTGAAAATAATGAATTTCATATCTGATTTAAAAATAAGATAATTAATGAAATACAATTGTATGAATGCAAACTATATCAAAAATCAAACCCTAGAATGCAATTTTTTTAATTTTTCCAAATATATCAATTTTTTTGTAAATTTTTGAATGAATGAAATGAATGAATGTAAATCTATGAAACAACACTCAGCAAGGTGTAAAAAAGTTCAAAACACAGGTTTACAAAAATGTTTAATATGAAAAGGGGGATGATGGAATGTGGGGTTTTAGTTTGAATCCTCCTTTCCACTAAACATTCCAAGGGCTTTTCAACAGAGTGCTTCTCCCATCGAGAGGAGAGTCATCTATCAGATTGGGTTGCCACTTGGTTTTCTGCTGCAAAATTTAGAAGTTATCACACAATGTTGCCAATTAATGCTTTTATGCTCTGGAAACCCTAACTTAAGCAAAACAATAATTAAATCTATGAATTACGACAAATGCTACTGGAATTAGACAAAGGGGCAAAGAACCTTAACTCACTATTTTTCGCAGTCCAAAAAATGGAAATGTTGGGGACAATGGTGATGGCACCCTAGTCCAAGGTACAACTTTTTTTGTGGATTCCTGATCTCCTTCCGGCACTGATCTCTATTGTATCTTCAGTTTCTGGTGAGCCGACAGTGGAGGACAATGTTGATGGTGCCCTAGTCCACTGAGGAAGATTCTTCTGGATGTCAGAAGCTTTGTAAACCATGATGATCACTGTCCAGTCTATTTTTGTAGCCTCATATGCAGAGGACAATGGTGATGGTGCCCTTGTCCTGGAATCCCGCATAGTGTCCACTTCTTTTCAGATCCTAAATCTTCAATGTCCACTTATCTTCCCTGCAACTCCACTTTCTCTAGATCCGGTACCTGTAACCTGTAATCACAAGGAGTATGGGAGGGGGTTGTGGTGTTTAGAGGCTTGCCTTAGTCAAGCCTCGGAGAGACATTCAATTCTTCCGAACACCGTTGTCAGAGAGAGAGTGCGTATCCTTGTGGGATAGAGACTAGCTCACAATCCTAAACTTATAATCATCTTCTCTAGTTTCTAAATGATAACCTACACATGCTTATATATGCAACTACAAAGATTCCTACCAAGAATTTCATAATTAAAATTTATGATGTCGGCCTGGGACCCAAATAATGGTCACAAAACCAACATTTGAATTTAGAGCAAACCCAAGATAGGGCTAGACTAGGGCTTTAGCGCCCAAGTCCACCCCCTGTCTTTGTTCTGGGATTATCAAAATATTCCCCCTTAGGTCCCATTTGTCACAAGGCCCAAGGGTTTTCTCCTCGGGAGTCTGATTTATCATGCAAAATGCTCTAAATGCAATCTAAAGACCCGGGAGCTAAACTTAAAAGGAAAAAGCCCCCAAGGGTGAATTTTTTTGACATAACAAATCCGAAGTTATACAAAACTATTTTACCTTTTGGAATCATGTATATGTATGTTTGCACTATGTATCATGTGTATGCAAAGTTAAGCAGAGTCATCTTAAGTAATGTGAAGTAGTAATGTTTAGGTGCAAATGCATAATGCAGTAATCAACTTAATTAGAGGCCTGTGTAGCCAGTTTATCTTGACCTAGTGACAACTTTGAGGGTCAAGTGTACATTGGGTATGGCTATGTTTGTTTGTTTGTGTTCTATTTCGTGCCTCTAGGAATATCCCTCCTTGGTTTAGATGAGCTAGAAGCGAAGGGGAAATTACCCATTCCCAACCATTGGCCCTTAATCATCCTTATCTTGTTGATGAACCTCTTTTCTATCTTCTTAAATGACAACCTTGGCCTTGAAGATTGAAGAATGTTCTAGGGATTAGGATAAGCTATTTTGGGACCCAACACGATGGTTGCTCCACAGGTAGAAGGGAGTTCTCGTTCTTCTTTGTAGGGGTAGGGCTCAGTCATGTTGCCTAAGTTGGGCTTTTTGCTAGGGGCCTTGAAGTGCAGTGGTTTGCCTAAGACCCAAGGATTTTCCCTTTCTTACTCAGGAGCTGCATCTAGAGAGTCTCACATTTGCATCCCAAAGTTGTTTATTGACAGAGCTGCTACTTGGATTTGGAGCTCTCTTGTTGGGAGATTCAATGGCAACTGACCTAATATATGTGGTCAGAAGATGGGTACTTAGAGAATGGAAGGTTAGGGGGCAAGTTGAGGTGATAACTTTGCTAAACAATTTCTTCTTATTTTCATTTTCTAACCTAGAAGATAGCTCAAGGATCCTATTGGGAGGGCCCTAGTTCCTTGGGCATAATGGTCTATTCTTAAAAAAATGGTCTCTAGGCTTCAACCTTGAGAAAGATTTTATTAACAAGTTTCTAGTCTGGGTTAGGTTGCCATGGCTACCATTAGAATATTGGGATGAGGAGATATTTATTAGCACTACGGATACTTTTGGGCAGTATATTGCGGCAGATGCTATTACAAAATTCAAGAGATGTCTGTTGTTCGCTAGATTTTGTGTTTTTCTGGAAGTTGATAGGGTTCTCCCTTCTCAGATTACTCTATCTTCCAAGTTGGGAAATTGGGTGCAACAGATTGCATTCAAGAACCCTTCAGTTGTATGCGATTGTTGTCTCAAAGTGGGTCATGCTGTAGTTGTTTGTCTGAGCTTCAACATAAATTATTCTGTGCGGAGGAAAAAGGAGCAAGCATTTGATAATTCTTGCATGACCTCTTATGAGGATGTATTGAAGGAGAGAAGTAGGGAGAAGGATTTTGAGGACCCAAAAGCTATGGAGGACCCAATTGAGACTCCTTTGATGGAGATGTGAAGCAAAAAAGGGCACACAAAAAAGGGAGATTTGCGTAGAAGGATTTTAGCTTTATGGACAAGTTGGGTGAGTTTACCCAAATTTCCTTGGAGCCATTTGGATTCAAACCACCCTGACTTTGGGTTGGTTGATTGTTGGGGTTTTCTGCCCTTTTTCTAGTCTTTTTGTTGTAGTGATGGTTTCTCAAGTATGTTCTTAGTAGTTTGTTGGGATTCTTTGCTTTATCTTTTCTCTTGTACAAGGGTATGAACCCTTTCAAAATCCTTTCTTACCTTAATAAAAAACATTCCTCCCCTAAATTCTTAAGGGAAATTTTATATTGGCACATATAAAATGAGGATAAATTGAAATATTGGGATCATTGTTTCAATATTTCAATTTAATAATTTATATATCAAGGTTAAAATTTAAATGGTAGACTAAACATATTAATTTTACATTTGATTAATGTTATGACCTCTAGGAAATCTTCCTAGAGAATTCATGTAAGGTCAAATCACGTGTTATTATGTGCAATTGTTAACATTAATTAAAATTTAAAAAAAATTATAATTGACTTGCAACCCAAAAATGTTTTATTGTTAACTTGATTTTAAAACAAGGGATGAGATTGTGCCAATGATTCTATCTAGGGAACATGCTTGAACCATTGGTCGTTCAAGATGAGTATTGACCCTACTCATGTATGTGGATTTGGAAGAAATTGCTCCAATTCTCATGCACACACTATTTGTATCCTAGAGATACACAAGGAGACTTTGATTGCATGCTCCAATTAAAAAAATTGAACAATCTCTAAATAATGGAATCTCGAAATGCTAAAAAATAATATGCACAATTAAAAAATGCAACACATCCAAGTCCTACAACTTATAACCTAAAATTTTGTACACAAAAGAGAGCTAAACTATGCAAAGAAAAATAAGTAAGAAAAACATAAATTTATAATCTTGAAATACTAAATCAAAATAATAAATTCAAAAAAATGAATAGGGATTGTTAGGAAACTTATACTCGTCTTAGAAGTTAATTGAATGAATTATGTTATAGTAATCTAGGCTTTCAAAGATTTTGGATTTTTGTTTTAATAACTATATTAGTGAGCAATGGATCAACCAAATTAAAAATATTCATTTTAGTGTTCATTTATATATGAATACAATTGTTAAACATGAATTTAATATTAATAATTTAATGAAATGGATGCTAGAGAGATGTAAAAATGACCGTAGATGCTGGAGAGATGTGTAGGTAACTATTACTTCGTAATCACAGTTAATATATAACTGTACACAATTTTTGCAATTCAACTATTCTTTACTTTGACTATAATTTCAAACACTAAATTAATGACAAGAACTGGATGTAATGTGTCACTTATTTTATATTATAAATTAAGCTTAATAAAAGATTATAGAATATTGGAATAGATAGTCTTGAAGACCAACATAATATAGAAATATTGTTGTTGAACAGTCAAATGCTACAACTAAACATAATTAGAGCAGCATGTATAGAGAAATACATGTTGAACGGCTGTAGAAGTGGGGACAACCAAATATAGATGACTGAAACATGATAGGAGTACATTATATAGACCATGATAGGAGTACATTATATAGACCACTGCAACATTATATAAAACATGCATAACATAGATGATTGTAACATGATAGAAATACATGATGAATGACTATAGAAGTGAGGACAACCAAAGATATATCATAGACCAAAAGCAAGAAACGTAATTCATCATACACAAAGTTGCTAAACATATAAGCATAGTGCCAATGGACAAGAAACAATAGAGGGCTATCAAAAACCAAAGAGAATCATATGTAGAGAGGATTAGAGTTTAAAGTCATCAAACATTGACCATTCAACTTCATTCCATAAAGATCAAGCAACGTGGTTGACACAAGTCTAGACAGTCTGAAGGTACTAGAAGTTTGCACAATTGATCTTTCCCTCATTATGGAGAGTACATGAGATGTTGGATAGTTTTGTGGCCTCTTAAACACTTTGATTAAGATTGGTGTCTATGGAGTCTTGCCTAGCTTCAATCGTCGTAAGCTAGGATTGCAAATTATTTAATTTGTTGAGCAAAATTTTGATAGGGTGGAGCTAACTCTTCATCACTGTAGAGAGATTGGCCATTTGAAGGGACAAGTTAGAGTAGAAATATTAAATTTGAACTTCATGAGGAGAGAAAGACGTCTAGAGAAGGCTACCATACAAAATAATTTCCAAATAAGTTTCACAATAAGTTGCCTATAAATTTTATTAATTGCATTTTCATAAACTTTAAAACTAGAGAGCACAGATTTCCAAGACCAACTGTGAGTGAAAATGATGTAGGAGCATCACTCTTTTCATGTTTGTAAGGTCATTTTGATGTCTAGTGGGTGTTTTAAGGTCATTGTGATGTCAAGAGTCTTAAATTAGTGGTTTAAGGTCAATTTGAGTCCATTGGAATCATTTCCAATGGTTTAAAGTTCTTAGGAAGTCATGAAATTCAAATTTTGAGTTTTCCCGCCAAAACTAGATTTGAATTTTCTAAGGTTTTTGGCTTGTTTTTAGAGTTGGAGGTTGGTTCTCAAGGGTAGAAATAGGTGTGTCAAGTTCAATAAGGTCTTGAAAGACCATGAGAACCCATGTTGGGTCTTTTGGCATGTTGTTTTCTAGTCTAGATTGTAAAAAGGCTAAAATGTCAAGTTTTAGGACAATATTTGTTAGGTTTTGAGAAAAGAAAGGCATGTATTCAAATGATAACTATATATTTATGGTTATTGCATGAGAAGGAATGAGAATAGATGCTCCAAGAAGATATAGAGGAGTTTTTTGATGAAAGTACCCTGTTATTGCAAGTTTTTTGACTGTTTTTAGACTCTTTTGCAGACATACAGGCATAAAAGACTGTTGTACGGTGATGTATGAAACTATATTGGTCTAAAAGCACATTAGGAAGTTATATTTTCATTTTTATAATCTAATGCAATTGGTTTCATTAAATTTTATGATGTTTGGAGCAAATTAGAGCAAAAATACTCATTGCAATTTTTGACAATTTTCTGTAAAAACAGTGAGAAATCAGTCTTGTACATCTTTGTACAGATCAATTCCAAGTCTATGAATGGATGGAATGATAGTGGTTTGCATGAAAGTCCAAATCCAACTAGTTTCATTAATTTTTATGATGTTTTGAGCAAGTTATAACAAATTACTACTAGCTGCCCTGTTCAGAACTAGGGTTTCCAGTGAGGTTAAAAAATTCGTAACTTTTGTTTGCACTGTTGAAAATTGATGAAACTGAGGAAATCTTCATCAGGTTTTTTTTCATGTTCCCACAAAAGGAAAATTCGTCAATCCATTGTATGTGTGAGTTATGACGGACTGTGTGTGTGTTCACTGTAAAAAAGATTACCAAAACCCTAGATCTTTGAGGGTTTAATGAAAAAAACATATGGTTTGAGTTTACCACAGAAAAGTGAGAGTTTGAAGAGGCCTTGTGGAGTGTGTTTCAGGTTTGAGAAGATAAAGAAGGTGTCAAGAAAGAGTTTTATCATTCAAGTAGCCAAATAGATCTTTTTGAGGGTTTGAACCTAGTGGGAAAAGCTTGTAGAGATCTTGCAGAGGTAGGGTTATAACACCTTTAGTAGACTCAATCATATCTGAAAACACTTATTTCTTGTTATTGTTTTCCCTCTGCATCATTTTTTGTATCATATCCCAAAGATATGGGCAAGGGAAGTTAGTATGTTCATAGATATTTGGGAAAGTATGTGTATTGCAGTTGACAGGTTAAAGTGAAGAACCTGGGTACCAAAAGACCGGGCAGTGAGAAAAAGAAGAGAAGCCCTAGGTGAGGTATCACGAAGACAAGAAGAGTAGATCGAAAGATGCAGCAACAAGGTAAGAAAGAAGGCCTCAAAAAGAAAGACAAGATGAAAGTCAATAAGATAAGACAAGATGCAGAGTTTGATAGAGAAATGGTAGAGTTGAGAAGAGATATTAAGGTTGTAGTACATCAATGGCTTGAGGAAAGAAACCAAGAAGGTGGTTGGCAAATGAAAAGAGAGTGAAGTGGCCTATAGAGCTACTTGTCAAGAGAAGAAGAAGGCAAAGGATGGCTGCCTTGAGAAGAGAAGAAAAGAACCTGAGAAAAGCCCATAGAGGTTTGGAAAGCGAAGAGTTGCCAAATGAGCAACATGAAAAGGAAGTGGAGTTGCCAAGAGAGAAACATGCACATGAAGTGATGAAGGGAGTTCTCATTGTGGAGAACATGAAAGAAAATAAGAAAGAAGGAAGAGAGGAAGAAGTACAAAAAACACTTAAAGAAGAGACTAATGAAGAGAGAATGAAGGAAGTTTCCTATCATACGTTAGACAATGAACCAAATTAGGAAAGGAAGCTACTTGGGATTGACATGAATGAAGTTCAAGAGTGTTTTTCAGCCAAACAGAGAGTAAGAGTGAGTGAATAACTAATAAGGGAACTTGGGAGGAAGGAAACAATAAGGAAGCACACACAAGGAACAAAAGATGCAGAAATGGCCAGTATTAATGACACCTATGAACAAAAGACATAATTTTGGTATCTTATAGCTGAGAAAGAAATAAGGAGCAAATACAAGAGGAAAGAAGCCAACAACACAAAGCAAACTAAGAAACTCAAAGCAAACCAATACAAACATGGCGAGGATGAAGAGCCAAGAATGCAACAAAACTGGAAGGGGAGAAAAAAACACCATCATTTGAGGATGCCACATGGATGAATAAAGTTGACATCATCAAGCATGGGAGCACTGTTGCAAACCTCCTCTTAGGTGGAACCTGACTTTCATTTTCTTTCCCTTGGGCTCATATGATGCAGGAGCATCACTCTTTTCATGTTTGTAAGGTCGTTTTGATGTCTAGTTGGTGTTTTAAGGTCATTGTAATTTCAAGAGTCTTAAATTAGTGTTTGAAGGTCAATTTGAGTCCATTGGGATCATTTCCAATGGTTTAGAGTTCTTAGGAAGTCCTAGAAATTTAAATTTTGAGTTTTCCCGCCAAAACTATATTTGAATTTTCTAAGGTTTTTGGATTGTTTAAATTCATGTTGGAGGTTGGTTCTCAAGGGTATAAATGGGTGTGTTGATTTCAATAAGGTCTTGAAAGACCATGAGAACCCATGTTGGGTCTTTTGGCATGTTGTTTCCTAGACTAGATTGTAAAAAGGCTAAAATGTCAAGTTTTAGGACAATATTTGTTAGGTTTTGAGAAAAGAAAGACATGTATTTGAAGGATAATTGTTTCTTTATGGTTATTTCATGAGGAGGAATGAGAATACATGCTCCAAGAAGATCTAGAGGAGTTTTTTGATGAAAGTACCCTGTTATTGTAAGTTTTTTGACTGTTTTGCAGACATACATGCATAAAAGACTGTTGTATGACCATGTATGAAACTATATTAGTCTGAAAGCACATGAGGAAGTTAGAGTTTTGTTTTTAGAATCTAATGCAATTGGTTTCATTAAATTTTATGATGTTTGGAGCAGGTTAGAGCAAAATACTCATTGCAAATTTTGACAATTTTTTGCAAAAATAGTGAGAAATTAGTCTTGTACAACTTTGTATGGATCAATTGTAGGTATTTGAATGGATGGAATGATAGTGGTTTGTATGAAGGTTCAAATTCAACTGGTTTCATTAATGTTATGATGTTTTGAGCAAGTTATAACAAATTTACTACTAGCTGCCCTGTTCAGAACTAGGGTTTCCAGCGAGGAATTCATAACTTTTGTTTGCACCGTTGAAAATTGATGAAACTTGGAGGAAATTTTCATTAGGTTGTTTTTCAAGTTCCCACAAAAGGAATATGCATCAATTCATTGTATGTGTGAGTTATGACGGATTGTGTGTGTGATCACTCTTTGAGGGTTTAATGAAAAAACATATTGTTTGAGTTTACCACAACAAAGTGAGGGTTTGAAGAGGCCCCGTGGAGTGTGTTACAGGTTTGAGAATCTCAATAAGGTTTCAAGAAATAGTTTTATCATTCAAGTAGCCAAATATATCTTTTTGAGGGTTTGAGCCTAGTGGGAAAAGCTTGTAGAAATCTTGCAAAGGTAGGGTTATAACACCTTCAGTAGACTCAATCATATATGAAAACACTTGTTTCTTGTTATTGTTTATCCCTTTGCATTAGAAAAGTTCTATGATGGAAAACTGAAGAGAACCCTAGATTCTTTTGGCATTCAAATAGGTCCAAAAAGTGTGTTAGACAAATTCATGAGCATGGCAATGGGGGCAAATGGGAGGAAGTTGCATGAAGCCAAGATGGGAACCAATTAGCAATTTGATATGAAGGAGTTTCTTGGTGATAAGTTAAGATTGAGTATTAGCTTTGGACTTCCAAAAATTAAGGCTAAGTTATTTCCATTGTTGACAAAAAAATTGCAATTTGACTTCTCACAAAGGCGGATAGCAAAGGAGTGTTTGGGGAGAATTATTTTTTAAATTGTTTTGAGAGGGAAGAATCTAATGCTTTGAGCTTGGGGCCAATATCAAACCTTTAAGAAGTTGCATTGGAAAAAAACATTGAGCTTGAGGGTGAGAGATGGTGGAAAAAGGCCCTAAATTTCAGTGGTAACCTACTAGTCATCTTGCTTGAAATTGAATTCATGCTCGATATGAGGCCATGACTTCCATTGGAAATGGGGAAAGTCCTAGAGATCATTGAAGGTTTTAATACCCCTTTTGAAGATTTGCTTACCTCAAAATATAGGAACAACATCCAAGCATGAGCCATCAACTTTCAATCAATCTGTTTTGCAAAATGGAGGTGAACAAGTGGCTTAAACTATGTCATAGGGACTAATCATGCTAGGTTAGAAACACTAAGAGATGGTTTGCCATAATTTCTAAATATTGTTTAATGGTGTTAAGCCATTAGCTTTAAAGTAGGGGGATAACAAGGGTGTGTCATTCTAATAGACCTCCTTCCAAGGATTTCCAAAAGTCCAGTTGTATCGATTATGTACCATAACAATTATTGCCAAGAGGCATTGCCTTCAAGCATATAGATAATCCATTTAGCAATTAGACAAGTGCCTTGAGAGTGTGCATCAATAATATAATCAAACCCCTTTTATCATTTGGTTGAATGTAATGAATTTAAGATGTGATAGGCATGCCCTTCTTTCCATCCGACTTGGTCCAAAGTAAACTTTGAATGAGTTGAGCAAGCTAGTTGTAGTAGGATTTAGATGAAAACCAACATGATGAAATATAAACATAACTAGCTAAGAGAATTTTGTTGGCTACTTGAATTCTTCCCTCCATGGAGAGAAAGTGGTTTATGTAGTTGAAAAGTTTCAATATGAGTTTCTTGATGAACTAGTTCCACATGATGAGAGACACTCTAAGTCCAAAGGGGATCCCAAGATACCGGTGATGTTGTCATGCTTTATTTCATGCCACTCAGAAGGGATCCTAGGCGGATGAAGGTTGGGACGAGTCATGAATAATTCAATTTTGTGCAGGGCCAAATCAGAATATGAAGTAGAGTAGTAAAGATCCAACACATCTAGAGTGTTAGACACTTCATCAATAGAGTTTTGAATAAAAATCATGATGTCATCAACAAAATGGGATTTTAGGAAAATCAAGTTATTGGGGCAAGTGATTCCTTTGATGAGGCTTTGAGACATAGCATTTAGGAAAATATATCCAAATGCATTAGCAACAAGGACCTAGAGAAAGGGGGCAAGAGGGTAGCCTTGGTAGATAAAGCGTTGAAAGGAAAACTATAGGGACAAAGCTCCATTAATAGTAAGTTATGCATTTGCATCCATAAGCAACATCTCTATGTGATTAACATATTTATGTGATTTTGGTAATGAAATACCATCCAATCCAATCATAATCTTTGTCAAAGTCTATCTTAATGATCAACACATCCTAAGCAGATTGTTGGGCCCATTTAGTAGTCTCCCAAGAAAGAGCAAGGTTTTCAAGGATAAAATGTTGACCAAGAAAGCTAGTTTGTTAATTAGGTTTGACAATATCTTGGTAATAGATTTAATTTTGAGAGTCAACGCCTTAGAAATTATCTCATAGGATGTATTTAGCAACATGATAGACCACCATACTCTCACCATAGCCTCATTCTTACCATTAGGGATGAGATTGATGAGGCCTTGATTGATAAAAAGGCCAAGAGTGCCAGTTTCAATCCCTTGAGTGTAAATAAAATAGAAGTCTTCATGAATATTGTTATGGAGTAAAAAGTAGCTACATGTCTTTTTACCTCCTTGTTTAGCTCCTAGGTCCCCATGATTACATTATACATTCTAATTATTCATCCCGATGCAAAATTGCTTGAAACCAATATAAATTGGGACTAAGGGGTCCATGCTATACCTTATCCTAGACCTAAAAGGGGCTCAAAGACTTGGGTTCCACTACCACTTGATTGTTTAGGGCTAAAATAACTTTATGTTGGCTTGAGACCTTTAAAGTGGTTTCTCTTTGTCAGTTCTTTTTATTTAATTTGATGAATGTTAGCGGGAAAGCATTTATAAGTGTGTTTTGAATTCATTATGAACCTAGATAGAGATAGCCAACTTGAAGCATTGGAACAAAGAGCATTCAAAGCATTCATTGTGATTCTAGAGTAGATTTGTGTTGTCATTGTGTGTTTTGTTGTAGGTTTTAAAGTTATCATCTATCTCTCCTTATGAGTTGAAGATCCTTCATCCTCCCAAGGGTTTCATCACATAGGTGATATCATTAAATTGTTTATCATCACTTGATTTATCATATTGTTACTGTGTTTAGCCTCTGCCCTGCAAGGGCACACTCTCTTTATCTATCAATAGTGTTGGGAAGCTTGAATGCTATATCAGGATTTGACTGAGGCAAGTCCCTAAACACCATAACCCCCAAACCCCTTCTCTTCTTCTTGTGTGCAGGTTACAGGAGTGAGATCCAGGAAAGATGAAGATACAAGAAGATTGATAAAGGATCAGGGTTTTAGGATCTAAGAATATTGTGGGAATATTCCTCTATGCAAGACTTGGGCGCTGGCACCCTAGTCTTTCTACCCCTGCTAATTCCAGATCTGGCATCAAGGTAGCCTCTACAACATTTCTTCAGTTTATAGTTTCTATAGATTCAACCATTTAGGACTTGGGCAATCCCAAAATAGTCCTCTAACACCTCTACTTCTGGGACATAGGTTCTATTATCTTCCTGATCTTCCCCATGCAATTAGTTTCTAGAGATTTGTTGTACATCTTCTGTTATAATTAGATCATCATAGAACTAGGGTTTAGTGCATTATTATCCTAGGGTTTGATTAAAAAGACTTGGTTAAATTTGATCTTTCTATAGCACTCTTGGGTACAAGATATGTAACTGAGTCCACCTTCATTTGGTAGTGATTTGGCTCAGTCTTATCCTTGAATGTTATTGTGAAAGAGGGTTTGATCTAGTGTGCATGCTAGTTGTCATCATTCACCTTTTTCACACAACATTTTGGTAAACCCCTAGCTTTGTGCATTTGTATCTTGTTGATAGTTCAAATCAAATCTTGCATTGATTTATTGCATATTCATTAATATTCATTTGAAAATCTTGCATGATCTTGGAAAAAGTGCATATTTAGGCATTCAAAAAGCTTATATTTTGGTAAAATTTTGCATTAGGGTTTCAAAAATTCTCTTGCATGATCATATTGGTTGCATTCAATATTCATAAAATCTGATTTGGCATAATAATCTTGTATCATTTCATATCCCTTGATTCACAAATTAATACTTTTACAATTACACTTTGTGTATTTCAACATAAGAAGATAACATCTATTTCACATTTTCCAAGAAATCTTAAAGAAGTCTATATTTACCTTTGTGTGCAACACTTTAACATTGGGACCACTGGGTTTGTAGTGACACTTGTGTGTTTGTGATCTTTGCAAAAAGCTTCAAAAGCCCAGTTTCCTCAAAACTAGTGCCTTGTACAAAAGTCTCACATACATGGCATCCAATCAAAACAAGGGTGGTGTGGTTCCTCCCTGATCTTATAAGAAAAGGATCCCGAACCCATCATATCCTTCACACCACATGAGGTCACTATTAGAGACATTGATGGTCCTCTTTACATAATAGCAAGAATAAGTGGAAATCCTACAAGAAGATTTCTTATTGATCCTAATTGCATGGCAAATGTGATCACATAAGAATATTTGTACATGAATGCGAGTGTTTTAATTCTGTCACTTTTGAACAAAAGGCTATTTAGTTGCATAAAATTTTGTCAAATTGTCTACATTTGGTAGGAGATGTCATTAGTGGTGAAAGTTTGGTTTGAAAAGGTATATTTTTCTAGATTTAATCATATTCATGGTGTAGGAGATCTAGTTTAATGGTTAGTATGCCTGATATACAACATCTTCTTTTACGTAAGTCACAAAACTTGATTAGTAGGAACTACAACCTATGAAATCATAAGATATTGACCATTAGTGATTACAAAGATCTTGATCAAATCATTTTAAATAAAGAGCATAGACTAGAAGATAATCCAAAAGAATATGACAAATGACAAAGAGGCTATAATGCTTCTAAAGTTTTTGATTATTTTTGATTAAGGTAAAGAGGTTTTGAAAGGGGCCTCACCCTTTTAGAAAAGAACAACCCTATGACCCATGAGTCAAGTCCCATCAGGTGTGAGACATACTAGAATAGAACAATAATAAAGAAACAATAGCAAAGAAACAACAAAAAGATAGCCCATCAACAAAAAACATAGAAAAAGACCAACTACCCCTGCTCAGCCAACATTTGCAACCCTGAAGCCACCTTCCACTCCTTCACCATAAAGTTAACCTGGTCCTCAAATGAGACACCCAACATGTTATCATCTATGTCTGTGACCTTAGCTTTGTTAGTTGCCACTTTGGTGTGTGTCCTCTGGTAGGACTTTTTATAGCAGTGCTTTGTTTCCTCTTCTGTAACTCATTCTAGAGGATGAAGAGGCTAGTGGATGAGTTTTTAATGGTTTTTTGTCAAATAAGATAATCTTTGCTAAAACTTTAGTGATTTCATCTTGCTTCCTCTCCACCTTTATCAATCTTTGTTGCATTCTTTCCTAATCTTTGTTGTTAGTTTTGAAGTTGTTGGGGTTGATCAATAGTTCTTCACCACCCTTAGCACTACTATCCTTCTCAAACCTTTTGCTATCTTCCATCTCCTTAGAACTTTGTTGAAAGATTTCATTTTCCATATGAGACCCTTCAAAACACTATTATGTAGATTGAGGGCTTCTTCCAATCTATTCACTTTGATGGCTAATTCAACACAGTTATTGAAGCTAGCAGGCATATTCATGGTCTAGGGAGCATGGGGTATCTCCTTGGATTAGAATAGAATGCAGTTGGGGTTTTGAGGGGCCTCCTCCACCATCTTACCTTTATCCTTCTGGGCGGTCACCTTGTTTGGGCTATCAGCAGGGGAGTCTCTAGAAATAGTAATGACTTGAGTAGACCTTGATGGCTCATATTCAGCTAGGGGGATATAGATTCTCACCACCCTCAAGCCCTTATAGGAACCATCTGGGACATTAAGGTTTAGGGGAAGGGGGAAAGGATAATCATTGAAGGACGATGGGTTGTCCTTAGTGGAGATAATTAGGTTCATCTAGGGGGAGTTAACCTTCAAACAAATAAAGTCCTTGTGTGGCCTAGAGTAAATTTCAGCTAGGTTGAGGATACCTGGGAAGACAAAACTAGTAGGGGTTTTTGCAAGTTGGTGCTATTATAGCCAAAAACAATTAGACCCTGGTATAGTAGGAGCTTCACTTTGTCTAAAAAGACATTGTGGATAGATTTTTTGAGGGATTGAAAAAAGAAAAAATGGGAAATTTAATTTCATCCTGTGTCTAGGTGGTTCAACAAAGGAAAATGATAGTAGTATACTCTCTTATATCTACCTTCCAGAGTAACATACCTTATCAAGATGTCGACCACCTCTCTCCATGTGTTTGGGAGGTCCTCTTTCCTAAATCAATTTTGAAAACGAATCACTATTTCTTTCCCCCACAAAAATTTCTCCATATGCTTCACATTGTTTGCCTTATTATATTTCTACATCCTCAATCCCTCTGTCTTAAGACCTATGGCTTTAGTGGCTAGTTACTTTGACACCGTGAAGGATATTATCCGAACGTAAATGACACTATTTTTTCAAGACCTAGTGAATTCCCTAGAAAGAATATGGTCGTAACTATTTATGGACTCCAAGAAGCTAGTTAAGTCACCTCTATGAAGTATGTTCCACATGGTGGCATTGTTTTCACCTACTCACATGAGGATGGTTCCACTCTCAACATCTCTCCACCCATGGCCGCAAGAGTTAACGAGCCCTTTCAATGGAAGCTAACCCTCAAAGACACCTTCAGGGCATTGTCGAATGTTGTGATGATGGCCTCAAAATTTTGTTTGATGTTGGATAATTTAATGAACTTGTCTCTTTCTTCCCTCAATTTCACTTTATGATTGTTCCTTTCACCATTTCAGTTATGGTTCTTCTGTGGATTAATTCCCATACTTAAATTTTATCATCATTGTTATGTTTGACATTGATACCCTCCTTCGTTTTTGATAGCGTGGAGAAGGGGTTGTTCCAATGCACCTGCCCATTAGTAGTACTGCCCAAGTTGGCTAGGGTGTCAGCAATTTGATTCCCCTCTCAATAGCTATGCAATATAGTAATTTTTTTGTAGGTTTTGATCAAATTAATAGCATCCAGAATTATGCTCCTAAGTGACCAATGTGGCATAGCCTTCATGTTTAACCTATCAACCATGTTTTTAGAACCCCCTTCCATAATGATGTTGGGAGTTCCCATTTTTTGAGATAGAATTAGACTGATGGGGGCTACCATGGCCTTAGCCACATTATTAGTTTGGATTACTATTTCTTATTACTCCATCTACATTAGCTTTTCCAGGGTTCCGTTTGGAACTTCGATCAAAATTCAATTTGATCCATCCAAGAATAGGTGGTTTCCATTTAGTAGCTTCTCTTCACAAGATTTTGATAGTGTGTATATTGTCTAGGGGCATTGATCTTCTAGTTAGCAAAAATCCTTTTCTCTATTTCTATGGGGGGTACTCTAGGTTTCTTGATCTGAAGACTAAGATGTATCAGTATTTTAGTGATTGATCTATTTAATCTCCTAATGATAATGTTGCATGGTTTACACTTCTCCAAAAAAATCTTGTTATTTATCTTCTTCCAAATAGCCAAGTAGATGTGTGGTAGGGCTTGGTTCCAAAGTTCATTTAAAACTAGGTGAATGAAGTGGGGTTTCCAGCAATTAACCATGGAGTTACAGTCACTAGACCAAGCCCACTAGGTCTCAAAATTTTTCATGATGGATTTCTTTAGGTTCCATCCAAATGGGTAGTTAATGAAGAGGTGATTGATAGTTTCTTCAGGTTTCTTACAAAGGATGCATCTATTGACAAGTGAGAATCCTTTATGGTTTAGATTATCGATTGTAAGAATCTTACCTTGACAACAAGGCCATGAAAAGTTTTTGATTGTTGATACCTTAGTCTTAGAATTAATAATACCTCTATAACATCTATATTATGGAGGTTGAGACTAGCAGGACTCCTAGGTGGACAAAGATATTTGATTGGAGGTTGAGAAGTTTTTAGCCACTTTCAAGAAATGGGAGAGCCTTGAGAAGAATTTAACCACTATGCAAAGAAATCATGAAGAGCTGAAAGAGAAATTGACCCAGGTGGTCTCATTGAACAAAGAAACGATTAAAAATTTAGCTACAAGTTTGTATGTCTTGCAACGTAAACTTTAGAAAAGGTAGAAGGAAAAGTAAGAAGGTCTGACCATAAGGACTTGGGCCAAAACCACTGATCAGAAAGGTAAAACCAAACCCTATATGAAGATTAGCTAGAGGTCACCTTCGCATATCGAGTCAACTTACTCACTAAGGAGTGTCAAGTGGGAAACGAGCTCCAAAATTTGGTAGACAAGTGACAATAAGTCTTGTGTTTTCTCTTCTTGTGCTACTGTTGTTTCTTAGTTGATCCTATTGTTTTTTCTATCTCTATTGTTTATCTATTTTTTGTTAGTCCTATACCTCATGGGACTCTTCTCGTCTACCTGAAGGCTTTTATCTTGTAAAAGGGTTTGGGCCCTTTGAAAATACCATTTTTATCTATATCAAAAACATCTATATTATGGACAAATCTCAAAACTAAATATCAAACATTAGAAGTTAGGAGGGCTTTGTATTTGAAAAATATTTTGTTTTCCACTAGGTTGTAAGAAAGAGAATCTATTTTTTACTTTATTTTGCATTTGAAGGTCTTCAGTGATCAACTAGTAGCCATTGAAAATCTAGTAGATTATCAAGATAAGGTTGCTTTGATGATGAACAATTTACCATCATGGTTTGATTCATTTGATAAGTACCTGTACTTGATTGTAAAAGTTTGGTCAACAGGTCAATTGGATATTCATATTCCATGTCATCTGGATATTAACTTAGTATCCTGGTGCTTATTAACATCCGGGCGTCAAATTTAAGAGACTTATTAGGTTAAATGTCATATGTAGGATATTAGTTAACTCCCCAGATCTTAACTTGATATCCTGAGCCCTGCTAATCTCTAGACGTCAAATTTAAAAGTACCTAGGGGTTAAACATCATGTGCATGGATATCAGTTAATATCTAGATCTTAAACGTACTGTCCCGACCAAAAATGTCCATGTCCCTATGACATCACATCAACCCGACCTCATGAAGAAAGTAAATTTAATATCCATAAGTTTGATATTCCCTCTGAACAAATAGAATGATGCTGGGTGTCGAAGGATTAAATGAAACAGTGTGCCCACAAGTATTGAAGATCGGATGGTAGCAAATCCTCGCGGGAGGATCTTCCCAACCAGAAAGATTCTCCATGCTACTGTGAGATGGCGACACATGGCTAGTTCTCAGAGGAAGTCACCTCCATGTCTTGATGATGTCACATCCTCACTATATAATGAAGGGATATGCTATGTTGACATCACCCAGACATTAGAGTGTCTAGATAGTAACTTGGTTAATATCCAGACCTTACTTTAACATCCTGATCCAGATGATGTCATGTCATCCCAGCTTTATGAAGAATGCTAAACTTGTTATCCTCATCCAGATATTAGCCTAACATCTGGATCTTAACTTAGTATCCGGACATTATTTTAACATTCGTATCCTAGTGACATCACCCCATCTCGATGCTATAAATATGATGGATCCATGCTTATGCCATCTGGACATTAAGCCATCTGGATATTTCACATTCTTAATGTTTGGATTTTATTTTAGTATCCTCATTTTGATGATGTCACCTTATTATGCTGTGAAGAAGGATTTTCCTCCGACTGACGTCATCCAGATATTTTATCCGGGTGGATATTTTGCATTTATAATATCTGGATCTTAACTCAATATCCAAGTCTGAGATTGGATGGTAGCGCATCCTTGCAGGAGGATCTTCCTAGCTAGAAAGATTCTCTGCGCTAATGCGAGATGGTGACATGTGTTCATATTGTTGGGTGAATATTTTGTCTTCAACTAACTGAAAGCAAAATGGTTATATCGACCACAGTGTAATGAGATAAATCTCTCCTCTCAACAAGGGGAGGTTCCCTATCACTTATCACAAACTTATTTAAACTAAATATTTACTTGGGGGTGAGACCGTATCATCCATTTCTCTTTTTTCAGAAATGATGTTTACAAAATGAAATAGCACTTTCTTGATACAAATTGAAATAACCAAGAAACCTATGAGAGCACAAAGTCTATCGTTGCTTCTTTTACTGATTTATAACTTAGAACCCAGTAGAATAAGGTGCAACCCAAAGTCTTCACCGAAAACTACGACAAAATAAATGATCACAAAAAGATAATAGTAGTTCAAAGCCTTTCTAATATCTTTTACTTTAAAACACTAAATCAGAAACTAAAGATAATTGTTGTAGCACAAAGTCTCCACAATCAACTTTAGAACATCTCCCAGATTATTCTCACTCACACTACAATTTGATCAAAATGATAAGACAGTATTAGGAAAAGGACATAAGAACAATTTCCAATATACCACAAGATATTCCAACACAAAGATTGAATGATCACTTGCTTTCTTATTCACTTGATAAAATTTGATTTACAATTTGAACACAAAGTCTCAAAATGCTCTTCAATTTGGCAGAGTTTCGCTTCAATAACTAAAAGATACTAAATACAAAAGAGGCCCTCTTTATTTATAGGGAGGAGCCTGGAGCAAAAATAGAAAATTTACAACTACTTTGACTTATTCAACAAAAGAGTCCTATTTGACTTGGGACTTCCTTTGTCTCACATGTAATTACATTTAGGAAAATTACATGTGGATATGTTTAAAACTGAAAATAAAGTACATATGAAAATACAAAAATAAACTAAGGCTTTAGTTTCCTCCGTCATTCTTCTTTAGAAAATCTTGGTACATGGCCTGTATGGTTGCCATCTCGCATGCATCTAGTTTAGCTGTGTTTTTTGAGATGGTGTAGGCCCAAAGAATTGCATCTTTTACTGCCTTTATTGCCTTTTCATGTTTTTCTAGATTGTCCTTCAAGTTCTCCAAAGTTGAATGTTGATCATATAGATTATTCATGGAAAGTACTGAGGGCACCTCCTCTTTGAATTTCCTTTGAACCATCTTCTCGAAGGAACTTACCATCTCCTCTGCTGAGAGGAACTTATGGTCTTCACCTGTGAGGATGAATGGAAGTTCTTCCAGCCTGTGTAGAAGTGTGACATCACTATCTTCACTCGCTTCTTGAGCTTGACATAGATCTTCAAGTAAACCTTTTATTATGTGGATACGATGAGCCAGAGTCTCCTTGGTTTTAAGATATGATTCCCTATTTGCAATGACTTCGATGGTGATCAGATTCTTTATCTTAATATTTTTCATATCTATCCACTCCTCCAAGATCTCTTCTTGATCTTGTAGCTCTTGTGAGAGTAAGTCAACTAGGTTGTCCAGCTTAGCTTTAGATTTATCCATATTCTCTTTTCTTTCAACAGTGGTTTTTAGTAGAATTCACCCTTGAGCTAACAAACGCCCCACAATATCTCCTACCACCCTTCCTCTGGCTTGTGCTTTTTCAACCTTCTGGATAAGGGGATCGTCTACAGTCACTGCCATGGGTTCTACAATTTCTGATGATTTTACTATCTTTTGAAGAACAACAACAAGTTGTTCTGCTTTGGCCTTATACTGTTCTTTCTCTTTTTTGACTTCATCATACTTTTCAAGCAAAGTGCTGGCAGTAGTTTGAAAATCTGCTTTTATGCCCTCATGAGTTAGCTTGCCTAACCAACCCTTGAAATGACGTAATCATTCATGTCAAAAGTGGCATCTTCTTGAGGTTTAGCAATCTCTGCGTATCTGATTCCTTTCTCATTGATAAGCCTAGAAATAGTCTTAGGCTTCTTCTTCCCAGTCTTTACTTTTACAGGTAATAGATTTTCAATATCAATCTCATCAGGCGAAATAGCTTGCTTCTTCCTCTTTGGAGTATATGCAGACAACCATGGGGGAAGAACAGAAGCACCAACAACCAGAGATGAGTCTACTACTTGTTTTGTCAGATCCATATTTATACTTGTTATAGTCACAATAGGACTGGTGTTGGTAAAAACCACACCTGTATCAACAACCTTCTCTGAAGCATCCAGAAGATTTTCTAAGACAAACTGCTCAACAAACAAAAGTATCCTTTGACTTTTGAATATTTTGTTCTTCAACCTCAACATCTTCAATCTCCATTTGATCAACATTAGCAGCTTCAACACCTGATTAAGTGACATTGGAAGTTTTTGCAACTTCCTTCTTCTTCCCTCCTTTGGACACAAACTTAATTTTTGGTTTTCGTATCTTAGATGAAGAAGGGGGGTCACTCTTATTTTTGGTTCTATTCTCAACCTTCTTACCTGTCTGTTCCTGTGCTTCAGTCTCTGATCCTGTGAGAAACTCTTTCAATTTAATCCCTTTGCTTTCCAACCACACATTAGTGTTGGCCAGGATTGGTTGAAATCTTTTCCTTATGGATGTTTCTTCTTTAACTGACCATTTCACCTCTAGAAGAGGTGAGACTTCAACATTCTCAATGTTATATTTGGGATCTAGAACATCCCCATCATCCTCCATTCCGTCTGGAATATCAGTGAGGCCTAGCTCTTCTATCTAACTCAGGTGAAGTCTGCAGTAGTCTAGCTTCCTGATCTCGTTCTGTGTCCTGAGATCAGCCCAAATATCTTCAACCACTGGTACATGGAAGGTTGACTTCCTTTTGATTTTATCTTGAACTCTTCTGAAGTCAAAATGGTCTCTCTTCTTGTAAGTTCTCATAGTGACTAGCTGTAATTCAGAATCAACTATTTTTGCTTTGTTAGCTGATTGAACTGAATACCTTCCAATTTCAATGGGAAACTTTATCCCTGACTTCTTTAGCTCCATTTGTTTATTGTGCACTACAATCAGCTGTCTACATAGCTCCATGAGAATAATACAGTCACTAGGATACCGTGGAAGAATATAAGGGTAACCAGGATAATATCCTACCCTGAGATATGTGAAGGTGGGGAATTGTAGGAACAAGCAACCGAAAGAATTCACAACATCCCAAGCTTCATTTGAGACCCTTTTCTGAACAAGTTCATTGTCCCATAAGCACATGAATACTGAAAAGAAGGCATCATTGACCCTTCAGAAATGATGAATTGATCTTTTCAGAGTAATTTGAGGGTAATGCTCATATACAGGAACAAATCTCCTGTCACCAACCTGAGTCAAACCTGGAAAGCTTCTCATGCTAGCAGCAACATGTACAAGATAAGAGGTCATATAGAATTTGAATGTTGTGTTGACCTTCACCAGTTGCTCATGCAATGCATTACTGATCTACTCTCCCTAGAATATTCTCTGTGTATCTCGAAGAATCACCTTGATGTAAGTGTACATCCATTCTTGGAACTTGGATGAAGAGGGGAGTCCTCTGATGCGACTCAAAAGAGTGATCAAACCACAAACTTCCTCTACAAAGTCACTCCTAGGAAGATCCTTTGGCCATCTGGTCAAGTTACTTCTAAGGATTTTCAACCATTTGTTGTTGATGTACCTTCTTGCAGCTTCAACATCTGTGTCATAATCCTTTTGACCCTTTGCAAAGTCAATCTGTCCAATGTTTACAATGGGTGGACACATGAAGATTTTGTCGAGGAATTCTACATCCAATCTCATGATCACATTCCCTTCAGAATCTATCACAACTCTAGTGTCCCTGTTGTAATGGATGGCCACCTGAAGAACGAACTTAGGATTGTGCACAGAAACTAGAAATGATGCAACCAGGTGAATATTGCTATCAATGATCTTTTGCATATGTCTGGAAGGATTTGTCTGTTTTGTTCTTTCCACAAATTCTGCCATGTCCACATGTCCAATTTCTGTATCTCTGATTTTAGTAATATTTGATTGTACTGCCATCACCAGAAAGACACCTTGGTACTTGTACTTCATGATCTTGGCTTTGGATGGAGATGGCTCTGACATCAGCTCTGGAGAGAACTCTGAGATAAATATCTACCACGAACACTTGTTGAGAACTGCAAAAGGCCATGATCTCGCAGTTAGGGGAAACATGGATAAACTGGGATAACCAAGATTTGATGATCATGGATAGGAAAGCATGCGTTAAAGGGCTTGAGTGCGCGCAAATCAAGGAAAGGGCAAAAGCAGGATAACAAGCCTGGAAAGGTGAATTTTCCCAGTGTTGGGAAAAATTTAGGAAAATGTGCACGAGCGGTCAAAATGACTGCTCCTGCATGAGGAATTACTTGCATATGTAAAGTCAAATGTTTTAACCACTTGTACATGTTTGGGAAGAATTTATCATTATCATGCAAAGTCAGTGAAAAATACCGACATTACATGTGTTTTCTTTTTTGGAAGAATGTTTTACATGCAGGGGCGGTCAAAATGACGCCCTTACATCAGGGTAAATTCACAACTTTGAAGGCATGTGCATTGTCAATTGATTGGACCACCGATGCATGTATGTTGTTAATTCGAGGCATAGTCGGTGAAAAATACCGCTACTGCATCAATTTTCTTTTTAACCTCTGGAATGTGTAAAGGTAGTGATTTATATTGCTTTTGCATGTTAGAAAGTTCATGGGTTAAGTTTCTTCATGTAAGGGCGGCAAATTTTTCCACCCATACACATTGTGTTGGAATTTCATTAAAATGCACAAATGAGAACGAGGTCACAAACGACAATTTTCGCCGCTTCAAGCTATTTCAAAGTTACATTGCAATTTATCACATAGGGTTGGCGAAAATTTCCATTCTTACGTGATAAGAAGGTTTTAACAAGGTAAGGCTAAAACATATGAATTTTATACATACAACACAGTTCATTCAACACAAACTCTACACTTAGAATCAAAACCAAATGATTCTTCAAGCATTCAAAACACAAACAAACCTTAAAAGAGAAACGTGAAACCCTAGGGATTAAAAACTTACCTTCGACGAGAAACATGAAACCCTAGGCATTAAATCCATAATTTGCTGGCAAGGAGTCAACGCATCAGCTGAGGTAAGTGAAAACAGGCAAGATGAAAGGATGAATGAAAAAAATGGTTTTAAAACATATTTAAAAGTTAAAACAAAACCTAAAAAATGAAAATCAATCGCCACACGAGGTAACTGAAGTAGTATTTAATACATGCTCTGTCAGCAGAATTCACTGACTTCGCATGTAGTAAATCAAACAGCATGTAATGACAGTAATTTTGGCCGCTTGAACATGTTTGGGAAGAATTTAGGTTTAACATATGTGCAGGCGGTGGTTTCTACCGACCTTGCATGTTAGGAATTAAAAGGGTCATGCACGAGCGGGGTTTCAAACTGCCATTGCATGTTAAAACACAAACTTAACAAGATATGCAAAAATGGCGAAAAGAGCCGACTCCACACATAATAGAATGAAAATACATGTAAGAGCGATTGTTTGGGCTGCCATTGCATGTAGTAACAAAACTTTTCTAACACCCCAAAATGTCTAATAATTGATATTTTGGCGAGTTTACGATCACAACAAGCTTCGCGATTTTCGAGAAATCATGACAAGGGAAAGTCGCAAACTCGCCTAGGATGTCAAATGACTTCGCTCGAGATCAAGAGTACTTGTCTCATTTTGCAAACTTAGAGTGTAGGCTACGAAACAGACAAGTTCCGTAGGGGTCGTCTACAAAAATGAGCATAGCTGATTTTGAGAACAACAGCTGGCTCTAACTAGGGAACTTCCTTTGATCGAACTTTGAAATGATTGAAGGGAGGAGAATCCAATATCTAAGTGCCTTCATCCATGGCATTGGGCTATAGAGTCAAGCTACCAAAAAGAAAAAGACACAAAAGACTAAACAAAAACACGAAAATAAAATCACAAAACTATACAAATGTACAAATGAACTTATCTGATACTTCAAGGATTGAAGTGTTTCAGATGTTGTCCACTGTGAGGCAGTAAGAATGGTGTTCCATCTAGATACTCCAGCAAGAAGCTATTTTCACCACAGAACTGATGAATAGTGAACAGAACTCTCCACAATGAATCAAACTTTCCATGCATTCCCTTTGGTTCTCTCCTCTTGTCCCACAACAAGACTTGATCTCCAATCTGAAACTCATGAGTCCTTGCTTTCTTGTCAAAGAGTTTCTTTACTTGACTTTGATGTTCAGCGATACGATCCACTACCATAGTTCCCTGCTCCTCGAGTTCAGTTAGGTACATGATCCTTTTATCAATAGAACTATCAAAAGTTCTATCCTCCATTGCCTTTGCCAACTTTAGTGCTGACAACTCCAAGGTAATTGGTATCTCTGCATTCAGACCATACAGAAACTGAAATGGTGACATACCTATTGCCCTTTTAGGGGTAATCCTGTCTGCCCATAAAGCATCAAACAACACTTTATGCCAAGTTCTCTGATTATCTTCCACCAGTATCCTGATAATAGTAACCAGATTTTTGCTACTCGATTCTGCCTGACCATTTCCTTGCAGATAATAGTCTGAAGAGTGGGAAAGAATGATCCCATGCTCATAGCAAAATCCAGTAATCTCGTGGGAAGAGAAACAAGTAGCATTGTCTGCTACAACCTTGTTTGGGACTCCAAACCGGGAAATAATGTTTTCCTTGAGGAAATTACATACCACTTCAGAAGTAGCATGCTTAACTAGGATGGCTTCCACCCACTTGGTAAAATAATCTGTCGTGGTGTGAACATATTTGTGTCCCACACTTGATGGTGGGTTCATAGCGCCAATGAAGTCAATGCCCCATTGCTGAAAAGGTTCTTCAATCACCACTGGCTTGAGAGGTAATGCGGCCAACTTAGGTTTCCCAACAAACTGCTGACACAACTCACACCTACGTACCTAATTGTACGCATCTTGAAACAGTGTGGGCCAATAGTATCTGGCCCACAGAATCTTGTGAGCCGTCACAGGTGTAGAAAAATATCCTCCACAGGCCAAATTGTGGAAAGACTCCAGAAGTCTACTTTGTTGCGCTTTATCCACGCAACGGTGAAATACTCCATCAAGGCTTCTTTTGTACAAACCATTGTCCCATAGGACATAGTCAGAAACCTTCAATTTAATAGTTCTTTTCTCTTTATAAGACAGATGGGAAGGGCATTCACCATAGGTAAGGAAATGAGCGATTTTTGAATACCACTCATCAATAGTAGTGACAAAAAGAACAGTTGCCATATCCTCAACTTCTTCTTCTCCGTCCCCTGTCTCCTTTGGTACATTATCAGCGATCAGTTGACACAAACCTCTTCCACGCACAAGCTTAGTAGGCTTGATATCAAGATCAAACTCTTGGATCTTAGCGATCCAATTGCCTCTTTTGGTTCTGAACTCCTCTTGAGTCAGAATCAACTTTACTGTTGTATCAGGCACCAAAACAACAGTATGTGAATTCAGAATATAGAACCAAAAATGCTTTACCGCCTTGACCACGGCATAAGCATGCTTCTCCATATTTGAATATTTCAACTCATGAGCTTTAAGAGGACAACTCATAAATGATATGGGGGATTCCACACCTTCTTCATTCTGTTGAACAAGAATGGCTAAAAGTGTATGTTCAGAAGCATAGCTATAAACTATGAAATCTTTGGTATAGTCAGGACAAACAAGGACTGGAGCATGAGCAATAGCCCTCTTGATATCCTCAAATGCTGCTTTGCCTTCCACACTCCAATAGAAAGTAGCCTTATCCTTCATCATGTTGACGATGTGACGGGTTTTCTCTGCAAATTTAGGAATGAGCCTTCGCAGAAAATTCACCTTTCTAAAGAAAGAATGAACTACAGTCTTACTAGCAGGCAGAGTAAGACTTTGAATGGATTTGACTCTTTCTGAGTCAATTTTAGTGCCTTCTCGGGATACAATGTGATCAAGAAGTTTACCTTCTGTAACCTTGAAAACTGATTTCTTAGGGTTGAGAGAGATACCATTTTGCCGACATCGTTCCAGCACTTGTCGTAAATGGTACGCATGATCATGATGGTGTTTGGAGAAAATATTCAAGTCATCAAGATATACCACGATGAACTTCCCCATCTCATTTTTGAAGGCAAGGTCCATTGCTCTCTAGAATGTGGCGCCAACATTGATCAGACCAAAAGGCATCCTGCGATATGCAAATGTGCCCCATGGTGTTGTGAAAGTAGTCTTGTACTGGTCTGCTTCATTGACTTCCACTTGATTATACCCCAAAAAACTGTCTAACATAGACATCATTTCTGAACTAGTTATTGTTTGCAACACTTGGTCCATGATGGGTAAGGGGTAGTTATCCTTTAGAGAAGATTGGTTGAGATTCCTGAAATCAACACAGATACAGATTTCTCCATTCTTTTTCCTTACAGGAACTATGTTCGTGATCCAGGTGGAATGATGAATTGGAAAAATTATCCTTGCATTCAACATCTTCTGAATCTCAGAAAGGATAGTACCTGATATTTTGGGGTTGTATTGCCTTTGTTTCTGCTTGTGAGGCAATGACCTAGGTTTGAGGGGAATTTCATGCTGAATTTCCTTTGGCCTGAAGGACTTCAGGTCATCATAGGAATATGCCAAGACATCAATGTAATGGTGAAGGAGTGTAATGAATTTGAACTTCTCATCGGTAGTGCAACATTTCCCAATGTTGACCATTTTGGGATCTGCCTTCGAACTCAAATTTACTTGCTCAAATTCCATAGAGGAACTTGAATCCAGTTGTTGCTGCTGCTTGATATATCTGTCATGCTTATCAAATAGCTTTTCAAGGGAAACCAAACCTTTTGGAATCTTATTCCCTTTCAGTTGAAGAGACTCCTCACCAGTTTGTGAATCTATTTCAGAAACATATTCCCGTGGTGGAGATTCACTACCTTTGAAATAGAGTTCATCAAAGCTATTCATCTTTTCCAAGAAAGCAATGATTTGGTTATCACCATTGAAAACTTGCCAATGGTCAGCATTATCAGGTACACTTGGTCGAAAGACCAGCTCAATAGTGTACTTGTTTCCTTTGAAATCCTTATGGGGAACCATAAGGGTTGCGGAGATAGCTAATGAATATGCACGATCATTAAACTCTCTAGGCACCGCATAAATATTGAAAGCATCAAAACCTTCAATGCAATCCCACACGCGATTGTGATAATGTCTTAATCTTTCATTCTTAGTTTGATACAAATTTCTCACTTGACAAACCACTAATTTGGCATCTCCTTGAGCATGAAGATTTTTAACACCTCTAGCATGAGCAGCCTCTAATCCAAGCAACAATGACTTGTATTCAGTGGTGTTGTTGGTATTGTTGAATTGCAACTTGTA
Organism: Cunninghamia lanceolata; assembly: GCA_027924645.1. Classification (NCBI taxonomy): domain Eukaryota; kingdom Viridiplantae; phylum Streptophyta; class Pinopsida; order Cupressales; family Cupressaceae; genus Cunninghamia; species Cunninghamia lanceolata. The sequence continues at coordinate 170,680 of BSBN01000910.1, read as the reverse complement.
TGAGAAAGGAAAGATATCACCTTGTGGAGATATCAAAACAACTCTAACTCTAGAATCGGTAGAGGAACAACTGCCATCAAATTCTAAAATCCAAACCTCATTAGAATTTGATTTTTTGGAATTTCTTTGACCAGAAGATTCTTCTTCACCAGTGAGGGAAGAATATGGCATTACTATACCTTCACCTGAAATTTCATCTGAATACTCTTCTAATTCTCCATCTGAATTATCTAAGCTATCACCTGATGAACTCTCATCTAATAAACTAGGAATATCTTTAGTAGACAGGAAATAATTACCCATTCCCGAAGACTCAAACAAAATTTGAGCTTTGGGATTTGCCGTTTGGGTAACAACGTATTTTGCCTCTTTCTCAGGAAGCAACTTTTGCATGACGCCTTTAATAGGTATCCTTGCTTCAGATAGATCCATGTTCAACTCCCCACCTACATCCTTGCAAAAATTACACCCAAGTAGAATTCCATAGGAAGTTGGAACATCAGCTACTAGGACTGTCATCTTAATCCTCTTGTCTGGAAAGGCTGCAAATGCAAATTGGGCATCTTTGATTTGACCCAAAAGTGGTACTTGCTAATTTTCCATGGAGAAACATCTCCCAAAAGTCTTAGTTAAGGTGAGGCCAAGGGCATCCGCTACCTTGGCAGGCATAACATTATCAGAGGCTCCAGAATCTATTATGCAATTGCTCAACTTATGACCATTTACCAATAAAGAAACATAGAAAGGTTCTATTTTTCCGAAGGCAACAAGGGGAGTAGTGACTAGATTATTTTGAGTGGATTTTTTCTTTGAGGAATCATGGGCAACTTTTGGAAAATCTTGTCCTGAAGGGACAGTATTGTTTTTGACGTATTTAGCTAACCTATCAAACTGTTCAGGATTGGCTTGTAAATACTCAACTTCAGACATTTGGATTTTGGTCTTCCTAGCATGATCTATTATATCAAATAACTAAAAGGAACTAAGGATAGAGGAAGGAAATCCATCATTCTAAGTTTTAATAAGGGTAGTACTGGTCTGAGGGATAGAAGTAGAAGTTACAGGATTGTTAGATGTACTTACTTGCTTATTGCCCACTGGGTCCTTTGGTAGAAAAGGCAACGGAGTTCCCCGTTTAGCAATTGAGATCACTGGTTGAGGTTCTTCTCTTGCTTTTCCTTTATCAGCTTGTAGTGTTGACTGATTTTGGGACCTAGTAAAAACAACATATGCTCCGTCATACACGTCTCCTTCTTTTTCAGCTTCATCTTGGTAATTCAGAAAACCAATGGTAGAGTCGCCAGCTAATTCATCTTCTCCTTCTGCAAAGAGATTAGCATCATTCTCTTGGTTTAAATTGGGTTGGAAAGAATAATCATGTTCTGCTTCATAATAGCCAACTACTGAGTTGACCAGCGCTGCTTCAATGGCAAGCTTCGCCTGTGTAGGTGGAAGACGATTGGGTTTCCCTTGATTTTTAGCAGCATTGCCTTGATATGAATTGTTGGGAAATGTCCTTCCTTGGTATATCCTGATAAGAAGGAGGGGCAAACATACCTTGGGACATTTGTCTTTTTAGAGCTAGCAATTCATTTGCTAACTTTTGCACCATAGGATCCGTGGTGCTTGTGGAAGAATTCTCAACAGAAGAGGGACCTTTATTCTGTTAGAATCTCTTCTTATCTTACCTGCAAGGATAAGATCATCTTCCACTTCAGTAGCCAAAATTTGTGTTGCTAGAAGATCCGCAGGACCAGCCCGTCTTAGCAGAAAACTCACTTCAGGAAGCTGAGTATTGATAAAGAAACACTTAAGATTTTTTGTTGTTGGCTGAGTGGTTGTAGGAATCCTATTTCTCAACTTATTGAACTTAGCGATGAAGTCTCGCATGGGTTCATGAGGCTCTTTCTTCATTTGTGTGAGCTGAGCCAATAAGGCATGTGCATCTTCTGCAGGTTTTAAACCTAGCCTCAAACTTGGTCCTGAGAGTGTTCCAATTGGTTATAGTCTGAGCTTGAAGATGGTAAAACCAATCTGCAGCAGCACCTTGCAGTGTTTCTACAAAAAGCCTTACTGCTACATCTTCATGCTCAACACCTATTACACCACAGGCTATATAGAAAGCTGCAATGTGTTCATCTGGGTGAACTTTTCCATCACCATAGAACTTAGGAAAATTCTTCCTTGAACTACGAGGTAGTTCATGCAAAAGGTGGAGTTAAATTCAAAGGACCAAAAGTGTTACCCCAAGGGCCTTGAGCTACCATGATGCGCTGATTAAAGGGTAAAATTTTGAAACAAATGGAAAAGAACTGAAATGCTTCAACTCAGAGCGTGAGGCTTCAAGTTGCGCGTTCCGTCCCCAGCAGAGTCGCCAAAAATTGTTGGGTGAATATTTTGTCTTCAACTAACTGAAAGAAAAATGGTTATATCGACCATAGTGTAATGAGATAAATCTCTCCTCTCAGCAAGGGGAGGTTCCCTATCACTTATCACAAAATTATTTAAACTAAATATTTACTTAGGGGTGATACCATATCATCCATTTCTCTTTTTTTAGAAATAATATTTACAAAATGAAATAGCACTTTCTTGATACAAATTGAAATAACCAAGAAACCCATGAGAGCACAAAGTCTATCGTTGCTTCTTTTACTGATTTATAACTTAGAACCCAGTAGAATAAGGTGCAGCCCAAAGTCTTCACCGAAAACTACGACAAAATAAATGACCATAAAAGATAATAGTAGTTCAAATCCTTTCCAATATCTTTTACTTTAAAACACTAAATCAAAAACTAAAGATAATTGTTGTAGCACAAAGTCTCCACAATCAACTTTAGAACATCTCCCAAATTATTCTCACTCACACTACAATTTGATCAAAAGGATAAGACAGTATTAGGAAAAGGACATAAGAACAATTTCCAATATACCACAAGATATTCCAACACAAAGATTCAATGATCACTTGCTTTCTTATTCACTTGATAAAATTTGATTTACAATTTGAACACAAAGTCTCAAAATGCTCTTCAATTTGGTAGAGTTTCGCTTCAATAACTAAAAGATACTATATACAAAAGAGGCCCTCTTTAATTATAGGGACGAGCTTGGAGCAAAAATAGGAAATTTACAAATACTTTGACTTATTCAAAAAAAGAGTCCTATTTGACTTGGGACTTCCTTTGTCTCACATGTAATTACATTTTGGAGAATACATGTGGATATGTCTAAAACTGAAAATAAAGTCCATATGAAAATACAAAAATAAACTAAGGCTTTAGTTTCCTCCGTCATTCTTCTTTAGAAAATCTTGGTACATGGCCTATATGGCTGCCATCTCACATGCATCTAGTTTAGTTGTGTTTTTTGAGATGGTGCGGGCCCGAAGAATTGCATCTTTTACCGCCTTTATTGCCTTTTCATGTTTGTCCAAATTGTCCTTCAAGTTCTCCAAAGTTGAATGTTGATCATATAGATTATCCATGGAAAGTACTGAGGGCACCTCCTCTTCGAATTTCCTTTGAACCATCTTCTCGAAGGAACTTACCATCTCTACTGAGAGGAACTCATGGTCTTCACCTATGAGGGTGTATGGAAGTTCTTCCAGCCTGTGTAGAAGCGTGACATCACTATCTTCACTCGCTTCTTAAGCTTGACATAGATCTTCAAGTAAACCTTTTATTATGTGGATACGATGAGCCAGAGTCTCCTTGGTTTTAAGATATGATTCCCTGTTTGCAATGACTCCGATGGTGATCAAATTTGTTATCTTAATCTTTTTCATTTCTATCCACTCCTCCAAGCTCTCTTCTTGATCTTGCAGCTCTTGTGAGAGTAAGTCAACCATGTTGTCCAGCTCAGCTTTAGCTACCACCCTTCCTCTGGCTTGTGCTTTTTCAACCTTCTGGATAAGGGGATCTTCTACAGTCACTGCCATGGGTTCTACAATTTCTGATGATTTTACTATCTTTTGAAGAACAACAACAAGTTGTTCTGCTTTGGCCTTATACTGTTCTTTCTCTTTTTTGACTTCATCATACTTTTCAAGCAAAGTGTTGGTAGTAGTTTGAAAATCTACTTTTATGCCCTCATGGGTTAGCTTGCCTAACTCAACCCTTGAAATGACGTAATCATTCATGTCAAAAGTGTCAATAGTGGCATCTTCTGGAGGTTTAGGAATCTCTGGGTGTCTGATTCCTTTCTCATTGATAAGCCTAGAAACAGTCTTAGGCTTCTTCTTCACAGTCTTTGCTTTTACAGGTAACAGCTTTTCAATATCAATCTCATCAGGTGAAATAGCTTGCTTCTTCCTCTTTGGAGTATATGCAGACAACCATGGGGGAAGAACAGAAGCACCAACAACTGGAGATGAGTCTACTACTTGTTTTGTCGGATCCATATTTATACCTATTATAGTCACAATAGGACTGGTGTTGGTAAAAACCACACCTGTATCAACAACCTTCTCTGAAGCATCCAGAAGATTTTCTAAGACAGATTGCTCAACAAACAAAAGTAAACTTTGACTTCTGAATATTTTGTTCTTCAACCTCAAGATCTTCAATCTCCATTTGATCAACATTAGCATCTTTAACACCTGATTCAGTGACATTGGAAGTTTCTGCAACTTCCTCTTCTTCCCTCCTTACGACACAAACTTAATTTTTGGTTTTTGTATCTTAGATGAAGAAGGGGCGTCACTCTTATTTTTGGTTCTATTCTCAACCTTCTTACTCATCTGTTCCTATGCTTCAGTCTCTGATCCTGTGAGAAACTCTTTCAATTTAATCCCTTTGCTTTCCAACCACACATTAGTGTTGGCCAGGATTGGTTGAAATCTTTTTCTTATGGATGTTTCTTCTTTAACTGACCATTTCACCTTTGGAAGAGGTGAGACTTCAACATTCTCAATGTTATATTTGGGATCTAGAACATCCCCATCATCCTCCATTCCATCTAGAATATTAGCGAGGCCCAGCTCTTCTATCTGACTCAGGTGAAGTCTGCAGTAGTCTAGCTTCGTGATCTCGTTTTGTGTCTTGAGATTAGTCTAAATATATTCAACCATTGGTACATGGAAGGTTGACTTCCTTTTGATCTTATCTTGAACTCTTCTAAAGTCAAAATGGTCTCTCTTCTTGTAAGTTCTCATAGTGACCAGTTGTAATTTAGAATCAACTATTTTTGCTTTGTTAGCTGATTGAACTGAATACCTTCCAATTTCAATGGGAAACTTTATCCCCAACTTCTTCAGCTCCATTTGTTTATTGTGCACTACAATCAGCTATCTGCATAGCTCCATGAGAACAATACGGTCACTAGGATACCGTGGAAGAATATAAGGGTAACCAGGATAATATCCTACCCTGAGATATGTGAAGGTGGGGAATTGCAGGAACAAGCAACCGAAAGAATTCACATCCTCCCAAGCTTCATCTGAGACCCTTTTCTGAACAAGTTCATTGTCCCATAAGCACATGAATACTGAAAAGAAGGCATCATTGACCCTTCAGAAATGATGAATTGATCCTTTTAGAGTAATTTGAGGGTAATACTCATATACAGGAACCAATCTCCTGTCACCAACCTGAGTCAAACCTGGAAAGCTTCTTATGATAGCAGCAGCATATACAAGATAAGAGGTCATATAGAATTTGAATGTTGTGTTGACCTTCACCAGTTGCTCATGCAATGCATTACTGATCTGCTCTCTGTAGAATATTCTCTGTGTACCTTGAAGAATCACCTTGATGTAAGTGTACATCCATTCTTGGAACTTGGATGAAGAGGGGAGTCCTCTGATGTGACTCAAAAGAGTGATCAAATCACAAACTTCCTCTATAAAGTCACTCCTAGGAAGATCCTTTGGCCATCTAGTCAAGTTACTTCTAAGGATTTTCAACCATTTGTTGTTGATGTACCTTCTTGCAGCTTCCACATCTACGTCATAATCCTTTTGACCCTGAGCAAAGTCAATCTGTCCAATGTTTACAATGGGTGGACACATGAAGATTTTGTTGAGGAATTCTGCATCCAATCTCATGATCACATTCCCTTCAGAATCTATCACAACTCTAGTGTCCCTGTTGTAATGACTGGCCACCTGAAGAACAAACTCAGGATTGTGTGCAGAAACTGGAAATGATGCAACCAGGTGAATATTGCTATCAATGATCTTTTGCATATGTCTGAAAGGATTTGTCTGTTTTGTTCTTTCCACAAATTTTGCCATGTCCACATGTCCAATTTTCGTATCTGCCGTCACCGGAAAGACACCTTGGTACTTGTACTTCATGATCTTGGCTTTGGACGGAGATGGCTCTAACATCAGCTCTGGAGAGAACTCTGAGATAAATATCTACCACGAACACTTGTTGAGAACTACAAAAGGCCATGATCTCGCAATTAGGGGAAAAAATGATAAACTAGGATAACCGCGATTCGATGATCATGGACAGGAAAGCATGAGTTAAAGGGCGTGAGTGCGCACAAATCAAGGTAAGTGTGAAAGCGGGCTAACAGGCCTGGAAAGGTGAATTTTCCCAGTGTTGGGAAGAATTCAGGAAAATGTGCACGAGCGGTCAAAATGACCGCTCCTGCATGAGGAATTACTTGCATATGTAAAGTCAGATGTTTTAACCGCTTGTACATGTTTGGGAAGAATTTATCATTATCATGCAAAGTCAGTGAAAAATACCGACATTACATGTGTTTTCTTTTTTGGAAGAATATTTTACATGTAGGGGCGGTCAAAATGACTGCCCTTACATCAGGGTAAATTCGTAACTTTGAAGGCATGTGCATGGTTGGCTGATTGGACCGCTGATGCATGTATGTTGTTAATTCGATGCATAGTTGGTGAAAAATACCGCTACTACATCAATTTTCTTTTTAACCTCTGGAATGTGTAAAGGTGGTGATTTATACCGCTTTTGCATGTTGGAAAGTTCATGGGTTAAGTTTCTTCGTGTAAGGGCGGCAAATTTTTCCGCCCATACACATTGTGTTGGAATTTCATTAAAATGCACAAATGAGAACGAGGTCACAAACGACAACTTTCGCCGCTTCAAGCTATTTCAAAGTTACATTACAATTTATCACATAGGGTTGGCAAAAATTTCGATTCTTACGTGATAAGAAGGTTTTGACAAGGTAAGGCTAAAACATAGGAATTTTATACATACAACATAGTTCATTCAACACAAACTCTACACTTAGAATCAAAACCAAATGATTCTTCAAGCGTTCAAAACACAAACAAAACTTAAAAGAGAAACGTGAAACCCTAGGCATTAAAAACTTACCTTCGACGCGAAATGTGAAACCCTAGGCGTTAAATCCACAATTTGCTGGTAAGGAGTCAACGCATCAGCTAAGGTAAGTGAAAACAGGCAAGATGAAAGGATGAATGAAAAAAAAAATGGTTTTAAAACATATTTAAAAGTTAAAACAAAACCTGAAAAATGAAAATCAATCGCCACACAAGCTAACTGAAGTAGCATTTAATACATGCTCTGTCGGCATAATTCACTGACTTCGCATGTAGTAAATCAGACATGTAATGATGGCAATTTCGGCCGCTTGAACATGTTTGGGAAGAATATAGGTTTAACATATGTGCAGGCGATGGTTTCTACTGACCTTGCATGTTAGGAATTAAAAGGGTCATGCACGAGCGGGGTTTCGAACCGCCATTGCATGTTAAAACACAAACTTAACAAGATATGCAAAAATGGCGAAAAGAGTCGACTCTGCACATAATAGAATGAAAATACATGTAAGAGCGGTTGTTTGGGCCACCATTGCATGTAGTAACAAAACTTTTCTAACACCCCAAAATGTCTAATAATTGATATTTTGGTGAGTTTACGATCACAAGCTTCGCAATTTTTGAGAAATCATGGCGAGGGAAAGTCGCAAACTCGCCTAGGATGTCAGATGACTTCACTTGAGATCAAGAGTACTTGTCTCATTTTGCGAACTTAGAGTGTAGGCTACGAAATGGACAAGTTTCGTAGGGGTCGTCTACAAAAATGAGCATAGCTGATTTTGAGAACAACACATGCATATCCTGACATACTTGAGAACACATTTAGGAGCCGATGATAATTATCTAGTCAAACAAGGGTTGACCTGACCCCCATGTTGATGTCATATGGACATATCCAAATGGATATACCCATATCCTGGAAGTATATCCTAAACTTGATAATTCATATCCGGATATTCATATTCTGAGTCTCCTTCCACATTTAAGGATATGCATAAATTCTTGTAGGATTATCAAATACAAATGTTTAATTTCTATATGTTTGTAATTACGGATTAACACACAGAAAGATGGATGCTACAGAGGAAAGCTAAAATGGATGAAGTTGCAGACAAAGAGAATACATGAATCAAAACCAGAGGAGTGCCACCGAATGTGCTATCTGCTAGCCAAAGTGTGAACCAAGTCAAAGATGCTGGAATATTCTTTGCCAGCTATATGATTACCAATTGGCAATCATGTGCCACTAATATGAGCTATTGATTGTCATGAGTAGATCCTGATCATTGGATCAATGTAACCATTTTATGGCCTTTGTTCTATAAAAGGGCCATGACTTGTCATTTCAAGAGGGGGATCAATCATTTTCATATCTGGAAAAAAGAGGAGCTACTTATTTTCATATCTGGCCAAGAGGTCAAATTGTTGTAGACCTGATAGGAGATCAGATTACTGAGACTAATGGAGACTGAATTGTTGAAATTATGGGAGGATGAATTGTTTCAATTCTGAGAGCCTGTTGTGATGTTCTATAACTTGGTGAATTCTCTCACAAGGTTCTTTCTCCAAACCCTTTGTAAATGTACCTATTCTAAAGCATATCGGATGGAGATGAAGCTATAGATTACATCCTGATTGTAAACTTTACGTAATCTTCAAGTTGATTTCTGGATATGTAATGGTGAAATTCTATGATCAATAGAAGTGCTTTCATTTTATTGCATATTGTTGTCAACTTTTCCTTTGAAGATTTGCATTGGATCATGCGGATTTGTGGACTACCCTGGTGAAGTCTGATTTAGTTTTACTTATCTTCATTACTGTATTAGAACATGTATGTGGATCAGTGGCCTCAGTTTAGTAATTTTGGGAATCTCATTCTCTAAACTCTATTTTCTCATTTTCATTTCATTGAATCACCATCATCCTAACTGCAATATACAGATAAATGAAAAGTAGAACATAAAAATATGCAGATACCTGTAGACATATGAAAACCATTAACATATTTGAGCTAAATGCATGTAGAAGTGAAAATATCATGCGAATAATTACAAATAATGGTAAGAATCATGGAAATATCAGCTTATAGACACAATATTTACATAAATTCATAGTGTAGAAGTAAGATTAAGTAACGATTAGTTCAGTTTCAAGCAAATCGAGATAGCAATAGAAGAATTAATCAAAAATCATCAAGGTCATTGCAAATAATACTGATCATAGTAGAGATTAACATGTAAATATACATAAATATTTGCATGTTCAGGTTAGATACAGTAAGATTTAACATCATTCATTGAGAATTTACAGAGAACAGGTGAAAACAGAGCATATCAGAATACAAATCATCTTAAAAGAGTGCGTAAGGCCCCTAATGGAAAACAACATATTCACATCAACCTCTGAGTAATGTCAAACGATCATAACCTGATCCACAAAGACTTGGAGTCATCAATTCATCCTGAATTGATAGTACTTTTTAGGATAATAAAGGATTGTTGTGTAAACTTTTATTCATGTTGTAATGACTAACAATCAACATCAATAGAATTGGCACTAGAAGGAGGGCCCAATCACTTTGTTATTTTAGACAATTTATCATCTGGAAGTGTTTACTCGCCTTCCTGTAACGGATCATTTCAAAATTCAAAGTTTATCCTAGAACTCTGGTGTTTGTGCAAAGATTGTGTTAATATTGGAGAATTTGAAGTTTATGATCATAAATATCGCTTCCTTGAGGATATTTACCCTAACATTTGTAGACAGTTGTCTGGATTTTGGAATTCAAACCAAAGATTTACATTCCCTGCAAATAGTCCCTAAAGTCTTCATCATCTGAGATATCTAATCATAAATATCCATTCCTATGAAGGAGTTATCCTTATCATTGTGAAGATTCATCTCAAAATTCAAAGATTAACCTAATTTCTTGAGCCTTCACATTTTTATTTAGAGATATGTTGGATCTCATTAAAATTCAAAAGTCTAAAAATTAGACATAAGGTCTCATTTTCAATGGATTTGTATGAAGACCCTAACCTTAGAATCCCTCCATTTCATAGAAGATTGTCTAAAAGATCATGTGAGGAAGATAAATTTCAAGTTAATATTCCTTTCTTCTAGGGAATGTTAAATAGGAAGCTTTATCCTCAAAGTTTATCTAACTTTGGTTTATCCAGAAGATGCAGGATACATAATTCTACAAAGCACGGTGAAGTTAGTTGTCTGACTTTCCTCACAAGGTTAAATTTATCTTTAAAAAGACTAATTCCTTTCTCAGATGTGTACAGGATTGAAGTCTAGCAGGAGGATGGAGGAATTCTAGAGCAACAAGAAGATACAGTTTCAGAGGTTGGGAGATATCCTGAAAAGGTATTGGTTGAATCAGTTCTGGGAGATGAAGATAACGAAGAGCCTTTCGATGAATCACTATATGGTGAGATTGATAGTTCTCTAATTCCTTGTCAAAGTACTAATATGTATGAGGCATAGTACATGTATGAATCTTTTGAAAATTGTAGAGAAGAAAGTGCCCCTGTTTTACGCCATTAGACAATAAATTAAGAGGATTAGAGTATCCTGATACACTTGATAAATATATTGAATTATTGAGAAATACTTGTCAGGATAATGTCTTTGGATCTGATCCTAATAATTTTGATGAGGATGAGTGGACAACGAAGTGTAAACAAGTGGCAAAAGAATTAAAATGCCAGGCCGCTGAAGAAGTTTCTATGACAACTCAAGGAGTCATAGAGAAGAAAGTGAATACTGATTTATTAGTTGGTTTCTTTAAATTGAATGATCAAATCCAAGATTATTGTAGGACAATTGAACCAAACACTCTACAAGATGTTAGAAGTGAACTATTTGAAGAACAATTCATGAAATTGGAAGATACAGAAAGCTTTGTAATTGTTGTGCATAATTAGATGTCAATTCAGTGCAATTTTGAAGATCAAATAGGGGAGTATTCCTATCAATAAAATGTCGCTTCACCTTTACAAATAAATGACTTAGAAGTGATAAATTTATGTATATCATGTTCTGATGATGAGGATACTCACCTAAGTGCTGATGTGCAAAAAATTGAAGATGACATTGAGGTGTTTCCTGAAGTTAAAGATCAAATAGGCATACAAAATGAAGAAGTAGAATTGGATATAGATGAGGAAATAGTCCACCAGGAGTCATACACCCTTCAAGATGAAGTGAGACAAGACATAAAGTCACTAAATAGAAGATTAGCTAGCAGCGAACAGGCATGTCCAACAGAACAGGAAATGCATCAGGGTGTATTTTTCTTTTCCCCATGAATGATGCTGAATATTATTTTGATTATGGAAATTTAGGGGATAAAACATGTCAATGGATCAATCATGAACATAATAAACGTCCTCAATTTCTAATCATTAGGGATTATTCTATTAAGCACAATGAATCTTAAATACAAGAATATTTTTCAGAATACAAAGATGAATTCGCTAGGATTAGAACCCTAACTAGTGCCCTAATGCTCCTGCATAATCTAAGGAAGTATGCAAATACAGGTGTTTTGGGGTGTTATCCAGGGTTTTGTTTGCCTTGTAGTGTCTTATATATGGTCTGGTAGGGTAGTTGTTCTTTTTGCTTCTTTCCTTTTTGTCCTGCTTTGTTTGCTTTTATTTCCCTTTTGTATAGTTTTTTGTACAGTTTGCTTTGTGTGTTTTCTTTGCTCAGGTGTTGTTGAGACCTTGTTTTGGTCAGGCAAGATAGTGCACCTTTCCACTTTAGAAAACTAGTGAAATTGTTAGAATTCAAGAAATGAATACAAATTCTTACATAGGTTATAACTCATGTTAGTTTAAGTACCTCTGATCAGGTCTATGATATCTTATTCATTAGTGATAACTTTTCTTGTTTAAGGAGATCCTCACAGAATACACCTAACAACCTTGGATTTGTGGAATAGGTTAGTGTTGTGCTAAGTGAAAAATCTAAAGGTTTTCTCTTGCTACCATTGCAATTATCGACCTAAACAACAAGTGTCCACACCTTGCAAAATGTGCTTACATGATCATATCTTATGAATACTGATAAAAAGAGAAGTATATTGAATATTCAAAAGAGTAATTAGGCCATCCAAGTAAATCTACCGAGGCTATAGATGCCTGATTGGTAATGGGGATCTACTTGGGAGAATTGCAACGATAACCTTGTTGGGGCTATGGAAGCCTGCTGGCAGCAAGGTTCTATCCAGGTTGGCTATGAGGGATAAATCCAACTATGTAGCTTAACACCTGTCACTAGTGTTTTCAACTCATCTTCAAGATGAAGGATATGAACCACATGCACACACATGACTCCTTCTTACATATTATTATATTGATGAACATGATATCATTTAGAAAGGTTAGGATGCTCATATTTGATAGGAGTTAGAATATTATGTCCTAATTTGTTCTCATCTCTTGAATTATTTGAATTTTAGTCATTTTCTTTAGTGGCAAGTTGTTGTGTGGTTACACAACATGCCCCATTTTTCCCCAACAAAATAGGGACCCAACCTTTTGCTTTTTGCTTCTACTTGTGTGTTTCCCTTTGCTTTGGGTGGTAATGGTAAAAGCAACATCAGTCAGTATGCATATGTCTAGTCTCAGGCATGTCTGGATCTTGAAATATGAAGTCAAATTTCCAAATTATGAGTCTTCCCTCATGAAGCTTGCCAAATGAAAGAGAACAAAATTCTAAGCAGGTTTGCCTTTTGAAGCACCCCAAAATTCCTTAAAATGAGGAAGTTACAATCAGTCAAAGTTTGGTCAACCAGATATTCACATTCCATGTCATCCAGATATTAACTTAGTATCATGGTTTTTATTAACATCAGGACATCAAATTTAAGAGACTTATTAGGTTAAATGTCATATGCATGATATTAGTTAACATCCCAGATCTTAACTTGATATCCTGACCCCTACTAATGTCCAGACGTCAAATTTAATAGTACCTGAGGGGGGGGTTAAATGTCATGTCCATGGTTATCAGTTAATATCCAGATCTTAAATGTATTGTCTTGACCAAAAATGTCCATGTCTCGATGACGTCATGTTAGCCCGACCTCATGAAGAAAGTAAAGTTAATATCCATAACTTCGATATTCCCTCTGAACAAATGAGATGATGCCGAGTGTTGAAGGATTAAATGAAATAGTGGGCCCGCAAGTATTGAAGATCAGATGGTAGCACATCCTCATGGGAGGATCTTCCCAGCTGGAAAGATTCTCTGCGCTATTGTGAGATGGCGACATGTGGCCAGTTCTCGAAGGAAGTCACCTCCATGTCCAGATGATCACATCCTCACTATATAATGAAGGGATATGCTATGTTGACGTCACCCAGACATTAGAGCATTTGGATATTAACTTGGTTAATATCCGGACCTTACTTTAACATCCTGATCCAGATGATGTCACGTCATCTTAGCTTTATGAAGAACGCTAAACTTGTTGTCATCATCTGGATATTAGCCTAACATCTGAATCTTAACTCAGTATCTAGACAATATTTTAACATTCTTATCCTAATGACATCACTCCATCTCAATGCTATATATATGATGGATCCATGCTTACATCATCTGGACATTAAGCCATGTGGATATTTCACATTCTTAATGTCTAGATTTTATTTTAGTAGCCTCATTCCGATGATGTCACCTTATTATGCGGCGAAGAAGGATTTCCTCCGACTGATGTCATCTAGATATTTCATCGGGATGGATATTTTGCATTTATAATATCTAGATCTTAACTCAATATCTAGGTCCGAGATTAGATGGTAGCACATCCTTGCAGGAGGATCTTCCCAGCTGAAAAGATTCTTTGCGTTACTGGGAGATGGTGACACGTGTTCATATGCATATCCTGACATACTTGAGAACACATTTATGACCCGATGATAAATATCTAGTCAAACAAGGGTTGACCCGACCCCCATGTTGACGTCATATGGACATATCCACATGGATATACCCATATCCTGGAAGTATATCTTGAACTCGATAAGTCATATCCGGATATTCATATCTTGAGTCTCCTTCCACATTTAAGGATATGCATAAATTCTTGCAGGATTATCAAATACAAATGTTTAATTTCTATATGTTTGTAATTGTAGATTAACATGCAGAAAGCTGGATGCTACAAAGGAAAGCTAAAATGGATGAAGTTGCAGACAAAGAGAAGACGTGAATCAAAACTAGGGTAGCGCCACCGAATGTGCTATCTGCTAGCTGAAGCATGAACCAAGTCAAAGATGCTAGAATATTCTTTGCCAGCTATATGATTGCCAACTGGCAATCACATGCCACCAATCTGATCCGTTGATTATCATGAGTAGATCTTGATCATTGGATCAATGTAACCATTTTCTAGCCTTTGTTCTATAAAAGGGCCATGACTTGTCATTTGAAGAGGGGGGTCAATCATTTTCATATCTGGCAAAAAGAGGAGCCACTTATTTTCATATCTGGCCAAGAGGTCAAATTGTTGTAGACCTGATAGGAGATTGGATTACTGAGACTAATGGAGACTGAATTGTTGAAATTATGGGAGGCTGAAATGTTTCAATTCTGAGCGCCTGTTGTGATGTTCTGCAACTTGGTGAATTCTCTCACAAGGTTCTTTCTCTAGATCATTTGTAAATGTACTTGTTCTAAAGCATACCAGATGGAGACGAAGCTACAGATTACATTCTGATTGTAAACTTTATGTAATCTTCAAGTTGATTTCTGGATATGCAATGGTGAAATGTTGCATTCAATATAAATGCTTTCATTTTATTACATATTGTTGTCAACTTTTCCTTTGAAGATTTACACTAGATCATGTGGATTTGTGGATTGTCCTGGTGAAGTATGATTTAGTTTTACTTCTCTTTATTACTATATCGGAACATGTATGTGGATCAGTGGTCTCAGTTAAGTAATTTTGGGAATCTCATTCTCTAAACTCTATTTTCTCATTTTCATTTCATTGAATCACCACCATCCTAACTGCAATATACAGATAAATGAAAAGCAGAACATAAAATATGCAGATACCCATAGACATATGAAAATCATTAGCATATTTGAGCTAAATGCATGTAGAATTAAAAATATCATGCAAAGAATTACAAATGATGGTAAGAATCATGGAAATATTAGCTTATAGGCACAATATTTATGTAAATTCATAGTGTAGAAGTAAGATTAAGTAAAGATTAGTTTAGTTTCAAGCAAATTGAGATAGTTGCAGAAGAACTAATCAGAAATCATCAAGGTCATTGCAAATAATATTGATCATAGTGGAGATTAACATAAATATTTGCATGTTCAGGTTAGATACAGTAAGATTTAACTTCATTGGTTGAGAATTTACAGAGAACAGGTGAAAACATAGCATATTAGGATACAAATCATCTTAAAAGAGTGTGTAAGGCCCCTAATGGAAAACAACATATTCACATCAACCTTTGAGTAACGTCAGACGATCATAACCTAATCCACAGAGACTTGGAGTCATCAATTCATCCTAAATTGATCATACTTTTCAAGATAATAAAGGTTTTTTGTTTAAACTTTTATTCATGTTCTAATGACTAACAATCAACATCAATAAAACTCAATAACTTGAATTTGATAAGTAGTCAAAACTTCTTTTATAGGAGTGAAGGTAGAATTGTTACAAGCAACAACCTTAGACACCACAAAGAGAACATTAGTGCATGATTCAAAAATAGATGTACAAAGAATAATGCAACCAATTCATCAGTTGAATAATCAAACATTGACAATTCATCACAAAAAATCAAGTGAAATGCTACTACTATAAAGAATTGAGGCATTTATATGAAAGATTATCTAAAGCAACAATGGTACCTTGCAAGTAGTTAAAAGATGTCATGATATGCAAATGTTTTTGAAGACAACTAATAAGGAGAAATAAGGAATTTTTTATTCATGGCATCATAAATCCTATCTACTAATTCAACAACCTAGTACTTTGACTCAAGGGTATCCTGACACTATACATGTCCTAGAGACTAGTATGTAAGCTTTGTTGAGGATAATATTATTAATGAATATGTTTCTTTGGGAGATGGTTGGGATCATTTTATTAGAGGGTGTGGTGATGCTTGGGTTACACTAATTTTTTTTGTTAGTTATACATTTAAGAATGTTCAATATATAACTGATGTTAACAAAAACCTACTGTGTATTAGTGAGACTATTGAAAAGCCTAGTCTTTATGTAAAGTTTCAAATAAACAATGTATGGAATCTACTCTTCAAGAAAACAAAGTGATTGTTATAGGAATCAATGAAAAGGGGTTTTATAAGGGTGCTCCCACAATAGTGTGTCCTAGTTGTGGGATGGGGCAAAAAAATGAGCCCAAGGAAGCAAAAAATTTAAAACACCTTCGAATGAAGGTATTTTGACCTTCAAATGAAGGTAAGGACCTTCATTTGAAGGTATTTTTTTAATTCTTTTTTAATGTTTTCATGTTAAAAAAGGCAAAGGACCTTCTAATGAAGGTACCTTCATTTAAAGGTATGAAGGTACCTTCGAATGAAGGTCCTTTTCATAAGCTTTTTTTCACTTTTTTCTTTGAAGAAATTTTTCTTTCGAAGCCTAGGTTGGACCATCAAACTTAGACATTGAGAGAGAAAATTTTGTAGGGTCATAGCCCTCAGAATAATCTTTCCAAAAATTATAATTTTGAATATATTTAATTTAATTATTATATTTATTTTCTATTTTCTAGTGAAAATCAAGGTCTTTGTTCCACACACGTGGCAAAATAGAAAAATAAAGATTTTTTTTTATGAAAAATATCTACACACTACGTATTGATGTCCTTGATTCAACAAAAAAGAAGTTAATTTGGATATATATAGAAAAAGCTATGCATGATGGAATAAAACTGTCTAAATTATAATTAATCTCATATAAAAAATTAATAATAAATAAAATATGCAAAACAAATTATGAAAAAATATGTACACACTAGATATTGGTGTTACAAATCCATGTTTAAAAAATATATATATAATTTTATCCTTTATGTAAACAAAGTTATGCCTGATGGAATAAATGTCACTTTTAAAAAATAATGTTAACTTGAAAAACAAGTTATTAAAAGTTATGTAAAAAATTCTCAAATTATTTTTAAAATTTTTAAAAAATATATATTTAGAATCTACACACGAAATCTTAAAAATCACTATTTTGCATCATCTTCAAATTCTTAACGGTTTAGTTGCTATAGGTGATAGAAAGTGAAAATTTGGTTAAAAATGTTGATTTCAATATCCCACTTTGGCCAAAGTGGGACACACTATTGTGGATCACCCATAAATTGGTGGATCTCAAAATAAGAAAAGAACTTGCACTAATAATAGTTGAAAGTACCAATGTACATTGGCACAAGAGGTCTAGACACCACTATTATCAATATTTATTTATACTTAATAAGAATAATATGGTGGATAGATTCCCATCCATTTAAAAAAGACACATTGTGGGTATAAGATGTTAGATGAGAAAATAAAGTTGATATTTGTTTCATACTAATAAGGCATGAAGAGAGAAATGAGTTTTTGATTTGGTACGTGTGATTTGAATGGTCCTATGAAGACACCTACAATGTCTAGAGCCGAGTATTTCTTGCTATTGGTTGATGACTTTTCTAGGAAAATGTAGGTTTATTTTTAAAAAATAAGATATTATTTTTCTAACTTTGTAGCATGCAAATATTTGGTAAAATAAATAAGTAAATGGGTCAAAGCACTTAGATCTAATAATGGAGGTAATTTTTATTTCACAATACTTTGAAGAATCATGCAAACAAGAAGGTATACATAAGTAGTATAGTACTTCGTATAGTCCATAACAAAATACGGTCTTAAAAAGGAGGAATAGAAAATTTATGGAGATGGCAAGATCCATGGTGCACAATCAAAATGTACAATATTGGTATCAGGTAGAAGTTATGAATATATTAGTATACATATTTAACAATTATCTTTGTAAAACCTTATAAAATGTCACTCTCGACGAATCATGGTTAGGTAAAAAACCTTTTGTAAGTGATTTATGAGTTTTTAGTTGTATTACTCTTGTACATATTCCTAAGGAAGAGATTAATAATTTAGATGCAAAAACCAAAACATATACGTTTGTTGGATACAATGAGCAATCTAAATTATATAGACTATTAGATGTCTCTATGAATACAATTATGGTTAATACAAATGTTGTAGATGATAAAATACCATATTTTATTTAATGATAATTATATAGATAGTATTGTACATAGGTAATTAATTTCTCTTGATTCTATAATAAGTTATGGTGTTGAAATCAAATAAGAAACATTAGTGGGGTCAAATTCTAGGGGAGTTTGGTGGAAAAAAGAATTGAAATTCTCTGTCTCCATAGCAAGATCATGGATCTATTGGAGTAGAGAGTGATTCTTAATCTTCACAACAAGATTGGGAGGGCCAACAAAAGAGACCGAAGTGGTACTATATTGCAATGAAGGGTGTTTAGGAATATAAATTGTCAAAGGCAATGGAAAACCAATCTACACAATTAGGGAAACAACTTGTGCAAGGTTCTCGTCATGCCGCTGGAGGCACTCTAGATACGAGGCCACCCCTCCCTCACAACAGACATGCCAAAGGGTTTCATTCTTTTTGAACTCCTCATAGGACACATGATCGGTGTGGGTCCTCTCTCCTCCCATATTCAGCCTACAGAAACACTTAGCAGAAGTTTGAAATGGTAAGTTAACTCTAGCAATCTGAAAATATTTAACCTTGAAGATATAAATCCACTTGTAGAGCGAAGCACAAGATTTGATGAGAAATCTGTCACCTCGCCATTTGGAAATATCATGTTTCCATAAATTCACATTGTGTGAATTAGCATGCCTGTACTTTTCATGATTATTAGCCTTGGGATGAGCATAAATATGAGTTCTGCAGAGGCTTTAAAAATTGGGTCTATTCATCCCCCTTGGCCATGTGACTGGACACATGCTTAACCCCTTGAAGAGTCCTAGTCATAATGCAAATGTGACTACACATCATACCTCGGTGGCTTATACTATTGATCATGCTGATCTGGAAATTAGAAGATCCATAGCTAAACCTTATAGTCTCTTTAGCAATATTATTAATCACAATATTCCTATGAATATTCCCCTCTTGGCACCAAAGGCACACAATAGGAAAGGGATTCGAAATGTCTTGATTATGACTCATGATAAGCCAAGGACAGTGTTCTGCTCCTTGTGAAGGAGAGTTTGGATCTATATAGGGAGATTTTTTGGATTTCACTAGCATCTCCAACTGTTCAAATTTTGACCCAGGTTGGCCATGCCGTCGACCACCCTGTTTCCTTCACGATAGGTGTGCCCTATCTCCTTCTCAGAGAACCCAGTTAATAAGCTAGCTTTATCCTCTGTGATATCCTTGAGTTTCCATCTGATGTCAGTCCTGCCAAGAGCAACATCCATAATAACTTTTGAGTCCCCCTCGATCTAGATCTTCTCCACCCCCAAGGAGAGGGTAAATTTGAGCCCCCATAATAGGGCCAGGCCCTTATCCACATTGTTGGAGTGGGTTCCAATGCCCCCAACATAAGCAAAAATTAGATTCCCTTGTTCATTTCTGATGACACCACCTCCACTACCCAGGCTAGTGATTTTTTTTCCGCTCCGTCAAAATTGAGTTTAACCCAGTCCTTGGGAGGGGGTCTCTAGATGGTATTTTGTCTGGCCAACTTCTTAAAGTTGTCAAAGGTGGTGATATCCATTGTTAGACCCCAGTTCTTAGCAATATGCAATTCAACTTGTGTGGGGGTTCTCTAGCAATGTTCAGAGTGCTGATGGAAGTATTCTCCAAAACTAGTTTGCTAAAGGAGAAGAAGACATCATTAGCACTTTTAGCCGTTTCCCTGAAAATTCTATTATTTCTCTCTTTCCATATGCTCCACCCCAAATGCGGGGGAATTTGCCTCCATAATTCCTTGACTCTCAGATGTTTAATGGGAGAGATCCAGCTTTGAATGAAGTCCTTGAGATTTTCATTGAAAACCCAGTCCATTCTAAGTTTATCCAAGGTCCTTCCCCAAATCTCTTTGGTGAAGTCACAATGGAAGAGGAGGTGCTGTATAGACTCTTCCTCTTTCTGGCACAAAACACACTGGTTAACCAGTTGGAAGCCCCTTTTGTTGAGGTTATCAGTAGTAAGGATTTTGTGGTCGGCAGCAGACCACCAAAAAAAAAAATTTAGGAGTCAGGTGATTGTTCCAAACCTTCTTGCATAAACTGTTGTCTTGCACACTATTGGACATCAGATTGTAGGCATATTTAACCGAGAAGACTCCCTTCCTATCCTGGGCCCATAGCATCTCATCCTCCCTAGGAAACAAGGGGATTCTGCACTTGCTCAGCTTCAACTGCAGAGACAAACACCCCTGCTCTCCTAATTGTCTGTCATTCTAGCATTCAATCATATGTTTCCAATGTCTTTGGCCCTGGGTTTGGTCAGTAATGTAATTTCTGACAAACCTCCCAAAATGAGTGACAACTCTAGCTTTAGTGTTGATATTTCCCTAATTGGATAGAGGGACCTCATGTAGACAATTGTCTTCCCAGAACCTGATTTTATCCCCCTTGCCCAACCTCCACTTAATGCCTTGAGACAAAATGCTTCTATTTTTTATCATCTTGTTCCAAATAATGGAGCCTTTTGGGAGGCTCCCCCTCTCAAGTAACCCATTCCTATCCCCATTGTGAAGGTACTTGGCTCTCATGATCTACACCTAGTCTTTCTAATCCTTAAAAAAACTCCATCCAACCTTAGCCAGTAAAGCTTTGTTCATCATCTGGATCTTTCTAATACCCAGTCCCCCTTGATACTTGGGAAGACAAACTTTGTCCCACCCAATGAGCAATATCCTCTTCTTTTCCTCAACCCCCATCCAACGAAAAGTTTTTTGAATTTTCTCAAACTTTTTAGAAATATATCTGGGCATCTTGAAAAGAGTAAGAAAGTAGGTGGGAATACCTTGGAGGGAAGCCTTTAGAAGTTGATAATTTCCATCTTGGCTTAGGAGTTTACCCTTCTAGCCTTCCATCTTTTTTTGGATTCTCTCCAGGATAGAGTTCTGGTAAGAGGGGGTTACTTCCTTGACAGTGAGGGGGAGACCCAAGTAAGTTGCCGGGAGGTTGGCCATGTTACAATTTAGGATATCTTTGACCTTCTCCTGGATTTCCTGATCAACATTGAAGAAGAAGACATTGCTCTTTTCATAGTTTATGCACTGCCCATAGGCTTTAGCATAGGAGTTTAGAAGATTTTTCCATCTTCTAGCTTCCACCACCAAGGCCGCACCAAACAACATAGTATCGTCAACAAATTGTTGGACAACTGAAGGCCCCACAGTAGATCCTGCTCTGACACCCTTGAGATCCTGTCTATCCAAACGGGATAAAATGTTCCTTCCCAGGACCTCAGCCATGATGATAAACAAATAGGGGGATAGGGGATCCCCCTGCCTAATACCTCTGCTAACATTGAAGAATACCTGGGGAGAACCATTGACTAGAACCAAGTACTTGATAGTGGTGACACATTCACTAATCAGTGTTATCATTTTATCTTGAAATCTAAACTTCCTTAGCACTTTGAAAAGGAAATCCCAAGAAATTTTGTCATAGGCCTTAGAAATATCTAGTTTAAGAGCCATACTGGGGATGTTGCTCCTGTCCATTGAGTGAATTATCTCATGCGTGGAGATGACAGCCTCCACAATCTATCTACCAGGGATAAAACCTTCTTGACAATCAAATATAAGGCTGTCCAACAAAGGTTGTAGTTTGAGGACAAGGGTCTTCGTGATAATCTTATAAATAGTGTTACAAAGGCTAATAGGACAGAAATAAACCATAGACTCAGAGATGTTCTTCTTGGGGATGAGAGCTATGAAAGTGGATTTATTCTGCTTGAGGATCTTACCAGTCCTGAAGAAATCTCTGACAGCCACAGTAACATCAAAACCAACAATCTCCCAGGATTATTGGAAGAAGGCTGAGGGGAACCCATCTAGGCTAGGGGCTTTAAAATCCCCCATAGAGAAAATAATAGCCCTAACTTCCTCAGTGGTAATTGGATTCAAAAGAGTGCAGTTATCTTCAGTCAAGAGAATTGAGGGAATGTTGGCCAGCAGCTCTTCCTCTATGACATGGTTAGTAGTGCCCCTATGCTGAGAGAGGAAGTTCCTGACTTGTAGTTAGAGACCAGTTGCCCCAACTCAGCCTTTGAGTTGACCTCTTTGTTGTTTTCATCTAGCAGTTTGGTGATTCTATTCCTTTTTATGTGCTTCATGGCTGACTGATGGAAGAAAGTAGTGTTTCTATTCCCTTCAGTAAACCATTGGACTCTAGATTTCTACTTTTAAAATATCTCTTCTTTTTTCATTATTTCCCTTAGATCCTTGAGAATGGCCTCTTCCCTATTTAAGTTAGCCTCACTTTTGTCTCCCTTGGCCATATTATCCTGGATTCTTGACAGACTGTTAGATATGTGTTTCTTCTGGGTCATGACATTTCCAAAGTAGAACTTGTTCCAACCTTTAACTTTTTGCTTGACATGAATAAGTTTTTGAGTGAGTCTAAACATGGGGGAATCCATGAACATAGATTCTCCACCAATCAACAATGCAATCTTTGAAATCAGGGTGGGAGGCCCACATGATTTCATATCTGAACGAGAAGGGACCTTTAGGGACTCCTTCCCTTCAGGAGAATAAGAGGGTGTTGTGATCAGAGATGGTATGGGGCAGGGTAGTCAGAGTAGAGTGTTGCACAATGTCCCAATTGGACGAGATCAATAGTTTGTCTAGTTTAACCTGTATCAGTTGGTCTCCCCTTCTTCTGTTGGTCTAGGAGAAGTGTTGATTGTTGACCTCAATATCCATTAGCCCAGTCAGGTTTAGAAAGTCTGCCAAATCTGCCATGCTGTCCGAGAAGTCAATGATACCCCCAGACTTCTCCGAAGGGAAAATCAGGGTATTAAATTCTTCAACTAGCATCCAATTAGTTCTTTTCTCAGCTTTCAATCTTGGTGCCAAACCTTCCCAAAGTTCCTTTCTAGCACTCCTAGTGTTGGGAGCATATATATTTATAAGTTTCCAAACTTTCTTATTAAGAGTAAATTTCACTTCAAGACTGCTTTTACTATGGGAACAGTAACAACCGTAGATGATGTGTTTGTTCCACATAGTGATGAGGCCCCCCGAAGCCCCCACAAAGGGGCTGATTAGGTAGTCCGCCAAGGGCCAGATTTTGTTGGTGATAGCTTTAAATTTCTCTTCAAACATCTTAACCTCCTAGAGAAGGATAATATCAACCTTATTTTTGTAAATGCAGTTCTTCACCATGAACTACTTTTGGTATTGGAGATTGAGAGAGATTCTATGGTATTGGAGCAGTTTTGACAGAATGTGGTAGCATTCTCATACACTGGGTGTTGTTCCCAACTACCATACTTGGAATTTATATTAACGGTATTAGTGCCAAATTCTGGACCAAATGATGGAAAAAATGGTCTCATCTATGGAGCTCTCTCTAGTGGGTAAGTTCCATGCCCTAAGACCTAACATCAACATGGTGAGGAGATGGGTTGCCTCGAGATGGCATTTGAAGGGAAGGGTTGACTGAGCTGATTGATATTGAGGTTAACAATCAACTCTTCTCCTCAACCAACAGAAGAAGGGGAGACCAACTACCCAAACTAGATTGCTTGCAAGGTGGTTTTGATAGACAGAAGCTACCCAAACCATGGGATGATATGCGTTACATGCTCATCAAGTACTTTACTCTTGAAGGTAGGTTTCATAGATTCTATCATTATCATTTTGTGTTGTTAAACCATTTTAGAAGAAGCCAGTTCATAAGTTTTTTGTTCTATTTGCTTTCATCACTTGAAACCTCGATGGAGGTGATCGTTGATCAACATGCCAAAGATCCTGATAAACCCCTCATTCCACTCCATCAGGGGATTATTTATAGACTATAAATTTCACCTAGCCCTTTGTCCCCCCAAGCAAATCACCGCTACCCACATCGACAACTCTCCTGTGGCGCCCAAGCTGAACCCTGACTAGAGCAATCCCGTGATTATCATAGAAATTACCCCAAAAAAGTATCCCCATTCCCACAAAGTGGCCAAGGCCTCAACCTCTAAGAAGAAACCCATCACTAGGAACAACCCTGAGGCTAAAATTATCAAACAAGTGAACCCTAAGCCTACTAGCCCTAAAGTGACTTCCTTACCCACCAAGAGAAAGCTGATGGCGGGTGATATTAAGGGTGGTACCCCCCAAAAGAGGATTAAGGAGGGGAAGGAAGGGGGTAGTGGTTCTAAGAATAGTAGGGAATGAGGGGTTTATCAGTATCTTTAGCATGTTGATCAACGGTCGCCTCCACCTAGGTTTCCAGCGATGAAAGAAAATAGAACAAAAAACTTATGAACTGGCTTCTTCTAAAATGGTTTAACAACACGAAATGATAATGATAGAATCTACGAAACCTACCTTTAAGAGTAAAGTACTTGATGAGCATGTAACACATCATCCCATGATTTGAGCAGCTTATGTCTGTTGAAACCACCTTGCAAACGTGTTTAGGTTGGTGGAGTTGGCTTCAAAGTGTTTGAGGAAGTCTAGGGATGGCCACTGGTATGTCCACAGATGAGGTTAAACATAAGAAGATGAGTAAGGTTTCAGACCCAGAGGGAATGGCCCTATTCCTGAAAAAAGTGGAAGTTCTACATAGTCTGCAAGGTGGTTTCGACAGATAGAAGCTACTCAAACCATGGGATGATGTGTGTTACATGCTCATCAAGTACTTTACTCTTGAAGGTAGGTTTCACAGATTCTATCATTATCATTTCATGTTGTTAAACCATTTTAGAAGAAGCCAGTTCATAAGTTTTCTGTTCTATTTGCTTTCATTGTTGGAAACCTCGGTGGAGGCGACGTTGATCAACATGCCAAAGATCTTGATAAATCCCTCATTTTGCTCCATCAGGGGCTTATTTACAGACAGTATAAATTTCACCTAGCCCTTTGTCCCCCCAAGCAAATCACCGCTACCCGCGTCGACAGCTCTCCTGTGGCACCCAAGTTGAACCCTGACTAGAGAAATCTCGTGATTATCACAAAATTACCTCAGGAAAGTATCCACATTCCCACAAAGTGGCCAAGGCCTCAATCTCTAAGAAGAAACCCATCACTGGGAATAGCCCTGAGGCTAAAATTATCGAACAGGTGAACCCTAAGCCTGCCAGCCCTAAAGTGACTTCCTTACCCACCAAGAGAAAGCTGATGGCGGGCGATATTAAGGGTGGCACCTCCCAAAAGAGGATTAAGGAGGGGAAGGAAGGGGGTAGCGGTTCTGAGAATAGCGGGGACAAGCCCAAGATGAAAGTGCATAGCCTAGAGACTGATGTTGAGGGTTCTGAGGGAGGGGAGGAAGGCAGTGAAAACATGAAAGATGCTGAGAATACCATTCCCCAAGAAAAGCTCAGGGTGTCGTCGATGAGGAAGTCGAGCAGGCTGGCTACCAAACTGACCCCTCCTCTTAAGGAGCAAGTGCTTTCTACTAATTCAGATGACACAGAGGAGAACACAGAAGGAGAAGTTAAGACTAACAAGAAGGAGGAGACTATGGATGTGGAGACTGAGGATGACGGTCCGAGTAACTTCCCTCAACTAAACATCCAAGGGGAGGAGACTGATAATTTTGAGAAGCTGAAAGAGGACACTGATAAAAGAAACAAGGGTAGAAAGAAAACCAAGAAAGGCAAAGGGATCGAGGACCTCAACAACAGGATGATGGATCTGGAGAAGAAATTCATGATTCTGGCTAGGTTCACTTCTAAGGTGATGCATAGGTTAGTGACGACGCTGGCTGTCCTGTAGGATATTGAGCTTAATAGGCACGGGATTGAGAACAAGGAGCTAAAATAATATGAGGAAATGTACCAATTCCTTATTGATGACTGGGGTCAACTGTTCAATCAGCCCTAGGGGCTCTTGTTTCTGTGTTTTTACATTTAGTCTGTTGTTAGTTTAGTGGTGGTCTGTTGTGTCTATGTTTTTTGTTGCTAGTGGTCTCTCTAGTCTTTATGTTGACCTTTTTGCGTGCCCTTGGGGCTAATATGTAATGGGTTCGGCTCCCTTATTTTGGCCACTTATTTTTATCAAAAACAATTTGTGCAAGGTAATGGGCAAGTAAATTTTGCTCTAACTGTAACATAGAAAATTACTTACCCTTGCAATTTCATATTATGTTTTGGACCTAGTAGTATTCATAACCCTTGGCATGTTTTACTCATTTATCTCTTGTCTTAGCCTTTTTTGAACCCTTGGTGCCAAGGTTATGCTTGTGTAATATGCCTTCTTGCACCCCTTTTGTGTAAAACTATTATCTTTTCTACATTAACCTCATTTCCCCTTGGTGACGAGACCATTTAGAAGCTAATGCTACCTGGATGCTAGCATGATGCATGGACATCTACGTGCATCACTATTGTCCTCTAACATTATTTTGTACGATGTCATATTTGAGCATTTTGCTACCTTGCTGCATGCCCAAGTTTTTGAAAATGACCTTGAATCGAATCCAAATAGTTGTTTCAAGCCTTGGGCCTCCTTATATTCCCTCCCAAGTCCATTATTGAATATATTTGGAATATCTCAATCTCCAAACATTCTAGCTCTATCTTTGGCACTCTTTGGCTCTCACAACAAAAAACTATCAATCTTCTTGGCTCTTGGCATTGAACAACTTTCATGTGAATCTAAAAAATAACATTTACAACACTATTCGAAGGTTTTGAATACTATGCATCATGCTGGGGTTTCCTTGGCATATTTACCTTGCATGAGATGATAGTGTTCTAGCATTCTCTTTTATTTCTGGTATTACTTGTAAAATTCATAACTATGTTTTTGGCACCTCTTGGTTTTTCACTTCCTCTTGTCTAATCTCACACACTAGTTTATCAATCCTTGTCGACCTAGGATTTTATATTTATAGCATTTTGTCATTGTTCTTAATTCTTAGACACACATAGGATAAGAGCACACACTTATTAAATCTATTTTCTATCTTGGATGCTCGTGGAGGTTGAAAGACCAAACTAGGGGCTTGACAGTTCATGGCAAGTTCCTAAGCAGCCCTAACCATTCTCTCTGCTCTAGCTACAAGTATTTGGAAGATACTCAATTGAACGAATCTTTGCTTGTATCTTCCTTTGTATTGTTATTTCTATTTTCCAAGTTTTGAAATGTATAGATTAAATTACTTTATTTTTTATCATCTGGTATCCCTTGGATTGTTGCTTCTATTTTTCTTATTTCCTGTTGTGTATCTAGACATGAGATTTGGAGAAAACTTGAGTTTCATTAAATTTTTGGATTACAAACACCATATAGACTACACTGTGATGCGCAAACGTCCACATGCCATGCCATCATCCTTGATAGAGGGATCTCGATTTTGGCTCCAAGTTCCTCTCTTCCTATCATTTATAGTTTTGAACCTAGTTTTTTAATTATGTGTTTTAGATTTCTATAAATCAACTTTTTGTTATTCAAATTATGTTTTAGCTTAGTGAAAATAATATTTTGCAATTTTAAAACATATTAGGATATTCTAGTTTGAATTTATTCTTTCTATTATAGAAAATCAATAGATCATTCTCTTTCACAGAGCTCGTTGTATCCTAGTGGTGGCTTGAAAATATTTAATTTAGAAAACAAAGAAATATTCTTAGTTAAACAAATTTTCTACACTACACTAACTTATACCGTTTCGTAGGTATACGAGCTTATAACATTTGAATAGGGCCAAAGGAAATCCTAAATGGGAAGATTCCATGAAGGTGGAATATAGTGCCTTGTTGAAAAATAAGACTTAGGTGTTATCAAATTTTCCCCCTAAGGAAGAAATCCATATTTTGTAAATGGATTTACAAAATTCAAATGTAAACCATATGGTTCTTTAGACAAGTAAAAGATCATCTTATAACCAAAGGATATTCATAGGAGGAAGGGATAGACTATGAGGAGACCTTTTCCCTTGAAAATATGGTAACCTTTTGGTTGGTTATCTCCATTATTGCTCAATCTAGATGGAAAGTATATCAAATGGATGAAAAAATTATTTTCTTGAGGATAAACTTAGACGGGGTGGTTTACATGGTTTTACTCTAGGGATTCCAAGTTCCTAGAAAAGAACATTTAATTTGCAAGTTGGTAAAGTCCTTTTATGGACTTGAGCCAGCTCCTTGAGCTTGGTATTTTAAAATTCATAAGTATCTTAGAGATTTTAGTTTTAGAAAAAGCTATTATGAACTCATTCTCTATGTTAAAATTAGTGGTGGTAACATAGGGATCCTTATTGTCTATTTAGATGATCTTTCTATCACCATGAGCAATGTTGATTTAATTCAATAGGTGAAATCATATATATTTGTTTGGTCTTTGAAATAATAAATCTAGGCCACTTTCAATATTGTTTAGATATAGAATAATAATTTTTTTAATTAGAAACTAAGTATTCCAAAGCTCTTTTATAAAATTCATGAATAAATGTAATTCAATATCTACACATATGGAAGTTGGAATAAAGCTCTCAACTAACACTAATTCATTGTCAATCAGTGAATCAATGTATCAATAATTGGTTGGTAGTTTAATTTATCTTACTACCACTTGACTAGACTTATGTTTTAGAATAATTTTTATTTCTTGATTCATTTCTAAGCATCAAGAGGAACATTGGAAAACTACAAAATGAGTCCTTCAATATGTTAAAGATCCCTCAACTTTGGAATTCTATTAGCGATTTGTTGATTTCATGCTAGAAAGATATACTAATTCTAATTAGGTTGGATTAGTTGATATAAGGAACTCTACAATAGGTTATGTGTTCAAGCTTTGTCTAAGAGTAAATTCTTGACAAAACAAGCTACAATGTATAGTTGCCTTATCTTCCACTTAAGTAGAATACAATGTAGTTTTCAATATAATTTGTGAAGCAATATGGTTATGAAGGACATTGGTCAATCTTCAACTCAACTAAATAGATATGATCTCGCTTTGCTATGATGACCAAAGTGTTTGTAAGATGGTGAAAAACCTTGACCATCATGAAAGAACTAAGCATATTGAAGTTCATCACCACTACCTTTATTAGCTGATTGATAATAAAGACATCTTTATTATTGTCCTACAACATTGCAAATTGAAAACATAATAACCAAATCTCTTAGTTGAGATAGATTTGTCAAATTTAGAGATAAAATTGGACCTATGTCTAGTTTAATCATCAAGGGGGTGTTAGATATATAGAACTATTATCACATTTTTCAGTTTTAACTCAAATTAGGAGGTTAGTTTTCGTTGTTGATATTTTACTCTCATTCTCTTGTATAGGTTATTTGTTGGATTGCTAATTTTTCCTCCTATTGTAAGCCTATTTAATAGGCACAATTACAAGTCAATTTCATATTTTTTTTTGCACTTTGTCATGCTACAACTATCTTCTCCAATAATACACTCTTTCTCTATATTCCATCATGTGTGCAAATGACCTAGGAAGATGTCTTTAAATACATAACCCTATACATATGGATTTAAAATTTTGGCACATAAACATATAAGTAACAGTTAGCTCCTAGGAATGTTATCTTTAAAATGCATTAATTTGAGTTTCAAAATTAGTAGATGGGATCATGATTGCGATCAGGGATGAGTGAATTGCTAGGAAATGGATCAACAAGGTTAAAAACAAATTAAATTGGTATGTCTGAGAAATGGATTAGGTCTTGGGCTAGTTAGTGTACCAAAAAACTCAAATTATAAGCTAGAATCATACATCCAAGACATTACCCTAAGTAGCTTAAAAATCTAGAGTGGAAAAGTTAGGGTACATGCACATTTGTACTCTACATTTTCCCCCACTTTGGTATGCATGCAAAACTATGCTTGCATACATTCCAGAGTAAAAATACATAGACGTGCATCAAAGATGTTGAAATGCATGAATATGCTCTACATCTTATGTGATACCATAATAACATATTTGGTCAATGTCCATGTTTGTGCTACTTATTGTTAAACATTATGATGTGTCATAGAAGCTAAGCAACAATATTTTAGCAATGTTTTTTTTTAAATGCTTTCATGAGAGTATACAAGATATAATTGCTAACCTACATCTCTGCATAGAATATTTACCTAATGAAAAACTTGCTAATCACCTTATGCATTTTGGATCAAATCTATTAGAATAAGGTGCTTTTGGACAAGGTGTAGAGGGGAGTTATTATATATGATCATCCAATTTGGTTGTCCAACTTTTGTTTTCACACTCAACATAGTAGATACCAAGTGGCTGAATTTTCATAATGCAATGCCTACCATACCACTTACTGCACCAACATAGGCCTACCAATGGAGGATAAAAATATAATTAATAGTCTACGTCTAACTATGGTATACATGCATAATAGGTTCACAACCTTTCGACAAGAGATCTTGGAGAAACATTTACTTGCCCAAGACTATTGGTATAGGTGAGTGAGATTAATATTTATTTAAATTTCATAATTATTGCAAATATATAGTTGTTCACAATTATTATAACTCTTATGCTATCTCATAGATACAAGTGGAAACATAGAGGATTTGACCATATTCATGGCTTCATTTGGTTGCAAGGAGTGCCTAACATTGAAAGCATGGATTTGAATAGTCCAAAAGTAGTTCAAAATGTTGTGCAATACATAAATCTAGGTATGTTTCAACATGCAACCCATGAGAAAATAGCCAAAGCGAATGAATGGTGCACAACTCCATCCTTGAACACCAACAATCCTTGCATCCAACCCCTTTGTAGATTATACAAAGTTAGTAAATCATTACAAAGCTCCTTGGGATTTGCATGCATTGTCTACTTTGATTGAAATAATAGTGGTCACACAACATTCCTTCCTACTCAAAATGATGATAGGATGAACATCCACAATCGAAAAATTCTATCAATTTGGAATGAAATTGTTGATTGCCAACTTGTTTTTACATTTCCAAGTATGCAACAAAAATAACACATAGGATTGAAAGCTATCACTAACTTCTAAAATGCATCTTTAGAAATATTGACCTAGAAAAGCCAACTTTGACTACATTTTGCAAGTTCATAATTGAGAGTATCAAGTTGATTGTGATATCAATACACAAGGATCCTATCACTTATTAAAATGTAGTAATTCCTTTGTTTCTTTGAATGTGAATAGGAAAATCTTGTGTTTTGTCCATTTGGCTCAAGAATGTACTATAACTACCTCAAGTTTCATTGAAAGATATATGGCTCGACTTGCAACATTGGAATCATTGTCATCAATTAAGGCGAGGAGGAACTATAATTATTCTAAGTCCCACACAATCTACAAGTGGACAAAAAGAGATATTCCAAACATTATTTGGGTCTCAACACGTTTCACAGCTATTCCTTAGAACTAAAAATACTAACATGTTTGAGTCCTTCTGTTGGAGTGAGCTTCTATTGTACCTTCCTTTTTCATAAAATTCTTGATGAAATTAGTTCATGTAGACAAGATATTGTCACTTAGTGGGAATGCATTACTGGCTCCTACCATGTATGGCATGTTGATTAGACACCACCAAAATCAAATACTGATGATGGTGATGAACTAATGTTTGATGGACTAGAAGATACAAAATACCATGATGTAGAGGAGTGGTAGCTTTTATGTTATATCCACCTAGTGAATGATGTTGTTTCTGACAATCTAGACATGCTTGGATGTTGAGAATTTGACACAAGCCACAATTGGGTTGTCATTACAATTGCTCCCTCCTTGATGGATAATGTTGTTGCATTCATTGACTACAACCATTCAACACACCAAGTTGAATAAATTGAAATACCACAAAGAACAAGCTTTCTTTAGATCAACAAAATGCTTTCAAAATTATTGTGAACCATTCTTCTTATGCTAGAAGGCAACTGCCACTTTTAAGGGTGAGTGCAAGATCATGATGGTCCAAACAATACCCCTAAGTGGCAATGAAAATGTTAAAAATAAACTCAAGTAACTTCACATAAAAAAAATGAATGACTTATCTACACAATTTCTAAATAAGATAGTAATAAAGTTGTAGTTATTTGAATGTAGTTTATGGGCTACTAATGTCTTTTTAAAAATTTAAAAATTAATTTGGTAAAAATTGAATATTTCAATGGGGCACTACTAAAATTTTTTGAGAAATTTTAAAAAATAGGCATAATTTTGGCCAACCTAAGTATGAGAAAAAAATTCCTCC
The DNA here is from genome assembly GCA_027924645.1 of Cunninghamia lanceolata. Taxonomy (NCBI): domain Eukaryota; kingdom Viridiplantae; phylum Streptophyta; class Pinopsida; order Cupressales; family Cupressaceae; genus Cunninghamia; species Cunninghamia lanceolata. Next base: position 137,953 of record BSBN01000910.1, on the reverse strand, counting down.
AAACATTGGATTTAACTAAAGGACACATGAGCACATGGGACATATTTTTTTAAAAATTTTAATAAATAAATAATTATTTAAGACTTTTTTACTATGACTTTTCAAAAATATTAAAAATAATTTTCTAGTCAACCTAACTTGGTAAAAAATGTCATTTTTTTTTTTTTTAAACGTATAGCAAATGAAGCCTAAGATGTGATACATCTTTTAGATTTTGAAAAAGGACAAATAGTTTGAAAGTTATGAATGTTTTTCAATATGTATATCTATAAGGAATTCAAACATAGTATATGTAGAAAATGAATAATAATTACCTATTAAAATTATAACAAGGCATATATTATATTTTTAGAATCTTGATAGTTTCCTCTAGAAACCCTTTCGTTTGATTAAATTTGGTTTCAGAAAAAATTATCAGCTTCAAGGACAAAGTCATGGACAATTTTAGGATAACACTAAATGGGTGATTTTGCAAGTTTCTTTGGCAATAGTTTTAGGACCCCACTTGCCTAAATCCAAGGTAATCCTAAGGTATTTTTGGATGGAATCCATATTTGAGCTAGAAATATTAACAGTTTTTCCATCCAAATCTAAAATTAAGAATAAATGTTAGCACTTTTTCATCGAGCAAGTTTTTTTTTCCATTGACACTATTTGGCCCATCATGATCTTGCACTCACCATTAATGATCATATAAGGAATTGCAAGAATAAGAAAATCATACTTGATTAATAACATTCAAATAACACTCTCCATAATGTCCCCTATGCATAAAACCCCTTGCTTTTGCTTGCCCCAACATGTGTGGTTGCTTTCAACATTAATACATCAACCATTCATTTAGCTCTTCACATACCAATAAAAGACATGAACCCTCTTCAAGGTCAAGCTCTATCAACTTTCCAAGAAAGCATGTATTTCATTCGTTACATTCTAATTGATGAAATGAACTTTATTTGACCAAGGTTGTTAGAATGCATTAACAATAAGTTGTGTCAAGCATTCTCATTGCATAAGTAAATCCTGTTTGGTGGATGCTCTATTGTTCTTGTTGGCAACCTAGGATAACTGCTATCGGTACATGAAATTCCAATGCATTTTCATATGGGACAACACTTTTGAGAAGCTTTCAGACAATGGTCACACTAGACATAATTTTTTGACAACATGGAGATGAACCTATCCAAATAAAAAAAATCAACCTTCTTAAAACACAAGGAATGTTGAGACATCACAAATATATCAAGGCAAGTCCTCATGCCACACACCAATGATAGCCTATCAACAAACAAACGAGATACATTCTATTCATCGATGCATTTGTTTGCAAGAAATGATTTGGTTGCAACACATAACAAAAAATGTTAAAATTAATGGCTAGTCTAGTAGCACATTATATTGTTGAGAAAAGTGGCATAGTATATTCAACTTTAGATGACGAACAACTATAGACAAAGGTGTTATTGTGTGTTGGACAACAAGTTATGCTAAATACAAATTTGTGAGTTGCAACTTAACTTGTCAATGACACACTTGGGGAAGTGATTTCTATTGTCTACAAAAATAAAGTAAGACAATAAATCTACAAAAAAATGATTGTTGTCATGAGATTGCAATGTTACATTGACTTTCATTGAAAAAACAAGGAAAATAAATGGTTCTAATTGCTCTAGTCACACATGGTGGTTGTTGACAAATATCACTAGAAGTGGCTTGGGCACTGACAATCCATAAAACACGTGGTCTAACTATAAATAGAGCAACACTAGACATTGGAAAGACATCTATTAGGAACTCACCTTCATACCAATGACAAGAGTTTGAAGTTTACCAAATCTACAAACATTCCTTGCATTTTCATTCCAAAAATATAAGTGTATGGAAAAATATGTATGTAATCCTACATAAGAAAGAGGAGGACCATCTCAAAAAAATGTCTACAAAAAATCCCTTAAAATCCAACTACCAAATATATATTTGAAATGATTTTGAATTTATTATGCATCTTTACTTGTGAAATTATAATGAACTTTTCTTGGTTTTTGGAACTTGAATTTTGTAATTTATGAATGATTTGGTAAATTATTGTCTAGGATTACTAAAAATACATGTATGTTACTACTACTTTCCAATAAGCAATAAATTTGTTTTTACATGGAGTTTAGCTATAATTATTCTTCTATTGTCGTGCAATAGAAGTTATTGCACTAATTTCTATCCTACAAACAATCCATTTAATAAATTGCACACATTTTGAATCATTTTCTATGTAATTAAAGATCTCACTACAAAAAATTTATGCATATCTAACAAAATCTTCCTATAGTAAAAAAAATATAATTATTCTTCTATTGTCGTACAATAAAAGTTATTGCACTAATTTCTATCCTACAAATAACCCATATAATAAATTGCACACATTTTGAATCATTTTCTATGTAATTAAAGATCTCACTACAAAAATTTTATGTATATTTAACAAAATCCTCCTATAATAAAAAAAAACTATAATTATTCTTCTATTGTCATGCAATAAAAGTTTTTGCACTAATTTCTATCCTACAAATAATCCATATAATAAATTGCACACATTTTGAATCATTTTCCATATAATTAAAGATCACACTAAAAAATTTTATATAAATATAACATAATCTTCCTATAATAAAAAACTATCAACTGTCCATTAAACTTATAAATCCAATTACCAATATAGTACATTCTTGAAACAAATTATAATAACAAAAACAAGTAATAATCACTATTGTAACTTGACAACATGGTATACATCTATTTGAGGTGAATAAATGTTAAAAACTCTCTCCAATGGAGTCTCTGCCGGATGTATGCCCTCAATAGGTAGTATATTGCATACAACATTTTTAACACAAATCACCATAGAAATAAACATGGAAACAACAAAAGGAATTCATTCTCAAGCTAGGGAAACACTCCCTTCGTAGGGGGTTATGTAAAACTTAAAAAATTCAGGTGTAAATTAGTGTGTAAGACCAACTTCGAGGACTTAAAAAAAACTAGATGTGACAATTTGTCAAACTTGTCCTTATTTTGATGGGCTCATTATTTGACCAAACAAAAGCGCATGAGGCTCATAGACGAGCAGCAATATAAATAATGGGCGGGTAAAGAAAGTGTGTATTTTAAATTTTTAAGAAATCCGATCAACGAGACACGTAGAAAAAAAAAGTCCCTGAAAATACTGCTTATTAGCGTTGACTTTGACTTAGCAATGGCGACGTAAAACGCATCGATCGGCATTTCTGCTCCGGCTGACGTGTTTATCCGACTAAAAAAAGAAACAAGTTGTTGAATGTTCCCACCAAGAATAAGATTGAAGATGCCTAAAGAGAGAGAAGATAATGTTTTTTTACTGGTGGAGCATAGTTAGCACAGAACCGTTGGTTTCTTCGCTGACAAAGCGCAGGGTCGGCTGCGTAGTTTCGGACCAGTCGATGTGTACGATCTGTCTTGTATAATTGCTTTTGTCTGGTTCGATTTGGAAGAAAAGCTCGGAAAACAATATTGCCTTTATCTCTAAATCACCAGACAGCCGGCCTCCATTGGTGGGATTGGGACTTTTCTTACATTGGCCTGCTGTTTGCCCGACATGTGGGCCTTCCCTGTCTCATTTCCTTCCTACTTGCTGCGCCGCCTCAGCTCTCAGCTCTCAGCTCTCACCTCCAACTTTGTTGGAGAGGTAGACTGGCTATGGCTAACCTTATTTCAAGCTCGATGCTGCCCGTTTCATCATGGTTATCTGGTTGATTATTATTATTTTTCATGGTGAGTGGTCTTTAAGTTATTGGGGGAAGTTGAATGATACAAAACCCCCACCCCACCCCACCCCACCCCACCCCAAAAAAAAATGTAATTATAGATTGAGTTTTATTGTATGTAAGTTTGATTGTAATAGGAGGTCACTTGTTAATTAGTTGATTTTTAACATTTAATTGAGGATGGAGCGAATTTATTGGTGATGTAGAGGTCCTCCTATTTGTTAAACAATAAATGGTAGAAAAATAAAACAGAGATTCAGAAAACAAGAACACAACACAACACAAATTTACAGTGGTTCACCATAAAGACTACATCCACTCTCAAGCAGGGCAATATTATTATTCACTCTCTCAGATACATTACACTACACAGCAGCATGCTTTATACAAGCAAGCATTATCCAGAATGTGAAGAGTCAAGAGTCATTGGAGGGAAAAACCAAATGACTGTTGGGTTTCACATTCAACATTTAATTAGTAGTATGGAGAAGTTTGGGGAAGCTTTTCAATCCTTAATACTTAGTCAAAGACCAATCTTTATCATTAAGTCAAAATATCATAAATTTGATAGCATGAAGGCCCGCCCTTAGTTTTTAACACCTGGACAAAGATTAATCAAAGACCATATAAATTTAGTGGTATAAAGACTCCTCAATCCCCAACATTAAATTAAAAACCATAAATTGGACAATGTACAAATTCGTCAATCTTTAACATCAAATAAAAAAACCAACAAATTTGACAATTTACAACCAAAACTCAAAATTATATATTTTTACCATAAAATACAATCAAACTTTAAAAAGATTATATCACATGAAAGGGCATAAAAATTATGAAAGGTTGTAGATTTATGATCTGATCTTTTTAGAATAATATATTCTTAGCATTTTAAGGGCAATTATGCATGGATAACCGTCCCTACAAAATTTCTTGACAGGTTAGGCTCCACCGTCAAATTTAGACCCGCCTTCCAACAACACATTGCCCATATAAAAGCTTAGGAATAATGTAAGAAAGTCGTTTAGACGGGCTAGTAGCGTATTCTGTTAGATGTTGTTTTCAGATGGGGACAAGATTACGTGAGTGGAGAGTTTGGGTCGACAATGTAAATTATAATATTAAATTGAAAGGGACGGCCTAGTTTTAGCGTGACGCTGTGTTCCATCACTATGCCCGTATTTATCCATCTAAATCTTAGCATGAAGACTTTTAACAGAGTTAATTGGTTCGAAGCAACGCTTGATAAAGGTGATCCATTAATTGTTTTTTAATGTCTTCATTAACCTTTTGACTTTTATCAAATTCATACCAACATAACAACAGGATGAAATTGATTTAAATAGTTAAAAACACACACCAAATAAAAGCAGCAAAAATTGACACAAACATTTTTTTTTTCATTTTTAATTTAGTGTACTTAATTTATTTGAATTACTTTAAACAATTTAAACTTAAATCTGTTTGATAGAAATTTAGTTAAACACAAAATAAACTTAAAAAATATTTATTACGCTGTCTACACTTACAACAAGGGTTGAAAGATTCAAATTCTTGGAAACAATTAAGATTCAGATTCCATTTAAACAAAATTCATAAAATGTGTAAATAAATAAATTTGTGGAAGCCAAATGGATAGAAAAATAGAAAAATTTGGGCAGTTATGGAGTGAAATCTTTATCACGTTAAACAAAAAATAAATAAATTTGTGGAAGCCAAATAGATAGAAAAATAGAAAAACTTGGGCAGTTATGGAATGAAATCTTTATTACGTTTGAAGAATATAAAAAGTCTTGCAGCACTGTCTCTTTAAATTAACTAATTCAAGTAATTTATAAATGCCAACAAATTGGAAGATATCTTTCGCATACTGTAGATATATTTTTTTAAATATAAATATACTAGTTTATTTTTTATTCAAATATTATAAAGTTTATTAAAATGAGTTTACATTGTCAAATATTATTTATTTGAGTTATATTAAACATTTCAAATTTAAAAATTATTCGATGAAAATTATATATATATTCAATTTAAAAAAGTATATGATTCCATATTCTATCTCTTCTAATTGAAAATCTAAAAACATTAAACAAAACATACACTTTAGTTAGAGTTTTAATCTTAAGAGTAAAGACTTGTTAATATATTTTTACTTGCATTGTAATATAAATTATCCTTATCTACTCAATATTAATAACAATTGTTAATATTTTAAAGGTACAAGATTTAAGATTTGTAATAATTTTTTTTCAAAAAAATTAAATGTATTATTTTAAATTGATTATACTTAATAATTTATTGTCAAAATAAGATTATATATTAAAATTTAATAAATTAGAACTTTTTATATAAATAATTCAAGTACAATGCTCCTTCGAAGTGCAATGTCTTTGTTTGGTTAGTTAGCTTAAACAAAATTCTTACTCATGACAATTTGAGAAAAATAAAATTTTGGATTCTTCAATATGTGGTTTATGTAATTGTGAAGAGGAAAGAATGGATCATTTGATGTTACATTGTTCTTCAAGAAAATTAGGCTCTCTCTACTAGATAAATTTGAAATGTATTTGATTTTCTCAATCAATCTAAAGCAACACATATGTGGCTAGTTGAAAGGTACTCTATGTTTACATTTCCTCTAGAGGATTACATTCTCTTGTTCATTATAGGACATTTGGCTCGAGCATAATCAATAATTTTTTAAAGATTTTCTCAACTTCATGGGAAAGGTGTTGGATTAAAATTAGGTCTATGATTTCTTCTTATGTAAATGCGCCTTTGACAAAGGCAAATTCTAAATTCTACTCCCTAGAACTTAAGGATTCTCCATAATTGGAATCTCCCTTCTTCTTCCAAAATTAATAGGGAGAAAGATAATCTCTCAAAACACAAGTCTATATCTTGGTCTTTACCCTAGGAGGACTTCCTTAACTTGAATGTTGATGGGGCTACTAAAGGGAACCCAAGTCTGGTTGGTGCTAGTCTAGTTATTGGTTGCACTTTGGGCTTGATGGTTAGAGGTGCTTATTTTTATGCTATAAATACAAGATTTGAAGATGACAATTTCCCTAGAATACAAATTTTAGAAGTAAAAGGGGATTCCATTGTTGTAATTAATGGATTTTAAAGAAATAAATCCTCTAAGGACTTAAGGTTAAGTATTATTCTTGAAGAATCTTTCCTCTTTGTCTTAGCTTTGAATATGTTTCTTTTAGGCATTGCAAAAGGAAACAAAGTAGCAGACTATCTTGCAAATGCATGAATTGATTGACTTCCTTTTCTATCCAAATTCAACAATAATCTAGATGAGTGGGATTTAGAGCCTTTTGCTCAAGATAAATTTCCCTAAGGTTACAGTAATAATATCATTCCAAAATTCAAGCAACCCCTTCTAGCTCTTGATTTGAGCTTCCTCATTTTATAAATACCTCCTTGTTTATGACTAAATGAAGGAGCATGAAGCCTCAATTTCATTTAGAGATTGATCTTTTCCCTTTGTTTTAATAGGCTTAACAACTTGAGTTGTAAGTAGTAAAATATTTGGCATTTCTTCTCATCTTAGATTATTTTGGTCCAAATCTACATAGATCTCTATTTTAATAGGTTGTATTTAATCCATTCTTATTCACACTCATCTTTGTTATTTTTATTTTTGCACTATTATTTTGTGGCTTGACCATGTATTGTTTTATGCATTGTGGTGTTATTTATACATAGAAGTTCCAAGATGGCATATCTAGTTTCTATTTTTCAAGGTTTTGATATTTGTTCTATTATGGGGTTAGACTATTGAAATTGTTGTAGTCACCTTGACTAAGTAATTTAAAAAAATGATCATTGCAATAGTTATGTTGTGCTAACTATTAATTTTGACTATGCTTAGGAGTTTACTATGTATAATCTAGCATTCAAGTAGTCAAATGTGCTCTGTTGGTATTGGTAAAGTTTTGGTTTGTTCAAACTTTACATTTGAGTTATGTAATTAATCTTTTATTTTTTGAATGAGGGCCCTAGAAAACCCTTAATTAACTTAAATAAAAAGTCTAATTAAATACAAAATATTTATTAAGTTTTTATTAAAATTAAATATAAATTAAATTAATAAAATTTTAAAATATTATAACATTATTTAAAAATATTCTAAAATAATATTTTTATTTAGATGGTTGATAATTATTAAGTAAACTAATTTTTTAAATTACATTCAAGATGTCAAAATTATCATTATAAAAACATAAATTAAAAGAAGTTATAGTGATTGATAAATATACTCAGAGTCTAGTCAACAAATTAAAAAAAGATGATGATTTAAATTTAAAGTATGCTAAAAATCTAATCAACAAATTAAAGAAGCATTCTTCACTTTATTAAATAGTAAATTAAAGTGTTATTTGAATTTTAAAATACATTATTAATTTTAAAATTAATTTAAAATTTTTAGTATTTTGTGGAGTAGAGAAGTGTACATTTCAAACCTTTTCATTCTTGTTTTGTATTTAATTTAGGTTTTGATAAATATATTGTTTTAGTATTTAATTTGAGAGTTACAATGTGTAAGTTGAAAGAATTTAGCCTTAACTTTGTCTTTTAATCAAGCTATTTCCACTAGAATTGATTTATATCTTAGCTTTTTTCTTAACTTAGAAATGATCACTATTGTGATTATGTCTCTTAGGTAGAATTGTTGGTGTAATTCCATTCACCTTGATTATCACCCAATTTTTCATTCATTGAACCAACCTTAATTCAAAATATGACAATTGCTAGTTAACTTGAGCATGAAACTTTCAAATAGAACACTTATGATTGCCTATTTAAAATCAAATTCAAGGGCATTATTTTCTATTTGATCCTAGAATATCATTCTAGATAATTTAAGAATATTAAGAGCATTCAAAAAGTAGTCAAGAAGCATTCTCAAACTAGGAACATCTTTACACTAAGCATTTTCTATTTGACATCCTCTAACCTTGCCATTATTCATTGTGAAAACAATTGCAAAAAGACTTGACCAAGGTGCAAGGGGGAAGGTAGATTACTTCCACACCCTAACATAGCAGGTTTTTTATAAGGTGTTCATAAACACCACCTTGACTTAGTACATGTTCACAAGTAGGAGTGAAATTTGAGGTAAATAATATAAACATACATGATCACAATTTTTTTAGTTTTGGGAAGACAAAATCATAACATACATGAACACACTTTTTAAAAAGGATCACAATTTTAGGAAAGATTCTATCTAATTGATTTGTAGAGCTTAAAGATACAACTATTTGTAAAAATTCGAAGATTGCATGTAAAATTTAACTACAAAGGCAAGACTATAGATAAATCACAGTCAAATCACATATCAACACTTTGAAGGAGCTAAATCATTCTAATTCTTTCATTTCAATTTAGTTTTACTTGTCTGTTATTAAACAAACTTCTTTATACTAGTTTAAATCTAATTTATTTGATTAATGATTTAATAAATCAGCATAATGTTTATTGTAAAAAGGTAGCACTTTAGATACCTTAATTTTCTTTTTCAATTATAAATAATTGCTTATACATTAAATAATTTAACAATTAATAATAATTTACATTTTCTTTTCTAAATCACGGAGAATCAATACATGTTGGTATTTGTGATGCAAGGTCCTAATACACATCACTATCGTTCGCATGAGTTGACCTTCACCCATGTGGTGAGTAAATATGAGGGAATCAAACTTGTGACCATCCATGTTTTCCAATTACTTGATTGTGTAATCTACCTCAAGAGCTATAATAATGTACATTTTATCTAGGTATACATAAGAATAAATAATTATTCTATTTTAAAAGAAAAAATCCATTTTCAATGAAAGCCAGCTCAGTCTACCTAGGTCCTCACCTATGTGGTTTAGTGAATTGAATCGATTATTTAGAGTGGTCTAGGAAATGGGTGAAGTTTAAAACGGAAGGCAAATCCTTACTTCTCTTGGGAACAAAATGGAAGAGGATTTTATATCCACGCACACCCGTCTTTATCTTACTAAGTTTTGTTTGGACGTATAATTATGCATTACGGTATAAACATATTTGGGATGCACGATCATGGGCCGAACGCGGCTATAAATACAACCCTATCAGTACGACTTTCCTCACAATTGAAGTCGATGCTTCATTGAATTTTTCATAAGATAGAAAGGATGTCCGAGGCCATGCTTATTGAAAACGATGCCTTTACTTGTGAAAGTGATAGAAAAGCTCTCGAATTCATCGAAAATGTTACCATTCATGCTGATCAAGTTCAGGCTCAAGTGCTCTCTGAAATTTTGAGGAGAAACGCTCATACAGAGTACTTAAAGCGTTATGGGCTTGACAATCGCATTGATAGAGAGTCTTTCAAACAACTCTTGCCAGTGATCACATACGAAGATCTGCAGCTTGACATTCTGCGAATCGCTAACGGGGACAAGTCTCCTATTCTTTCATCTTATCCCATCTCCGAATTTCTCACCAGGTAATTGAAAATCATGTGTGAAGTTTCACTACACGGAGTTAGGTTTACTAACTCTTTGTTTTAACAGCTCTGGAACATCTGCTGGAGAACGCAAGCTGATGCCCACCATTGAAGAGGAGTTGGAGCGAAGAACACTTCTTTACAGCCTCCTCATGCCTGTCATGAACCAGTCAGTGTTTGCTTTGCTCCATCAATTCTACTATACTATCTACACTACATCAAAGATATCTTTCAATTTTATTTTTTTTTGGTTTTTGGTTTTTATTGTATTTTGGTTTAAAATAGTAAGAGCATCTTTGAGTTTGGTTTAAAATAGCAAGAGCATCTTTGAGAGTGGTGTCAGTCTGTCAGGTTTAGTGGTGTATTTATTGTGACCTTTCATTATGATCCTCTATCTCTTCAACTCCACTTCTTCAACTCCACCACTGTTGTGATTGTAGAACGCCTCTGGACGTAACAATATGAACATAACCAACCTTGGATCTGTAAACACTGTAATTTCATGAGATTAGGTTTTTTGAAATGTTGGGTGCATGTATGTTTCAGGTATATGAAGGGGCTGGACAAGGGAAAAGGCATGTATTTCCTCTTCATCAAATCCGAAACCAAGACACCCGGTGGATTGGTAGCTCGGCCTGTTCTAACGAGCTATTACAAGAGTCGGCACTTCAGAGAAAAGGCTTACGACCCTTACAATGTGCACACCAGCCCCATGGAAGCCATTCTCTGCCCCGATTCTTACCAGAGCATGTATGTTCAGCTCCTCTGTGGGTTAGCCCAAAACAAACAAGTTCTGAGAGCAGGAGCCGTGTTTGCCTCGGGGCTCCTGAGAGCAATACATTTTCTGGAACAACACTGGAAGTCGCTGTGTCATGACATTCGAACCGGAACTCTGAGCGAGGAGCAGGTTAGAGATTGTTGCTTAAGAGAGGGCGTGATGAAGATGAACATACTTTCTCCAAATCCTCAGCTTGCAGAGCTCATGGAGCAAGAGTGTTCAAAGGAGTCGTGGCAGGGAATTATTAGCCGTCTGTGGCCCAACACCAAGTATTTGGACGTCATTGTGACGGGTGCCATGGCTCAGTATATTCCCACCCTGGATTTCTACAGTGGTGGTCTTCCTCTTGTCTGCACAATGTATGCCTCGTCGGAATGCTACTTTGGCCTCAATCTCCGCCCGCTCTGTAAGCCCAGCGAGGTGTCCTATACCCTCATGCCCAACATGGCCTATTTCGAATTCCTTCCCGTTTGCCGCCACGCGGACGCTGCGCCGCTGCCAAATCACCACCCGCCACTCGTCGAACTCGTCGACGTTAAACTCGGGAATGAGTACGAGCTCGTGATCACCACATATGCAGGTAGCGTTTGCACACTCTACTTAAACATCATTCATTTCAACGGTTGTTAATTCACTCTACTTAAATATAGCCCACTTCAATGGTCAAACACTCAATAGCAATTTTACACCTCATCCACAACAAAAAGTGGTAAATATTTGTCCTATTTTTATTGGTCCAAATTAACCTTTGACTATGGAAGTGGATGATATTTAAGAATAGCCATTTAGTATTTGTAGTAGGTTATTCTTAAACATCATCCATTTCAATGGTTAAAAGTCAATTCTGGTCAATAAAAATAGAACAAATATTCAACACTTTGTTGTGAATGAGGTGTAAAATTGCTATCAATGTTTAATCATTAAAGTCGATGATGATTAAGTAGAGTGTTTGCGGCATTTGATTGTAAATGTGTGTGATGAGATGTCATTAAGTTTAAATTATGTATTAAATTTTGGCATTAAACTTCTTTTTTTAATATATTTGTTTATTTATGAGATTAGGAATAGATAAGTAGAGGTATTTCCCAATGTGTTAAATTATGATATCAATATTAAGATTCACTATGTAGTTTTTGAGTTAAACTCATTAACCCATATTTTATGACTAGTGGTTCACACGAACCCATCTCTCATGAGAATGAATGGTCTACTTAGCACTCATTGTATCTAAGCAATTGAGTCAAACTTATTAACCTATATTTTATGAGTAGTGATTCAGAGAAACCCATATATAATGAGAATGAATAGTCTACTTAGCACTCATTGTATCTATGTGATTGAGTCAAATTCATTAAACCATATTTCATGAGTAGTGGTTCAAACGAACCCATCTCTCATAAGAATGAATGGTTTACTTAACAGACATTGTATCTAAGTGAATGAGTCAGATTCCTTAACCCATATTTCATGAATAGTGGTTCACACAAACCCATCTCTTATGAAAATGAATGGTCTACTTAGCACTCATTGTATCTAAGTGATTGAGTCAGATTCATTAACCCATATTTCATGAATAGTGGTACACACAAACCCATCTCTTATGAGAATGAATGGTCTACTTAGCACTCATTGTATCTAAGTAATTGAGTCAAACTCATTAACCCATATTTCATGAGTAGTGGTTCACATGAACCCATCTCTCATAAGAATGAATGGTCTAATTAGCACTCATTGTATCTAAGTGATTGAGTCAGAGTCATTAACCCATATTTCATGAATAGTGGTTCACACAAACCCATCTCTTATGAGAATGAATGGTCTATTTAACACTCATTGTATCTAAGTAATTGAGTCAAACCCATTAACCCATATTTCATGAGTAGTGATTCACACTAACCCATCTCTCATGAGAATGAGTGATCTACTTAGCACTCATTGTATTTAAGTGATTGAGTCAAACTCATTAACCCATATTTCATGAATAGTGATTCACATGAACCCATCTCTCATATTAACACTCATTATATCTAAATAATGCTCAGAAAGATGAAATGGAACATCACAACTTACAGATTAGGAATAGGTTTCTGATTTCCAAAACTTTCCATGATCTATTATATCACTTACTTATTTTCTACTAATGGTGAATCATAGAGGGTGATGCGAAAAGTTGGTATAAAAATCAAATCAAACTTTCTTTTGTTTTGGGAAAAGATTTGCCAATTAAATCTGATGAACCGTGAAAACTTGACATGTTGTGATGCAGGGCTGTATCGTTACAGAGTGGGAGACGTGCTGCGGGTGACCGGCTTCTACAACTCGGCGCCGCAATTCCATTTCGTGTGCCGGAAAAACGTAATGCTGAGCATTGACGCCGACAAAACCGACGAAGTGGAGCTGCAGAACGCGGTGAGGAAAGCAGCAGAGCAGCTGGAGAGTTACGGTGCGAGAGTGATGGAGTATACGAGCTACGCAGACGTTTCAAGCATTCCGGGGCATTACGTTCTCTTCTGGGAGCTGCAAACACCAAAAGAAATGGAGGTGCCTGGTTGCGTAATGCAGCAGTGTTGTCTCACTGTAGAGGAGAGTCTCAATTCGGTGTATAGGCAAGGCAGAGCCGCCGACAAATCCATTGGCCCTCTGGAGATAAAACTGGTAGAAAGTGGGACGTTTGAAGAGTTGATGGATTATGCTCTAAGCCGAGGCGCATCTATCAATCAATACAAGGCACCGCGCTGTGTGAAGTGCGCCCCCATTGTTGAGCTTCTCAATTCCAGAGTCATTGCTTCCTATTTCAGCCCCAACTGCCCCAAATGGACTCCTGCGCGCACCAATTGGGAACCTTCACCAAAGTCTCTGTAAATCTATTTCTGCATTCCATGTGCCTGTTAAAGATTTAGAATTTCTCTTCAGAATACAACTCCAATTTCGGTTTCGTTCCACCAATTGAAGCAAATGTTTAAGTTTGAAATTGAATGAAATATACTGGTTTGGTTGCGTGCAATCAACCTCTATCCCTGTTTCCACAAATCTGAAGTTTTTGAGGCACTCGCAAGCATGGATGGTCTCCAAATGGGTCTACTGTTTTTCAGATTTTGAAGGGAATAAATTGACACGAACGATAACTGGGTCCAATGCAAATTAGAAATAGTATAAGGGTGTAATGGGGAAGTTGCATAGCCATGTTAATTTAGTTTTGGGTCCATCGTAGTGGAATGTGTTAGGGTTCATTTTGGTGGAATGTTTTAATGTAATTATATATCAAAAATGATATATTTTTATGTAAGGTTAAGTTTATTTTTTGATTTTTTGTCCATTTTTATTTATATGTATTTTCACACATCTTATTCCTATTTACATATATTTATATACATTCGCCATTAGCAGTTATTTATTATGTCTTTTGTTGTGTCCATCTCAATACATTTATTTCATGTCTTAGTAATCATGTCTCATGTTTGGTTGTAGATTGGTAAACAACTACAAGATTAGTTCTAGTGAGATGTGGTAGGTTGTAGTTTCAAATGTTGTGTTTTAGCATGGAGACTTATCTAATTCTAGTGTTGTTATGGTTGCAACTACAAGTCACTTGTAGAACTCACATATGCATAATTGTTAGTATGTTCTTGAAGTGTGTATGGCATTGGAAGTGCACATATGATGTTGTTGGAGTACATGTAATGGCATATAATAGTATGGTGATGTTGTTGGAATACATGCAATGTCATATAATAGTATGGTGATGTTGTTGGAGTACATGCAATGGCATATAATAGTATGGTGATGTTCTAGAGGATGCTTAGAGTTATCACATGCAACTAAGAGCAAAAAGTGTTTGTATCTACTACCACAAACCATAGTTGGTGTTTGGTTCTAGTGTAAGAAGACATGTATGCAGTTTAAGTGAAGCTGGTTAATACCCTTTGACCAAGTGTCAGCATCAATGACTACTTATATGTGGTGATTATCCATGTGGAGAAGTCATGTTTGATATAATGTGTGGTATTCTAATCTCACAATATGGTCATGTTTTGGTTGTGTAATTGTTGGTATTTTATATGGTAGTTAGATAATTAAATGGTTGTTATTCCATGTAGAGAACTATATCTAATTTCTTGTACAGATGGAATGAGGTTTAGGAGATGGTTGTAAGCTGATTCCTAAAGGTTTGTTAACCTAGTTGGAGGTTGTATGTTGTAGTCTATAGATTGAGATATATTGCAAAAAAGAATTATTACGTTGGATGTTATTTCTTATGAATATAATTGCTACTATCATTTTGCTAGGGATTTTTTGTCACATGTGTTCAAAATAGGGCCAAATTTTTTTCTTTTAAAACTAGTGTGTAAGGTACAATACAATTAAGAGTATGCCATCTTAAAACTATAAAAACACATACTTAACCTAATAAACATTCAACATTTACACTTAATACAATTGTACCACTTACCAATTAAGCAAATATGTATACCTAATTGCAAGGTGACTCAGGTGGGATTAAGTTCCCTAACCCTTAGTTATACATTTATTTTTAATGTGCATGTAGAAAAATTGAGTCTCACACATACAATGTTGAATGACCAATTTGTTAAGAGTGTACCTTTAATTTAATCTGATATACCCTTTATACCTTAAATGTTCTTGATTAATAACCAATAGGTTCTTTTGTTTGTAAAACCAAGATAAAGTTCTTAAGTATAGAATTATGAGTGTGACTTTATTAAATTATCATTAATTTATTTAATTGTTAAATTAGTTTGTTATTTAACTATAAGTTTAACTATCTAGGTTGTACTAAATGAATAACATCTTATAGAAAATCCAAAATTAATTTACCTAAGTGAATTTCATTTAAAATATAATAATAAAATAATGCCTTTACAAGTGTTATTTAAGTTAATCCTTTAATTATAATAGTATGAAAGACTTAGCATAAATCAATTCCTTATTTGATGAATAGAAATGTAATTTATAACGAAAATTGAATAGCATTAAACACTATTTGAATTCATCAATATAATTAATTTTTAATTACTATAATAACCTATCAATTTCTTGTAAATTTAAATCCTCTCACCATTATAGCTTAATAGAATAACAACAATATTATAATCAAACAACATTTCATTGCAATGAACCTTCTACTAGGCTAAGTTCTCAATTGCTAAGCCTTGAACTATTACATTATACTATAACAATGCATATTTGAACCAATCCATAAGATTCCAAAACAAATGACTTGTTCAACATCCATTAACATCATTGAAGAGAATTGTAGATTTCACTAACAATAGTAAGTGGTCAAACCAAATAAATATAAAGAGAAAACAAATCCTAATTAAATAATATTTCATTCTAGCATGTTTGTTAAAATAGAACAACGTACATAATTTTATAATTAACTAAATGAGCCTAATCTAAAACTAAGATAATAAGAACTAGATTTGGGACTAATAAAGGACATGATACAACTTGGAGACATAAACTTAGAAATGTAAACACAAACTAGGACCAAAGAAATGAAACTACAAATGAATGTTAGTGGCTATATAGATTTAGGAAGTACTTAGAAGGATATGGTTCAAATTTGAATGCTATAAAATGTGTTCTCCACCAAAGGGGTATTAAGGATAACATGGTTGTTTAGAAAGGGTGGGACAAACTTACCCCTATCAATAAATTAGCTCAAACTTTTATTGCAACTAGATCTTCAAGTGTATAGGCTATATATTTAGAATAAAAAGACCTATGACAAGTAGCGATATATATAAATCAATGTGAAACCTAATATTCTAAGCTTATGGAAAGAGAGAGAAAATAGAAAATAATAACACATTTAGCTAATAAAAATTGAAAATGATGACTTGTATAGTACTAGAAGATTTTAGAAAGCTTCAGGATGGTGAGTCTATTCAAACAAACTTTCTAGAAAAGTTGTGTATTTATCGAAAACTTCAAATACCTATAAATTTTCCAAAATTATCTATCTTCATTTGTTCTTCACTTATATGGTTTGGCCCAATTTCTCAATGTGCTCAAAATCTCCTATAAATGACTTGCAAACAACCTTGATGAAGAACCCTATAAAATTTAGAGGTTATATGGGATCCTAACTCAATTGACACCCTCAAGGGTTTTCCAGCAATTTTATATAATGCAAGTATATATTAAAGAAGTGTTTATTCATACATATGTAAAAGGATAGTAAAACAATGGTGGTTATAAGACAAAACCCTAGGGAGTACAAAGGTAACAATGAGGAACAAAGGTGATACAAGAAGGTGGCAAATAGAGATCACAAAGACACTATAGAGGATTCAAAAGGCTTGGATGGGATGAGGGATGATAGCACAAGATGTATGTAGAGTTGAAAATAAAAAAATGGGGATTATATAGTTTCAATGGAAGAGGGAATTGGATAACAACTAGGTTGAAAAATCACTAGCAAACTCCAAGAAGGCCTATGCTTGAGAGGCGAGGAAGGAATTCATAGCTCCAAATCTACAAACTTAAGATTCTATATCACACTCCTCTACAAAGCACTTGCAAAGAGCCTAAAGAAAGCTAAGACAAGAGGAAATCCAAAGGGCATTTGGACAAGAAAAAACATAATTGTAAAGTTATCAAAATGAGAAGAAAGGGGTCTATTTTTAGTTTTTAGGAGGTGTTCAAGTAGGTGAATGCAAGAAACATAGTTTATAGTCACTAATGAACCAAAAATTAACTTTTGGTTACAAAATAAGGTCTAGATAGAGTCACTACCTAGCCCATCCCCTATGACTACATGCTTGGTGGCAGGTCCATGCATTAATCCTAGAAGACTCAAATCTCTAGGGAAGGTTAATGGGATCAGGAAAATGTGGGCGGAAGTGGTTCCATATATTTATTAGAAAAGGCATATGGGATATAGAGGAAGCAAGGTGAAAGGGTTTACAACACATAAAATGGAAAACCACAAATTAAATGTTAAGTGGGAGAGGATAAACATCATATTAGAAGGATAAACAAGGTTTACACAAGGTTCTAATCACATGAGAAAGGAGAAACGCAAGACATATTAGGCTAAAGAAGGAGACACAAATATAAACAAGGTGTGAATGAGTGCTTAAAATAATATCTAAATGGACACCTTTAAAAATGAGTGTTAAACATTGTAAAACAATTTGAAGGGTATGCAATAGCTATTATTAGTTTTGGCCCCTCGTTTGGTGGGCTAATGAAACACTAAAGGAAAAGTAGCATGCTAAAGTAAAATACTATAATAAGCATATATAATCATGCAAATATAGTGGATATATAGAAAAAGAGAGATAGTGCTCTAATTTAATTCTTTGTTCTTTTAATTCAAGCATGTGTGTTTGCTCTTGCAATTCATTTGAGGAAGTAGTTACAATGCAAATAGAAGAGTAATGCTAAAATCTATATATAAAAATTGGAAACATCATAATATAATAAGCTTGGAAAAAAAACACATAGAAAATAGAGACATATAAGGATGCATAATGAAAATAAACATGTTGAAAATACATCATGTAGGCTAAGCATGCACACTGTTGGTTAATCAACACAAGGGTTAAAGTGAGGCAAGAACTAAAATTTTGTGGGGAAGGATCTAAGACTTGATCAAGAGGTAAAGAAGAGAGGAGAGTGGTTTGATCAGAGGCATCTTAGCAAAGGTAAAATGAAAACAAGAAATTACAAATTGGATACTAGAAACTAAAAACTAGATATTACAATTTGGAAATTAGATTTCTAGAAATTTAGCATGACAAGAAGGACTATAAAGTTACTACCCAAGATAAGGATAGACCAACCAATAATAAACTACTAATAATGACAATAAAAAGGGTAAAATGGTAAAAAGGGTAAGTGCAAGAAGATGGGGGGCCAAAAAGGGGTCTTAAGTGGCCACTTTTTTTTTGAAATCAGGAAATACTGGCCTTGGATGAGAAATTGAGCATAGTTACACTCAAAATTTGGAGATGCAACCAAAACAGTGTTCGTAGTGCTCCAAGTCTACTTTCTAAACTACTTTTTTTTTTTAAAATGGCATAGATTAAGGGGTTCAAAAGAGGGAGCCACAGAAATTGGTGTTGTTTTTGTCAAAAAAATATAACATAGCATGTTTTGTGGCTCCCTCAAAAGGTCAACTTTATTTTAGTATTTTTAAAATCGCTTGAGTGAGAAATTAGCTAATAGCATGTAGTTTATGCCTGATTTTTCTGATAATATTTTGATAAATATTTAATTTTTTACTAATTTTCAAAGTGGACACATCCTAAAAAATAGAATTTTGCCCGTGCTACCCCTATAAATTTTGAAAACTAATTGAAAATCATTTTTTTATTTTTTTAATATTTGTAGAATGGAGTCTAGTTTCTAAATATGTAATTTTTTTGAAATTTCAATGAATAGTTAATTTACAATGAAAAAAAGACCAAACAGTGGTTTTTGCCCAAAAATGGACACACAAACAAAAGAAATTAAAGATGAAAGGCTTAACATTGTTAAAATGTGAAAAAATTACATTGTCAGATAGCTAAGAGAAAGCCTAACATTACCCAAGTGTTTGATTTGTTCAACCTCGAAACACGTGCAAATCTGAGGGTTAGCACGAACGAAATTATGTGAAATCTTGAAGAATATGGAAAAACATGTCTGTGACTGTTCAAAAGGCACTCCAAGCCGTTGGGTTGGAAATCCAAAGCAAATCCCAAGCCCAAGGCTTGGGATTCCCAAAGCAAGACATAACCCGAGCGCGTTATTACGCGCTCTCGTTATAACGCGCTCTCGTTATAACGCACTCGCGTTATTATTTTCTTTGCATTTTTCCTTTTCCACAAAAGTTTGTGCTATTTTTCATGTTTCAAATAACGCGAGGGCGTTATGTTCAACTTAAATTTTTTTATGTTCAAGGCTATTAATCAGGTATGTATGTATGCCTATATGTATGTATGTATGTATGTGTCATGCCCACATTTCCCATGCGGTCACAACACGCATCACACGTGTCATGTCCACATGCGTCATGCGGTCATGATACGAACTATCAAAAATTTTCCCTTACTACTCTGAAAACCCCCTCGCACGTGTAGGCGTGCTCAGCGGTGTACGCTTAAGGTGAAAATAATACAGTTGTCAGCGGGGTACCAAGTACATGTGCACACACCCTACGCAAGAAAATGTGTGGTTTCCTAACTTAGGTTAATCTCATGAATGTATCTATAGTATGCCTATATGTATGTATGTATCTATGTATGCCTATATGTATGTATGTATAGTGTCGAGGGTAGAGGAGGGTAGAGATGGGAGTGAGCCAGATAAGGGAGGAGAGGGGTGGATAAGGATTGAGTGATTAAGGTTTAAGGTTGAGGGTTGAGCATTTAGGGATAGGATTTAGAGTTTAGGGATAAGGGATTAGAGTTTAGGACCTTAAGGGATTACGGTTTAGGGTTGAGGCTTTAGGGATAGCGTTTAGGGTTAAGGGTCGAGGGATTAGGGTTAAGGTAGAGTGTTGAGGGTAGAGGGATTAGGGATAGGGTTTAGGGTTGAAAGTTTAGGGTTGAGGGATTAGGGTTTAATGTATAGTTTAGTAGTTCTTGTGGATAGAGCCAGTAAACAATGAGATATTATTTGCCTGTTTCATAACAATATACCTCCCCTAAGTGCAGGGTGGACAGCAAGAAACATAGATGTACCCCAATGCAAAGCTTTTCTCATAATGATCATCCTTCTGATTTCAACTGTTAATTACTCACTGTGGATGTACCATACACAAAGCTTTTCTCATAGTGTGTACACCTATTGGCATAATGAACCCCAAATGGGCCAGAAAAACATGCCATATAACATTACTAAAACTAAAAAAGTTCATAGCCATTTTTCTGACATATTCTTGCAACTTAAATATCTTTAAGAGAAGAGTGACAAAAATGATGGGTTTAACAACCTAACATAAGGCAAAGCAGTTTTGTTGGGTTTAGGGATAGGGTTTAGGGTTTAGGGTTGAGGGTTTAGGGTTGAGGGATTATGGTTTAAGGTATAGTGTTGAGGGTTGAGGGTTTAGGGATAGGGTTTAGGGTTGAGGGATTAGGGTTTAGGGTTGACAGATTAGGGTTTAGTGTTGACAGATTAGGGTTTAATGTTGAGAGTTGAGGGTTGAGGGTTTAGGGATAGGGTTGATGGTCAAGGGATTAGGGTTAAAGTAGAGCGTTGAGGGTAGAGGGATTAGGGATAGGGTTTAGGGTTGAAGGTTTAACGATTGAGGGTTGAGGCTTTAGCTCTGAGGGTTAAGGGATTAGGGTTTAAAATATAGTGTTGAGTGTCGAGGGTTTATGGATAGGTTTTAGGGTTTAATTTTTAAGGGTTGAGGGATAGGGTTTAGGGTTTAGGGATAAGGGATTAGGGTTTAAGGTATAGTGTTGAGGGTTGATGGTTTAGGAATAGGGATAGCGTTTAGGGTTTAGGGTTGAGGGTTGAGGGATTAGGGTTTAAGGTATAGTGTCAAGGGTTGAGGGTTTATTGATAGTGTTTAGGATTGAGGGTTGACAAATTAGGTTTTAGGGTTGATGGATTAGGGTTTCAAGTATAGTGTTGAGCGTTGAGGGTTTAGGGTTGACATATTAGGGTTTAGGGTTGACAGATTAGTGTTTAATGTCAGGGTTAGGGTTAGAGTGTCAAGGGTAGAGGGATTAGGGATAGGGTTTAGGGTTGAAGGTTTAAGGATTGAGGGTTGAGGCTTTAGGGATGAGGGTTTAAGGCTTAATATATAGTGTCAAGTGTTGAGGGTATAGGGATAGGGTTTAAGTTTTAAGGGTTAAGGGTTGAGGAATAGGGATTAGGGTTTAAGGTATAGTGTTGAGGGTTGATGGTTTAGGGATAGGGTTTAGGTTTGAGGGATTAGTGTTTAGGGTTGATGAATTAGGGTTTAATGTTGAGAGTTGAGAGTTGAGGGTTGAGGGTTGAGGGTTTAGGGTTTAGGGTTCAAGTTTTAAGGGTTAAGGGTCGAGGGATCAGAGTTAAGGGTTGAGGGATTTGACGTTGAGGGTTGAGTAGATTGAGGTTTGAGGGTTAAGGGTTTCGGGATAGGGTTGAGGGCCGAGGGATTAGGTTTAAAGTAGAGTGTTGAGGGTATACAGATTAGGGATAAGGTTGGAGGGTTTAGGGATAAGGGATTAGGGTTTAAGGTATAGTATCGAGCCTGTTGAGGGTCTAGGAATAGGGATAGCATTTAGGGTTTAGGGATGAGGGATTAGAGTTGAGGGATGATGGATTAGGGTTGAGGGTTGAGGGATTAGGGTTTAGGGTTGAGGGTTGAGGGATTAGGGTTTAAGGTATAGTGTTGAGGGTTTAGGGATAGGGTTTAGGGTTGAGGGATTAGGATTTGACGTTGAGGGTTGAGGCTTTAGGGTTTAGGGTTTAGGGATAGGATTGAGGGTCGAGGGATCAGAGTTAAGGGTTGACGGATTAGGGTTTGATGTTAAGGGTTGAGTACATTGAGGTTCGAGGGTTAAGGGTTTCAGGATAGGGTCGAGGGATTAGGGTTAAAGTAGAGTGTCAAGGGTATAAGGATTAGGGATAGGGTTAGAGGGTTTAGGGATAAGGGATTAGGGTTTAAGGTATAGTATCGAGCCCGTTGAGGTCTAGGAATAGGGAGAATGTTTAAGGTTTAGGGATGAGGGATTAGGGTTGAGGGATGATGGATTAGGGTTGAGGGTTGAGGGATTAGGGTTTAAGGTATAGTGTTGAGGGTTTAGGGTTGAGGGATTAGAGTGAAGGGTTGAGGGATTAGGATTTGACATTGAGGGTTGAGGGTTGAGGCTTTAGGGTTTAGGGTTTAGGGATAGGGTTGAGGTTCAAGGGTTGAGGGTTTAGGGATAGGGTTGAGTGTTGAGGGTTTAGGGTTGAGGTAGACAAGGAGTGACTGAGAGACATAGAGAGGGGAGAGGTAGAGAGGTGAGGGGGAGAGATAAGTGAGATATAGAACATGAGCTAATGGAACTAGAGGTGAGATATTATAAAGGTTCTATCGAAGGTGAGATAGGCATAAATATTAATGGATCAATCTATATCAGGATAAAACACGAGCTAGTAAACAATGGGAGATTATTTGCCTATTTCATAACAATATACCTCACCTAAGTGTGGGGTGGACAGCGAGAAACATAGATTTAGGGTTTAGGGTTGAGGGTTTAGGGATAGTGTTGAGGGTTGAGGGTTTAGGGTTGATGGATTAGGGTTTAATGTTGAGAGTTGAGGGTTTAGGAATAGGGATAGTGTTTAGGGTTTAGGGATGAGGGATTAGGGTTGAGGGTATACAATAAATAAACTAGAATTTAGGCAGGGTTGGGAAAATTTTGTGAATCATCATGGGTTGGAGATTGGAGATTTTGTTGTGTTCAAGTACATATCCAAGTCATATTTTAAGGTTAAGATATTTCAGAGAACAAGGTGTGTGAAAAATATCAATGCTCTTCAGCTTATGAATACCAACATTGATACAAATAAAAGATGCCCTTTTTCTAACAGAATATGCAGTTCAAGTCAACCAATGGGCAGCAAGTTGTTGAATGAATTGGTTTCTGATGGGGAAAACAACAATGATGTTGAATCAATAGAAGAAAATCAAAATTAGGGTTGAGGGTTGAGGGTTGAGGGATTAGGGTTGAGGATTGAGGGTTGAGGGATTAGGGTTTAGGGTATAGGGTATAGGGTATAGGGTAGAGGTTTGAAGGTTGAGGGATGATGTTCAAGGTTGAGTGTCCAAGGTTAAGTGTAAAGGGTATATAGGGTTTAAGGGTTTAAGGTTTGAGGGATTAAGGGTTTAAGAGTTGAGGGATTAGGGTTTAAGGCATAGTGTCGAGTGTAGAGCATTCAGAGATAAGGTTTATGGTTGAAGGTTTAAGGGTTGAGGGTTGAGGCTTTAGGGCTGAGGGTTAAGGGATTAGGGTATAAGGTATAGTGTCGAGGGTAGAGGGTTTAGGGATAGGGTTTAGGATTTAAGGTTTAAGGGTTGAGGGTTGAGGCTTTAGGGATAGGGTTTAGTGTTTAGGTTAAGTGAGACACCTAGATGACTAAGGACAGATGAAGAGGCATACAAGGAATGACTGAGAGACCTAGAGAGGGGAGAGGTAGAGAGGTGAGTGGGAGATAGAGGTGAGAGATAGAGAGGTGAGGGGAGAGATAGAATAAAATGAGAGAGTGAAGTTGACAACTTGAGGGAAAGATGGGTAAGGAGGAGGGAAAGAGGTGGAGAGGAAGGGAAATATCTAGAGATCCCTAAGAGATATACAAGTGAGAGACCTACAACCTAGGGAGAGAGGGGTGAGAGAGATAGGGGAGCGATGGGGGTGAGGCAGATAGGGGAGGAGGGGTGGATAAGGGTTAAGGGTTTAAGGCTTTAGGGTTTAAGGGTCAAGGGTTTAGGATTTAAGGGTTGAGGTATTAAGGGTCTAAGGGTTGAGGGATTAGGGTTTAAGGTATAGTGTGGGATGAGGGTTAAGGGATTAGGGTTTAAGGTATAGTGTCAAGGGTAGAGGGTTTAGGGTTTAAGGTTTAAGGGTTGAGGGGTGAGGCTTTAGGGATAGGGTTTAGGGTTTAAGTTATAGTGTCGAGGGTTGAGGGTTTAGGGATAGGGTTTAGGATTTAAGTTTTAAGGGTTGAGGATTTAGGGATAGGGTTTAGGGTTTAAGGTTAAATGAGAGACCTAGATGGCTAAGGATAGATGGAGAGGTAGACAAGGAGTGACTGAGAAACTTAGAGAGGGGAGAGGTAGAGGTGAGGGGGAGATAGAAGTGAGAGATAGAGAGATGAGGGGAGAGATAGAATAAAATGAGAGAGTGAAGTTGACAACTTGAGGGAAAGATGGGTAAGGAGGAGGGAGACAGGTGGAGGAAGGGAAATATCTAGAGAGCCCTGAGAGATATACAAGTGAGAGACCTACAACCTAGGGAGAGAGGGGTGAGAGAGATAGAGGAGAGATGGGAGTGAGGCAGATAGGGGAGGAGAGGGGTGGATAAGGGTTGAGGGTTTAAGGGTCAAGGGTTGAGGGTTTAAGGGTTGAGGGTTTAAGGGTTGAGGTATTAAGGGTCTAAGGGTTGAGGGATTAGGGTTTAAGGTATAGTGTCGAGGGTTGAAGCCTAATCCCTCAACCCTCGACACTATACCTTAAACCCTAATCCCTCAACCCTTAGACCCTTAATACCTCAACCCTTAAACCCTCAACCCTTAAACCCTCAACCCTCAACCCTTAAACCCTCAACCCTTATCCACCCCTCTCCTCCCCTATCTACCTCACTCCCATCTCTCCTCTATCTCTCTCACCCCTCTCTCCCTAGGTTGTAGGTCTCTCACTTGTATATCTCTCAGGGCTCTCTAGATATTTCCCTTCCTCCACCTGTCTCCCTCCTCCTTACCCATCTTTCCCTCAAGTTGTCAACTTCACTCTCTCATTTTATTCTATCTCTCCCCTCACCTCTCTATCTCTCACTTCTATCTCCCCCTCACCTCTACCTCTCCCCTCTCTAAGTTGCTCAGTCACTCCTTGTCTACCTCTCCATCTGTCCTTAGCCATCTAGGTCTCTCATTTAACCTTAAACCCTAAACCCTATCCCTAAA
Source organism: Cunninghamia lanceolata (assembly GCA_027924645.1). NCBI lineage: Eukaryota > Viridiplantae > Streptophyta > Pinopsida > Cupressales > Cupressaceae > Cunninghamia > Cunninghamia lanceolata. Next base: position 112,266 of record BSBN01000910.1, on the reverse strand, counting down.
TCCTCAACCCTTAAAACTTAAATCCTAAACCCTATCCCTAAACCCTCAACCCTCGACACTATAACTTAAACCCTAAACCCTATCCCTAAAGCCTCACCCCTCAACCCTTAAACCTTAAACCCTAAACCCTCTACCCTTGACACTATACCTTAAACCCTAATCCCTTAACCCTCATCCCTAAATCCTCAACCCTCATCCCTTAAACCTTTAACCCTAAACCCTCTACCCTCGATAGTATGCCTTAAACCCTAATCCTTCAACCATTAAAGCCTTGACCCTTAAACATTGGGCAAACTTTTGTAAAAAAGAAAAAAATGCAAAGAAAATAATAATGCACTCGCATTATAACGTGAGTGAGTTATGCTTGAGTTATAGCGCGAGTGCATTATGGTTTTGTGTTGCCGAGCCAAAGGCTCGATAACACCAAGCCATAACGCGAGCACACCATAACGCGCTCACATTATGGCTTTTTAAAAAGTTTTAAGAATTTGGCCACTTTTTGGCCCCCCATCTTTTTGCACCCACCCAAAACTATTATGTGGTAACCGCCCATGATAATTGTTATATAGTTGCCACCCTAAATAATGATTATGTGGTTTCCATTCAAAATAATGTTAGGCCAAGCAAAAAATTAAAAAAAACAAAAAGTGATGATATCATATACAACTAGTGGTAGCCACTTGAATGGACAAGAGGCCAGATTAGACCCAACTATGATTGATTCAACTATTTTCATTATGATGTAATAGAGAGTGAACTATAATATATTTGTCCTCCCTTAAATTTTTCTGTAATAAGAGTGATAAAACAAACATCTAGTTAATTTAAGGCAAACTGGTTAAGGGGAGAGGAAAATTGATGCAAGACAAGGTGGAAAATGTCAACCCAACTCAAAAGAACCCACTTTCCAAGTTTGAAACCCTAACTTTGTTGGTGTATCATACTAGCCTTCATATTGCCTTGTAGCCCTATTTAGGTGGTTTTTGTAGCATATCTTTTGGAGAAGGCCCTAAACCCACAAACTATTCACCTTTCTAAGTACCTTTTATCCTCTAATTCAATATATCAAAAACTCAGAATGGTTATTTTGTGACACCTTAGCCAAAAAATGATTGCCCTCTATTTTCTAGGCCTAATTAACCCTCTTTTCCAAAGCAAGTACCCTTTAAGTGCTCTCCAAAACTAGAAACTCACCTCCACTACTCTAGGCATGTCTAAAATAGTTATATTTCACAACTTTTGGCCAAGGAAGCACTCATCCATGCATCAAACCCCAAAACCCTTACTCTAGGTATGTTCTAGGCTTGTTTCAAGGAGGGTTTATTGAAAATAGGACCTCCACACCTTGCCAATGGTTCTAACACCTTGTATTTGACCTGCATATGCTTATTCCACTGAGTCTCAGGTGATTCTAATAATGAAAAGGATGATTATTTCATATAAGGTGCCTTCAAACCCTAAAAAATAGAGTTATAGACCCGTTCTCAGCAAAAGCTCCATAAAAATCTCAAATCTTTATCAAATTTAATAAAACCAAATGAAAATTGATTATACATCATACCTTCATTGATTTAAACAAGTTTTAGACCATAACCTGCTTGTACAAAGCCGTACAAGGGTCTGCAATAGAGATTTACCAGTAAAAACATAGAATTTGCTATTAAAACAAGGGTTTCTTATTGGTTTTCTCCATATATAGTCCCTTTGACTCCTTCCTCATGGTTCTACAAGCATATTTAAACATTTTCCCTCCAATGCAATGACTACAACTAACTTTTGAATGCCCATGACTGTTGGGATTCCACACTTTACACTTTTTTGTATCTTTTCATGACAAAATTGACCACATTACCAAAATATGAACTTAAATGACCCCTAGATGACTTCAAACATTACAGATGGTTTATATATAGTGACCTTATTCACTTGACAAAAGACTTAACACATCCAAAATTTACTAAAAGACCTTATTTATAAACTTGCAAATTTGAACTCTCCTGCTGCCCTACACCAAAAATTTACCTAGGATTTTAATAAGATAAGAGGAAACAAAAAGGAGGAGACTATTTATGTCATGCCCCCAATAGATGGGAACAAGATAAGAAGAGGAGGGTCACATATTTTTCATGGCCCTAAGTATAAATAGGAAAAATACAATGTGATACAAGACATATAAAGAGGGATAGTTAAGATCATGCCCCCAAATATTGGATGCATGGATAGCTAAGAGAAAGATGGGATGAAAGAGAAATAATTATAAAAGATAAGATAGTAATACTATGCCATAGAGATAGGGAGAGAGAAAGAATGATAGGAAATTTAGATGATAGAGGAAAACAATAAAGGAGAAGGGAACAAGTAGGGTGTGTAGTAACAAGATTATTGGCAATGACAAGTAGATGCCCCTAACGGAGGAAGATAAGATACCCCTAAGTGATGATATGGTACAAAAGATAAGGAAAGGTTGCAATATGGGAATAAAGGGGAACAAGTAACATGATTCCCACAAGGGTATATAAGTGTGATGATGGAAAAAGGGGTAAGTTATAGAAGAGATAAAACAATGAGGAAAACAAGGTGAAGTTTCAAATAAAGGTGATATAAATAAAAAAGTGGAAAGTAGAAAGAGATGGAATGATTTTAAGTAAGAGGGGAAGTAAGGTTTTATAAATAAGGAGAACAAGAACCATTGGTGGTAAAAAGGCATCATAAGTGCCAAGGTCCATAATATAGCTAAGTAGATTTTGTAATACTATCCTAAGCTTATGTACCAAGAAAGTAAAGTAGTTTTTCCTGGCTATTAATCTATGCAAATTGTGTGTATGGAGAAAACTGTATAGTGTAGACGAGAGGTGAAAATTGTAATGTATAAGTGTATGTAAATAATAATGTGTGAAGACAAGAGCAAAAGTGTATGGCTTACCATGTACAGTTCAATGAAATTGTTGTTGTGTAATCAATGACTTTGAGAAAATAAGGAATAAGTATGTAAGGGATTAGGGGATGTGTTGATGGGTGTTTTAGCACACTACTCAACTTAGATGAAATACTATGTATATCACCTCTCCCAAAAGGAACCAAATCCCAAAATTAGAAAATGCTACCCTAAGGTCTCTCATTGCTTGGTCATGGTCTTATAAGATAACTTAGTAGTTTTATGTACTTTGTTGTTTCAACAAGGAGACTTACACAAAATGTTCCATTGTATTTAATAAAAAAGTTTAGATATAAAAATAATTAGATGTGTTAAAATAATGAGATGTGTTTAATTTCTAACCTTGTAATGCCTCCTGATGTATAAATCTAAAAATTGCTTACATGGTTAGAAACAATATTTCATGATCATTTAATTTTCAATTCTCAATGATGATTTTCCTAATATAAAACTAAACTAACCACTTGATATAAAAATGTCAAAATATAGGGTGAGAAGGGAAAGGGTTTTAGAAAATTCTAACTTTGAACTCCTAATACCATGACATGATGCATTTAAGTAGATAGATCTGAAACAAAACCAATCTTTGCTTAACCAAATAACTCATAGAACTACAAAGATAGTGCAATATTCAATGGAATGGTTTCAAACTATGAAAATAATCATCATAAAACACCCAATTTCTAGCATAGTTTAATTAGATATCCCATAATAAGAAATAAGAAATGAAGTGTTTAGGATAACTACACAAATTAACTTACAATCAACAAATCACTAGTAGTATGAACACACGATCCATCAAATACTTATCACACACATGAAAAATAAGAAATTCAACTATGTTGGGAAACCATGAAGCAAATTTGTACTAAATTCAAAAGTTTGACTAATATAAAAAATCTCCAACCCTTTACAAAGAGAAATGAACTTCCTTTTATAGAATAAGGTAGCACACTTAGTACAAAAATAAATGGCTAATATTATCTTACAATCAATTGAGTTGGATTTCCTATTTTTTATGTGTGAATGTGGTATGTATTTGATGGAGCCAAGAAATATCCATTGTTCATCAATAGCCATCTAATACCCAATGCTAGAAAAGAATACAAGTCCCAAGGTAAGTTTGACCTTATACAAATTTTTATAAAAATACATTATGAAAAGTGACACAAGTTCCTAGGCATAAACACTTAGTTTTAAAAGTTACTTTTAAATCATGAAATAAATAAAGTATGAAATTCAAATGGCACACTCAAACTTTTAGAAATGGATTCATTTTTCTCCATCTTCCACATCATTTTTTTTCAATAAGAAGCTTTTCCTTTTTAGCTTCTCTTCACCTATAGTCCATATAGGCTATTAGCATTGGATTCATCAAGTCTATGTTCTCTTGAACAAACCCATATCTAAATTCTTATGTCTCAAAGGTTGACAGAAAAGCATCAACTTAGTTCTCTTTTTTGGTGCATCATTCTAATATGTCTCGGGCATAGATTTCATTTTCATTAATTTGTCCAGGGTATCTGAGTTGAAGGTGTATGGCTCAGGTTGGTCCAAACCAGAAGTGAGGATTTTCTTGAAACTATTTTTTAAAGCATAAAGGTCTTTCAAATCTTTATTAACATCCAAATGTTCACCTATCAAATACTCCACAAATGCTAGGGGTAAGTGCACAGAATTGTGGGATCAAAAAGTCACCACATGACTTTTTGGTCCCATACAAGGAAAATCGCGAGCACATTCTAATGCGCTCATGTTTTAGCCTGTTAAAACTCAAAAATAAAAACCAAAAATAGAAAGGTCATGGCTCATTTGTGCATTTTGGCAAGCAAATATTAGATTTTATAGTGTGAGCACATTACAAGAAGAAGGATTCAAGCAATTTCTAAGTGGAATTAACATTTTCACCATGCTAGGTCTCGCTAATCCCACTCTCAAGGATGTCACGAATGAAGTGTAGAGGGTGTAGCAGCTGAACAAGGTAGGGTTTGATTTATTTTTGTGAATTTGAAAAGAAATTTTTACTTCTGTAATGTTTGATTGGTTTTTATATTGAATTTACAATTAATGAGGCACCACAAAACACTAATCCACTAGAGGAGGCTCAAAACAACCTCCAAAACCCTCAAAACCCCCACCTTCACATCCTCACCATGAAAGAGACACACAAGAAAAATATTTAGGGAAAATTGATGAAAACAAAAAACATCTTGAAATCCTAATTGAAACGTTAATAGTCTAAGTGCAAGCACTGATTGTAGGAGAGCCCTTGCCAAGTCATTAGATGTGATTATTTATCACATTGAATTGGTGACAAACCAAATCACCAAATGGAATGACTATAGGGAGAGGAGTCACAAATACTATGCTGACAAATTGTCTTACAAACAAGTGAAGGACAAAAAAATTCATTATGTTCACAATTTATCAATCCTAAAATTGTCCAGCTACTAGAAGAGACTTGAAAACATTTCCCTATTCATTGGTGTGTGAACGAAGATATATCCCAAAACTTTTGGGATAGATGGTACATGGTATTTGATGAGTGTTCATGTAATAACAATGAGGTGCCGCAATATTTCTTGAGGAAACTCTATTGTGAGTTTGTCCTCAAGGAGATTCCTAGTTACTTCGACATTCGAGAGTTCTAGGGTAGAGGTGGTGGCTACACCCAAGATAGAGAAGGGGAATATTGAGACCAAAACTGCATACTTAGAGCTCTCATTAGGCCAACACATGTCTCACTCCCTTCGATTTTGAAGGAGAGTGTTGAGGTGGAGACACTACATTCATTGAGTTCTCTCACCCAGTCTCTAGCATAACATGACAATGATCTCACCCAAGCCAGTGAGGGTGAGAGCAATAGGCGTTGTTTATCCCTACATCTTTGCAATTCATGTGGGAACTTGTGCAATTATGAGATGTAGGACTCTCAGCAAGATGTTGTAATGTAGGGCAGCAACTAGTGATGGACACATATGTATTGGATGATATTGTTCTCACAGATGACATCTTACAACAAACATTTAGTATTAACTCCCAAATAATTTTTTACAAGGTTCATCTTGATTTAATATATTTGTATTTGAAATTTGTAATTAATTTTATATGACTATCTATATTATAAGTCAAAATTAATATATTTAATTGTCTGCACTATGAAAATCCAAGGTCAAAGTCTTCATCCTGCATCTATTAGCTGTACAGTACAGGGTTATGAGAGGAGGTCAAGTCAGCAGGTATGTAATTTATCACATGATCATAAATAGAGTAAATATATCAATGGTAATATTATAAATAGTGATAATTTGATAATCAATAGGGAGCTTCACCAGCACCTCCATGATTTCCTTGGTCCCTTGGATGCAAAACCACTTTCATGAAGGTAAATTTAACCATTTGTAATCACTATGCATTTAAATAATGTTATGTATCTATTTTGGTCAAATAACCTTGCACTCTATTTTCAGATGTTGAATATGGAGATTCCTCCTCATCTTCAATGATCAGCAAAGGTGGGCATTGTTGCAGTTGTGTTGTCTGCAAATCCTTTGACCAAGGTATGAGCTAGTAACATGTATATGTCATTTTGTATTTCTTGTTTTATCTCATGTCATTTGATGTACATAAATGATATTTATGTTTAGTCAATTTTGCTTCTTGATGCTTCTCATAGGAGGTCACAACTCCAACCCATCCAACTACGGATGAAGAGAGAGAAAAAATGATTGAGAGGGATCATCAACTAGCGGTAAGTGATCAATTACATATGTGATGTTATATATTTCATGTTTTCTATATTAATGTGCATATTGTTTGATTGTATTAATAGGTGGAGCTACAAAAATCTCTGTCGGGGAGGTCTAGTTGATGGGAGAGAGAGGAGGAGTCACTAATTGGCTCTCCATCTTCACGGCCAAGCAAGGGCTGCCAATTATTTGATAGCAGTTCATAGGAAACTAGATTTTGGGACATTTTTTTGTATGACTATATGGCTTTGTATACATACTTTTGTATTTTACAAATGTATATCTTTGTATATGCCTGTATGGCTTTGTTTGTGCATGCCTATATGACTTTATATATAGACTAGATGTTATGTTCATGACATTATGTATATGACATTTTACATTAAATATAATATGATGATTAATTATCATTACAAGAATTTGGTTTTACACGTGCCAATTGCATTTGCTTGAAAGTTTATAAATCCTTTTCAAAAAATCCATTTTGTGCCTATCTTGCAATCATTACATTCCATGAGACTGTGCATTTCTTCGAGGCATCATGTCAAACAGTTCATGCACCTTGTCTATGCTTCCACACTTTGCATACATGTCTACAAGGGCAACTGTAAATGTACAACATGTGACAAAATTCCTATATCCTTTATACTTTGATGGTTGTCCACACCCTGTTCCACAGATCCCATTTTGGCATAGGCAAGGAGGATGTTGGATAAGGTTGTGGAATTTGGTTTTAGACGTGCCAATTACATTTTCTTGAAAGTTTCTTTTGTGCATGTTCTTGAAAGTTTCTAAAGCCTTTTTGAAAAAATCTAGTTTGTGCATATCTTGCAATCATTGCATTCCATGAGACAACTTTTCTTTGAGGCATCATATCAAATAGTTCATGTGCCTTGTCTATGCTTCCACACTTTGCATACATGTCTCCTAGTTCAATTGCAACTACAACGTATGTCAAAATTCCCATATCCTTTATGCTTTGATGGATGTCCATATCCTGTTCCGAAGATCCCATTGGGCATAGACAAGGAGGATGTTGGCTAAGGTTGTGGAATTTGGATTTACACCCGCCAATTATCTTTTCTTGAAAGTTTTTAAAGCCTTTTTGAAAAAATCCATTTTGTGCATATATCTTGCAATCATTGCATTCCAAGAGACAACATTTCTTTGAGGCATCATGTTAAACAGTTCACCTGCCTTATCTATGCTTCATCACTTTGCATACATGTCTCATAGGGTAGTTGCAACTACAACATCTGACGAAATTCCCATATCCTTTATGCTTTGATGGATGTCCATAGTCTGTTTCGAAGATCCCATATGGGCATAGACAAGGAGGATATTAGCTAAGGTTGTGGGATTGAGCATTACACTCACCAATTGCATTTACTTGAAATTTTCTAAAGCCTTTTTGAAAAAATCCATTTTGTGCATATCTTGCAATCATCGAATTCCATGAGACAACATTTCTTTGAGGCATCATGTCAAATAGTTCATGTGTCTTGTCTATGCTTCTACACTTTGCATACATGTCTCCTAAGGCAGTTGCAACTACAACATTTGTCAAAATTCCTTTATCCTTTATTCTTTCATGGTTGTCCATACCATAGAAGAAAATAGTAAGTACAATTCACAACAATAGTCTCCCTAACCTCTTGAAATGCCTCTTAATTTTATAGCAGAGACAAGCATTTCAAGACAACAATGTCTTGTCTCAACAATGTTTCATATTAATCATTTTTATCATTAATATTTTCTATAATGTTGACTGCAGTATTGATGCCCATATTAATTGACCACAGTACTAATAAGGATGCTACTAAACACCATAATGATCAAGAATCTATAGGTCACAATAATGACATAATGCTATTGATTAGTGATCATAAGAAGATTACTAATCACAAAAGGATAGTTATGTCCAAAGACAATGATGAAGACAACCATCTTAACTAGTACAACATTATTAACAACTATTATGTAATTATGAAAATTGCCAAACAATTTTCTCAATAATACAACTACTTTACAAATGAAATAATGACAACAATATCCATTGATAAGTACAAATGACAACACTAACATCTGTGATGCAATAATAATGACAAGCCAAAGGATAGCATAATCATTTGATAGTTTTGTCTAGTAATGACTATGCCCATAAATCATAAATAATGACATGTAAGTGTTTGTTGTTGTCAAAGGCAACAATGATTATCACTAATCACAATAACAATATCCAAATATATCAAAATATATCCGGATATTTTAAAGATATATGTTTCTATGGTCCATACCCTGTTCTAAAGATCCTAATTTGGCACAAGTAGGGAGTATCTTGCAAAGGTTATGGAATTTGGTTTTACATGTGTCAATTGCATTTGATTGAAAGTTTATAAAGCCTTTTCAAAAAGTCCATTTTCTGCATATCGTGCAATCATTGCATTCCATGAGATGGCATCTCTTTGAGGTGTCATGCCAAACAATTCACATGCCTTGTCTATGCTTCCACACTTTGCATATATGTCTACAAGGGTAGCTGCAAATATAACATGTGACAAAATTCCTATATCCTTTATGCTTTGATGGTTGTCTGTACCCTATTCTAAAGATCCCATTTTGGCATAAGCAAGGAGGATGGTGGAAGGTTGTGGAATTTGGATTTACATCCACCAATTGCATTTTCTTGAAAGTTTGTTTTGTGTATTTTCTAGAAAGTTTCTAAAGCCTTTTTGAAAAAATCTATTTTGTGCATATCACATAATCATTGCATTCCATGAGACAACATTTCTTTGAGGCATCATGTCAAATAGCTTATGTTCCTTTTCCATGCTTCCACACTTTGCATACATGTATCCTAGGGTAGTTGAATCTACAACATCTGTCAAAATTCCCATATCCTTTTTGCTTTGATGGATGTCCATACCCTATTAGGAAGATCCCATATAGGCATAGACAAGGAGGATGTTGGCTAAGGTTGTGGAATTTGGCTTTACACCCACCAATTGCATTTGCTTGAAAGTTTCTAAAGCCTTTTTGAAAAAATATATTTTGTGCATATATCTTATGATCATTACATTCCATGAGACAACATTTCTTTGAGGCATCATGTCAAACAATTCACCTTCCTTGTCTATGCTTCATCACTTTGCATACATGTCTCATAGGGCAATTGCAACTACAACATCTAATGAAATTCCCATATCCTTTATGCTTTGATGGATGTCCATACCCTATTCCAAAGATCCCATATGGGCATAGATAAGGAGGATGCTGGCTAAGGTTGTGGAATTTGGATTTACACCCGCCAATTGCATTTGATTGAAAGATTCTAAAGCCTTTTTGAAAAATCCATTTTGTGCATATATCTTGCAATCATTGCATTCCATGAGACAAAATTTCTTTGAGGCATCATGTCAAATAGTTCATGTGCCTTGTCTATGCTTCCACACTTTGCATACATGTCTCCTAGGGAAGTTGCAACTACAACATCTATCAAAATTCCCATATCCTTTATGCTTTGATGGATGTCCATACCCTATTTCAAAGATCCCATATGGGCATAGACAAGGAGGATGCTGGCTAAGATTGTGGAATTTGGCTTTACACCCGCCAATTGCATTTGCTTGAAAGTTTCTAAAGCCTTTCTGAAAAAATCCATTTTGTGCATATATCTTTCAATCATTGCATTCCATGAGACAACATTTCTTTGATTCATCATGTCAAATAGTTCACTTACCTTGTCTATGCTTCATCACTTTGCATACATGTCTCATAGGGTAGTTGCAACTACAACATCTAACGAAATTCCCATATCCTGTATGCTTTGATGGATGTCTATACCCTATTCCGAAGATCCCATATGGGCATAGACAAGGAGGATGCTGGCTAAGATTGTAGAATTTGGATTTACACCCACCAATTGTATTTTCTTGAAAGTTTCTAAATCCTTTTTGAAAAAATCCATTTTGTGCATATATCTTGCAATCATTGCATTTCATGATACAACATTTCTTCGAGGCATCATGTCAAATAGTTCATGTGCCTTGTCTATGCTTCCACATTTTGCATATAATGACTCCTAGGGCAGTTGCAACTAAAAAATGTATCAAAATTACTTTATCCTTTATTCTTTCATGGTTGTCCATACCTTGTCCCAAAGATCCTAATTTGGCATAGGCAGGGAGGATGCTTGTGAAGGTTATGGAATTTAGTTTTACATGTGCCAATCGTATTTGCTTGAAAGTTTATATATCCCTTACTTTCTCATGCAAATGGATAAACTATGTTTTCATCTTATAATGGATAATGGATGTGTGCATGTTTGCTATAAATGATAATGGATGTGTTCTTTGTACAATTTTTAAGAAATGTTAGGGCTGAAGTTACATTGCCTCATAAAATTTACCTTCTTGTCCTTCATTACCTTCAAGTAGACTTGTTTCCTCACACTCACCAGTCAGTGAGTGAAGTTAGCTACAATTCAGAGTAGAAATATGTAAATACATGTGATAACAACTCTCTTATAGATCTTATACAAATTTCTCATTACCTACGTTGACTATGCATTTGTCTTTCTCTTGCAAAATGAGGAAGAAAGTAAGAGAGAGAGAGACACGTTTAGCATGATTCACATATCCTCATTTCACCTTCTATATGGTTCCTATGTTTTGCATATCCTCATTTCACCTTTCTACATTTTCTTTACACCTGCCGCTTTGCATACATGTCTACAAGGGCAATTGCAACTACAATATCTGACAAAATCCCCATATCCTTTATGCTTTGTTGGATGTAATTAGAATACATTCCATATCTTGTGGGGTCAAACTGACTATGCCAACGCGTCGGGGTGGGTGGGTAAATTCTAGGGGAGGTGTCTTTTCAGCAGTGAAACCTCCTGCTCATTATCGGCTACATCAAACACAGACAATCTCTCAAGCGCCCTATGACAAAAAAATGTGTCAAACTTTGGACTAGTTGTTTCGTCAAATTGTGACACTTAGGAACATCTTCTTTACATGTATAGGTGGATGTCAGGTCTATCTACAAATACCTACCTCAATTTTTTTAAATCAATTTTCGTTTGCCTATGGTGGCAAGGAATGCATGGTTCCAAAATGTTTTAGTTTCATGTAGTGGAAAGGTGCTAGGAGTCAGATTATGAATTCCACAGCTTGTGGAGCCAAATCGGTCATGCCAACACATCAGGTTGGGTAGGTAAATGCTAGGGGAGGTCTTGTTTTGTGCATCAAGTGTCTCATTCGTTTGGGGCAACAGGCTACTGACAAAGTCACTTAAGATCCCTAAGAGCAAAAAATACCAAACTTTGACGAAGCAGTTCTCAGAATTTGTAGTCACTGGGAATGTTTTGTTTGGATCTATAGGTGCATGTGGGGTCCATCCACAATAACCTCTCCCATTTTTGGTCAACTCCAATCTATTTGACTATGTCGAAATCAAATGCATTCTTGCAAAATGCTTCAGTTTTATGCAATGGAAAGGTGCTAGGAGTGAGATTTTGCATTCCACAACTCCTGGAGCTAAACTGACTATGCCAATGTGTCAGGATGGGTGGGTAAATGCTAGAGGAGGTCTCATTTCATGTGCCAAGTGTCTCAATCATTCAGGGCAGGAGGCTACTGACAAAGTCACTTAAGATCCTGAGAGCAAAAAACTATCAAACTTTGACAGAGTAGTTCTTAGAATTCATGGTAGCTAGGAATGTTCTGTTTAGACCTATAAGTGCATGTGGGGTCCTTCCACAATAAACTCTCTCATTTTTGGTCAACTCCAACCCATTTGACTGTGTCGAAATCAAATGCATTGTTGTAAAATGCTTCAATTTCATACAACACAACCTTGCCAGGGGGCCATATTTTTTGTTTTGATCATCTTGGTGCTGAACCGACTATGCCAACATGTTGGGGTGGGTGGGTAAATGTTAGGGGAGGTCTTGTTTTGTGTGCCAAGTGTCTCAGTCGTTCAGGGCAGTAGGCTACCGACAAAGTCACTTAAGATCCCTAAGAGCAAAAAATGTCAAACTTTGACAGAGCAGTTCTCAAAATTCATGGTAGTTGGGATTGTTTCGTTTGGACCTATAGGTGTATGTGGGGTTTGTCCACAATAACCTCTCTCAGTTTTGGTCAACTCCAATCCATTTGACTGTGCTAAAATCAAATGCATTCTTGCAAAATGCTTTAGTTTCATGTAGTGGAAAGGTGCTAGGAGTGAGATTCTGCATTCCACAGCTCATGGGGTCAAACTAAATACACCAACACATTGAGGTGGGTGGGTAAATGCTAGGGGAGGTCTCATTTCATGCACCAAGTGTCTAAGTCATTTGGGGCAGCAAGCTACCGGCAAAGTCACTTAAGATCTCTAAGAGAAAAAAACTGCCAAACTTTGACAAAGAAGTTCTTGAAATTTGTGGTAGTTAGGAATATTCCATTTAGACCTACAAGTGCACATGGGGTCCATCCAAAATAACCTCTCCCAATTTTGGTCCACTCCAATCTATTTAACTGTGTCGAAATCAAATGCATTCTTATAAAATGTTTCAGTTTCGTGCAATGAAAATGTAGTGCCCACACATGTGCATCTCTTATTGTGTCCTATTATTTCTTATGGTTAAATTAAAGTATATTTATTGAGTTGATTATTATATGATTTAATTGCAAGAAGGATATTTTCCTTGCCAGATTATGCATCCTCATTGGTCATTATATGTTGCTTCAACTATGATCTCCATTGTTGGATTTGATGCATTGTCTTGAGTGTGTAAGATATATTTTTATAGGTGTTTGACCAATGACTGGGATGTGGAGAAGTTGACATGGGACGCTTAGCCATCTCACCTTACCTAATCCCAATGGTCTTGTTGTTGACCCTGTGTTTCTTGTGGTAGGTTGGTTGCTTAACCCATCCTATTCAGATGTGAATTGAAGGATGTTTTTGGTGTCTATGCAGTTTTCCTCTCATTTGAATCTATTATGATTCTAAACCCTTGTGTTGTGATTAAACCCTTAAGTGTGAATGAGTCCTTTGCGTGTGTTTCTTCTAGCTTTTCACATTATATTTTAATTTATTTTGAAATTTGTAGTTTCCATGTTTTCAAAATATTTAAATGGTTAGAAATGAGAAAAGGGACTATCTAAATTGAGTTACTAGTTTTAATTGTGAAATAGCAATTATATGCAATTATTGTGTGCCTAGGGAAGGCTTTGTATTTTATTTATTTATGTTTCAGAAATTATGCTTTTAGGGGAAATGCATTCCAATTTAATTATTAGAGTTATTTTATGTAAGTTAGAAATATTAAAATTGTGGAAAATGCATTATATTTCATTATTATATGCTTGGGAAATAGATTAATTTCTATTTATTATAATTATCTATTTCTAGACTTTTGTCTTACATAGAATCGTTAATATTATATAGACCTTTATCTATTTATTAGAATTATGCTAACAACTTTACCTAAAACCTTTTAAACTCCACTACTAAGGTAAATTAATATTATGGCTCTAGATTTGTAAGTGAACAATTTGAATGATCATGTATTTTAAAATTCTATCAAATTTACTAAAGTCAAACTTGGAAATTGACTTATGACCATCCAAATCTAGGAAGTACAAATTGTGATTGTTATTTACAAGTCATGAAATAATGTAGCTTCACTCATGTATCATATAAATTTTAAATTTAATGGGAACAAGTTAAAATACCACCATGAACCCATCGTTAATATTTTTGGGGAGAATAAGTACTATGCAGGGTTTGTGATGTTGTGTTGAAACTTCAAATAATTATAAGTCTGCACTTGCAGATCAACTATACCTACATTCAAACTTGAAATTATCCTAAAAATAACATACTAAACCTCAAAAGAGACCTTTAAGATTTGCTTTTGAACTTTCTAAGCCATTTTGTGACTTCAAAAAAATAAGTTGTGGAAGAGTAAACTGTGAGAATATAACCCAAAATTGTATACCTATTTCTACCACTAATTATTTGATCAAACATTCAATCACCTTAGCTTAGAGTACCAAGTTAATAGTGGAATAGGACTTGATTTAGATAATTTTGTGACACTTTTGGGTGACTGAACCTGACTCCATATCACTTGGGATTACTACTAACAATTAATAATTTTTGACTCAATAGGTGATTTGATAACTCAAAATGATCAACACATTTGCGACCAAGACTAATTGATATGGAACTTTTTTACTCAATCAAACTAGGGTGGAAAAGGATTTTATTAACGTATTGTAGTATCAAAATGGATTTTGCAAAAGTGATTCAATGAGTCATGTCAACTTGGAGGTGTAAAAAAGTTAAAAATCTTGCATGGTAAAAAAATTAGGATAATAGCTAGCTTTGACTAGTGACATGGACCTTACAAACACAAAAGGAAACCTAGAATCTCTAGTATGAATGGTTCTTTATCCATAAGGCCACAGAGTCAAGAGAAAATAACACAACATGATAGGAAACAAGAAGAGACTTTGATGCAACAAAAATGAAACCAAACAAGAGATGACACACATCAAAAATCCTAAGTGACCTATATAGGTGGTAGGAGACATCTACCTCCAATGCTTCAAAAATTTCATGTGAACCCATTAATAGGTTCAAATAAATAGGTACCTATGTGGAACAATGATTTGTTCTTGTGGAGTATATTTAAACTAAGTTGCTATCTCACATTCTTGGTGAGATGATCAAAGTATTTGAAAAGTGTAGGATTCAAGGATGATGCATGATATCATGCTATCCACTCTTTTCTATAAATTCAAAATTCAATTCAATTACTTCAACATTACCATGTATACCATCCATCATATCTCCTTGCATTACATTAGGGATCTCAATTTCCAATGTTTGGATACATCCTTGAACACTTGATTATAAAAAAAGTAAATCTCAAGAGTTTGATATACTTCTCATAAACCATAATATGAGAAAGTTTATACTATCTTGGGTTATGCATCCATTTTATGAATAGTAATTTTAACAAACATAGGATTATTTCCTATAAAATTAAAAAGTTTCATTCATCTTCACTATAATAAATTCAAAAAAAAATTCTAATGATTTCAAAGGAGAGGGAGAGAATGACAAGTCTATTCCCATGGATTCATGAGCAAAGAGGTCATCTTCCATGATCAATGAAGGAGAAATAATGATTCCCTCTCCATAAAGAAAGCCATCTTTTGATGGTTCGAGACAACAGCTTGAGATAAAGACTTCATTTTGTAAAAGACCTTGAATAATTATGTTTTTTTCATCATTATTTATTTTCTTCTCTTTTAATAGTTCCAACTCCTCAAACTTCTTCTACATGGCTTCAACAAGATTAACAATTCACAATTGATATCCAGAGTTGTTTGTCCACTAACCACTTTTTGTAACTTCAACAGATACTCTAATCATAGGACAACCATATATTCATCCTCATATGTTAAAAATGTTTTGGTTGGGGGAGAAAGAAAAGGCATAACCCCTAGCTTGTCACTAATCCATTAGATGTCTACAAAAAATGCATAACCCCTAGCTTGTCACTAATCCATGAGATGTCTACAATTTATTTTGCATACATTCTTTATGAATAAGATTTTTACATCATTCATTGTGCAAATGATGTTTCTTAATGTCATATTTCATTTTGTGTTTAACCATTTGTGTTTTTGGTGTTTTGTTTTCTCTCACAATAAAAAAAACTCAAGTATTATCAATAGTGTGTGAATGTTCCCCTTATTTTCTAATATGTATTTTATTCAATGGATTAGTACAAAGAGAAGTAGAGCATTGTGATGAATCTATGGTAAGATTTTCAAGACAAAAGGTTTCAAAAATAGGAGCATTTCTAACCTCTTCTTGTAGAGTTTCACCTTCTCCATCCTTGAATGTTTCATATTTAGGTTGCATTTATGTCAATGTAAGAATTCTCTTTGATTCATATCCATGTTATCTAGCTTCTTCCTCATAGGTTGTGTTGTCAAAATATTGTATGTATGTACTAATTTTTTTGAAGTGGAACATGTACTCTCTAATTGATTGTAGTGATTATCATTATTTTTACAAGGGTATGAAAAGGTATTATTTTCTTGATCACCATGAGAGATTTTTTATTCATCATCATTGTCATCACCATGAAAATGATACACTTCACTTTCTTTTCCATCCATCTCCATCACATCAATAGTATCTTCACCTTTGGATGTTTTAGTTTTTCTATTATAAATTCTCCTTTAATACAACAAAAGTCACCATTGCAATGAGCAAACAAAAGATTTTTTCTTTCTTCTTCTTGTATTTGTTCAATCTTATGTAATGTATGAAGTAGAGAAGAGCATATTTCATCTGGTCTAATTCGCATACCACCATAGAAACTAGATCAAAAAGCTATACTTTCATGGGAAAACCAAGAATCTAATTTTCTTGAAAAGTAGGCACCAAAGGAGAGTCATTTTATTCTTCATCATCACCGTCACTATCAATCATTGATTCAGAGTGCCTTAAGTTACTTCTTTGTATTTCTAAACACCAACCTACTATTTTGGGTTCTACCTTCAGTTAGAACGTCTAACCTCTACTCTAGGAGAGGTTCCTTAAAAAATATAGAAATTAATTACATTGGCACTTTAAAAATGTTTAGGGTTCATTTTAATGGTTTGTGTTGATCCTCCTTTCACCACTAAACATTCAAGGACATTCAACCGAGTAGAGAACTCTACTACAGATCTCCTATCACTTGGAACATAGGGGAAGATTGGAATTGTGTGATTTTGTTGTTCAATTAAGCCTAATTATGCTCAAAACCCTAATTTTCTGAAATCATAAACAAACAGAAAAATTACAGAAAATGATCACACACAGAGATATCAAATGACAACCAAATGCACACCAAATTTTGAAGTTCAATGTGCAGAAAAGTTGGGGACTAATTAGCAGGCATCCTAGTCTAGTGCCACAGTTTTTGTCGGGATCTGGGAATGTTGTCTGTAACCTGTTTCTGTTGTTTTAGAGATTTTACAGTTGCAGGATCTAGAGGACTAATGAGCAAGCACCCGAGTCCAAGTCCCTATTTTATTTTTAGATCTGCAATTCTGACAATCTGCACTACTCTCCTACAACTCCATTTCTTTCGCTTTCGCAACCTGTGACCTGCAATCACATAAAAGTGGGTTGGGGGTTGTGGTGTTTAAAGGTGTTGGGTTAAGGTGCCATTAACCTTGTAAATCCCATTATTGTATTATTCCATTTATTATTTGTAATTACCCATAAGGGATGTATAAGTTTCACTGGCAGAAGTAAAAATTATTTACTGTCCACGGTAATTACAAAGTTACTGCACAGTAAGTCCCAAAGTTACCGGTGGTAGTTATGGGATGTCATTTACTATGGTAAATGGTAATTGGTCAAAGTTGGGTGCACATGTGGAGGAATAATCTATTTTTAGTGTTATGACACACGTCATAGATGTTATAAGAAGGTGTAAGAGATTCTATGACAACTGTAAGTTGTCATAAGAATCTATGACACTTATAATAGCATATGGTGCATCATAAGATGCTGTAAGTGGCTATTTTTGGCCCCAAGGTGTTCAAGCTTACATGGGCACATTTTTCCAAGTGTAGGATGCATGTATGACAACATTTATGACCCTGTAAGAGCCTATTCTTGGCCATGGACATCCAAGGTTGTATTGTTGACTCTTGACAAGTGTTATGGACTTGTAAGAAGTCATTTAATGTCTTGAGGTTTTGTAAATTCTATATAAACCATAGCATAGTAGATGAGATGCATAACAGTTTACAAGTACCCATGTTCTGCCGGAGTGAAGGTTGGAGGACAGAGGAAGTGAATGTATTTGTAATCTCCTTTTGTGAAGATACTACAACTTGACCTCTTTTCTTGGTGGAATTTTTTACCCAAAAGGGTTTTCTCCATGTTGAACACTTGTGTTATGTGCTTCATTCTGCTTCTAGTATATTTCTATATTGTGGGTTTATGTTTTGTTACAATCTCCATTGTTAATAGCACACAGTTAAAGATTGCTGAAATTTATCTCAAATCAGATTTCCATTGAAGTAGTGTTGCTTTCATTTCTAACATTTGGTATTAGAGCTTGGCCAGCTTTGACTCTTCGGTGGTAGTGTGGAAGTTGTATCTACAGTGGGAGATTTGGTTGTGTTTGTTTTGCAGATCTTATGTTGTTATTATGGTTGCATTCACTATTGCATCAACCTCTCGATTAGACATTGACAAGTTTAATGGAACGGGGTATGAGTTGTGGAAGCTGAAAATAGAAGATTTGTTGGAAGAAAGAAACCAATGGTTGGTTGTTCAAAAAGAGAAGAAACCCGATGACGTCTCTTAAAATGAGTAGGATAGACTGGATAAGAAGGCACGGGGAACCATCCGGTTGTGTCTTTCAGACTCTGCCCTATTGAATGTCGCAAAGGAAGAGACTGCATACAAGTTGTGGAAATAGTTGGGTGAGATCTATCAAGCCAAGAGTATGGTAAATAAACTTTATTTAAAAAGAAAAATATTTTCCATGAAAATGCGAGAAGGTGAATCATTTGCAGAGCATTTAAATTATTTTAATTTATCAGTGAGTCAGCTTGATTTAGTAGATGTTGAGGTTAGTGAGGAAGATAAATGTATCTTACTTCTTTGTTATTTACCTGAGTCTTGGGAGAATGTTATCCTTGCTATCACTGCTAACCTTGTGGATCCGAAGTTGGATGCTCTTGTTTCAGTGCTACTGTCACAGGAATTGAGGAAGAAGAGTTCAGATAATTCAGGGGATGCTCTCAGTGTCAGGGGAAGGTCTAAGGAAAAAGAACCTAAAGAAGATCAAAAAGGGACTAAGGACAAGTCCAAGCGCCAGTCTAAGACTCCTGGTAAAAAGAATAGAGTTAAGTGTTGGAATTGCAGTAAAAGGGGACATGTGAAGGAGTGCAGAAACCCAAAGAAACAGTGGAAGAGTGCTTCGGATAAGTCCTCGAATGCAGGTGAAGAAGTTTTACTTTCTGCATGTAATCTTGTTTCTAATGATCACTAGTTGGTTGAATCAGGATGCTCATTTCATATAACCCCGCATAAGGAATGGTTCTCCACATATGAAGAATATGATGGAGGTAATATCTACCTTAGTGACAACTCTTCATATGCAATTGTCAGGAAAGGAAATGTATTTTTATGTTTTAGTGATGGGAGGATTAAAACCCTCCCAAGTGTTTTGCATGTTCCTAGATTATCTAGAAATCTAATTTCAGTTTCGAAGTTGAGTGATTTAGGAATGCATGTGACATTTGACAAGCATGGCTGCAGATTAGTGAGAGGGAACTTGGTGGTAGTGAAGGGGAAGAGATTTGAAAGCCTGTTCAATCTTGAAGCCACTACAGTTTATAATGCCTCCTATGTATCTAAGGCTAATACTAAAAATGCATGTACGTTGTGGCACCATAGATTGGGCCACACAAGCAATAATGTATTAAAAACTATTAAGAATAAAAATTTGTTGGATGGTTTTCCTATTCTAATGAGCACTTTGATTTCTGTGAGCATTGTGTGTTTGGTAAACAAAATAGAAAATCATTTCCTTTAGGAAGCAATAGAGCAAAAGAGAAGTTAGAAATTATTCATAAATATGTGTTTGGACCTGTGGATAATGAATCTATTGGAAAGTCTCATTATTTTGTCACCTTCATTGATGATGTATCCGGATTTACATTGATTTATTTTATGAAACATAAATCTGAAGTTTTCACTAAGTTTAAGGAATTTAAAGTCTTAGTAGAGAACCAGTCAAGTTTAAACATAAAAATATTAAGATCTGACAATGGAGGGGAATATTTCTCTAAGGAATTTGATGAGTTTTGCAAGCATGTAGGTATAATTAGATAAAAGACAACTCCTTACACACCACAGCATAATGGTGTTGCAGAAAGGATGAACCAAACAATTATGGAAAGGGCTAGAAATATGCTTAGTGATGCACAGTTGGATAAATGCTTTTGGGAAGAGGTTGTGTGTACTGCTTGCTACTTGATAAATAGATCTCCTTGTAAGGCTCTTGATTCGACACCTTATGAAGTGTGGACAGGTAAGAAACCTTATGTTTCACATTTAAGGGTTTCTGGCTATGAGGCTTTTGTTCATGTGCCTAAGGAAAAGTGATCTAAGTTGGATCCAAAGGCTGAAAAGTGTACATTCATTAGATATGGTGATAATGTCAAAGGTTATAAGCTTTGGAATCCACTAACCCGCAAGATTATCTTTTCTAGAGATGTTATTTTCAGGGAACTTAGAGCTATTTCTAAACCTAAGTAGCCAAAAGAAACAAAAAAAAAGGTAAAGAAGGTGCACTTTGATTTAGAGCAGCAAGATGCACCTCAGGAAGAACAAAATGATGGATTGGGGGAAGAAGAAGAAGAAGAAGATTCGAGTAGTTCTGATGAAGATGAGTCTGTTGTTACAAAAGAAGTTGGTGTAGATGATCATGCAAAAGAACGATTAGAGTCTCTTACTCCACCCTTCAGGAGATCCACAAGACAACGGAATCCAATTAATAGGTATAGCCCACTAGATTTTTGTTGTGTGTATGCTTTATTGAGTACTAATGATGAACCTAGATCCTATAGGGAGGCTATTTCTGCAGATGATAGTGAGTCTTGGTAGCTAGCCATGCAGGAGGAGATGATGGCTTTAGACTCTTGTAACATCTGGGATCTTGTTTGTTTTCCCAAAGGAAGAAAGGCCATAGGTTGTAAGTGGGTCTTCAAGAAGAAGTTTGGAGCAGATGGGTCATTGCAGAAGTACAAGGCTAGACTGGTAGCCAAGGGCTACTCCCAGAGAGAGAGAGTTGATTTTGGTGAGATATTCTCTCCTATTACTAAATTGTCTTCTATTAGATTTCTCTTATCTATTGCTGCAGCTTATGATTGGGAGATTGAGCAAATGGATGTTAAGACTACGTTCTTGCATGGAGATCTTAAAGAAGAAATTTATATGCAACAGCCTATAGGTTTTGAGGTAAAAGGAAAAGAACATTGGGTTTGTAGGTTAAAGAGGTCTCTTTATGGTCTGAAACAGTCCCCTAGAATGTGATATCAAAAGTTTGACTCATTTGTTTTGAAATTGGGTTTTGTTAGAAGTGATGAGGATCATTGTGTTTACATTTATTGTATTGATGATTCTATACTGGTTATTGATTTGTATGTTGATATGTTGTTTTTTAGCAATACTAAGGGTATGATCAGTGAGCTTAAAGCCCAACTTTCAGGTGCATTTGAGATGAAGGATCTTGGTACGACAAGGTATATTTTGGGAATAGAGATTAGGAGGGACAAAGTTAACAGAAAGTTTTGGTTGTCACAAAGTAAGTATGTGAATACTATTTTGCAAAGGTTTAGTTTGCAGAACTGTAACCCAGTTAGAGTTCCTTTACCCATTGGTACTAAGCTTTCATTAGATATGTGTCCAAAGACTGAGGATGATCTTGAGGATATGTCTAATGTGCCATATGCTAGTGCTATAGGGAGTTTGATGTATGTAATGGTTTGCACTAGACCAGATATTGCCCAAGCAGTGGGAGTTTTGAGCAGATTTATGTCTAACCCTAGTAGACAGCATTGGAACTATGTGAAGAGGGTGTTTAAATATCTTGCATGTACTCCTGATCATTGTTTGGTTTATTCAAGTACTGATAGTGCTAATAAATCTTTGGACATACATGGTTTTGTTGATGCAGATTAGGTAGGTGACTTGGATAGTCAAAGGTCCACTAGTGGCTATGTGTTTACTCTATTTGGAGGAGCAGTGAGTTGGATGAGTAAGAGGAAACCCACAGTTGCTTTGTCCACCACAGAAGTAGAGTATATGGCTGCTACTCATGTCTCTAAGGAGGCAGTTTGGTTGAGGAGACTATGTATAGGTATTAGTTTTGATTGTCGGATCATTCAGATTGGTTGTGATAGCCAGAGTGCTATTTTTTTGGCCATGAATCCCACGTATCATGCTCGTACTAAGCATGTTGATGTTCAGTATTACTTTTTTTGAGAGTTGGTTGCAAATGGAGAGATTGAGCTAAAGAAGATAGACACTCAAGAGAATGTTGCAGATTCATTGACCAAGCCTATGAGCACAGAGAAGTTCATGTGGTGCAAAGAGGCCATGGGCCTTGTTTCTAGTGCCTAATTATTTTTCATTTGATTTCTTACGGGTTGATTTACAATGTATAATGTCAAGTGGGAGAATGTTGGGATAAGGTGCCATTAACCTTGTAAATCTGATTACTGTATTATTCCATTTATTATTTGTACAATTACTCATAAGGGATGTACAAGTTTCACCAGCATAAGTAAAAATTATTTACTTTCCACGGTAATTATAGAGTTACTGCATGGTAAGTCCCAGAGTTACCGGCAGTAGTTACTAGATGTCATTTACTATGGTAAATGGTAATTGGTCAAAGTGGGGTGCACATGTGGAGGAATAATCTATTTTTAGTGTTATGATGCACGTCATAGATGCGTAAGAAGGTGTAAGAGATTCTATAACAACTGTAAGTTAGATTCTTATAATAGCATATAATGCATCATACGATGTTGTAAGTGGCTATTTTTGGCCCTAAGGCATTCAAGCTTGCATGAGCACATTTTTCCAAGTGTAGGATGCATGTATGACAATATTTATGACCCTGTAAGAGCCTATTCTTTGCCATGGATGCCCAAGGTTGTATTGTTGACTCTTGACAATTGTTATGGGCTTGTAAGAAGTCATTTGATGTCTTGAGGTTGTGTAAATTCTATATAAACCATAGCATAGTAGATGAGATGCATAACAGTTTACAAGTACCCAGGTTATGCCAGAGTGAAGGTTGGAGGACAGAGGAAGTGAATGTATTTGTAATCTCCTTTTGTGAAGATAATACAACTTGACCTCTTTTCTTGGTGGATTTTTTTACTTGAAAGGGTTTTCTCCACGTTAAACACTTGTGTTATGTGCTTCATTCTGCTTCTGGTATATTTCTGTATTGTGGGTTTATGTTTTGTTACAATCTCCATTGTTAATAGCACACAGTTAAAGATTGTTGAAATTTATCTCAAATCAAATTTCCATTGAAGTAGTGTTGTTTTCATTTCTAACAAGAGGCTTGCCTTAGTCAAGCCCCGGAGAGACATTCAAATCTTTTAAACACTGTTGTCAAATAAAGAGTGTGTATCCCTGCAGGATAGAGGCAAAATCCAAATGATAAATGATAGAAAACACAATTGATATCACCTTGTAGTAAAGATCTCATGGAAGGAAGATGCTCTTCATACCATGAGGAGATGGATGCCAAATCTACAAGTACAAACACAATAACAACACAAAAATTTTCTCTACAACACAATGGATGCCTTGAATCACTTTCACATAAAGCCACAAGTTCACAATAGCCATCTCTAGTTTACAAATGAATCACTAATCATGCTTATATATGCAACTACAAACATTCCTGCTAAGAATTGCATAATTCAAAGTTACCGTGTCAACATAGCACCTAAATAGTGATCATAAACTGACACTTTGAAATAGGTCCTGATCTAAAATAGGGTAGGACTAAGGTGTGGGCGCCCAATTCCTCCCCCCTATTTCATGTAGGATTTATGTTAAGTGCATCCCCTAAGTCCCATTTTCCATGAAACTTAATTAGGGTTTTCTCATCGGGAGTCATCAAAATCATGCAAGATGCTCTAAATGCATTCTGAAGGACCCAAGACCTAAACCTTAAGAGGAAAAAGCCCCCAAGGATACTTTTTCTGACATAACATTTAGCCCCCACTTTAATGTATGTATAAACACAAGGTCAATACTACATTAAAGTACAATCAACAAACACACTAAACATGCCAAGCATGGAGAAGACATGCCAAACACAATGAAGATAGTAACAAGCACACAAAACATGGAGAAGACAGTATTGAAGATACGTAAAACACAGTGAATGCAGTGAATACAGGGAAGATTTTCTATTTCTTTTTCTCATTTATATGAAATGTAGATGCAAGTACAAAGAAAGTAAACACACAAACCAAAATGTAGGAGGGACTCATTGCCACCGGTCTTTAGACTACATATGGGGCAACAAACACGCAAAACAAATCTCAAAGTGCAGGAGGGACTCATCGCCACTAGTTTTAAATACTACACTTGAGAAAAAACATGCCATACAAATCAAGCACACCATACAAATCCTAAAGCATAGGAGGGACTCATCACCACCAGTCTTTAAGACTATGTTTGGGAATAAACACGCAATACACACTCACATGGAAGACCCAGAGAAAACACGGCAGACAAGTGATGGAGTGTACATGTTTCTAGGTTCATCACCATCTCAAGCACATTATAGGCATGCATTGATGATTGGGCTTTGCCACAACAATCACCGAAGGCATACTTAAGGGTTAGGATAGTCACAGATCTGCTCCCTGCCTCCACAAAGGACTTTTAGAAAATGACAGGATGTGCACTCTCCTTGAGAAATACACCATCCTTGCCTCCACAGAGGGCTTAAGATAAAAAGGATATACGCGATATCCCACCTCCACAGAGGGCTTAAATGATTGTAGTAGATTTCAAGATTCACAAACAAATCTCAGAGTGTAGGAGGGACTCACCGCCATCAGTCTTTAAACTGCACTTGAGAACAAACACACTTTGCTAGCATCTAAATCAGACAGCTTACCTTATATATGCCCTCACCTTAAGGTGGTTGATGTCATGTACCGATATCAACCATGTTAAGGTAGGAAGAAAACACACAAGGGAACATGAGTTCTCGCAAAGCCCATGCCCCCCTAGAGGTGACATGTTCTTTACGATTGCCAAATGTTCCCACAAACACATTCTTGCAAGAAAAGTGTTAGCATCAATATAGTCATGATAAACAACAATGCATATGATCATTCACATAGAGAGCTGAGGTTATACTATGAATCTGGAGACTGAGTATAACCGTGGGGCTATACCATAGAAATCTCAAAACCAAGTGTAACCAAGGCAAGATTCAAAGACAAAGTGCACAGAGCAGCAATATTGTTATGGTTTGTAAGTGCGATAAGACAACATCAAGATCACATGGAGTGATTCTACTAGCCAAGCATCAGATAATATATATCAACCCCATCGTTATGTATGGACTTGGTCCATTTTTTGATTTCTCGTTGAAGGGACACTAGGTCCGTATCAGTATAATATGTTCTTCATCATTTGCCCGCTATATAGAAACACTAGAGGAAGGGAAACAATAAATCAAGAGAGGAGAAACAAGTACCTTAGGGACAGTCACATAGGAGGGTGCCCCTAAGTCACCAACTGCAATGCTATGTCTATAAGAGACAACACACAACAGTGAAAATAGAGGAGAAGCAATATAGAATAATGATGATACAAATAGAAGAAGGGTCACAATAGAGACGGTCTCCCAATATCCTTGACCTTACAAGAGAATCAAGGGTCATCCTAGGAGGCCTAAACAACACATAACACATCACAGGGGAAACACAGCATGAGAGGTAAAGGGTTAGAAATACTTACCTATAAGAACAATCGGGCCAGTTGTCATCACAGATCTTGATCTTTACTTTAATGGTTAAGGCTTTATCTATTCTTCTCTCTTCCACATTTTCATGAGTTTGTAAGGGTATCCTTGTAGGAAGGTTGTCTATTAATGATGGTAGGGAAGGGATATTGCAATTTTCTATGTTAAGTAAATGGGGTGATGTAGGAGCTTTTATAATTCCCTTTCCAGTTGATTTAGGCTATTGAGGAACCCAAAAAGTGTCATTTTTGTCCATATATAGGGTGTTGGAATACCTTGGGTTTGAGGGATAGTTTGTTCTTCAATGTCATGTGAAATTTCATTGTTTTCCAAGATATGTAAAGGTTCAAGTAGAGATGCATGATTTCTTTCTTTTTTTAAGATGTAATTGAGAAGTTCTTGAACATCGAGTGGTAAATTTTCAATTTTAGCAAGTTGAAGCAATTGTTCACAAAGGTATTCTGCGTCATCCAATGCTTCATCTTCGCCAGGGAGAGCAGGAAGGGATGGCAAAGTAGTGTGAATAAATGTATCAATGATGTCTTCTTCTTGTGCCAAAATATCCTCACTAAGTGGGGTTATAGTGGGACAAGTCTCTTTGTTCGATGAATCACCCATTGCTATATTGTTCTCATACGTTTCAGAGAGAATGTCCACTATATCTTCATGAAATGAAGGGAGAGAGGGAATGATATTTTCACTACTACTTTCTCCATGGTTATTTTTAGAAATGAAATTAGTGAGATTTTCCAAGATTGAAGGGAAAACACCCACGATAGTGAGAAAGCTTTCAAAGTAGGCTATTGTTCAAAGAATATCACAAGTAGTGCTTACGGACAAGTCAATACCATAGATGTAGGATATTTGATTCAAGAATTGAGGATGTTTATCAATGAATTTGCAAAAATTATCATAATTCATAATGTACTCAAATAAGTCTTCCAAAGATGAATGATGAGGAGAATCCATGAATGCAAAACTATGTGTGAAAATGACCTAAAATGCTTGATTTTTAACTTTTTCAATGCAAATAAGTGAAAAAAAAAGGTGTTGTAAGGAAATTGATGAAGTACAGATAGTAATATGTCTGATATCAGTCTAATAAAGAAATAATATCCTTCACAACACACTTTTGATGCAAATCTAGAGTGATGACAAGTCAAAACCTAGTGAAAATACACTAAAATATGCAAAAAAATTTCACAAATTTTCAATGAAAAGACCCAATGAAAAGGGTTTTGTAATTAATTTTAGGAGGGAAAGAAGATTATAACAGTAATATCAATCACCTAAAGCCATAAAATTTGTCACAACACGCTTATAGTGCCAATCTAAGTCAAACCCTAGGGAAAATATAGCCAAAATATGCAGTTTTTCACCAAATCTAAATGCAAAGGCCCAATAAAAAGGGTCTTGTAAATAATTTTATGATGGGAAGAAGATAATAACCCTGATAATAGCCTTGTAGTGCAAAAAAACCCCTTACAACACACCTATGATGCAAATCTAGAGAGACGATAAGGCCAAAATCTAGTGAAAAAGCAAGGTTTTCAAACCCTAGGCATGAAATTTTGATGCAACACTACTCTTAGAAACAAGTCCTAATGAGTGTTTTAAAAGGGTAGTAAAATTTGAAACAAGATTTTGACTACAAACCCTAGCTAATGCAAAACTAGGTTATATGGAAAAATGCACAATTTCAAGCAATTTTTATCAATTTGATCATGAGAATGCAATGTAAATGAATGATGAATGAAAAATTTCTATATTTTAAATCAGATATGATGATAATGATAAAAATTTATTGAAATTCAAATGCCAACTAATTCAAATTATTTGAAAATGCAAGCTAAAAATGCCAATTTTTTCAATTTTTTTTGTAATTTTGTCGAATGCAATAAGATGAACAATGAAATGAATGAATGTAAATCTGAAGCACAACACTCAGAAAGGTGAAATAAAGTCCAAAAACATGGATTCACCAAAATGTTTAGTGTGTAAAATGTTTAGGGTTGATTTTAATGGTTTGTGTTGATCCTCCTTCAACCACTAAACATTCAAGGACATTCAACCGAGTTGAGAACTCTACTATAGATCTCCTATCACTTGGAACATAGGGAAAGATTGGAATTGTGTGATTTTGTTGTTTAATTAAGCCCAATTATGCTCAAAACCCTAATTTCATGAAATCATAAACAAATGGACAAATTACAGAAAATGATCGCACTTAGAGATATCAAATGACAACCAAATGCATACCAGATTTTGAAGTTTGGTGTACAGAAAAGTTGGGGACTAATGAGTGGGCGCGCTAGTCTAGTGCCACAATTTTTTTTGGGATATGGGAATGTTGTTTGCAACCTATTCCTGTTGTTCCAGAGATTTTATAGTTATGGGATCTGGAGGACTAATGAGTGGGCGCTCAAGTCCAGGTCCCTATTTTCTTTTTAGATCTACAATTTTGACAGTCTGCACTGCTCTTTTGCAACTCCACTTCTTTCACTTTCGTAACCTGTAACCTGCAATCACAGAAAAGTGGGTTGGGGGTTGTGGTACATTTAGAGGCTTGCCTCAGTCAAGCCCTAGAGAGATATTCAAGTCTTCCAAACATCGTTGTCAGACAAAGAGTGTGTATCCTTGTGGGATAGAGGCAAAATCCAAACGATAAATGATAGAAAACACAATTGATATCACCTTGTAGTGAAGATCTCATGGAAGGAAGATGCTCTTCATACCATGAGGAGATGGATGCCAAATCTGCAAATATAAACACAATAACAACACAAAATTTTGCTCTGCAACACAATCAATGCCTTGAATCACTTTCACATAAAGCCACAAGTTCGCAATATCCATCTCTAGTTTACAAATGAATCACTAGTCATGCTTATATATGCAACTACAAACATTCCCGCTAAGACTTTTGTAATTCAAACTTACCGTGTCGGTATAGGACCTAAATAATAGTCATAAACTAACACTTTGAAATAGGTCCTAACCTAAAATAGGGCAAGACTAGGGCGTGGGCGCCCAAGTCCTCCCCCCTATTTTAGGCAAGATTTATGTTAAGTGCATCCCCTGAGTCCCATTGGCCATGAAACTTCAGGGTTTTCTCATCGAGAGTCATCAAAATCATGCAAGATGCTCTAAATGCATTCTAAAGGACCCGAGAGCTAAACCATAAGAGGAAAAAGCCCCCAAGGATACTTTTTCTGACATAAAACAAGTAAACTTATCCCTGTGAATCTCATAAGAATCAATATGACTCACCCAATGGGTAGTGGTAGATTCTTGCAATAATTTTAGAAATCACCATTGAACATGTGATTTTCCTCTATGTTTCAGAGGGGAAGCTCCCCCATATGATGGAGGGATTTATAGGTTTTCATGTACGTTTTACCTAAAAGTACAAAAGGGTAGAAAAATGTAAAATAATAAAAGAGGGGAAAGCAGAAGCCCTATATGAGACATACAAAGAATATTGTCCAAGATCCCTTAAAGACAAATGGGAAAACAAGAGAAAAAGGAGAAAATAATATCATCCAAGATTCATAGCTTTGGTGGAAAGAACTTACTAATATAAAAAAAAATGAAGAAACAATGTTTAATCAATTCATGCATATGACATCAACAAAAGCATAGGTGTTTGATAGTTCATGTCAACAACATGCAAGGAAAACATGAAGAATAGATTACACATTAAACATAGGAATAACCTATAATCTACAAATAATAAAATCACACAAAGTTTAGAAATATTATTCTTATTATTCAAAAATTAGAGCACAAACAGCTATTGTGTAAAGAGGGGAAGAGTCATTTACATTGTCTTGGCTTTACAATAAATAAGTGAAATCATTCACCTTTCTCATAACTATTTAACTTCCCATTTTCACTTAGAAAAATGTTTAAAAATAAGATACAATAATTCCCCTTTTAAATAAATTCCTTTTTTAAAGGTTTGAAAATGTTTAAAAATAAAATCTAATAATTTCCTGAGCATATTTTTAACTCGTTAAATATTGTTCATTGCAACTTATGAGGGTCAATTTATACTAAAATATTTGATCTCCACTTAATTTTGATAGATGTTTGATCGTCATGACATTGAGTCAAACAATTCCTATTCCTAGTTAAAGGTGGATACTTTCAAAGCATTTTGTTGAATGACTAGCATGCAAAAACTATGTCTATGATTTGCATTCTACCTATACATCAAGTAATTTACATACC
The DNA here is from genome assembly GCA_027924645.1 of Cunninghamia lanceolata. Taxonomy (NCBI): domain Eukaryota; kingdom Viridiplantae; phylum Streptophyta; class Pinopsida; order Cupressales; family Cupressaceae; genus Cunninghamia; species Cunninghamia lanceolata. The sequence continues at coordinate 81,743 of BSBN01000910.1, read as the reverse complement.
TTGCTAAAATAGCTAAGAAAAAAGTGTCCTAAGCTAGATTCACGTCCATAATGCTTTTAAAACAATTGTCTACCTTGTTCCAATAGTTTCTATTTGGCACAAACTGGAATTATATTACTCCTACAAATGTAATGACTTATGTGACCAAACACTAGTAAAATAATGTGTCAAACAGTTCATATTTCTTGTTTGGTTCCTGTATTTTTCATAATCACACATGAGGATATTTGTATCATACTCTATACAATTTATCATACACCCCAATAGGTGTTCTATCAAACACTTTGTGCCCAATTCATGTTGTGAATAGAAAAATATGAAACTAAAATAAACAATAAAACCTTAAAGATTGTGCTGGGAAATAGGTCATGTACACCTTGCATAATATTGTATTATTCTATTCATGTAAAATAAATATTTATCTTGTTGAAGTTGATAAACCAACCTCACATATCCCATTGAACACCTGCAAGCAAATAACCTATCACGTAAAGGAGACCAATTGGCACAATAATGGTGCTCTGCAAACCTGAAGCAAAATGCATAAAGAATGAATAATTACAATAAGATCAATCCTTAAGAAAGGATATCAAAACCCTAAAGTGAGCCCTAGGATTTGATAAAAGAATTATTAAAGTGCCTAAGTTTAGCTTAAGTGAAAAATAAAGTAAAGGTGACTTAATTAACTAATCAATATGATTAAATTAATTAAGTAATTAACCTATTCCTCTAACAGCCCCTCTTAAGATGAACTTAGGGAGAAGCTAAAAAACTAAGGACAAAATGCATGAAAGCAAAGACGAGTCCTGGCAACTAGGCCTGATGAGGTACCCAAATATAACCAAATCTTTGTAAATCAGAGTAAAGGAGAAAACCCAGTGGGAAAAAACTCCTCTCCCAAAAGAGATGAAAGCATGTCTGAAAAAAACATGAAGGAAGGCCTCATAAAGATCCCCAAAGGACAAATTCCTTCACCCAAAGCATGGATCGCAACTGAAGATAGCGAGGTGATGCCAAAGGTTTCATGAAGATGTCTGCAACCTGCTCCTCTGTAGAAATGTACTCCAAGATGAGAGAACCATCCTGAATCAACTACCTGATGAAGTGCATGTGGATCTCAACATGCTTAGTCCACTGATGCTCCATTGGGTTGCGTGAAATGTGAATAGCACTCTGATTGTCACACCAAAGAAAAGTATGACTATTAGAAGGAAAACCAAACTCAGTCATCAACCGTCGAAGCCATAAAACCTCATGGCTAGCTAAAACTGTAGCTCGTACTCAGCCTCTATAGATGATAATGCAATAGCAGATTGCTTCTTGCAAGACCATGTAATAGGACCAAAACCAAGGCAAAAAATAAAGCCAGAAGTAGACTTCCAATCATTGACATCACCAGCCCAATCTGAGTCAGTGAAGCCAATAATGTGAGGTGCTCCTAATGTATAATGAATGCCATAATGAGTGGTGCCCTAAATATACCTCAAGATATGTTTAACAGCTTGCCAATGGCTCTCATGTGGATCATGGGAGAACTGAGAGACAAGACCAACCACAAAGGAAAGATCAGGACGAGAATGTGTCAGGTACAATAAGCTACCAACCAACTACCTGTATAATGTAGAATCTACTGAAGGAGTAGAGCAAGTGGAAGACAAGACAACACTGACTAAAATGGTGTGGGGGTAGGCTTGTAATCAAGCATGCCAAAACTTTGAAGCATATCAAGAGCATACTTCTGCTAAAATATGGAGATCCCATCTGAAGACTGAATAACCTATAGACCAAGAAAGTAGTGCAGAAGATCAAGATCTATCATCTCAAACTGCTCCATCAAATCTCTCTGAATACTTTGAATCATGGAGGATGAGCTCCCTATAAGAATCAAATCATCAACATATAGCACAAGGATAAAAAGATCACCCTCCTGACGCGAAATGTACATTGTGTGATCAAAATGACATTGGGTGAAGCCAGAAGAAAGTAGAAAAGAGTCCATCTTCTCATACCAAGCCCTAGGGGCTTGTTTGAGACCATATAATGAACGTTGAAGTCTACAAACCAATAAAGTGTCCTGCATAAATCCCTGAGGCTGCTCCTATAGATCTCCTCATGTAGGTCTCCATGCAAGAAGGCACTCTTCACATCCATCTAAAAAACTGTCCATCCCTGTGAAGCTGCTAAGGAAAGTACAAAGTGAATAGAATTCATCTTGGCAACAAGAGTAAAGGTCTCAGAGTACTCAATACCCTCAACTTGAGAAAACCCCTTTGTAACAAGACGAGCTTTATACTTATCAATAGAACCATCTGCAACATATTTGGTATGGTACACCCACTTGCACAGAACCATCTTTCTTCCCTTAGGAAGAGAAACTAGATCTCAAGTATTATTCTTCATCAATGAAGAATACTCTTCCTCCATAGCCCTATCCCACTCAAGATTACCAGTTGCCTCTAAAAACTTCTGAGGATCATCTAAAATGGCATGACTCAAAAGACTAGCACCAGATGTCTGTGCACAGGTATGACAGGAATCTGAAGGATCACCTACTAAAGGTCTAGCTGCATCAATAGTATTGTGAGCCCACTTGGGTAAAGGCTAAAAATCTAGAGGTGGTGGTGAAGGGGGAACATCAGCAACATCATCCTCAAGAGATAAGGAATCCTCAAGAGATGAAGTGGGAGGAGTAGGAAGTGACGGAGAAGCTGGTGATGGAGAATGTAATTGGCATAATTCACTGCCTCAGCCCAAAATGAAGAATCCATATCATCTGACTGAATCATACAATTGGCCATCTCTTGTAAAGTTATGTTCTTTCTCTCAGCAACATCATTTTACTGAGGGGTGTAACGAACTGAAAGTTGATGCTACAAAACATGCTCAGTACAAAAGTCCCTGAAAGCCTAATTGGCATACTTCTCCCCATTGTCTGTGTGTATCTTCTTGATAGAAAGTCTAGACTACTTCTCCATGAATGTCTTGAAGATCCTGAAAGTATCAAAGGCATCACTCTTGTACTTAAGAAAGTACACCCATGTACGCCTAGAGAAATCATCAATGAATGTGAGCATAAATTTGGCCCCTAAAAATGAAGAAGTCAGAAAGGACATGAGGTCACTATGTACCAAATCCAAGGGTGCCTTAGCACGTGTGGCTCTACCTGTAGGAAAATAATCCTAGTGATGCTTGCCAAGTACACATCCTCAACAAACACCATCAGTACAGGAAATCTAAGGGAGCCAAATCACAAGTGCCTGTGTACTCATCTATTGTAGATATCTATAATTGAAATGGCCAAAACATTCATGCCATAGCCTACTCACTATGTTTGCATGTGCTATAAGTGATGAACTAGAACCATCTGAGCTCTCAAAGCCATCAAATCTGTACAAGCGGGATGCAGGATCAACACTCCCAGTAGCCACAACTAAATCAGGATCATGGAGGTCTCGAATAACCACATCATGTGGTGAGAACTCAACTGTCTTACTAGTGCCAGAATGGCAAATTTGGTAAACAGAAAGAAGGTTTGATGAGTCAAATATATGACTGATTTATTTCATGCTATTTCCTATTCTAAATCTATTTTAACAAAACATTATGGCATATATTTACATATTATTATAATTATGTTTGTCTTTTGGATAGATTATGCACATGTTTGGCTTTCATTTCCTTTGATGAAATATCTTAACTTATTTACTTGAATTATAGTTTCAAAATGCATATCTTATGAATTGTGGTACAAGTGGTTTGTGTTTGCATGAGGATTACACTAGTAAGACTTCTAGTGGTCTTCGAATCCCTCTGGAGCCCCCTCTTTCTGCAAAGAACCTAAACTCCAAATGGCTCCAGATGCCGTTACCCTTCAATAGAGTCATCCTCCCCTCGAGTCGATGACTGTTACTGGCCGATCCTAGGGCTACCCAAAAGGTATAGTAATACAAACATGACCCACGCCCCAATTAAAGTAGCTATTATATCTAAATCTCCACGTCACTCCATTTCAGTGACTAACTGAAGTAGCTACTAAATTAGCATCAGTTCTAACTAATGTCACTACCACTAAACGCCACGCCATTTCAGGAAATTGCTCAAGTTCACCAAACAACCGAGTTGATGCAAATCCTTGATCTTTAGTAAACCGCAGAGGAATAATTAATGTAATAAATTAGCAATTGGTTTCAAGTCTAGTTCGTTGTAGCTAGAATCATTGTTAGTTATTTCCTTTCAATAAAGCTCAAATGTATAAATAGGAGCATAGGATCTCTCTAAGTTAGTTCCAATTTTTCTTAGATAGTTGTTCACCAGATTGTGTTTTCAGTAGGAGGAAAACTCCTTATTTTCCAACATGTACTTTCATCCATCCTTTGGACTCTGATTGAATGCAAATGAAGGGGGAATTCTTTTGAAAGATTTAGTTGAGCAAAGAGGATCATCTCCAGCTGGGAAAGTAGGGCCCACTTCCCCATTTTGAAGGAGATCTCTCGGTATTTTTATGCTTGTTCAGTTCTGTTATATCTTCTGTTTAGTTAGCTTTGTACTTGTGTTCATGTGATGAGTGTTTCACTTCTATGTAATTGTGAGTTAAGTCGTTCCCTACAGGATTGTTTTATAAGTTCTAAAATAGATTTGTTATTCTGCAGCATTGTTATATTCAGAGTGTTTCATTGATGTAGGTTAACAAGTAAAAATAGTTTCTTCTTATTCACTTTTCTAGCAAGTTAGAATAGTTTCCTTCATTGCAAGTGTGTTTACTCTTCAGTAAGTTAGAATAGTTTGCTTCATTGCAAGTGTGTTTATTCTTCAACAAGCTAGAATAGTTTCCTTTACTGCAAGTGTGTTTATTTCTAGCAAAGTGTGTTTCTTTTCCAGCAAGAAAAGATAGTTTCTTTCAGGGCAAGTGTGCTTACTTTTCTACAAATAGATAAATTTTCATTTCTATATGACCTTTCATTTCCATAAGATTGACCAACCAAGTCCCATCCACAAACCATCCAACCAAATCCCCCAATATCCAATAGTCTTATCGCAGATCGCTCCAAACACTTCCGGATTGATAAAATTAAATGATGATGCATTAACAAACACTACTTTGATCCTTATCAAGGTTTGTCGAAATGTCAGTATCAACAAGAACATCTTGAAGACAACCACCATCCAATGGAACAAGACCTGAACCCATAACTCAAAGTTGTTTAGAATCACCAACTACAATCTGTGAAGTGCCACAATGACCAAGTGTGGTAACAAGCTCCTGAGTATGTGTCATGTGGTGAGAAGCACCAAAATCTAGAATCCATGTGAATGCTGAAGATAAGGGCCATGCAGAAAGAGCATGACCTTTCCCTGTGTGTGGGGAAGAAGATTTATGTGAAGAGATATGATGTTGCTGCATGGCCTCCTCTAAAGCCTCTAATCTCTTCCAACACTTGGTAGCTGGATGACCTTCCTTGCTACAAAAACTGCAAGGATCACCTGATTTCTTCTTTGTCTTGGAGAAAGACTCACTAGACTTAGAAGACTTACCCTGCTTAGGATTAGAGTGTGGTTTGGAATCTGACTTAGGAGGTGTCTTGGAGGAACTCTCGTTGCCTTATGAATCTGACTTGGGCTTCGGTTTCTACTTCTACTTCCCCTTAGATGTCTGAGCTACCAAGGCTTGGTTCTTTGATCCTATGAGAGCATCCAACTGTGATAGCTTAGCCTGCTCACGAGTCAACCGATCACAGAAAACCTTAAAGATAGGCATGGTAAATCATGGACCCAAAGCATCCATGGTGGAATAGAATGTAGAAGAGAATATCTGAAATGAGCCTTGAAGCTTAGATAGAATTAGGTAAATACACTCGGTGTCAATTTTGATCTTGCCACAACCCTGCAAAAGTGATCTGAGTGATTTGAATTTCATCAAGAAATCCTCAATAGATGGAAAGGAGTTAGGTACTAAGGAAGTCAATTCTGCCTCAATTTGAAGTGCTCTGAACTCAATGATGGTGCCAAAGAGATCATTGAACTTGGTCCACATTGCCCAAGGAGTTGTGCAACTCTCCAAGCGAAATCATAGACTATCTGAAACATGCAATGATATCAAACCCATGGCCTCATCCATTTTGTTTCTGTGTTGTAGAACCTCAAACTGATGTGTCAACTGAGGATCAATGTCATCCAAATAGGACCACAAACCCTTTAACATGAGCAATCTGACCATATGTGCTTTCCAGATGTGATAATTATGTCGGGTAAGATGGTCAACTGATAATGTGTCCATCATGATGTTTGAGTTTTTGAAATGTGTTTAAGGGAAGAGTTTTCTATTCTCTAATGTGTATATATAGAAATCAAGAAAAAAAAACACCTCCCACAACACAAAAAACCAAACCCCAATGCAAATATGAAAGTTGGAAAATGGAAAAAATAAAAAGTTACTTCAGACAATTCTCTATGTGCCTAGTAAATTTTCTTATGCAAAAGTCTATAGATCTAGAAAGCGCACTGGAAGACCTTTCCAATGCATATTTGTTTTTGAAAAATGGAGTTCATGTGCAAAATTTATACCTCTGGAAGTGCAAAAATGAAGATCTAACTTTGACTGGAAATAAATACATCAAAACTATAAAACCAGGAAAAAATACCAACACCAATGGAACCAGCTTTCCAGCGATATTTTGTTTTCAAAAATTTGAGTTCATATGCAAACGTTATGGCCAAAATACCAAAACTGCTCCAAAAGGGTTTGGAGTGAAGCCTGGTGGTTAGGTTAGCCACTAGCATTAACTGCTAGTGGTTAACTGACTGCAGTGCCTATGCATACTATGTTTTTTTTTAATTTTCTTGGATTCATGTCATACCATGCCATACAACCCAGAAATGAAAAAAAATTACCTCCTGGAGTCACTGTGTTCGATTTTGATGATTTGACAGTCGGTTTTAGGGTTTTGGGGTGCTCTAAATGTGATGGTGAGGTCTGTTTGGGCTGAAAACACTTCAAAATTGTAGGTACCCTCTAGATCTGGAAACCCTCTCAAACTTCAAACCTTTGTAGATCGAGTACCGTATAACCAAAATTGACAAAACAAACATCAATCTTGACTATTTCAAACCTTCTGGACATAATGCTGAGGTCCAAATTGACTCAAGATGCATTCAAATGTCACTTTAGTGAAAGATCCCTCAAAAAATGAATAGGAAGCTACAGATCTGGAGCTCTAATACTATGTTGAAGTTGATAAACCAACCTCAGATCCGAATGAACACTGCAAGCAAATAACCTATCACATAAGTTGATAAACCGACCTCAAATCTGAATGAACACTGCAAGCAAATAACCTATCACATAAAGGAGACCAAGAGGCACAATAATGGTGCTCTACAAACCTGAAACAAAATGCATAAAGAATGAATAATTACAATAAGATCAATCCTTAAGAAAGGAGATCAAAACCGTAAAGTGAACCCTAGGATTTAATAAAAGAATTATTAAAGTGCCTAAATTTAGCTTAAGTGAAAAATAAAGTAAAGGTGACTTAATTAATTAATCAATATAATTAAATTAATTAAGTAATTAACCTATTACTCGAACATATCTATGTTGATTGATGTGTTTAGCCACACTAGGTATTTATTTGGGTGCCACTTGTAAATGTTTTATGTAACATTGGGTTAATTATTTTATGTGTGTGGGACATATAAAGTAATTAGTTATTTATTTGTAATTATTTCATTGTTGGGAAAAAGTAGTACAAATAATTAAATGAGGGGGTCAATGGTTTTGTGTATCCATGGTTTTGGAACACATGGTTTTACCCAATCCTACTACTTGCATGTGAGCTTGGTCTATAGAAGCAAGCACATGGTCATTAGTTATGGGTTGGTTGATTCATCATTGTTGGTGTACAGGAGGTTGTGCAAGAGAACATTGCTGTATCAAGAGTTTTCTCTTGTGAGTGCATTTTGTAAAGCATGTCATGGGATGTGTAGATTCATGCTTGGACACATGGAGGATGCATTAGAGGAGCTTGATGTTTTAGAGGTATTCGTGGAGACTCATGAGAATGTATTGTAATATCTTATTGCTGAATAATACATTTAAGTGTGGATGCTTTTGGAGGATGGGTTTTTCCCTCTTGAGGGTTTTCCTAGGGCATATCTTGTGTTATCTTGTGTTTGTTATTTGATCTTTGCATTATGGTTACTTGTATGCATAATTTTCTCCTTATGGGTTATGTGGAATTGGTTTTATTGAACCTATAATTTCCTAACATGTGGTATTAGAGCCATGTTTATGGTTGTGGGAGGTGTGAGCTCACTAGTTTGTTATAACCCTTGTATGTGTAGATCTAATGCAAAGTGGAGGCCATGGCAATGCATGAAAGGATTTGGGACATTACAAGGTTATGTGTAGGTTTTGGTTTGTAGATATGAGGGCTTTGGGGTTGCAGATTTGTGGTGATTTTTTGAAGATCTGTTGTTTGAAAATCATGGTGGAAGAGGGTTTCTTGGATGGCTTCAATATGAGCGTTTTGAGGTGGAATTTCCACATATGACCTCCTAGGACAAAACAGACCTTGTCGTTGGATTCATGAGGCCCAAGAGGTGAAGAAAAACATATAATTTGGTCTAGTTTGACCACTATGGCCCGAGGCAAAAAAAATAGCCCTCAATGGTACAGTTGTACAACTGTAGAGGTACACAGAAAAAATAATTAAAAAAATACCCTACACTATTAAATTTTTTCTATAGTTGAAAAAAAAATTAAAAATTAAAAAAAACTAGACTATAGAAAATGTTTTTAAAGATTAAAAAAGGCATTTTTGCAGGGGGGGTCCACAGACCCCCATACCTACATCTGACAGTGGGTACTAGAGTGGGTATCATCGGTAAGAGCCGGTCGGCCTCCCCCGTCGGCCTCTTGTCAACCTTCAATTGGTACTGACTAGACCAAAAGGCCCTAAGGCCTCCGGTCCTATAAGCACCAAAATCACACACAACCTCCACGAGGACCCTTGTGATGAGACAATCCTTGTCATGTACATGTAAGTGTGAAATAACATCCTCTCAGTAGCAATTCTCTTGGTGACACATGTCTTTTCTTCCTCCTTGTGTTGTTTCCTCTCTCTCTCTCTCTCTCTCTCTCTCTCTCTCTCTCTCTCTCTCTCTCTCTCTCTCTGCTTTTGACACTTTTTTGACACTTGTCTATTAGCATTTTATGTGCTTGTGACCTTGTCCCTAAGCCTTGTATGCATCTTGTAGGTGTGTTTTCACCTTTCTCTAGTGTTTTTCATCCATTACCACCCCTGGAGGTCTTCTAGAGGTCCTCCCTAGACATCTCCAACTTTTGCTTTTCAATTTCACTCAACCAATCCAAATCTTCTCCTATTATTTCCATATCTCCCCCAAGAGATCCTACTTTTGCAAGTGATGATTTAGTTTTTCACACGTGATTGACCTGTTTTCAAAGGCAAATCCCCCTTTTTTCATCTCCTCTTCCATCTCCCACCATGGACTTTCACCCAGGTGCCCTCCTCTGAGGGTCGCCCATGGGTTGCCCCTGGGTGACCCTAATTGGTGAAAGGGGCGACCCATGGGTGAACTTATCGTTTCTCCAGCTGCAAGTTCACTTGAGTTTCTAACTCAAAATAGCTTTATTTTTTCCTATTTTTCTTCCTAATTGAATGGAATTTCATGCCAAAGATAGAGCTAACCATGCACCCACACATGCATATTTAGCTCTATTGCATCTTTAGTTATCAATTCATGCATTCCCATGCATTCTCATACATTCCTCTTTCTTCACTTCTTCTTGAGTGATAAGTTATAATTGGGTAGATCACTCCAATTTTAGCTAATATCACTCTTGTGTCTTCCAAGTTAACTCTCCAATCAAATTGAGTTAACTCTTCTTCTTCACCTCTCATCCCTATTGGGAATTAATGTGTCTCAACCTTGGTAATTCCTTGTAGTATTTTCATTGTATTTATTTAGTTATTTTCTATGCTGTAAATTAAATTGTAAATTCATAGTGTCATCTTGTGGGATGTGGCATGGTGATGTGTCATCATACATGGAAGATGACAACTTGTAATTTTGTCCTCACATAAGGAGATATGCATCCCACTTTGTGGTAGGAATATTTTGCCATGTGTCGGCATCTTGGATGTTGTGTAAGGGAATATTGACTGAAACAGTCATGACAGATTCCTATGATGAAGTTATGACATGTAAGAGTCAGAAATAGGAGATTCTATGACAGGTGAAGACATGTGTCAAAAAACATCTTTGAAAAAGGCATCTTTGGTCACCCCAAGCTGGACTATGACATGTTGTAAGAGAATATGCTATCTATAGAATGTGTATGATAGATTCTCTTATAGCTGTAAGTCGTAACTGTTATGACAGATTCTATGACGGTAGTAAGAGTCCTAAAAGCATATGTCATAGCCCATTTTGGAAATAGGCGACCTCTTTGGGATGGGGTGTGTGGACAAGTGTCAGAAACATCTTACAATGTTGACCAAGTGTCCATAGGCATGGGTTTTGGGCCACGAGGCCAAGTTGGACGCCCATTCCAAGATAGATGCAATTTTTCCTTGTATTTTCTATACAAACAAGTTCTTTGAGGAGGAGATGTAATTACAGGTTTGACAAGTACTGTTATGCTATCGGTTTGTCTCTAGATATGAGTATCGAAGACTCTTAAGAGCTTGCTTTGTAAGTTTATTGTAAACCATTTCAGTTTTGTTAATACATTGTGTAGGTTTTGGAGTGTGGGGTTTTTCACCTGATAAGGGTTTTCCCCACCTATATCTTGTCTCTCTCTTCTTCTATCTCACTTTTTTATTTATGTGTTTTCTAAAATATCTCTGTTAGTAGTTTAACATTGTTGTAATTGTAAGGATAAAATTGAATTTGCACTCTCCTCCCCTCATTAGATTAGTGTAGGAAGCGATTTCTGCACACCTAGCTTCCTTTCAATTGGTATCAGACCCTGACCAGTTTTGGTCTTAGCTGTTGGGTAGGGGTTTTTTGAGCTGATCTTAGATTGAGTGGGAGTGTTGTGCAGAGGATTATGTATCTTGTTGCAGCAAGGAGATGACAACCACATCCAGAAGGTTAGAGGTTGAGAAATTCATTGGCACTAATTTTGAGTTGTGGAAACTCAAGATGGAGGATCTACTTGTTGATCGTGACCTATGGGAAATAGTATCCAGTGTGAAACCTACATCAATGTCATAAGTTGATTGGGACCTCAAAGATTGGAAGGCTAAGGGTCTCATAAGACTCTATTTAGCTGAATCTGTCTTGTTGAATGTCCATGAGGAGAAGATCATGAAAGATCTTTGGAAGAAGTTGGGTGATGTTTATCAGGCCAAGTCCTTGGTAAACAAACTTTTCCTGAAAAAAAAGTTGTTCACTCTAAAGATGGAAGATAGAGGATCTGTTGCAGACCACATGAATTCTTTTAACATGATCAGTGCATAGTTGACATCTGTGGGTGTAAAAATGGAGGAGGAGGATTGTTGCATGACCCTGCTTTGTTCTTTGCCAGATTCGTAAGATCATCTTATCATGGCTATCAGAAGCACCACTACCACCTTCAAGATGGAAGATGTGGTGTCCTCGCTGTTATCTAAAGAAATGTGGAGGAAGTCTTCTGAGGCAGTCAAAGAGGCTCTTGCGGTTTGTGGAAGACCCAAAGAGAAATGGAAGAAGAAGGACAAGAAAGATGAGAAGGATAGATCCAAATCCTGTGGGAGATCCAAATCTCCTGGAAAGTCCAAGGCTCTCTTTTGGAACTGTGGAAAAACTGGGCATTTCTAAAAAGGAAATGCAAAGAGGAGAAGAAAAAGAAGAAGAAAGCTCCTAATTTAGATTTTGACAAGTCACAAGATGATGGTGATGCCTTCATCACAGCCCTGGCCACCCATGCATCTGATGATGTGTGGTTGATTGATTCTAGTGCATCATTCCACATGACCTCACATTGAGACTAGTTAACAAAATATGAAGAGTTCAATGGTGGAAGAGTGTACCTGGGTGACAACTCTCATATGAAGATTGTTAGTCATGGAAGAGTCTCAATCTGATTCCCTGATGGACAAGTGAATGGGATCATAGGAGTTATGCACATTCTAGGCCTTGCACGGAACCTACTTTTTGTAAGTATGTTAAATGATGCAGGTGTGCAGATTGTCTTTTCGAAAGATGGATGCAAGATGACTAGAGGATCTATGGTGCTTGCGAAGGGTACTCAAAGAGGTACTCCATTTTAGTTGGAGGCATGCACTTCATAGTGCAATACTTCTTCTGAATCAAAAAAATGAGTTGCAGTCTCTTCATCCCCACCATCTGGACGAGTGGTGAAGAAATCTATTGTAACTAGTTCTGATGGTAGTGCACATGCTTTGGAAGCTAAGCTTCCTACTGAAAAGACTATGTTTTGGCATTTGAGATATGGCCACATTGGTGAGAAGGGTCTGCGTACCCTAAAAAATAAAAACATTGTTGAGGGGTTAAATGAATGTAATCTCGAGTTTGACTTTTGCAAACATTGCATTTATGGAAAGCAAAACCGTGTTTAGTTTTACTCTAGTTCTCACAACTCTTCTGGTGTATTGGATCTTATTCATTCTGACGTGTTTAGTCCTATTAATGTTCCTTTGATTTCAAAATCTATTTATTGTGTATCTTTCATAGATGATTATAGTAGAAGGACATGGGTTTATTTTATCAGAAGCAAGACTAAATTCTTTAATCAATTTAAGGAGTTTAAAGCCTTTGCTAAAAATTAGACTAGTAAAAAGATTAAGTGTTTGAGAACTAACAACGATGGTGAGTTTTGTTTGGCAGAGTTCAATAAGTTTTGCAAAGAGCAAGGGATTGAAATGCATAAGACAACTCCATAGACCCCACAGAAAAATGGAGTTGCAGAGAGGATGAAAAGGACACTGATGGAGAAGGCTAGGAGTATGCTTGGTGGAGCAAGCCTCGAACAAAAGTTTTGGGCTGAAGCTGTTGCCACTACTTGCTATCTAGTAAACATATCTCATACATCATCTCTTGTTGGTAAGACACTTATGGAGGTGTGGTCTGGTAAGACACCTTTAGTGAGGCATCTTCATGTTTTTGGTTGTGAGGCATATGCACATGTGCCTAGGGAGAAACGGTCTAAATTAGAGAACAAGGCAGTTAAATGTAGTTTCATTGGATATGGTGTCAGTGTGAAAGGATACAAGCTTTGGGATCTTGTGGCTGAAAAAGTGTTGTCTAGCAGAAGTGTTATCTTCAGAGAGCTAATACCTTCTTCCATTATTCTACAGCCAGAATAGACAAAAAAGAAAGAAGGTGCGGTTCAATTTCCTTCTACCCTTGAGAAGACTGAACCAATAGACCCTGTGAGACCTGATGATGAAGAGAGCTCTAGCAGCTCTGAAAGCTCAGAAGAAGAAGCAGAACCTCAACCCCAGCCATTGACGAGGTCAACATGAATGAGAAAGCAACCTAATAGGTTTGGTTATTCATTACTTGATTCTAGTTGTGTTTTTGCTTTACTTACTAACACTGATGAGCCTAGAACTATGAAAAAGGCTATGGGCATGAAAGATGCAGGTTCCTGGAAGGAGGCCATGGAGGATGAGATGGCTTCTTTGGAAAAGAACAAAACATGGGACTTGGTGCCTTTGCCTGATGGACGGAAACCCATTAGTTGCAAATGGGTGTTCAAGAAGAAATTCGGTGTAGATGGCAGTGTTGAAAAGTACAAGGCTAGATTGGTTGCAAAGGGGTACTCGCAAGTGGAGGGAATTGATTATGGTGAAATTTTCTCTCCCACTGTAAAGCTGACATCCATTCGATTCTTGTTATCTCTTGCAGTTGCTTATGACTTAGAGGTAGAATAGATGGATGTGAAGATGGCTTTCCTTCATAGTGATTTGGAGGAAGAAATCTACATGTCACAGCCAGAGCATTACATAGTAAAGGGTAAAAAAAATTGGTTTGCAAATTGAAAAAATCTTTGTATGGTTTGAAGTAGTCTCCTAGGATGTGGTACTTCAAGTTTGATGCCTTTGTGTTGTCAATTCGATTTGTGAGACCAAAATTGGATCACTGTGTGTATTATAAGTTTGATGGTGATTGTATTCTCATTGTTGCATTATATGTTGATGATATGTTGCTAATTGGGAAGGGTAAGAATATGATTTTTGATTTTAAGTCTCAATTGGTAGCACAGTTTGAAATGAAAGATTTAGGTGTAGCTAGGTACATTCTAGGAATGGAAATCAGAAGAGACAGAACTAATAGAAAACTTTGGTTAAGCCAGAGTAAGTATGTGAAGACCATGTTGGATAGGTTCAGCATGGCAGATTGTAGACCATTGTGTGTTCTTGTTTCATTGGGGAAAAAGTTGTCTGTTAATGATTGTCCAAAATCTCCTAGAGAGGTGGAGGACATGAGCAGAGTACCTTATGCTAGTGTTGTTGGTAGTTTGATGTATGCCATGGTCTGCACAAGACCAGACATTGCCCAAGTAGTGGGGGACCTTAGTCGATTTATGGCTAATCCTAGACAGGTACATTGGGATTCAGTTAAGCGAGTGTTCAGATATTTGAGGGGTACTTCCGAGTATTCCATTTGTTATCATGGCAATACTACAGGACCTCCACATTCAATTAGTATTCATGGATTTGTGGATTCTGATTGGGTAGGTGACATTGACAGTAGGAGATCCACCTGTTGACACTCATTTTGACCTGGGGTTGATTTGTCATGATCAGGAGGTTTCTTCATTTGAAGCCTTTATCTTCTTGCCCATTTTTTTTCTAAGTGTTGGATCTCCTCAGCATTTTTCAACTGCAGCATCATATTTCTTGAGGAGGAGGTCATCGTCATCATGTTTGTTTCGATGATGGTCATCATCATCATGTTCTCCGTCGACCGGTTTCTCATCGTCATCATCATATTGAAGTATGGGGTGATGTTTGGTTTTTATCATGATGATGCTGACGAGCTACAGTGCGCCCTGATCTGCTTACGAGGGTGATTCTTCAAAGTCTCCGGTGATCTTCCATTTATCACCTTGCGCAGGCATGATGATGATGTTGCTTATTCTTTGAGTTGCTCGACCTAACTTGTTTTATCCTAAGGGTCGTCGTCATCATCATGATATTTCCAGTTTTCATCCTGCTGCGTGCGGAGGTCATCATATTTTCTGCCTTCATGATATTTCGCCGGGGTGATGTTTTTATCATCGGGTGATCTTGGTTAATATCATCCTGATGATGCTGTTGAAGAGTTCTAAGTGCGACCCGATATTCACTAGGGTCATCATATTTTGAACGTCAGGATGATCTTAGTCAATATCATCCTGATGATGTTGTATCACTTCTTGTTCGTTGTTTCTTCATCCTGATGATGCTGACGTCATCCTTATATCAGGGTGATATCTATTTCTCTGCCTATCTGCATCATGATATTCCGAAGGAGGGGGTGATATTTTCATATCACCCGGATATATGTTTGTTTGTTCGAGCATCATGATGATGCTAATATTAAGGAGATATCCGCCTGCTTGCTTCGCGCATTATCTACTGGGGGTGATCTTTTCAAGCAGCATCATCATATTCAGTTATCGCCCCGATCTTACAGTGGAGCTACAGTGCGACCTGATATTTGAACATCAGGAGGATATTTCCAAATATCCGGTTGTCTTCCGAATATCATGATGATGTTAATATGATGATGACGTCATCAAGGTCCGCGGGGGTCATATTTCTAACAACTGATCATCTTGAAGAGACCTCCTGATATTTGCAAACATGATGATGACTTCATCCGGATATGAGGAGGTGCGCAGTAGGCAGATATGATGATGACGTCAGCAGGATATGATGATGACGTCATCAGGATGATCATCGGCCAGACTTTTGGTATAAGCTCAGCAGGAGGATGTTCCTCCGATGGATCAGGTTGTGCCGATTATCATGCAGGTTATATTTCAAATATCATGATGACGTCAGGGTGATATTTCAATCGACAGGATATCATGCTGCTGGAGGGTGATGATGATGAAGTCTTATACTAGTGTCGTCAGGAGCAAAAGCACCGACATGATATATGCTCATGACCTAGTATATAAAGTGTTATTGAGGTCATCGCGGGGTGCATGTGGGATAATGTTATCCTGCATATTCGAAATATCATAATGATGAATCTCGGCGGGAAATGCTTGCGATAGTCTGTATGATGTTCATCCCGAGGCCGCGGGTTGGTGCGCCATTAATGGCGAAGGTTGCAGAGGTATGGGCGATGGCGTGGGTCGATCTGGTACCCGACTGAAGGTGTCAATCAGCGGATGATGGCGCAAGGCTCGAGAAATCTTCCTGTCTCCTCCCCTACCTGCTGCATTCAAGTTTGGGCACCAATCTGGTTGTGTTTGAGCGCCATTTTCGTGATACCGTGTGTCTGGCGGGAGTTTTGGTCAACCTGGTAGTTAATGCTGAAGGCACCTTCCTGCTATATAATGCAGAGGGTGTTATTCATTCGAGGTTGTTGAAAGTTGTAGTTTTTTGGCTCTGTAATCCAAAACCAGCTGATCTGGTTGCTCTGTACAGTTTTTCTTGTGAGTTTATGTATCTCCTGTTGTAGGACTTGGCATGAATCCACTGGTTTCATGGTTGATCTTATATGAGTAATGCTACCTTAGCATGTGTTGTGTTAATTCTGTCTCCAGTATTGCATGTATCCTTCTTCTGGATCTGGATGTTTGCTTATGTTTAGATTCTAGAGCATAGAATTCCTATGTTGAATGTCTGATCTTTTAACCTCTGCTCAAGGGGCAGATTAAACTGTTTTCAGGTTGAACATTGGGAAGGGTATACTGCAGTAGGGATACCATAAGTAGAGATAGCTCAACACTCTATATTGGGAGATATCTGTAAGGCAGATATCATGTGTATCCCCCTGAAATCCAGTTTTAGCTATTTATGCTGATCATTCACAGGTGTATGTCTACCGACTCCAAGCCCTGGATAGGCACCAGTCATGCTGTGTTCTTGTGTTATACACCATGTCCAGCTTTGCATCCAAATTCATATCAAACCATTTCATACTTCCACCTGTTAGTTGTAGGAGTAGGATTAGGAACCCCCTGCATGCTCTCATACCCAACCAGACATCATGTCCAAGAATGTTGCCAGCCTTGTGATCTATCATGCAGATCTTGGTCCATACATGAGAGTATTCTGCCTATTGTTGTCAAGTTAGATCTTTCTATCTTTGAGCTAGTCAAGGTTACATCTTGAGTTATAGGGATACCCCCCTTGGTGCGGCAGAACCAGAAGTGAAGGGGAGGAGCTCACGCAACCTCCTGTATTCAGTTGGCCTGAATCTGCCTGTGCATTAGAAGTGGCAAACCCTAATGCTGATTCAGAAGAAATGTCAACAAATTGGCGACTCCGCTGGGGAAGGATTGATAAAATAAAGAATAATACTTGTGACCCATCCGAGTCACTAACAAAATGATGCTCTGCTGGTGGAATGAACCTGGAAAAGTAGCTTTCAGCTATTGAAAATTTTGTCCTCTCCGGAGAGGTGGCGACTCTGCAAAAAAGATCCCAATGCACATGAAAGATGGATGTATGTGATGTGACAAAAATGTGTTGTACATATTCCTGCATCTGTATGAGAAAAGGTACCTTGTTCCTTCTCCTTTATATTTGCTGTTTTATTGCATAGGTTAGATGCCAGGGGAAGCCTTAGGTCTTAGACAGACAAAGGATGTCTAAGAGTAAGATTTTTATGAATCCAAGTATGCGTTATCCCACACTCAGTGGTGAAATGTTGGATAAAGGAATAGAGGAGATAAGAAATAGGTTGATATTCTTAGAGGCTGAGCAGGCCCAGTTAAAAAGCAGTAACCCTGTTGTGTCTGCCTGTCAGAAAGCTAAACCTCCTGTCAGCCCTTTTGATCCTTTGTATGACCAACTGGATTTGTCATGGGTGGATTATAGAATAGAAACTATGCCTGCTAGGATATACTGTCAGATGCCTAGATTTAGTGGTCACAGTATATGTGATGGGAATGCACATATCCAAAATTTTCAAAGTTTTATGGGAAAATATTCATTCAAAGATGAGGATATGTGGATGAGGTTTCTTGTTAGGTCCTTTGATGCAAAAGCAAAAGACTGGTATTTGAGCTTTCCAAAGAGATCCTTTGCCTGTTGGGATGAACTTGCTGACTGTTTCAAAGAAGAATTTGCAAAAGAACCGGCTGATCTTGTTGCAGAATTGATGAGAATCAGAAAACAAGATGAAGAGCCATGTGTTGATTTCAGTCATAGGTTTGCAGTAGCCCTTTCACATGTCCCTGAAAGTTTCAGACCTGATATTTCAGCCTGTGTTGGCATATTCTTTGAAGCTTTTGAGGAGGGCTTTAGTGCAATACTGAGGGATTTCAAGATGACAAGTATGCAGATGGCATACAGGTTCATAGAAAAGATAGAAAAAACCAGAAATGTGTACCTGCTGAAACCCCTGTCCCCAGGCCTTGGTGTGAGAAATGGTTATGAGGCTGCAAATGACCAAATGATTATGGCATCATGTGCAGATAAAAATGAAAATAAAAGCATAGAGGTTGAGATTGCTGTATTTGAACACAATGCTAACAATACTGCTCAACTGGATTGTTCACCAGCTGAGGATGCCAGTGAAAGGACTAGTGAGGATTCCCATTGCAATGATGAGGCAGCTGACCATGAAAACAATAACGAGGTTGTGGACAGTAATGAGCAATTTATAGAATGGACCTGGGCCACCCATTTCAGAATCTATGGGCCTCTCGGCCTATAGAAGTTAAATCCTATTAATTCTATTGGCTCTTACAAGGTGTTTGACAAGTGGGAGAATGTTGGGAATTAAGGTGTCTCAACCTTGGTAATTCCTTGTATTATTTTCATTGTATTTATTTATTTATTGCCTATGTTGTAAATCAAATTGTAAATTCATATTGTCATCTTGTGGGATGTGGCATGGTGATGTATCATCCTACATGGAAGATGACAACTTGTAATTTTGTCCTCACATGAGGAGATAGGCATCCCACTTTGTGGTAGGAATATTTTCCATGTGTCGGCATCTTGGATGTTGTGTAAGGGAATATTGATGGATGTTGTGTAAGGGAATATTGACTGAAACAGTCATGATAGATTCCTATGATGAAGTTATGACATGTAAGAGTCAAAAATAGGAGATTTTATGACAGGTGAAAAATGTGTCGAAGAGCATCTTTGAAAAAGGCATCTTTGGGTGCCCCAAGGTGGACTATAACATGTTGTAAGAGAATATGCTATTTATAGCATGTGTATGACAAATTCTCTTACAATTGTAAGTTGTAACTGCTATGACAGATTCTATGACGGTCGTAAGAGTCGTAAGAGCATCTGTCATAGCCCATTTTGTAAATAGGCGACCTCTTTAGGATGGGGTATGTGGACAAGTGTTAAAAACATCTTACAATGTTGACCAAGTGTCCATAGGCATGGGTTTTGGGCCATGAGGCCAAGTTGGATGCCCATTCCAAGATAGAGGCAATTTTGCCTTGTATTTTCTATATAAATAGGTGCTTTGAGGAGTAAATACAAGTTTGACAGGTATTTTTATGTTGCCAGTTTGTCTCTAGATATGAGTGTCAAAGACTCCTAAGAGCTTGCATTGCAAGTGTATTGTAAACCATTTTAGTTTTGTTAATATATTGTGTAGGTTTTGGAGTGTGGGGTTTTTCACCCGATAAGGGTTTTTCCCACGTATATCTTGTGTCTCTCTTCTTCTATCTCACTTTCTTGTTTATGTGTTTGCTACAATATCTCTGTTAGTGGTTTAACATTTCTGTAATTGTAAGGATAAAGTTTAATTTGCACTGTCCTCCCCTCATTAGATTAGTGTAGGAAGCGATTTCCCCACACCTAGCTTCCTTTCAGTTGGTATCAAAGCCTGGCCAGTTTTGGTCTTAGCTGTTGGGTAGGGGTTTTTTGAGCTTATCTTAGATTGAGTGGGAGTTTTTGGCAGAGGATTTTGTATCTTGTTGCAACAAGGAGATGGCAACCATATTTGGAAGGTTAGAGGTTGAGAAATTCAATGGCACTAATTTCAAGTTGTGGAAACTCAAGATGGAGGATCTACTTGTTGATCGTGACCTATGGGAAATGGTATCCAGTGTGAAACCTACAACAATGTCACAAGTTGATTGGGACCTCAAAGATTAGAAGGCTAAGGGTCTCATAAGACTCTGTTTAGCTGCCTTTGTCTTGTTGAATGTCCATGAGGAGAAGACCACGAAAGATCTTTGGAAGAAGTTGGGTGATGTTTATCAGGCCAAGTCCTTGGTAAAAAAACTTTTCCTAAAAAAGAAGTTGTTCACTCTGAAGATGGAAGACGGAAGATCTGTTGCAGACCACATGAATGCTTTTAACATGATCATTGTACAGTTGACAACTATGGGTGTAAAAATGGAGGATTGTTGCATGACCCTGCTTTGTTCTTTGCCAGATTCGTAAGATCATCTTGTCATGGCTATCAGAAGCACCACTACCACCTTCAAGATGGAAGATGTGGTGTCCTCATTGTTACCTAAATAAATGTGGAGGAAGTCTTCTGAGGTAGCCAAAGAGGCTCTTGTGGTTCGTGGAAGACCCAAAGAGAAAGGGAAGAAGAAGGACAAGAAAGATGAGAAGGGTAGATCCAAATCCCCTGGGAGATCCAAATCTCCTGGAAAGTTCAAGGCTCTCTTTTGGAACTGTGGAAAAACTAGGCATTTCTGAAAGGAATGCAAAGAAGAGAAGAAAAACAAGAAGAAAGCTCCTAATTCAGATTCTGACAAGTCATACGATGATGGTGATGCCTTCATCGCAGCCCTGGCCACCCATGCATCTGATGATGTGTGGTTGATTGATTCTGGTGCATCATTCCACATGACCTCACATTGAGACTGGTTCACAAAATATGAAGAGTTTGATGGTGGAAGAGTGTACCTGGGTGACGACTCTCATCTGAAGATTCTTGGTCATGGAAGAGTCTCAATCTGATTCCTTGATAGATGAGTGAATGGGATCATTGGAGTTATGCATATTCCAGGCCTTGCACGGAACATGCTTTTTGTAAGTATGTTAAATGATGTAGGTGTGCAGGTTGTCTTTTCGAAAGATGGATGCAAGATGACTAGAGGATCTATGGTGCTTTAGAAGGGCACTCGAAGAGGTACTCTATTTCAGCTGGAGGCATGTACTTCATAGTGCAATAGTTCTTCTAAATCAAAGAAATGAGCTGTAGTCACTCCATCCCCACCATCTGAATGAGTAGTGAAGAAATCTATTGTAACTAGTTCTGATGGTAGTGCACATGCATTGGAAGCTAAGCTTCCTACTGAAAAGACTATGTTATGGCATTTGAGATATGGCCACATTGGTGAGAAGGGTCTGGGTACCCTAAAAAATAAAAACCTCATTGAGGGGTTAAATGATTGTAACCTCGAGTTTGACTTTTGCGAACATTGCATTTATGGAAAGAAAAACCATGTTTAGTTTTACTCTAGTTCTCACAAGTCTTCTAGTGTATTGGATCTTATTCATTCTGATGTGTTTGGTCCTGTTAATGTTCCTTTGATTTCAAAATCTATTTATTGTGTATCTTTCATATATGATTACAGTAGAAGGACATGGGTTTATTTTATTAGAAGCAAGACTAAAGTCTTTAATCGGTTTAAGGAGTTTAAAGCCTTTGCTAAAAATTAGACTAGTAAAAAGATTAAGTGTTTGAGAACTAACAACAGTGGTGAGTTTTGTTCGACAGAGTTTGATAAGTTTTGCAAAGAGCAAGGGATTGAAAGGCTTAAGACAACTCCATATACCCCACAGCAAAATGGAGTTGAAGAGAGGATGAACAGAATACTGGTGGAGAAGGCTAGGAGTATGCTTAGTGGAGAAAGCCTCGAACAAAAGTTTTAGGATGAAGTTGTTACCACTGCTTGCTATCTGGTAAACATATCTCCTACATCGGCTCTTGTTGCTAAGACACTTATGGAGGTGTGGTTTGGTAAGAAGCCTTCAGTGAGGCATCTTCGTGTTTTTGGTTGTGAGGCATATGCACATGTGCCTAGGGAGAAATGGTCTAAATTAGAGAATAATGTTGTTAAATGTATTTTCATTGGCTATGGTGTCGGTGTGAAAGGATACAAGCTTTAGAATCTTGTGGTTAAAAAAGTGTTGTATAGAAGAAGTGTTATCTTCAGAGAGCTAACACCTTCTTTCATTGTTCTACAGCTAGAATAGACAGAAAAGAAAGAAGATGCGGTTTAGTTTCCTTCTACCCCTGAGAAGACTGAACTGACAGACCTTGTGAGACCTGATGATGAGGAGAGCTCTAGCAGCTCTAAAAGCTCAAAATAAGAAGTAGAACCTCAACCTCAGCCATTGAGGAGGTCGACATGAATGAGAAAGCAACCTGATAGGTTTGGTTATTCATTACTTGATTCTAGTTGTGCTTTTACTTTACTTACTAACATTACTGAGCCTAGAACTGTTAAAGAGGCTATGGGCATGAAGGATGGAGGTTCTTGGAAGGAGGCCATGGAGGATGAGATGGCTTCTTTGGAAAAGAACAAAACATGGGACTTGGTGCCTTTTCTTGATGGATGGAAATGCGTTGGTTGGAAATGGGCGTTCAAGAAGAAATTCGGTGCAGATGGTAGTGTTGAAAAGTACAAGGCTAGATTGGTTGCGAAGGGGTACTCGCAAGTGGAGGGAATTGATTATGGTGAAATTTTCTCTCCTGTTGCAAAGTTGACATCCATTCAATTCTTGTTATCTCTTGCAGCTGCTTATGACTTAGAGGTAGAACATATGGATGTGAAGACAACTTTCCTTCATGGTGATTTTGAGGAAGAAATCTACATGTCACAGCCATAGCATTACATAGTGAAAGGTAAAGAAAATTTGGTTTGCAAATTGAAAAAGTGTTTGTATGGTTTGAAGCAGTCTCCTAGGATGTGGTACTTGAAGTTTGATGCCTTTGTGTTGTCAATTGGATTTGTGAGATCGAAATTAGATCACTGTGTGTATTATAAGTTTGATGGTGACCGTATTCTCATTGTTGCATTATATGTTGATGATATGTTGTTGATTGGGAAGGGTAAGAATATGATTTCTGATTTTAAATCTTAGTTGGCAGCATAGTTTGAAATGAAAGATTTAGGGGCACCCAGGTACATTCTAGGAATGGAAATCAAAAGAGATAGAACTAATAGAAAACTTTGGTTAAGCCAAAGTAAGTATGTGAAGACCGTGTTGGATAGGTTCAGCATGCAGATTGTAGACCATTGTGTGTTCCTGTTTCATTGGGGACAAAGTTGTCTGTTAGTGATTGTCCAAAATATCCTAGTGAGGTGGAGGACGTGAGCAGAGTACCTTATGCTAGTGTTGTTGACCTAGTTTGATATATGCCATGGTTTGCACAAGACCAGACATTGCCCAAGCAGTGGGGGTCCTTAGTTGATTTATGGCTAATCCTGGATGGGTACATTGGGATGCAGTTAAGCGAGTGTTCAGATATTTGAGGGGTACTTCCAAGTATTCCATTTGCTATCATGGCAATGCTACATGACCTCCGCATTCAGTTAGTGTTTGTGGATTTGTGGATTTTGATTGGGCAGGTGACATTGACAGCAGGAGATCCACCAATGCATATGTGTTCACAATGTTTGGTGGTGCAATTAGTTGGATGAGTAAGCAACAACCTATGGTTGCCTTATCCATGACAGAAGCTGAGTACATGGTAACAACTCATGCTTGTAAGGAAGCCATTTGGCTTAAGAAATTGTGTTCAGATATTGGTGTTGATGCAAGACAAATTATGATTTGTTGTGACAGTCAGAGTGCAATTTGCCTTGCGAAGAATCCAACTTTCCATGCTAGGACAAAGCATATTGTTGTACAGTTTCACTTCATGTGAGACATGGTAGAGGATGGGAAGGTAAATTTGGAGAAGGTAGATACTTTGAAGAATGTTGCAGATGCATTGACAAACCCAGTGAGCATAGAGAAGTTCAGATGGTGTTCGGAGTCTATGGGCCTCTCGGCCTATAGCAGTTAAATCCTATTAATTCTATTAACTCTTACAAGGTGTTCGACAAGTGGGAGAATGTTGGGAATTAAGGTGTCTCAACCTTGGTAATTCCTTGTATTATTTCCATTATATTTATTTATTTATTGCCTATGTTGTAAATTCATATTGTCATCTTGTGGGATGTGGCACAGTGATGTGTCATCCTACATGGAAGATGACAACTTGTAATTTTGTCCTCACAAGAGAATATAGGCGTCCCACTTTGTGGTAGAAATATTTTTCCATGTGTTAGCATCTTAGATGTTGTGTAAGGGAATATTGACTAAAACAGTCATGACAGATTCCTATGATGAAGTTATGACATGTAAGAGTCAGAAATAGGAAATTCTATGACAGGGGAAGACATGTGTCGAAGAGCATCTTTGAAAAAGGCATCTTTGGGTGCCCCAAAGTGGACTATGACATGTTGTAAGAGAATATACTATTTATAGCATGTGTATGACAGATTCTCTTACAGCTATAAGTTGTAACTGCTATGACAGATTTTATGATGGTCGTAAGAGTCGTAAGAGCATCTGTCATAGCCCATTTTGGAAATAGGTGACCTATTTTGGATGGGGTGTGTGGACAAGTGTTAGAAGCATCTTACAATGTTGACCAAGTGTCCATAGGCATGGGTTTTGGGCCATGAGGCCAAGTTGGACGCCCATTCCAAGATAGAGGCAATTTTGCCTTGTATTTTCTATATAAATAGGTGCTTTGAGGAGATGTAATTACAGGTTTGATAGGTATTGTTATACTGCCGGTTTATCTCCAAATATGAGTGTCGAAGACTCCTGAGAGCTTGCATTGCAAGTGTATTGTAAACCATTTTAGTTTTGTTAATACATTGTGCAGGTTTTGGAGTGTGGGGTTTTTCCCCCGATAAGGGTTTTCCCCACATATATCTTGTGTCTCTCTTCTTCTATCTCACTTTCTTGTTTATGTGTTTGATGGAGTATCTTTGTTATTGGTATAACATTGCTGTAATTGTAAGGATAAAATTGAATTTACACTCTCCTCCCCTCATTAGCTTAGTGTAGGAAGTGATTTCCAAACACCTATCTTGCTTTCAATCCCTTCTTCTATCCTATAAATACCCCCTCCTCAAGCACAAAGGGAGGCAATTTAATTTGTGTACATAGTTCTTGCAGGTTATTGCTCTCCAAATCAAGCATTCTCATGCTCATATAGGACATAGGATCTTTTTACTTTTATTTGTTATCTCATCTAGCTTTCATACAAGCTTTTCTTGCATCCATACACTACTCACATCACAAGCCACAGTGCTTGTCAAGCTCTCATTGAGATTATTTCAAAGCTTCAAAGCTTCTTTTACCTCTCTTTTCTTGTTGTTGCCAAGAGGATCAACCCGCTGCTACAAGAGCATTAGAGGT
This sequence comes from Cunninghamia lanceolata, assembly GCA_027924645.1. Taxonomy (NCBI): domain Eukaryota; kingdom Viridiplantae; phylum Streptophyta; class Pinopsida; order Cupressales; family Cupressaceae; genus Cunninghamia; species Cunninghamia lanceolata. The sequence continues at coordinate 56,190 of BSBN01000910.1, read as the reverse complement.
TGCCAATACAAGAATTTCTGAGGGTAGTGAAGGCTCACTTGTCTCTAGGTTCCTTCATGTTCTTTCTTTCATTTCATAGTAATTAGATAATCAAAACTTTTATTCTTGGGATAAGTAAATACATGTTGTTTTTTCCTTGATATATGCTAAGTAGATTTGCATTGTTAAATTAGTTTCTATTTCCAAAGTTCATGGATTAAAAGCAATTTCCTTTCTTAGATTAGATTGATCCGCATATTCAGAAAACACCAAAAACATAGATTACATTGCATTAGGTAACTTCATCATAGTTTGCATACATTTTCTAATTCCTAGATTAAGAAAAAGTACAAAAAGATGGTTTGCATTCACATAGGGTTGCATACATATAAAATCTAAAAATAACAAAAAAATTAGCCACTAGAAGGATTACAAACCCTTGGTCCCAACACAAGGTCAAGTTTAGTCAACGTGAGTCAAAACCCTTGGTTTCATCACAAGGTATAACAAAGTCCAACAAAGTCAAAGCTTAGGTCACACAAACCCTAAGTCAAAAACCCTAGGTCAAGACAAGGTTAGCTTAAACCATCTCTCTCTTGTTTAGGCTCACGAATGTGCCCTGGACATAGAGGTGAGTGGGTGAGGGAAATCCTCAATGAGATAGGAGATCCACCCTAGACAACAGCAAGACCAACAAGTCATTCAACAACAACAAGAAAGATTCAAACAACTTTAAATACAACAAGCAATCATCCAACAACATGAATGATGGCTAGACATTAACGAGAAAAATAGCCAACCCACACAACATTGGAACATCAAAACCCCAAATAGGAGAACTGTGACTAGTGACCCTTCAAGTCATATAGCTATCTTTACAACTACGGTCACAAAACACTACATCCAAACAAACACACAACAACATAGGCCCCAAGATCGGTTGACCCATCTCCACAAAGTCCAGCTATCCAACAAGCTAGACCACCCCCATGTCTCACCTCCTCTCGACTGGCTACTTCCATGAGAGTGAGAGTGACATGGATATTCACCTCGTGGCAAGGAAAGAGGGTTCGTGTGTGCACCAAAGATGACTCAACTACCCCAGGCAACCGAATCATGATTTTGAGCATACATATTTTGGTGAACCTGATGTGAAGAGCAAAAACTTTTGTTTATGCTTTTTGTGTTCCAAACGCTTAGATTCCATTTACACACCAAACATTTGGCACTTCAACTTCAAAGGTTTGAAACATTATCACTTTCTTCTTCGTGAGCACGTTCACCACTTTCGCTTTTGTTGTCTTTGCCTTCACTTGTTCCATTTATTCTGTGGTGTCTATGGCACCCCCGAATATGATGAACCAGACCTAAACTTAGGGAATGTTCCCTCTAGGGAACCAAAAACTCATTCTTTTGATAGGTATGTGCCACCTGACCCAAATGCACCAATATCAAATTGCTACGATTACGAAGACTCTAACTATGAGCAAGACCAAAGAGAACCTAGGCATTCTCTATCTTTTAATGATCCTGCATGGTAACATAATCCCGCCATACCAAACGTGCCTCACAAAGCTAAAAGAATACAACTGAGATTAGAAATCCACTGATCAACCATCCACAAGTACCTCAAGTATTCATCTTGATGAGGAAGTAAGAATGTTGGAAAGAAACTTACAAGAGGGCTGAGGCAAGAGATGCCCAAGAAGCATTGAAAGTTACCCTACGAGAAGAACAAAGAGAAAATGTTGTGGAAGAAGGAACACAGAATCATTACAACACTCAAAGGGAAAACCCTAGAAATGAGGAAGTGCCTAGAGGTCCCACTCCTACAAACCTGATTGCAATGCTAGTGCAAAGAATCAGAACTCTAGAAGCAGAAAAACTTGCTCCGAAAAGAAGACAAAAGTCGTATGAAAATATCAGAATCAAACAGGACTAAGGGGCATCTTAGAATACCCCCTACCTCAACTACTACTTAAGAAATGGGAGTAACGACACATTCCCGAATGGGAACCCCCTATCCAGAACAATCAAGCAATGTTGGGAAGCCAAGCAAATAAGGAAATGACAATGGGTTACCAAAACCCTCCTATGGGATTAATGCTATCAACTCCTCAATCACAGAGTGCCTTTTTAGGCACATACTTAGAATACTTAAAGGAACCACTCTACTTAATAATAAGAAATTTTTAGTTACCTTGACCATTACTTGATATCCCAATGTTCAAAGGAGAGGGTGATCCCAAATCACACATCAAAGCTTATACTACTGCAATAAGAGAACTCCCTTGGGATGGGGTTGTCGCCAAGATCTTCCCAAAGACCTTAGAAGGAATAGCTCTAGATTAGTATTATCACCTACCAGAAGCCTCAATACACTCATGCAGGTAGTTAATCAAAGAGTTTGTCATGGCTTTCAACATGAACAAACTCGTGAAGAGAGGGATAAGAGAATTCTTGGCCATGAAACAAGAACCGAACGAATCAGTAGCCCACTTTGTTACTCGATGGTGACAAGTTCTCTATTCTTCAACTAGTGCTCCAAACATCAATCATCACGAATTGTGCAATCTTTTCTTACATGCCTTAAACAAGGATATGAGAGAATATGTTCAAAGGTTACCCTACAAATCCTATGAAGAAGCCCTAGAAAGTGCTTTAAGGATCAACCAAGCAGCCATTGATAGTGGTAGAAGGGTTTATGGGTCAAATGGAAAACTGATGAAGGAGGATACAGGGAACAATGCCCCTGTTATCAAGATTCTCAAAAATAATAGAAATGCAACGACCGATGGGGTGACAAATCAACCCTCAGTCAGGAAGGTGAGGGATGATTATAACGGAAGAGACTATTACCCTCCCAATGTCAATGTAATTGATCATCCATGAAACAATGTGTATTACCCAAGGGACAATTATTAGAATTAGAATTGGAATGGAAATGGTAATAATAGAAGGTATGAAATACCCCCTTATGAGTACAATCAATTCTATTATTTTCATAGAACTAGGGGACATAGCACAGAATCCTATAGAGAGTACAATAGATTTATAACAAGATTGTCAGAAGACCAACAACGATTGTTCATAGAGATGTTCTTGAAGCCACAAGAGGTCATGCCAAATAACAAGGGAAGACAAACCCAAGCCCTGATAGCTCCACAGAATGCTAACATGAGAATCTATCAAGACCCATTTCCTGCACATAAAGATATGGAAACAACAAATCAAAACGACGTAGCCCAAGGTAGCAACACCAATATCCCACCATAGTTAGGACAAAAAGGAGAAGCTAGGATGTTGGGGTTGGTCAAAATCCTACATAATGAAGAAGAGGAAGGAGATCTTGAGAATGAACAAGAGGAAATGCATGAAGGTACCGTCTCAGTGGTTGATCCAATACCAACACCGATTGGACCATAAGAACTCATTGAAGATTTAAAGAGAACCTATGCACACATATCACTCATTGACCTACTTAAGTACCTTGATCAAATCACACCTTCACCTAGTGAGCAAATCGACCACGTGGATTTTGACATAAACCCGCCAAACTCTGAACTCAAAGACCCAGGTTTCTTCTTTGACCTAAAGCAAATGTCTTCCGAGGTAGAGTTAACAAAGAAAGGAGATCATGTGCTATACTTGCAAGTGTGAATCTATGACACCTGCATCAAAAGAACACTAATTGATGACGGGGCAACAATGGACATAGTTCCATTCTCTATTTTGGAAATAATGGGTTATGGGCACACCAACATCACCACTTCTAGAGACATGCTGAGTGGGTACGATAATTTAAAAGCTGCTATGATAGGATAGATCACGCTTTCTATAAATTTAGAACCAAAGTCTATCCCAACCATGTTTTATGTCATTGATAAGGACATGGGATACAATTTGCTTCTTGGAAGACCTTGGATACATAGAATGAAAGTTGTGTCATCTACATTATTCCAGGGAGCTTGATTCTTACATCTTGGGAAGGTGTATGTTGTGAAAGAGGATCCAAAGCCTTTTAGCCAAAAATATAGGCATCCCCATAGATTATGAACTTCCTACAAACAATCTCAATCGATATGTATCAAGAGGACAGAAATCCCAGAAAATATTATAAACAATGCAGAGTTGAAGGCCTTAGAAAGTAAGGCACCACCAAAGTAAAAATAGATTATTTCCAAAGAAAAGATAGTGAAAATCATGGAATGGATAGAGAAGGATGGACCTCTCCAATTCCCTTTGGAAGTACTCATGATCAATGTACAACCAGGTTACAAACTCTTTCCTTGCATAGGTGAGAAGCCTCACAGAATTGAAGGACTAGTATTCAAAACAACTATGTTAGATTTGAGATATGTAGACCCTCACACTTTCTTAGATCCTGAAGAAGATGTGACATAAAGTTACACTCATTTGTCACCATTGAGTGAGTCACGTGTCCCTGAGGCACTAGAAGAAACTGAGTCGTATGAACCTCTCACACCAGTAGAAGAGTCATATAGACCACTAACACCTATGGAGGATGTAAATTCTATTGACAATGAATCAATCAATATAATAGGAGTTCTCCCAAGGATGTTCATGGTATCTTAGCCACAAGTGCGACCTACCACTTCTACCTTTGTGTAGTCAAATGAGCTTGGTGAATGGGAAGCACCCTTAGTGAAAATTGAAATGGTAGAGAGACTCCCAGACGAAGATGAAGAGGGTGAGGGTACATTTCATAAAGAATGGAAAATGTGAGTGTCAATTGGAACAGATGATTCTCTCATCTTTGAGTTGCTAGGGAGCTACACTGGATATTCTATGGATTTGAGACTTGAGCCCAATGAAAGGACAAGTATAAGCTTTGTCCCTCCTGATGAGAAAAGGGAACCTCATACTCCCTTTGAATTATTCCAATTTTTACAAAACATTCAAGATAGACAAGATGTAAATATTTACATGTAAGAGCAGTTCAACATGTTAATGAAACTATTGAGGTGCGATGGAGTCTTGTATTGGACCCCTTCCCATCAACAAGCTTTCCAAGATCTACTTTGTCTCACATGCCATGGGAAACCACTGAATTAGAAAGGGTAGAGCCAAATGATGTCAAAAGACCCTATAGGATAGGAGAGCTCATCCTAAGAAGAGGTAGCATGAAAAACAAAAAGAGAAGATGAAAGAGAACATTCACAGAAGATTGGAAAGGTCCTTATATGGTTAAAGAAGATGTTGGAAATGATGCCTATCTCTTGTGCACAATAGAGGGAGAGGAATTTGGAGAAACAATCAATACCTTTCACCTCAAGAAATACTATCTAAAAATCACATAAATCATAAAACATAAAAATACAAAAAAATCAAATATTCCAAAAATACAAAAAATTACAAAATTCAAAAAAAATGTCAAAAAGAGTTTTGTTTCTTGCATTTCAATTTCATTATGTTCATCTTGCATTACAGAGAATGACTCACTCTTATATTATTTTCATTTCAATATGGAGTTTAAGGTTGCCTAGGTATATGTGATCCTTTTAGGTCCTGAGATTCCCCCTTTTCACAATCGTCATTTTCCCCCTTCATTCCCAGTGATTCTAATCAAAGCCTAGCTCTTAGCATTACATTGATCCCAGTCTTAATGAGCCAAGATGTTAGGTCTAAGAAAAGTCAGTATCCAAGCCTGCAGTGTTCAAAGGAAGCTTGCAAGCAAACCTTCCCAATTCTTCCCTAGTAGAAGAGAAGTCCAACTGGATTATGAAAACTTTTGGTGGCGCTCAGCCCCTTATCTTTCCTAGCCAAAAATGTCAGGAGGATCAAAACTCTGAAGGAAGCAATCTAAAATATGAGTGAATGAAAAAAATTAGTGGTCAAAATAAGAGAATTGAGAGATCAAATTATTGCATATCCAAAGTTCCAAAAGCATTCATTTTCATGAAAGTTAAAAAAATCCAAAAAAAAAGAGAAAATCAAGTGAGGCATTCTAGAAAATACAAAGAAAAAGAAAGAAAAAAAGAGTGACAAAGAGAAGATTGTTGAATGCATGTACTCTTGGGTGGAGATCAGTCTAAGCTCGAAGCCTCAAGGGTGACATTCTACCAGAGAAAAGAAAAGAGAAAGGTACAAAGCACACACACACACTAGCTAAGCAAAGCCAAGAGTCTACTAGTATTTAAGATCATTCCCTATCTAGGGACCCTGGTTCTTTTCTATTTATCCTTTACCCTAGGTCTATCTTTCTTTCCATCTATGATCAAAGTCTAGCGAACATCAATAAATTTTGTTACTTGTCTAAAGTTGAAATCTTGTCAGATTGCCTTGTCTAGATAAGGATCAATGTTTAGCCTTTAGTAAAGCCCAAATTCATAAGCACTCCATCTCCTTCCTGCTCCCCACTTAGTTCTAAAATCCCTATCTCACAGGCTTGAATAGGTCTCTTATACCAAGATAACCCACAATACCTCATATTGAAAGTCATATTGAAGAGCAGTCATATTGTTTGTTCCATAATGCATTCATACCAAAATCAGAAAAAGGGTTCCAAAGCAATAAAGTCAATGTCATAACTCATGGCATTCCATAGAAGTACAAGTTTCATTTTAGGATCTCTTGTGTTCTTGCATCTACATATTGTAACCTACATTTCATATATATTCCAAAAACTTACCAAAAACATGTCCTTGTTATCATACTGGCATTCTGAGAGTTGAAGGTCTAAACACAATGAAAGAGTTCTTAAACTTCCAAAGTGCACAAGAGTTGAGTACTCATACGATAGCAAAGCAACCATAAAAAGATAATGTTTCATTGACATATCATAAGTCTACATTCATAGGAGTGCAAGAGCTAGGACAAAATGCTCTCGAAGGAAAGTAAGGCTCCCCATGCAAGGGGGCACAGTTTCAAAAAGGCAAGAAGAAAATAAGCTCAAGGGTAGTTCCCTCTAATGGAACCCTCTGGACTCCTGCTCCTTTGTCTGTGTGTGGCACTTGTCTCTCGATGAGACCTGTGTGAGTGAGGTGCCCTACTATGAGTGCGAGAATGTCAAGGTCCCATAGTACTAGACTCTTGCTACCAAATCCCAAGGTGATCCATCTCACAAAGAACTTGATTCTCTCCCCTAAGGATGAGATTCTTGGCCTTCAAAGTAGCACTCTCCTAAAACCCATGATAGGCAGGAGTGAAGACATCAATGTGTTTCCTAGCCCTAGGGGCACACTAGGATCAACCAAAACCATCTCTCGAGTTAGCCTAGTGAAGGGACTAGTCAAACCAATGCTGACCTTGTGAATAAAGTCTCTCCACTCCTCAGCGGTACTTGCAAAGTAAAACAAAGACAAAAGATGTGACGATTCTTGACAAAAAGAAAAAAGAAAAGAAAGGACAAGTGCAGAAACAAGAGTAGACTCATGTAGGTTGCTAGACTGCCAAGTAGGATCAAATTGTTGCATCACCTCATCATAATGAGGAGGTCTAGGCACTATGGAGGAACTCTCAGTTATATCATCCTCATCAGAATTTGTCTCCTGTGCATCCCATATTGGTACCTCGTTAGATAAGTCATCCCCATCATGAATGTAGTCCTCATCAGTAGAATCAGAGTCGTCCACAACAACGAGTCCATGGGAAGGAGCTCCTCTCCCTCCTCTTTGTCCCCCTCTCGGGGTCCTAAAAGATCTGATAATCAAAACCTCAAAGTCAAAGGGGTCCAAATGACAATCCTATGTCCAATCTCACCCATCTCCTGGATAGATCTATAAAAAGTAGAAACTGGAGGTAAATCCTCTGGGAAATCCTCGCCAAATTGTTGTAAGACGCAATCGACATGATGAGCCTCGACTAGACAATTACAATCTAAAAGCTTTGATATGCTAAGACAATGCTCCCTGATCTATCTGTCATGAGACCGTGCATCCTTCATATTTGTGTAAGGGTTAGAGATTATATCCGCATCTATGAGAGTGGCCACAACACACAAAGAAGTATCAAAGTGGCCGACATGAGCCCACCTAGCAGCTCTCAGTAATTGTCGGTCAGGAAGAGGAATCTCCTTCTAGTACAACCCAATATGCTCAAAGATCCAAGTCATTATTAGAGAGGAGTGGTTGAAAGGAAGATTCCATCACCGCCCAATGCGATAGAAGTCTCGATAAACCATAGCCAAGATGTCAAGTCCCTAAGCATAAACTCTACCCTTCTCAATGCCCTGTATAATTGGTGCCCACCACCATCTCAAACGAGCTGAGGCCTTGTCTCCAGACAACATCAATGCAATCAAACCAATCAAAAACTTCCTCAAGAGAGGAATACAGAGTCGTGATACTAAAGTAAGATGAACCCCAGTCTGATCCTCAAGGTAGCTCACTCCCATGATATATGTCCAAGATGTCTTGTCCTCCAAGGACTCGCTAGCTAGTAGAACAAGTGGGTATCCTCTCACAAGAACCCCTAGAATGCGATACATGTCATAGTGAGTGATGGTCCACTCTCCTAAAACCTATGGAAACCTGAAAGTGTTCTTGTCTACATCCCAGTAAGTCAAAATGTCACAACAAATGCATGCCACAGGGTGTACAACTAGCACATGGCAGATCCTAGCCAAGCCTACTCTCTTCAGGATAGCATGATCATTGGTAGATAATGAAGCATACATATCTGAAAGCCACAATTGTTCATGGTTGGCATTTTAGTGGATCCTCATATCCTTCCAATTAGAAAAGAAATTTAGATTAGATCTTGTCAACTTAGAAAATCCCTAAAAATCATAAAACTTGTAGAAAAATTCACAAAAAAAAGCATATAAACCTTCAAAAATGCAATAAACAGACGAATCCAGTGTTCAAATTAAATCAAAATAGAGTATTCAGTAAAGATCAGAAGACATCAAATTTTAGTTATAACTGATCTATTAGGGTCACCCCTTTCATCAAACTGGATCTCCCTCGGGCGACCCAAATGTTCAATAAGATCTCTCCTGGGTGACCCTGTTGCACAAGCAAATCTCCACTAGGCGACCCTATTGCTCAACTAGATCTCCCCTAGGTGACCTGACTGGAAAAAGGGGTAGCCCTATTTGGCTATCTCCTGAACTAAAATGTTGTAAAATCCTCATTTATCAACCAATTGTGACAAATGAAAAACCAGAACTACTCTAAACAGTGAAACAAAGACAATGCAATAGGAAGAATCACCAAAAATAGACATTTTCAAGAGATTTTTCACAAAATGTAACCTAGGGTTTAGATGATGGTTTTTCACTAATTGCATACCTAATTCTCAGCGATAGAAGAAGAGGCAGCCATCTTCGTGATCTCCTCGGTGATATCTACTCAACGACTGCTCACACGATTGATTATGTCATCGTTTCACTCGAATTTGACTAATTTTCTCACTCTTTGTCTCTCTTAGCTTAGTGTACCTTATGCATTTTTAGATTTGTTGTTGTTTCTATGTATCTCTCCTATGTTCATTTTGCATGCATTCATTCCTATACGTCTCACCGACAAAGGCAAATAACTAGTCAAATTCACACGATCTATGGTATGTTTGTCATTTTAGTTTTCATTATTCATTTTGATATATTCAGATGTCAGACTAATACTAGTTATTGCAAGTGCAATTGCAGGAAAATTGACAATAGGTAAGGCCTAGTTCGAGAACGGTACCTACCTTTCATGTAGACTATCATCCCCGAGGGGGCAAATATGTAAGCACCAAGATCACACACAGCCTCCACGAGGACCCCTATAATGAGTCACAATCCTTGTCACATACATGTAAACATGAAATAACATCCTCTTAGTAGCAATTCTCTTAATGATGTTTCTTTTCTTCCTCCTTGTGTTGTTTCCCCTTTGTCGTTTTCTCTCTCTTCACTTTCGACACTTTTTTGACACTTGTTGATTTGTGTTTTCTATGCTTGTGACCTTGTCCCTAAGCCTTGTATGCATCTTGTAGGTGTGTTTTCACCTTTCCCCAGTGTTTTTCATCCATTCCCACCCTTGGAGGCCTTCTAGAGGTCCTCCATAGACATCTCCAACTTTTGGTTTTCAGTTTCACTCAACCAATCTAAATCTCTCCCTGTTATTTCCATATCTCCCTTAGGAGATCCTACTTTTTCAAGTAGAGATTTGGATTTTCACACATGATTGACCTGTTTCTGAAGGCAGATCCCCTCCTTTTCACCTCCTATTCCATCTCTCACCATGGAAATTCACCTAGGTACCCTCCTCTGAGGGTCGCCCCTAGGCGACCCTAGTGAAAGGGGCAACCCTATCGTGTTTCCAGCAATGAGTTCACTTGAGTTTCTAACTCAAAATAGCTATGTTTTTACCTATTTTTCTTCTTGTTTGCATGGAATTTTGTGCCAAAGATAGAGCTAACTATTTCATGCACCCCACATGCATATTTATCTCTATTTCATCTTTAGTTATCAATTCATGCATTCTCATACATCCCTCTTTCTTCACTTCTTCTTGAGCGATAAGTTATAATTGGGTAGATCACTCCAATTTTAGCCCAGATCACTCTTGTGTCTTCCAAGTTAACTCTTCAATCAATTTGAGTTAACTCTTCTTCTTCCTCACCTCTCATCCCTTCTTCCAACCTATAAATACACCCTCCCTCGAGCACAAAGGGAGGCAATTTCATTTGTGCACACAGTTCTTGCAGGCTATTGCTCTCCAAATCAAGCATTCTCATGCTCATACAGGACATATGAGCCTTTTGATTTTATTTGTTATCCCATCTAGCTTTCATACAAGCTTGTCTTGCATCCATACACTACTCACATCACAAGCCATAGTGCTCGTCAAGCTTTCATTGAGCTCATTTCAAAGCTTCTTTTGCTTCTCTTTTCTTGTTGTCGCCAAGAGGATCACCTTGTTGCTACAAGAGGATTAGAGGTTGCTAATACAAATATTTTTTAGGGTAGTGGAGGCTCACGCGTCATCAAGTTCCTTCATGCTTTTTATTTCATTTCATAGTAATTAGATAATCAAAACTTTTGCTCTTGGGATAAGTAAATACATGTTACTTTTTCCTTGATAGGCTAAGTAGATTTGCATTGTTAAATTAGTTTCCCTTTCCAAAGTTCATAGATTAAAAGCAATTTCCTTTCTTAGATTAGATTGATCCACATATTCAGAAAATAACAAAAACATAGATTACATTGCATTAGGTAACTTCATTATAGCTTGCATACATTTTTTAATTCCTAGATTAAGAAAAACACTTTGATTTCCAAAAACATAGAAAAGCACAAAAAGACGTTTTGTATTCATCTAGGCTTGCATACATATAAAATCCAAAAAGAACAAAAACATTAGAAGCTAGAAGGATTACAAACCCTTTGTCCCAACACAAGGTCAAGTTTAGTCAACGTGAGTCAAAACCATTGGTTTCATCACAAGGTCCAACGAAGTCAAACCTTGGGTCACACAAATCCTAAGTCAAAAACCCTAGGTCAAGTCAAGTTTAACTTAAACCATCTCTCTCTTGTTTAGGCCCATGAATGTGCCCTGGACTTAGAGGTGAGTGTGTGAGGGAAATCCTCAATGAGATAGAGGATATCCACCCTAGACAGCAACAAGACCAACAATTCATTCAATAACAACAAAAAAGATTCAGACAACTTCAAATACAAGCAATCATCCAACAACACGAACAATAGCTAGACATCAATGAGAAAAATAGCCAACCCACACAACATTGGAACATCAAAAACCCAAACAAGAGAACAGTGACTAGTGACCCTTCGGATCATATAGCTATATTTACAACTACTGTCACAGAACACCGCATTCAAACAAACGCACAACACAGGCCCCAGACCCCTCTCCGCAATGTCCGGCTCTCAAATGAGCTAGACCACCCCCATGTCTCACCTCCTCTTGACTGGCTACTTCCATGAGAGTGAAAGTGATGTGGTGGTTCAACCTGTGGCAAGGAGAGAGCGTCCGTGTGCGCACCAAAGCCAACTCAACCATCCCAGGCCACCAAGTCGTGATTTTGAGCGTATAGGTCCTAGCAGCCTGGTTGGGCCGACATGGCCAAAACCTTGGGCCAGGCTAGAGCCTCTGGCCGGCTGGTAGGCCTTGCTGTCGGTGGCTAGTGGGTAGGCCAAGAAATTTTATTTTGTACTTCAAAAAAAATTAAACCACAATGAAACTTCAATTGGGTCCACCACAAGGTGGAAAATTGGAAACTTAAATTGTTTGAAATGCTTTTGGAGTCTGCCCATGTCAGTGCTACATGTATCATGTCACATACCTTATCACCCAACATGTCAGCACCCAGTCAGCATGATGACATCATGCCACGTCAGCATGTACAGACAGAGTCCCGCCAAGGGTCCCCTTTTAGTCCTCGGAGGGCATTTTCTTCCGGGAGGCATAACTTTAGCTCGTGGTATCAGATTTTCAACTTCGTATAAGCATTAGAAAGGTCTCTCTGAGAACTACATAGTTGTATAGGTTTGGTGACTATATTTTTCTATTTGTATCAAAATTTGGTGCCTGAAGCTATGCATTGCTCGAGGATAGTTTTATGCTCATAACTTTTGCATATGGAATCAGATTTTTTATTTCAGATAGGTGTTGGAGAGCTATTGTAGTGTACTACAGATTGGATCATGTAGATTTCAATTTGGTGTGCAAAGAGAGATTGGTACTTGTTAAATCACTTGTAGGAGCCTGAGATTCAGGGTGCGATTGTGAAAGCATTCAGATGGTTTTTTGGGCACAAACTTGTGGGAGTGCATGTTGTTATGAGACCATCATCATGGTATAGCAAGTTTTCATATTTAGTGCTTCCAATTATAGGTTTATAGGTGTTCTATGTGAGGCCTACTTTTTCATTCCCTTATATTTGACTACTTATTTTACTGTTGGTGATACATTTAGACTTATGGGACTGTTGATCCCGATTTGTAGGACCTTTAGACCTTATGTTTATGTGGATTTATTATGTTAACATGATTATGATGTGATTAGACCTTGATATGATTTACTGATGATGTTAGACATGTGATTTACATTATGATGTTATTTGGATACTATGCATGTGATTTTAGTTAGAAATTTATTATGTGATTCTATCTTGGGATGGATGTTTGAAATGCAGAATTTAGAATTTAACTATAATGTGATTTCCTTGATGCTTATATGAACATGTGATGTTGTATGTGCTTGTTTCACTTTGCTTCAGCTATCATATACATGTCAGATTAACATTTCATTTGAGTGCGTAGGTGTTTCTAATGAGGCCACAGAAATTCGGAGATCATCCCACACACTGTGTTGTTTTCCCTTGTGAAGTTGATCTAGCTCCAAGAGGAACCAAGATCAACTATGTATTGCATGATGAATTTTCGTAATGTTTGCGTATGGTGTCCTTTGGGCTAGGTCTACCCTTTTTTCAGTTGATTGTATTATGGTGTTGTAAATGTGTAATGTTTATTTGACTCAATTTTTGTTTTAATTTTTTCTGTGACCCCTTTTCATGTGATTTTCTACATCTTAAGGTGCTAGATTTAGGTTAAACTTGACCCTGGGTTGTACCCCTAGGGTCTAGGGGTCATTTGGGCTTGTGTAACCTTAGGTAAACTTCCATTTGGTCACTTTAACTTCACCCTGAAGTAAAGTGACGAAAATGGAAGCTTGGGAGGGAGAGGATGAGTGGGTCAAACACTCAACCTCTTCCTTTCTTCTTCCCTAGGTTGGGAGAGTCTCCAAGACCCTTTCATTGTGGAGGACTTTACTCCAAGCCTCTCCCACAATTGGTGAGGGTACCTTGGGGTTGTGTGGTCCTTAGGAGGAGAGGATTGGGGCACATGTGGCACCCACTCCTTCTTAAGCTCCACCTTTCTCTCCCACATGTTTAAGAGAGGACAAGTGGAGGGGAGAGAGACTTGGTGGGGTGGATGAATGACATGTGTCACCACCCCATTTCAAGAGTCTTGCTTGTAGTTGGGAGGAGGAGTAAGGAGGTGACATGTGTCACCTCCCCATTCCTCAAGGCTCGTGAGAAGAGCCTATTTTAATCCTCTTGGAGAGAGAGATGGGGTTGTTGAATTTTTGGCAATTTTATTGATTTTAATTATTTTGGGGAAAAAGTTGGAGGAAATTTGGTGGCTCAACTTGGAGGAGTTAGAGGAGCTCTTCTCAACCATCTTCCAATTGGGCTTTTTAAGGTAGGTTTCAAGGCTAAGGCCTTCCCTAATGCATTTTAATTACTTGTGTAATGCTATGTGTGAGTCTCCGTTTTTTAAGTTTTTACTTGTTGTGGGGAAAAATTGTATGGGAGTTGTAAGAGCCTCTCCTACTTGGGAGAAGATGCTCAACATGTGTGGGGTGGGGGAGGAGTGAACCTCCTCGGGGTCACATCCTTGATTTTATGGAGTTGTAGCCTTGAGGGCAATATGTGTATATGTGCAATATGTGAAATGGCTTGAGAGCCAAATGAAAGCTTTGTGAAATTATGTTTAAAAGTGTTGGCTTGAGGCCTTGAGAGGTAATTGTATTGGGAAGTCTTGGGGTGGCACTCTTGAGTTGAGTGATGTCCACTCCCCCACCCCATTGAACTCATCTTGAGTGAGTTTTTGTGTTGTGATAAGCCATGGGAGTAAATTGTTTTTGGGTGTTGAATGCAATGTTGTGTTGTGGTTTGAGTTCACCTAGTGTGAGGATGACCTCCTAGCTCGGGGATGACTCATGAGTGAGTCAATGGTAGGGAGGAGAGCAGTTTGTTGTGGCTTCTTCCCACTTCTTCTGTCATTGCAGGATTCTTGGAGTTTAGAGATGTTGAAACAAACTATACCTCTTCCCTTGTGATTGTTATTTTGAGCTCTTGAGAGAGCATGGCCAAGATATGCCTTGTGAAGTTTCTTTTAGAATTCAAAGAGAGGAAATCTTACTCTCTTGAGTTGTATGGGTCTATGTTCTAAACTTGAGTCATAATAAATTTGTTTATATTTAAAAATGAAATTTTTAATTGTTGATATTAAATGCCTTATGATTAAAAGGAAAGTAGGGCACTAAAAGAAGAGCATGTTTATAGTAGCTTAACTTGAATGTTTAATTCTTTTAAAAAAAAATAGAGGATAGTTGTTATTTGATGTTGTGAGACAAAATGAAAATCTTTACATTTTATTTTATTAAATGAAGAAAAAAAAATACATGTTGTTGTTATTATGAAAGAAAGAACTAATTGCATTTGCTTTTTTAATATATATATATATATATCATTTGAAGAGCTAGTTACGAGGAAATATGTTCTTTTATGTTGTAAAAAAAAAATGTTCTTTTGCTCTATGTTAATTTGTTATAAAAAAAAAGTTCTTTTGTTTTATTACATTAAAAAAAATAGATATGTGAGTTTATAATGACAACTACATTTGAAAATATAGTTATTTAAAAGTATATAGATATAAAAACAAATATATATATTTGAATGCAAATATTTTAAATATGGATTACTTTGTTTTTTTTTATATTATGATAATATACTATCAAACAAAAAAAAAGAGACTGCATTATATATATATAATCTTTGATTATATGTTAATATACAATAAACTGTGATTCCAAATGAAATTGGTGTTTTGCTGAGTGTATATATATATACATACATATACATATATATATATATATATAAACAAATTTCTTTAAAAGAAAAACGTTGTGTAAAAATGATACCGAACTGTGTTTACATATTTTACTGTTCGCAATTTTTTTTTAGAAATAAAAACAATTTTTGGTGGGGGGTTCGAACCCCCCACCTCCATCATTGTGATGGGTGTGGGGAGGGGGTGGAGCCTCCACCCACACCCCACTGTGTGGGATGTGGATGGGCGCTGCTCCCCCTCCCCACACTCCCCCTTTCCCCCTCTCCCGCAGACTTCCCTTACCCTCCGTAGCCCTTGCGCCCATCTCCCTCTCACCTTTGTCGCTACCACACTCCCCATACTCCCTTTTCCCCATCGCCGTGGTAAACTCCAAACCCCCACCGTCACAATGTTCCCGCCCTACCACGGACCTCACAGCGCCATTACCACTCTCTTTTTTGACCTCTGTGGGTAGTAAACCCCACACCCACAAGATATATATATATATATATATATATATATATATATATATATATATATATATATATATATATATATATGCACTCCCATGAATGGCCTCCATTAAACCTACAACAAAAACAAAACAAGGAAGAGAGAATACGGAGAATTTGTGAGATGGAGGAAGAAGAGAATATGGAGAAAGTAGGGTTAGGGCTTTTTGCCCTTAAGGAAATTGTTTTTAATTGTGAGGACTTTTTAGGGCTTGGATATTTAAAAATTGCCCTTATTATTTTATTTCCCACTCTTTTTTATTTAATTTTCTCTCATTGTTTTAAATTTATTTTTAGAATGGAATTTTGCGATAAATAAAAAATGGGTAATATTTATTTCTTTGGGTATGTTCTATTTATTTGATAGTGGTATGGTAATATTTATAGAATAGTTTTGACTAGAGGAAAATTATAGTTGTTAATTTTAATTTGATTATTGCAGAAGGATTTTTATTATTTTATTTAACTTTTACACCAATTGAATTATTTGAGATGTATTTATTTTAACAATTGGGTCTATCATTTTCTTAGAACCTAATTCGATGAGGTCAATATAAACTACATCGTTATTAATTTAATTAACCTAGAGTGATTTTATTAGTTTAATGAAGACGTCGTTTTAATCCAACTTGGAAACCACTCAACTATCCAAATGAAGTTATTATAACATATTTCCAAGATCTAATCTATCAAGAAATTAGGAATAATGTAAAGGATGCAGTGATAACTCTGATTGATAGAAAACGTGAAGGAGAACAAATTGATTTTTGCTTTGTTGAAAAATGTACAATTAATTTATTTGACTAATCTACCAATTTAACTGATGTTACGTAGGTAATTTAACACCAACCCAGTAAACTTTCGATCAAAATTAGTTTTATTATAATAAACCCTAATCACGCCCATGAGGTGTTATGCTACCAAATTTTTCTGGAATTTAGAGTTTAGCTAGGTTAGTGAAATTTAACCTTGGTTAGGATTATATTATTGTTTGTTGCCGATTATCGACATTAGAGTTTTGTATTAAATTATATCTTTCTCATGTACTTGAATTTGGCTTTTGATTTTGACTTACGTCAAAATCCCATCATTCACATAGGTTAACTTAGGGTTTCGATCGTTGATCCTAACCCTATTGGCGACATTAACCACATTGCATCGACCCCCTAGTTGACCTTAATTATGAATGGTATGCGCAAGTGAACACATTACCCCGCATTCAACTGTCATGTTTACGCCTTATGCGTAATGCCACCGAGCATGCTTACACATGCGAGGGGGTTTCTAGGGAAACGTGGTAAAATTTTTGATATTTCGTGTCATGACCACATGGCAAATGTGGACATGACACATGTGACGCATGTTGTGACCGCATGAGAAATGTAGGCATGACATTTTCAAAGTTTGGACTTTGATAGAGATAGGTACGCATGTTGTCTTCTAGCTTGAGGACATGGTAGATACACGTGTGAGACAAGGAGTTTCATTTTAGTGGGAGTTGAGTACAGGTACAATGGTGATGATTATTATGGTGTCATGGATATGCAAGTACATTTTTGAATTGGTACGACATGATCATGTATGCGATTGACAGGTATGGGATATGATGTTTGATTCATGATTGTAGGTGGTGTTGTGGTATAGTTTTAGGAGGTTGTTCTTATCTCTTGGATTCTTGATTAGTTCATTGACTATGGTTACTTGTATGTGGACTTGTTTGTAAATCAAATCTAGCATTGATTTGGTGTTTAAGTCTTGGAGTCTACAGATTAGCTTCTTTGATATCTCAGTTTTCATGTTACTAATGTGATGATGAGTTTGCATGTTACATTTGTTTTGGATCTTCGAGTTATGTAGTTTTGTGGATTAGCTATCCCTTGCTACAATGGGATGACTCTCGAATGTGGACTTTCTTTATCCACGAGATTGATTTAGTGTTTATGCAGACTTTGTTAGTTGGCCTTGTCTGTGGTCATTTGTACATTGGTATGTTGCATTGGGATGAGAGGATGGATGATTAGAGTGCATGGATAGTCAGTTATTGGGACATATAGCATGTTTATCATGTTGTCATGGATAGCTTCGATAGATGTTTATGTGAGCTTTTGATAGTGATGGTTTTATCTTCTTGGTTTAGAGATCATGGTTTTACTCTACCTTTTTGGGAGTTGTTGATTGTTACAACAGGGGTCATTGATTGTGTTGGGGCCATGGATAATCTTCATTTAGGAGATGGTTACTTTGTTGCCATGGATAGCGGTTACTTTGTTGCCATGGATAGCTTAGTTTCACGATTCAGTGGGAGCTTTGGCAGTGATGTGGATTCATCATTTGTAATGGATGATCTTCTACAATGGTTGTGGGTGTCTTGGAGAGGCTCTTGGATTACAATTCTTGTTTCAGTGAGAGTGCTTTGACATCCTGAGTTCTATTGTTAGGAGATGGTTATCTTCATGTGATTGGAGATATTGATGGACATGGTTTAGAGATGTTGATATTGTGTCTTCATGGACTCTTGATTCCAGATTAGAGTTTTGACATGATACAGATTCTCTTGAGACAGGATGTGTGCATTAGTGCATGTGATCTCCTAGGAGGAGATGTTAGATCATGATGTCATGATGGGTTCCTTGATTATTAATTATGGAGATGTGCATTTGGAGCTTTGACATTAGTCTTGTGTTGGTTCTCTTGGTATTAAGTACATTGGTCATTTGCTTGGGAGTTTCATGATAGTATGGTATTGCATTTGGAATTTAGCATGGATTGATCATGGAGGTGCTCTTGGATACTAGGAGACTTAGGTGAGGTTGGAGTTCTCTTGGGATTAGAGACTCTTGTTAAGACAGTTACTCATTGGAGGTTTTAGAAGAAGACTGAGGAGCCTACACCGAGATATGGGCGTGAGTTCATTATGGATCTATAGGAGATTATTCTTGGAGAGAGTCATTGTGGCTTGGTGTATCCTGGAGGAGCATTATCATTCCCCACTCTTGGTCTACTCGGCGGTTTATCATCTATGAGGTATTTCCTATCCTTTTAGATGCATTTTGCTTTATGTTTTATCTTCTTGTGGATATGGATCTTGAGCTATGGTTATTGGTTCTGGAGGGTTCATTTGAGGGATGCTAGCATGGTTATCTCCTTATTCATATGGCTTGATTTATGATGTTCATTATGAGAAGTTTAGGAGATGTGATTGGGCTTATTCCTGGTTATGGAATGATTATGATTTTGATCTTCTTTAGTTAGAGAGGATTACATCCATGTCGGTTACATAATACATATGTTCATTTGATCTATGAGATTGAGTGGTTGGGTATTGTTGGGACTTTTCATTTGGGATTGTAGAGGAGATCATACTTGACACATGTATCTTAACACTTTGAGGTGTTGGTAGGACATTATGATTTACAGGTTTTCTCTCTTTGTCTTGTGGCTACTTCCTAGAGGTTCATGTTCATATGGTTGGACTTGGAAGAGTTATGGTGACATGTTGTGAGAGAGTATGCAACATTTTATCATGCATATGTGGATCATTGTGATTGTTCTTGATACTACATTGGCTTGTTGATTAGCCACACCTTGGTTTGAGTGTTGATTGGTAGACTTAGTATGCCTTTGATCTATTTTCAGATTTGATATTACCCATATAGTGGGAGTTCCTGGATGTATGTGTTCTTCATTGATAGGTTTTATACATGGAGCTTGTGATTGTGGTATATGGGTTGGATATGTTGTTGACATGAGTTTACTGATGTTGTTGATACCTATGAGGTATGGATATTTGGATGTATTAGCATATGTTGTGGGTGCTATTTCTAGTCATGTGGGTTTTTACCTTTGACAATAGCTTGGAGCCTTATGTTATCACTTGGATTTGATGCTTGTGTTCATTGGATTGATGCATCTTCACCTTGGCATGTTCCTTTTCTTCCATATGTGGTGCATGTTGGAGGATGAGAGGAGTTCCCATTTGATATGGTGGTCATTTTGATTTTATTGCATGTATCTTGATGGAGCATGAGAGCATGTTGGAGATTCATGTGACTTAATGTTTGCCTATGATGATGTATTTCATTGATTGACCCTTATGCAATGTATATAACAAGTGGGAGAATGTTGGGAAATAGGTGTTGTACAACTTGCATAATATTGTATTCTTTTATTCATGTAAAATAAATATTTATTTGCGGTGCATCTTAATTGATGTGTTTATCCACATTAGGTATTTATTTGGGTGCCGCTTGTAAATGTTGTATGTAACATTGGGTTAATTATTTTATGTGTGTGGGACACATAGAGTAATTAATTATTTATTTGTAATTATTTAACTGTTGGGAAAATATAGTACCAATAATTAAATGAGGGGGTCAATGGTTTTGTGTATCCATGGTTTTACCTAATACTACCACTTGTATTTGTGTGAGCTTGGTCTATAAAAGCAAGCACATGGTCATTAGTTGTGGGCTAGCCGATTCATCATTGTTGGTGTACGGGAGGCTGTGTGATAGGTTGTTGTTGTATTGAGTTTTCTCTTGTGAGTACATTTTGTGAAGCATGGCATGGGATGTGTGGATTCATGCTTGGACACATGGAGGATGCATTAGAGGAGCTTGATGTTTCAAAGGTATTCATGGAGAATCATGAGAATGTATTGTAATATCTTATTGTTGAATAATACATTTGAGTGTGGATGCTTTTGGAGGCTAGGTTTTTTCCTCTTGAGGGTTTTCCTAGGGTATATCTTGTGTTATCTTGTATTTGTCATTTAATCTTTGCATTATGGTTACTTGTATACATCATTTTTTCCTTATGGGTTATGCGGAATTGGTTTTATTGAACCTACAAATTCCTAACAGATTAAACCCTTATTTCACACCTAACTATCACCTCTATTAGAGAAAAGAAATCAAATAAAATTAAATAAAACATAAATGTTACGCAATTGATTCTTGTTGCACCAAAGGTTGTTATTCTCTAAAGATTTCCTGATTGAAAGATGAAATGTGGTTGCTCATGGTAGCAGTATGATGTTGTGTTCTGGTTCATGATGAAAATGACTCACATAAGGGTCCATTTATAGATATTTAGATTGGATGATCAATGGTCAAGATTGGTTGAGAATTGGTTGAGATATTAACGGTGAGGACTAAGTTGGTTGGGTAGTTGAAAGAAGGATGGATGAGGATAGAAGAATTTTTTTAATTGATTCTTTGATTTATGGGAGATAGTTAGAAAATTAGTGGTGGACAATAAAATAAATTTCTAATTCTTTTATTCACTTTATTAGGTAGTTGAGTGGAAAAAGAAAGATTTAATAAATTAATATTTATTAAATCATGTGAAGTGAGAAGGGGATTAAATAAATAAATAAGAATTTATTTATTTAGGACTTAGGAAAAGTGGGATTTAATTAATTAAATAAATTATTTTAATTTATTTAATTGAAAAGATTAAAATGTGATAAGCATGGCTAGCGGTGGTGGGTGATTTTTATGTGTCTACATTTTTCCCCTCTTTGAGATGATGTTGCAACTAAGAGAAGCAATTGCATTTCAAATAAAACTAAAATATAGATATTTAGGATGAGGAAGGATGAAAAGAAGATCATGGGGCTTATAAAGAGGATGGGATGATGCCCCCTCGAGAGGATAGCCAAGTGTGAAGGACATGGCTAGGATTTCAAAATGGATAGAAAATAAGGATAAGGCTAGGGGATTAGATGTAAATGAGGGAGGAAAGGATAGCCATGTTGAGTCAGTGTGAGAAAATTGATATTTGATATAGCACCTGACGTGATGCATCATGATATAAAGACCAAGGTGATAATGTGTCAAATGCATAAATGATTAAAGTCACAAGAAAGCATATCCCTATGTCACCATGATATGAAAGACCATGATGTTGTTGTGGCAAGTATGCTACGAGGATTGATGCAAATGCAAGATAAAATGATAACACACACAAGCAAAGCAAGCAAGCTTGTACAAATGATACAAAGACAAACACAATGTTGCCCCTGGTCAAGATAAAAATTGATCATTGATTGATGATGATGATAGCATTGTTGATGTGGGAATGATATATCTTGATAACAACACAATGATTGGGAATGATATATCCCAATGACAATGATTGATTGGATTAAGTTGATTAATATTTTGCAGTAAAGCTGAGAACAAGACCAATGGATGCTTTAGGATGATTGGATAGATTGCTAAGCAAGATTTGTTTTGATTAGGATTACTTGTGGTGGATTAACTATTGTAGGATTGCTCCTAGTGGATTGGGATTACTGCATTAGATTGTTTGGGATGATTGCATTGGATTTTGGATGGGATTGCACTACATTATTTTCGGATAGGATTGTTGTCTTCATATGATAACTAGTGACAAGGGACCATCAAGTCTAGAAACATGGATGGGAGATAAGCTTTTAGGATGATGGGATTAATGAATTGAATGGATAGATTAAAGGATTGTCAATGGTGGATGAAAAGGAGGATGAATAGTAGATGGATGGAAGGGTGTAGGATGTGACCTCCAAGGACTATGTCACAAAGGAATAACATGCCCCTATTATGTAAATTTTATTAGGATGTTGGATTAAAGGGATATGGTGTATGACATAAGCAATAACAAGATGTAAAGGAGATGTGTTGTAGAAAGATTTTCTATCTCAAGAGTTGGCCAAACATGTCTCAAAATCATGCCTCAATCCTTATCAAGATCAAAGTTGGGCAAGGTTGACGAAGGGGAATGATACCAAGGAGACATGGATATGATAGATTAAGATGATATGAGGGGTATAGGATGGGATAGATGAGACAAATTGCCCCCAAGTGCAAGATATGTAAACAATCAATTTACACATGACACCCGCAAATGGGTTTTCATCATAGTACTTATCCAAGGCATCATAAAAATGTTTTTCACCATTAGACGAATGATTTCTCTTTACTATTTTGATTTTTTTTTTTTTTTGATCTATTGATTGGATAACATTGATAATATGATACTCAAAGGGTCTCCACATGTCCCTATCTTCTTGAGATATTTGATGTAGATGTGCTTGTCATAACATGCTAATAATATCCTTCTTGAAGTAATTGTTGTGTCAGGATTAAAGCACACTTGTCCAATCATTTGATGTTATTGTGACCCTCATTGATAACTAAGTTGGCTTTATCTGAATGTTTACATTTCAATAGAGTACCATCATAGCCCTTATGGAGAAGCACTGCTTCCACAACATGGCAGATTTGGGAGTTGGATTTTTTTATTTTAGACGTGCTTTTTTATTTGGATGGGGGGTATTAGGTGTGGAATTAGGTGATTGTGATGTATTTGGTTTGGGTGGATAGGTTGGCAATGTAGATTGTTTTGGTGGTTTTTTGACTCACCAAACTTGAGATGGTGGATTATGGAATTTGGATTTGAAAATTTGAAGTTTGATGTGGGACTAGGATGGTGATTAGGACCAATAGTCTTGTACAAATTGTAAGGCGATGGACACCTATTATATGCAAGGTGCTTCTTTCAATTTTGATAGCTTGTTGTATTTGAATAATTTGCTTCATTTGATTTGCTTGGTCCATTTTGGGTTGGGACCCATATTGCTTTTATATTCTTTCCTTTATTTTTGACTTTATATGCATTTGACATTTGATTTGAAACTTTTACTTTGTATGCTCTATGACTTCGTTGGTCCCAATCAAGGGGTTGAGGATATGGAGGACAATGTTTGATGGTAGGGATGGTGAAAGTGGAAGGATTGTTGGTAGCAAGCTTATTGCAAGGGGCTATGAACAGTCCCCTATCTCGATGCTCTTGCGGGTTGTTTCCTCAGTGATCGTTGAAGTATCATTGACACCATTAGATTACTTAGATAATTGCTCGTCGATGCTTTGGCCATGACTAATGTGGATTGGGATAGGTTCTAGGATGCCTTGCTCACGAAGGCCCAATCCGTTTCCCTAATAATCCACGCTTTTACATATCTTGTTTGCAATAGGATATTTGTTGTCTTTGAAACATGATGCTAGCTCATTGGTATGTTGGTGAGAATAATCAGGATTTACTATTGTCTCCTCTCTGGATAAATTTGACTTGATAGAAATGGTAGATCCCATTTGATAGGATTCATGTGCTTTCTCATTATGTATACTTGTTGCATCTTGATCGTTGTGTACACTTGTTGTGAGGGTTGATTTGGTTGGCTAGTTGAAAGATGGGTGGGAGAGGATAAAAGAAATTTTTTAATTGATTTTGGGATTTATGGGAGATAGTTAGAAAATGAGTGGTGGAGAATAAAAGAAATTTCTAATTCTTTTATTCACTTTTTAGGTAGTTTAGTGGAAAAAGAAAGATTTAATAAATTAATATTTATTAAATCATGTAAAGTGGGAAGGGGATTAAATAAATAAATAAAAGTTTATTTATTTAAGACTGAGGAAAAGTGAGATAATTAATTAAATAGATTGTTTTAATTTAATTAATTAATAGGATAAAAATGTGGTAGGTGTTGCTGGGATGAACTCTACATGCTCAACATTCCTAATGATTCACATGCAAAAGTTGTGCCTTCATATTCCACATGTATATTTTATACTTAAAAATTATAAGAACAAAGCTAATTTGTCCATGGACTCTATTCTCCTTATTGTCACGAGAGTATTGATATTTATCATATACTTCACACTGAAGGAAAGCATTTGCTGGCCTAAAGAGACGTATTGCCTCTAGATATGCAAGTATTTTGCACTTGTCTAACATATTTCCATCCAATATCTACAATTGCAATCTTCGAGATCCATATTTTCATAATTTAAATGTAATATGTGTTTGATTGAGATTGAAATTTAGCCACTCTAAGGGATGCTAATTATTGCATGTATAAAACCTCATTACTCGTTCAAAGTAAAGAAAACTTCATCTCAAAGCTTCCATTTTGGCACAGCAGGAAGGAAAACAACAAAGGTTCATTCACACACCTATTGCATTTTCTTAAATTTTCTAAAGATTTTTCAACAAATCCAGTATGTGTTCATCATGCACATATTATTTCAAGGTATTCTGTTGAACAGTTTGCCTGCACATTCTGAAGGTGAACCATTTTGCCAAACAATTCATGTGCTTGCTTCGTATATTAAAATCTCAGAGACATTTTGTCAAGCAGTTCATATACCAAATTTGTAGATGAGCATTTCAAAGGCATTTTGTCAAACACCTTGCAGGCTGTGTCGATGCTTTCATATTTTGCATACAAATTTGCCTAGGTGACTACAATAGCAGCATCTCAACAAAAATTTACTTCCATTTTTCTTTTATGGATGTCCATATCTTGTTTATGCTTCTGCATTGTACACAGGATGCTGGCAAAGGGTGTAGAGCAGATGTTACTACTATTTGGTTGAAATTTTCTAAGCCTTTTCAATAAATTAGTTTTGTTCATATGGTGCATTTGTATGTTCCAAAATCCCCATTCTGGCATAGGTAGGGTAGATGTTGGTTAGGCCTGCATTGGAAGTTTTAAAAGCCTTTTCAACCTATTCATTTTATGCATTTCCTGTGATCATTGTGATCCATGAGATGACATTTAGTTGAGGCATTTGGTTATAGGGGACACTAAGTTTCACAAAATTTTGAGCACTATGAAAATAGAAAACAGAAGTTATGGCAGAGAATTTTGTTGAGTTTATTGTCACTTCTACTACTTTTTGCCACTGCATCCTCCGCTGTTCTGGTTAGAATTATGTTGAATTGTCTAAAATAGTAATTGAAGCCGCCTTCTGGGCTTTGGTCTGGCAATTTAAGTTGAAACAATTTACATTTCAATGCCTCAAAAAAGTCTAAATAAATGTATTTTAATAGTTGTATTGACCTTGTATATCAATGTGTAAGTTGTAACTGTAAATAGGACCTTATTGTCATCATCCATCGAAATAGTATCGTGCTAGAAGATAGGCTTCACTTCGGTGTCTTAATGAAAGAAGACAATAATTTTCAATCCATATGTTTGGAGAAATTCAAATTTTTGAATTATTTAGAAAAATGTGATTTCTTCAAGGTTCTTGTTGGCTTGGCAAGACAACTAATTTAATGTAAATAGTTGTTTGTTGCTTTGACTTTGTTTAGATATCTCCATTTGGATTACCCAAAAAACACACAAGATGACAAGCACCTTAGATGAGAGGACCCAATAGTGGTGCACCCTAACTTCACGCCTCTCAAAATCATACATGGCAATTTCAAATCACTCCAAAAATTTTACAGTAGCTTACTTGGCAACGCCCCTGCTTATAACTAAGGTTTCAGGGCCACATCATCAAATATGATGCCACATCA
Source organism: Cunninghamia lanceolata (assembly GCA_027924645.1). NCBI lineage: Eukaryota > Viridiplantae > Streptophyta > Pinopsida > Cupressales > Cupressaceae > Cunninghamia > Cunninghamia lanceolata. The sequence continues at coordinate 29,760 of BSBN01000910.1, read as the reverse complement.
GCATGTTTTTTGTTGAGGTGTCAAATAGTTCCCAAAAAAAGGGTGGACCAATAGGTGTGCATTAAGTCATGTTTTTGGTGAGCTAATGTGGCATCACATGATTGGTTGCTTTTTAAATCTTAAGGGCACACTTCATTCAATTATTACTACTTATAGTAACACTAACAACCTTAAAGTCACAACTACTAGTACTAAACTTCAAAATATATTGGGCCTTAAATGCACATATACTATCTCAACCATTGGAACTATCTCACATATTGGGCCTTTTCCCCTACTTGTATGTCTCATCTACAATTAAATTAAATATTTTGCAATGAGAGGAGACTTACTTTTTTTAATGCAATTTTAGGCTCCAAAAGTGGAACAATTACAAAGTTTATGGGCATAATGTTCAATAGATCATTGGACAAAGACCATGTGTGATTACTGTTTGTGGATTTTGTCTCTCATGCTCTTGTCTGTAATTCAATGAGTTTTAGCCAAATATATTGTATATCTCGCATGGATTGCCTCAAAGTAGGGACAGCAGAAGAAGTTCAAGCTTTGATTTTTTCTGAAGGGTTTCTAATTGACTAATTTGAAAATGAGGGCCAAACTATCTTGAAAGGAGGTCTGTGGTTCTTTGGAAAGACAAGGATATGTTTGCAACTTTGAACATAAGGCTCTGGACAAGCTATGTATGATTTGGATAAGTTGTCAAAACTCTTGGTGGCTAAAATGCTTTTCATACATATTTCTAATCAATTGTGTGATATCCTCTCTTTACATTCGATATTTAAAATTGTAAATTTGATTGTAATAATAAATTTTTTAACATTTTTCCAAAGATTTGAATAATATAAAATTATAGGAGTTGAAATTGTATACATTTATTTTAAATTAAGAAATGAAAATAGATAAGGTATAGAGGTTGTATGTATGAAGACATGGGCAATGCAAGGAGGGGAAAAAAAGAAGCTCATACATATTTAAACATTATTTCAAAAGGTGAATAAATTAGAGCATAGCCCGAATGCCAAAAGAAGCTCATGTTTAGTAAAATGACATGGGTTATAAAATTGAGCTCACGTGAAGTTAAATAAGAAACGAAACTTGCATATTAAAACAAACCCAAAACTCATTTATGATAAAAACATTTGTATGAATATCAAATACAATGACATAAAAATATCAAAAAGAGGAATATTTTAAAGTGAAGCCCACATGAAATGAATGTAAGGAGGTTGTAGGTAGTATTAAAAGGGGAAAGATTTAAAAATTAGTCTATCAGTATTTTATAAAATTTAATGCATAAAATTTTAATATTTTAAAATAATTAATTTAGATATTTAATTATTAATATATTTAATATATATAATTTAATATATTTACTAATGTTTATTTATTTTTATGATTTTATGGATTTATCTTTAAATTAAAAAAATTTACAAATTTTTATGAGTGGAATGTAATCACAAATTTTCTTATTTTTTATTGGTTTAATTTGAGTGAAAACAATGTGTATTTCTTTTAAAGAGCAGCGACAGCTAGGAACTAGCTGCCGCGGCTTACCACCTATAATTTTGTTTAGTTTTTTTAAGTTGGTATCCAACTTAATGCGATAAACACATTAAAAAGGGCACTGGAAGGCTTCTTGTTCGATTTGTTTCTCAATATTTCTACAAGTTATTTCCCAGTGTCTTTCATGGAACACAACATTTTGAATTTATGATTATAAAATGATACACCCTAATCATATACAATTATAAATATGTTCTTTCTGAATATTCCTGAATTTTAGTTTTACGGTTACAAATGAGATATTGATACACCCTATCGGCTATTCCATTGCGCATAAATTTTGTGCAACTGCTAGTTAAATTACATTGGAACCTTTTATATTTCTACCACTAATTATTTGAGTAACATTTAATCACTTTAGCATAGATTAATAGGTTAGTAGGGGAATAGGGCTCGATTTAGACAATTTTTGACTCTTTTGGGTGGTTGAACTTAACTCTAGATCACTTGTGATTGTGACAAAAAAAATAACAATTTATTTTTACTTGATAGGTGATTTGACAATGCAAAATGATCAAGAACATTTACAACCAAGACTAATTGACATGGACATTTGTGACTCAATCAAGCCAAGGTGGTGAATAATTTTACAAACAAACTAAAGTATCGACATGACTTTTGGAAAAGTGACTCTAATGACACGTGTCAACCTAGAGGGCACAAAAATTTTGGAATTTTCCATGATAAGAAGTGGGAATAACATGTCCACAACTAAAGTGGAGTACATAGTAGCAACACATTATTACAAAGAAATTGTGTGGTTACAAAGATTGGGTAATAGTATTGGTTTTAAGAGTCATATAGTATTGAATTGTGAATCTCAAAGTACAATTCACAAACAAACTGAAGTATCAACATGACTTTTGGAAAAGTGATTCTAATGACACATGTCAACCTAGATGGCACAAAAAGTTTAAAATTCTCCATGATAAGAAATGGGGATAACATGTCCACAACTAAATTGGAGTACATAGTAGAAACACATTATTACAAAGAAATTATGTGGTTACAAAGATTGGGTAATAGTATTGGTTTTAAGAGTCATATAGTATTGAATTATGAACCTCAAAGTACAATTTATTTGGCTAAAAATCATGTTTACCCTGCTAGAACTAAACATGTAGATATGGACTATCAATTTATTACGAAAATGGTTAAGACAAGGAAGGTTCAGGTGGATAAAATTGACACATAGGTAAATGATACTAGTTCTTGGAAAAAACCTACAAGTATTACTAAGTTTTTGTGGTGTAGGGATGAGATGGGTTTATCCTAGTCTCATACATGAGGTTAACTTCTTGGGATACTATAAACTCTCCTACAGTGAATATCAATTGGGATAATATTAGAGCTTTGGTGTGCTATTCACCTATAGAGATTTCTTGGTAAGGTTCATAGTGATAGAAGTTAGTGATCTTGTTTTAAGTTCATTTTAACATTGTTTGATCATAAATTAGTAAATAACTATAGAGTTAATTGTGGTGATTTGTGGTAAGTTATGGTAAGTTTTAGTTTTTGTAATTTAGCATGGAGACTTGTCTAAGTCTAGTGTTGCTATGGTTGCAACCACTTGAGTCATTTGAAGGATCTCACAACTACATATTGTCTAAGTTGCTAAAGTGTGTATGATAGTACAAGTGTACTTGTAGCATTATTGGGATACATGTGAGGACATCAAGGAGCACAATGATGTTCTATAAGATAGTCAGAGGTACAACAAGAAACTAGAAGGAATCAAGTGTTTGTTTCTACTATCACAAGTGATGGATTATGTTTGGCTATTATGCAGGAAGACGTTAATTTGATTTAGGTAATGTTGGTCAATAGCCCTTGAGAAAGTGTGACTTGTAGTGTCTTATTATATGCAATGATCATCCATGTGGATAAGTCATGTTTCACGTAATGTGTTATGTTCTAACATCATGGTACAATCATGAGATGGTTGTGTGATTATTGATATTTTATGTAGTAGTTAAATAGTTAGATAATTGGTCTTCCATAAAAATGGATATATATATAGATATACTCGAATGTTGATTTCCTAAAGGTGTGAAATCTTTTTCTGAGGTTGTATGCTATAGTCTATAGATTGATACTTTGTGAGAGAGATTTATTGTATTGGATGTAACCTTTACTGTGAATACTATTGTTACTATCCTTTTGTTTGTGGGTTTTTCCCATGTAAATTTGTTTATGTGACTTGTGTATTATTTCATATTATTCCTTCATTGTTGCTTAATTGATTGTATAACAAACATAACTATATTTAATTGCATAATTTCTTATAGTGTTCTAATATCCCAATTTATTAATCAACTGAACTAGGGATTGAATTCCCAACAAAAAGTATTGTAGGTGGTTATAATAAATCAAATGCTTATCTCTATTACCACAAGTCATGGTTTGGTTCTAGTTGTAGTGTAGGAAGACATATACATAGTTCAAGTGTTTTAGTCAATAACCTTTGACTAAGCGTGTGTAGTACTATCCAAGCATATGCAATGGTTGTCAATGTGGTGAAATCATGATTGGTCTAATGTGTGGTATGATGGAATCATGGTATATTCAAGATATGGTTGTGTGACTATTAGTATTCCACGGGTTAGTTAGAACCATTGATATGGTTAGAATTTCAAGAGAATGAAATGGAAACTATATCTAATTGCTAGTACATATGGACCATTTTGATGAGAAATTATTTGACAATGTTGTGATGTGGTAAGGCATGATTATGGAGGCTTTATGTTGTATTCTATAGATTGAGATACATGTAAAGAGACTTTTTTTATTAAAGGTAAGGAGAGGTTTTGAAAGAGCCCCTATCCAATTATAGTAAAGAGAGAAGAGACTAATTGTATTTGGAGTCTACTTCAAATTAATACAATTGTAGTTATCCTTTTAATAGTGGGTTTTTCCAAAAAGAGTTTCCCATAAATTCTTGTGTATCATGAATATTTGGTTTGCATATTGTTTATTAAATTATTTATTTAATGTTACTAAATTAAGTGATATAAAAACATAATTGTATTTCAATACACAATCTTAAAGTGTCCTAATATCCCAAATTATCATGTGTCTACAATAGGGATGAATTTCCCAACACATGCATTGTTGGAGGTCAAGATGAGCCTCTTGGTCAAAATTATATATAGAAGGAAAAAAGGCATGGTCTCAGTAGCAGTAGTAAAGGAAGAAGAGAGGCTAGCCATGGATGGGTTAAGGTAGGGGCTATAACAAGAGTCCTAGAAGGATAAGGCTTAACTCTATGGAAAGGATGGGTAGTGTTAGAAATGAAGGCAACAACTACTCAAATGGAAACCTAATTACAGTATGTTAATGATCTCAAACAATGTAATATCAATGGAGATTGCATTCAAAAATTAAAATCACAACATAGGAACAAACACCATAGAAGAATAACACCAAATATAACATGGAGAAAACCCTTTCGGGTAAAAAACTCCACCAAGAAAAGAGGCTCAAGTTGTATTATCTTCAAAATCTGAATAACATAATACATGCACTTCCTTTGTCTCTTCAACCTTCAATCTGGTAGCACCTATGTACAAAAATCTGTCATACTACAACGCTTACATGGCAATGAACTTATAGAAGTGCTTTCCCTCTAAACTAGGCATCTAATTTCTCTCTCCTAAGAATCTTCAACATGCAAACATTAAATGACTTCTTACAAGCTCATAACACTTGTCCAAAGTCAACCATGCAAAGTTGGGCACCCAAGGTCAAAAATGGTCTCTTACAACATCTTATGATGTGTCATAACCGTCATAGATTCTCCCAAAAAGCATCTTCCCAATATGGGTGCCTAGAGCTAAACATAGCATCTTATAATTACTAATTACTTGTCATAAGATATCATAGTGTCATAGAATCTTATGACAACTTGCAACTGTCATAGATTCTCTTAGATGTACTCACCAACTTTATGACATGTATCATACATGCTAAAAATAGTTGATTCCTCCAAGGTGACGTCTACACTCATTTACTCATGATTTTTACAATTAACAACTATAAATGTCACTCCATAATTACCTCCAGTAAAACCAGAATTATCACTACGAGTGAAACAACCTCATTCCCTTATGAGAAATTACAAAAAATAAAATGGAATAAATACAATATTGGGATTTACAAGGTTAATGGAACCTTGTCCCAACATTCTCTCAGTTGACTTTATACATTATAAATCAACCCATAGGAAATCAAATGAAAAATAATTAAGCACTAGGAAAAAGGCCCATGGCCTCTCTGCACCACACAAATTTCTCCATGCTCACAGGCTTAGTCAATGAATCTGCAACATTCTTCTGAGTGTCTATCTTCTTCAGCTCAATCTATCCACTTGCATCCAATTCTTGAATGAAGTGATACTAAACATCAACATGGTTAGTCTGAGCATGATACATAGGATTCATGGCCAAACAGATAGCACTTTGGCTATCACAACCAATCTGAATGACCCTACAATCAAAACCAATACTTGTACACAGTCTTCTCAACCAAACTATCTCCTTAGAGACATGGGTAGCAGCCATATATTCTACTTTAGTGGCAGACAAAGAAATTGTGGGCTGCCTCTTGCTCATCCAACTCACTACTCCTCCAAAGAAAGTAAATACATAGCCACTAGTGGACCTTCGACTATCCAAGTCACCTGCCCAATCTGCATCAACAAATCCCTGTATGTCCAAAGTTTTGTCAGCACTATAAGTACCAGAATAAACCAAATAATAATCAAGAGTACCTGCAAGATATTTAAGCACCCTTTTCGTATAATTCCAATGTTATCTACTAGGGTTAGACATAAATCTTCTCAAAACTCCCACTGCTTGGGCAATATCTAGCCTAGTGCAAATATTGCATACATCAAACTCCCTACAACACTAGAATATGGTACATTAGACATATTATCAAAATCATCCCCATTATTTGGACACATATCTAATGAAATCTTAGTACCAATGGGTAAAGGAACTCTAACTAGGTTACAGTCATGCATACTAAATCTCTACAAAATGGTATTCACATACTTACTCTGAGACAACCAAAGCTTTATGTTACCTCTGTCCCTCCTGATCTCCATACCTAGAATATACTTGGCAGCACCAAGATTCTTCATATCAAATGCACCTGAAAGTTGGGCTTTCAGCTCACTGATCATACCCTTAGTATTGCTGAGAAATAACATGTCATCAACATACAATGCAACGATAAATGAATGTAAACATAGTGATCCTCCTCACTCCTAACAAAACCCAATTTCAACACAAATGAGTCAAACTTTTGGTACCACATTCTGGGGAACTATTTTAGACCATAAAGAGACCTCTTTAACCTACAAACCCAATGTTCTTTCCATTTTACCTCCTCAAGATCTCCATGCAAGAACACAGTCATAACATCCATTGCTCTATTTCCTAATCAAAAGATACAGCAATGGATAAAATAAATATAATAGAAGTTAATTTAGCAACAGGAGAGAAAATTTCATTGAAATCAACTCCCTCTCTCTAGGAGTAGCCCTTGGCTACCAGTCTAGCCTTGTACTTCTCCAATGAACCGTCTGCTCTAAACTTCTTCTTGAAGACCCACTTGCAACCTATGGCATTTCTTTCTTTGGGCAAATGAACAAGATCCCAAGTGTTACAAGAGTTTAAATCCATCATCTCCTCCTACATGGCTAACTACCAAGACTCACTATCATCTACATGAATAGCTTCCTTGTAGGATCTAGGTTCATCGTCAGCACTCAATAAAGCAAATACACAACGAAAAATCTGGTGGGCTATACCTGTCAACTGGGTTTCGTTGTCTTGTGGATCTCCCCAAGGGTGGAATAAGAGACTCAACATGTTCTTCTACATGATCATCTATAATGCCCCAGGTTTTCACCCAAAGCATTAGCTGAACAAACACCAGACCAAAAGAAAATTTGTGTTTGCAAGTGCGACATTTACATGTCGCATTGCACTCACACACACAAGGTGTTGCAACAAGTACAACAACACCTAAAAAGACATCAGCATTGCACAATGCAAGGTGGCACAAGAGGAAGACTTCACCCATCATGTGACAACTCACCATGATGACCAAGTGAGAGATGGAGCTCATTCCATGACAAGGATCAGATACACGTCCATGACCTGGCTCCCTTGCGAACACATGGAGTAAGATGAGCGTGACATCCACCTCAATCCATTCCATGATGACATAAGACATCCCAAACATAAGGGTAATGCTCACCATGGGATAGTCCAACTAGGAGGTACGATTCCTCAACCAACTAGAATGGTCACTAGTCAAACTCGTGTAAAGGCACACTTCCTAATGCAAAGGAGGGAATAATCCAAGAGTGCATATCACATCATGGAAATGACAACAAAACACCTATGGGGCTAAAAATAGTAATCAGTGCCAAAGAAGATTCATTTTAACCAATAACATTAAGGTGTTGAACCAAAAATGTCCACATGCCAAAAAGGACAAAAGCAATACAAAAGGCTATGCATGTTCGACACCAACATCGACACATGCCAAAAAGAAAAGATAGGATCCTCACCACCTATGTGGGATGAATATGATCCAACACAAACATATCCATAAACATTAAATACAACATCAAATAGTTGAGTCTAAACATGCTAACATAGCTAGATTCTAACATGTAAAATCTATCAAAACATGTCAATGTCCTCACAAATCGAGGTGTGGAAAAATACAAGACGATATCCAATAATTACTATATTCGAAGGGCTTCATCCTAAACATAGATGAATCATAGCCAACATCATAAATCAAATCATAGCATTAATTACATCTTATTACAAGGGTCTCAAAAGACCTACATTACAAAGGTTACAATAATCAATAATAATAATATACAAGTGCATAAACCACCCAAAACCTAACATGCTCTCCAAGGTACAACAAGACATGAAGCATGACATAATCAACCTGCAAGAAGATAAGGGAACCGTCTGACACCTAAAGATCATCATGAAGGACCAATGGAGAAATGTTGCTTGCCTCCCAACCATATTGTCATCGTCAAGCACAATAGTTGTCTACGCAACTCTAGGCAACCCCTGAGCTATGGAGAAGGTGATCATGGCAAACCCGCTAAGAGCATATCACACATCTAAGGTATACAAGCAACATATGGCATACACACCAATCAATGCACACAACATAAATGGTACATCTACCAATACAATGCATATAAACAACACATGGTACAACTACCATCTAATTGCATTCAAGTAACATATGGCACACTTGCCAAATCATAATAGAATGACATCACAACATTCAAGCATAAGGGAAATGATCACACCTTCAATGCACGCTAAATGAGGCATAATCATTGTTCATCATAGACACATACAAGCATGAATCAAACATCACAATGCACATGCAATCACATGGTAAACATCACATGTCGAGTCAAACTCCGATGGTGGAAGAAGGAAGAGAGACCTAGGTAGTTAGGACAAAGAGTGTCAAACGAGGGCAATACTCACCTCGCGGTAGAACATGAGGGCATAGCCTCCTCATAGCAACCAAACACTACACCAAAGATTGTTCTTTACACCAAAACCCAAGCAAGCTGGACACTTCACTAGGACATGCAGTTTGGTGTAGATGATCTCATTATTAAATTTTATTACCCAATGTGTTTAAATTTTATTCTTGATTAAAAACTTCCATTCACTAATTCTTATGACCTCTTTGGGCCATGGTGCACGATGGAAGCCACTACTTTCTCTACCCCTAGACCTCTTCCTAAACACCCAAAGCTCCAATTTTACTAATTGGACTTGGCACAGTTTACGAGGTAACAAAATCCCAATTTGACAAAAATACAACATTTTCTAAAAAGATGCAAAACATCATTTCTCATGTGAGGGAACTCATCCCACATTAAAATTAATAAAGGAAATGGTTTAAAATTGAAATTTCTTTTTTTTTCTATTTGTATGGAAAAATCATTAAAAAAACCCAAATTCTCCATTATTAAAGCTTGTCTACCTTGGGCAATTTTCTAACTTTCATGTTTCAAATTCAAATGGAATTTTGACAACTACCCATTGTTGATTATATGAACAACACCCCAATTATAAAATAAAAACAAGGTGGGCATTTCTAAATAAAATTTGGCATGACTTTCTTTGTTTTGGCACGTTTCCCAAATGAATAACACAACAATTTTCTAACTTTCATATTTCGAACTCAAATGAAAATTTGACAACTACAAATTGTTGATTATATGAATAACACCCCAATTATGAAATAAAAACAAGGTGGGTATTTATAAATAAAATTTGGCATGACTTTCTTTGTTTCAACATGTTTCCCAAATGAAAAACACAACAGAAATGCAAATAAAATTCAGAAATTAAACTTAAACTTTCCTTTCTATGCATGAATACCATAGCAATTCATTTAAGATGGTATGGCAATGGATAGAACAAACAAAACTAAACAAGGAAGAGAGTTATGAATTCATACCTCTTTCCAAGCACTCTCAAAAGATAGGTTTTGAAGAAAACAATCTTAGATCACTCCCAACCAAGCACAAATCAATTCCAATCCTCTTCCACAAGTAATTCCAATCCTCACTTCAAACAAGCAAATCTAAATCCTTCCATTCCATGGAGAAAATCCATTTTTCAAGCAAGAGGGTTTCAAACAAAGGAGAGAGCAAATTTTGGAAAGAAAAAGAAGAATTCAAAATACATGTCTTTTTTCCTTTTATGCCTGCAAAGACACTATTCATTTTTTCATAATAAAATATTCCTCTTAAGTGATTTAATAAATCAAATTAAAATTATAGCCTTTGCACAATTAAATCATTTAATTCATTAATTCCAAACAATAAATAATTACAATATTTCATTTGAAATCACATAAGCATTTAATCAAAATGCATTAATATTTCAATTTTCCTTGAAAACACCCAAATAATTCACTAATAATAACAAGGAAATAGTTGGTCAAACAAACTCAACTATTCCAAATAGGTTATTGTCATTTAACTCAGTCTCATTCTGAAAAGTACAAACATGCCATATTAGGCATTCAGTTTTCTCATTTAATGCAATTTCTACCTTTTTACGAAAAAAATATTAAATTTTAGAATCAAATCAAAATCACTCAAATTTGTTCCACAAGCATATAATGATGCAACAAACATTTTCACTAAAGCAAAAATAGCAATTTCCAAATTAAAATCATTAATTTAATCAAAAAACACATTTTTGAACCATTTTAAAATAAAGTGCAAGAATGCTAAGGAAACACATGCAAATGATTCCAAACACACATCACATGTTTCCACAACACAAGGATAAGGGTGAGATGGCTTAGCGTCCCATGTCAACCTTCTCACATTTCCCACATTAGTTAACACTTGTAATTACATGCACACTCAAGTCAACCATTAGACATACCTGCTCCACATATAATAGCCAAAGCAACATAATCCACTCCAACGTGGTATAATCACACATGATATAAAATAATCACATCCACTATAATCATCTATGACTAGCATAATCTAGGAACATGATGCATAAACGGAAACATTTCACAAGGCAAGAATAATACAATAATCACAACTATAACAAGTATAGTGAAAATAGTGAATCTAAGGCACTGGAATAATCTAACATGCACAATCACAACATATGCATCCCATAAAGAATAGTTGGAAGACAAATAAAAAAAGAATAACCCCATTGGAAACACTTCGATGGTCATGTAGAATACACCCTTAGAACCCATTGATAGCACCATAGACCTCATCAACAAGTTCAGTGCAATGCATCAAAGCATAATAATCACATAATACACTGAAAAAACACTCAGAACAACATAGAGCACATGAATCAAAAAGCACACAAGGCACAAACTAGGGTGGGCATTACATCGTCTGCACCAACTTCTTCTATTACAATAGATTCTTCCTCATTATAACTACTTGAATCTTCTTCTTCTTCTTCACCCTCCAATCCATCATTGTGTTCTTCCTGAGGTGCATCTTTATCCTCTAAGTCAAAATGCACTCTCTTTGACCTTTCTTTCTCTTTTACTTGTTCACGCTCAGAAATAGCTCTAAGTTCCCTGAAAATAACATCTCTAGAGAAAACAACTATTTTTCTAGTCAGAGGATCCCAAAGCTTATAACCTTTAACATTCTCACCATATCCAATGAAGATGAATTTATGTGCTTCTAGATCTAACTTAGATAGCTTTTCTTTAGGCACATAAACAAAAACCTCACAGCCAAAAACCCTTCAATGTGAAACAAAAGGTTTCTTACCCATCCACACTTCATAAGGTGTCGAATCAAGAGCCTTACAAGGAGATTTGTTAATCAAGTAACAATTGGTACACACATCCTCTGCCCAAAAGCATTTCTCCAACTATGAATCACTTAACATACTTCTAGCTCTTTCCATGATTGTTTGGTTCATCCTTTCTACAACACCATTTTTTTGTGGTGTATACGGAGTTGTCTTTTGTCTGATTATACTTGCATGCTTACAAAAGTCATCAAATTCCTTAGAGCAATATTCCCCTCTATTGTAAGATCTTAATATTTTTATCTTTAATCATGATTTGTTTTCAACTAAGACTTTAAAATCTTTAAACTTAGTGAAAACTTGATATTTGTGTTTCACAAAGTAAATCCATGTAAATCTAGATACATCATCAATGAAGGTGACAAAATAAAAAGATTTTTTTATAGAGTCATTATCCACAGGTCCAAACACATCTAAATGAATAATCTCTAACTTCTCTTTTCCTCTATTGCTTCCTAAAGGAAATGATGTTTTGTTTTGTTTTCCAAACACATAATGCTCACAAAAATCAAAGTGCTCATCAAAATAAGAGAAATTGTCCAAGAAATTTTTATTCTTAATTGTTTCTAAAACATTATTACTTGTGTGGCCCAATCTAAAGTACCACAACATACAAGTGTTTTCAGAAGCCTCAAAAATATAAGAGGAATTACAAACTATAGTGTCATCTAGCCTAAACAAGGTTCCCAATCTTTTCCCCTTCTCTACCACCAAGTTTCCTCTCACTAATCTGCAACTATGCTTATCAAATGTTACATGCATTCCCAAATCATTCAACTTCAAAACTAAAATCAGATTTCTAGCTAATCTAGGAACATGCAAAACACCAAGGAGGATTTTAATTCTCCCATCACTGGGTGTATACACAAAGATGGGGGACTAAAAATTTGCCACCATGGGACTTTTTGGTCCAAAACAAGGCAAAACAAGAGGGTGTTATAACGTGCTCACATTTTGACTGACATAAAAAGTGTAAAACAAAGTCATTTATGCTATTCACCGCAAGAAAATAAGTTTGTGTACCAAAAACCTAAGAAGAAAACATGAGTGCATCCAAGGAAAGCCTCTCCAAGCACGTGTAAGAGAGAAAACGTCCTTTTCACGATGCCACCTCATCGACAAAGATGTCATGTAGCAAATTTGGAGGGTATAGCGGCTAAAGAAGGTAGGGTTTAATCAATTTTTGTTAGTTTTAGAAGAATTTTTGGATTTTGCATTGTTTGATTAGTTTTTATATTGCATTTACAGTATTTGAGGCAAGAGAAAACCCAAATCCAGCTAATGAGGGTGAAAACAACCCTCCAAACCCTCAAAACCTACCTTCACATCCTCACAATGTAAGGGAAAGTCAAGAAAACTACCTACGAATAATAGAAGAAAACAAGAAACATCTTCAAACTACTATTCAAACACTAAATAATCCAATTGCAAGCACCGATCGTAGGAGGGCACTTGCAAAGTCACTAAAGGATATTGTTTCCCACACCGATTTGGTGACAAAATAAATTAGCAAATTCCAAGACTACAGGGAGAGGTGTCAGCAATATTATGCCAACAAGTTGTCATATGAACAAGTCAAGAATGAAAAAATTACAAAATCTCAATTATGTGCACACTTTATTAATCCCAAAACCAACCAAAGATTATAAGAAAGTTGCAAACAATTTCCTATTCATTGGTGTAGGAATGAATAAATATCCCAAAACTTTTGGGATAGATGGTACATGGTTTTCGATGAGTGCCCATACAACAATGATGAGGTATGACAATATTTCTTGAGGAAACTCTGTTGCGAGTTCGTCCTCAAAAAGATTCCAAATTATTTTGACATTCGTGAGTTCCAGGGTAGAGGTGGTGGCTCTTCCCAAGATAGACCCGGGGCTCAGCGAGATGATAACCGTGTGCCTGTACCCCTATTGAGGCCAGAACATAGGTCATTCCCTTCAACTTTGAAGGAGAGTGTTGAGGTTGAGACATTACATTCATTGACTACTCTCACCCAAAATCTATCACAACATGCCGATGATCTTACCCGGGCCGATGAGGGTGAGAGCAGCAGGTGTCATGTGACCCCACATTTGTGTAGTTCATGTATGAACCTATGTGATTATGGGACGCAGGACGCACGGCAGGATGCTGCGACGCAGGACGCATGGCAGGACTCTCGATGGGATGTTGTGACGTAGGAGTAGCATCCAATGATGGAGACATCCATATTGGATGAGATTGTTCTCACCGATGATGTCTTACAGACTACATTTGGTATTGACTCTTAGGTAATTTGTTACAAGTTTCATCTTGATTTAATATATTGTTATATGAAATTTTTAATTAATTTTATATGATTATCTATATTATAAGTTAAAAATAACATGTATGTAGTTGTCTGCGCAATGAAATTCCAAGGTCAGATTTTTCATCCTACCTCTATTAGTTGTCCATTGGTGGCTTATGAGAGGAGGTCAAGTCAGCAAGTATGTAATTCATCACATGATCGTAATTATTGTAGATATATCAATGGTAATATTATTTTGTGACAATTTGATGATTTCAACAGTCACTGACACCTCCACGGTTTCCTTGGTCCCGTGGACACAAATCCACCACTTTTACGGAGGTAAATTTAACCATTTCTAATCATTATGCATTTTTAAAATAATGTTATGTATTTATTTTGGTCAAAAAATCTTGAACTTGATTTTCAGATGCTGAATGTGGAGACTCCTCCTCATGTTCGTGAGTCAGCACAGATAGGCATTGCTACAGCCATGATGTCTTCAAATCCTTTGACCGAGGTATGAGCCAATAACATGAAAATGTTATAATTTTGTATAAATATTCTTTTATCTCATGTCATTTGATGTACATAAATGATATTTATGTTTAGTCAATTTTTCTTCTTGATGCTTCTCACAGGAGGTCACAACTCTAGCCCATCCAACTATAGACAAAGAAGCAAGAGACAAGATGATGGAGAGTGATCATCAGATGGTGGTAAGTGATCAATTACATATGTGATGTTATATATTTCATGTATATTTTCTATAGTAATGTGCATATTGTTTGATTGTATTAACAAGTGGAGCTACATGAACTTGAACTGTCAAAGAGGTCTACTCGACGACAGAGAGAGGATGAGTCACAGATTGGCTCTTCATCTTCACAGTCAAGCAAGGGCCGCCAATTATTTCATAAAAGTCCATAGGAAACTAGTTTTGGGGACATTTTTTGTATGCCTAGATGCCTTGTATGTACATACTTTTGTATGTTATCGATGTATATTTTTGTATATATGCCTGTATGGCTTTGTTTGGACATGCCTATATGGCTTTGTATGTAAACTAGATGTTATGTTCATGACATTATGTAAATGACAGTTTATATTAAATATTTAATATTATGATCAATTATCATTACAGGAATTTAGTTTTACACGTGCCAATTGTATTTGCTTGAAAGTAACTTATAAATCATTTTCAAATAATCCATTTTGTGCATATCTTGCAATCATTACATTCTGTGGGACTGTGCATTTCTTTGAGGCATCATTTCAAACAGTTCACGCACCTTGTCTATGCTTCCACACTTTCCATACATGTCTACAAGGGCAGCTACAAATACAATACATGTGACCAAATTCCTATATCATTTATGCTTTGATGGTTGTCCACACCATGTTCCCCAGGTCCCATTTTGGCATAGGAAAGGAGGAAGTTGGATAAGGTTGTGCAATTTGGTTTTAGACGTGCCAAAATTTGCGTTTAGTTGAAATTTACTTTTGTGCTTTTGCTTGAGAGTTTTTAAAACCTTATGAAAAATCCATTTCGTGCATATCTTGCAATCATTGCATTCCATGAGAAAACATTTCTTTGAGGCGTCGTGTCAAATAGTTCACGTTCATTGTATATGCTTCCACACTTTGCATACATGTCTTGCAAGGTACTTACAACTACAACATTTGACAAAATTCCTATATCCTTTATGCTTTGATGGATGTCTATATTGTGTTCCAAAGATACCACTTCTAAGGTTTTTGGAATTTGGCTTTACGTGTTTGCCAATTGCATTTTCTTGAAACTTTCTAAAGGCTTATCAAAAAATCCATTAAATATTCATATCTTGCAATCATTGCATTCCATGAGGTGACATTTCTTCGAGGCATCATGCCAAACAGTTCACATGCCTTGTCTATGCTTCCACACTTTGCATACATGTCTCTGAGGGCAGTTGCAACTACAACATCTAACAAAATTCCCATATGTTTTATTCTTTGGTGGATGTCCATTTTGGCATAGGCAAGGAGGATACTGGCTAAGGTTGTGGAATTTTTCTTTACACCTGCCAATTGCATTTTCTTGAAATTTTCTAAAGCCTTATCAAAAAATCCATTTTGTTTATATCTTGCAATCATCGCATTCAATGAGGCGACATTTCTTTAGTGCATCATGCCAAACAGTTCACGTGCCTTGCCTATGCTTCCACACTTTGCATACATGTCTACAAGGGTAGTTGCAAAATTATAGCATGTGACAAATTTCCTATATCCTTTATGCTTTGATGGATGTCCATACGCTATTCCAAACAAACTATTTTGGTGGATGTTCATACCCTATTCCAAAGATCCCATTTTGACATTTAGACCTGTCAATTGCTTTTTCTTGTATGTTTCTAAAGTCTTATCAAAAAATCCATTTTATTCATATCCTCCAATCATGGCATTCCATGAGACTACATTTATTTAAGGCATCATGTCAAACAATCCACTTGCCTTTTTCTATGCTTCCACATTTTGCATACATGTCTCCTATGACAGTTGCAACTACAACATCTTACAAAATTCCCATATCCTTTATGATTTGATGGATGTCCATGTACTGTGTTCCAAAGATCTTAGTTTGGCACTAGTAGAGAGGATGTAGTCAAAGGTTGTGGATTTTAGCTTTACACCCACCAATTGGTTTGCTTGAAAGTTTCTAAATCCTTATCGACAAATCCATTATTTGCATATCATGCAACCATACCATTCCATGAGACCACATTTCTTTGAGGCATCATGTCAAATAGTTCACTCACCTTCTCTATGCTTCTGCATTTTGCATACATGTCTTCTAGGGTAGTTGCAACTATAACATTTTTCAAAATTCCAATAGACCACATTTTTTTTGAGGCATCATTCAGTGCAACTACGACATTTGATAAAATTCTCATATGCATTTTGTAAGAATACATGAGATACTATATATTTCTATATGATTACCCTAATTAGTAAGAATTAATAAGAAAGAAGCATAATGGCAATAATTAGCATTCAAGGATTTCTAATGAAGACCTAGGGTTTGGGTGCCAATAGCAACTCACCAAACCCTCAGATCAATCTTTATAAATGAAGAGATTTTATGATTTAGACTAATACAAATGCTTGGGTATCTCATGATCATATTGAGATCTAATCATTGCTTTGTTTCTTGTAGGGTTTGTTTCCATGCTTCTAATCATAATAATCAAGGTTATGGGACAACAAGGTTATGGAATAGCTCTTCTCATGTCATATGAGGAGATCATGGTCACAATACCATCAAGATGTTGTGAATTTCAACACCAAATTTCCATATTTCCAAACCCTGCCATCGTACATAGTCAAGAAGGCACAAAACAATCAAAAGCATGGACAGTCAAGGGACTATCATGAAATCATAAGGTTGTTATCCATAGGGGGGTTGCCTTGAAAGATGTATGACCATGCTAAATTTCTCCTTATCAAGGCCATGATGTGTCAAAAAGGTGAAGTTACTGGGTGAATGTGAGAAGTCAATTTCAAAGAAGGTTTCAAAAGAGTATCTATTGTTGTCACAATCATGAAAGACTATCATTATGCCATCTTAGAGACCCTATGACTCAAGAAATCACCATAAAAATGAGGTTGAGGAGTTTTCTTAGGGTGTGAGGGGTAATCAAAGGGATTTCAAGGAAGATCAAACACAAAAAGAAGGGATTTTTTCATGATCTTTTTTAGGATTGTTACAATCATGAATAGCCATCAAGGTCCTAAGAGTATTTACTAATCATCATACCATTATTCACATTTTAGCACTGTCAACAAAGTTTCTAAAGTCTTTTCAACAAATCCATTTTTGCATATCTTACAATCATTACATCCCATGAGAGGACATCTCTTTGTGGTGTTGTATGATCAAACAGTCCACGTGCCTTGTCTATGCTTCCACACTTTTGCATACATGTCTACAAGGGCAGCAACAATATGCTTTGATGGTTGTCCATACCATGTTCCAAATATCCTAATTTGGAGGATGCTAGCAAAGGTTGTAGAATTTGG
This sequence comes from Cunninghamia lanceolata, assembly GCA_027924645.1. NCBI lineage: Eukaryota > Viridiplantae > Streptophyta > Pinopsida > Cupressales > Cupressaceae > Cunninghamia > Cunninghamia lanceolata. The sequence goes on along the minus strand of BSBN01000910.1, from coordinate 11,475 downwards.
CTTTACATGTGCCAATTGCATTTTCTTGAAAGTTTCTAAAGCCTTTTCAACAAATCCATTTTTTGCATATCTTGCAATCATTGCATTCCATGATAGAAGATCTCTTTGAGGTGTTAGGTCAAACAATTGGCATGCCTTGTCTATGCTTCCACACTTTACATACATGTCTACAAGGGCAACTGCAAATACAATATCTGATAAAATTCTAGTATCCTTTATGCTTTGAGGTGTTAGGTCAAACCGTCCATGTGCCTTGTCTATGCTTTCACACTTTACACACATGTCTACAAGGGCAGCAACAATTACAACATCTAGCAAAATTCCTATATCATTTATGCTTTGAGGTGTTGTATGATCAAACAGTCCACGTGCCTTGTCTATGCTTCCACACTTTGCATACATGTCTACAAGGGTAGAAACAATTACAATATCTAGCAAAATTCCTATATCATTTATGCTTTGATGGTTGTCTATACCATGTTCCAAAGATCCTAATTTGGAGGATGTTGGCAAAGGTTGTGGAATTTGGCTTGCCTTGGGTGAAAAATAGGACCATGCCTAGCCTAAACATACCCATACGAATGCATTGGAACTATCAGTTTGGTCGCGTCAGGAGTAGGACAAAAGTTACACCCCTTTGCAACTTTACACTACCTCCTTCTGACAATTTTAGGGATAGCAGAAAACCTTTCACCACGGTCGAATGCCTCAGAGATATCAAAAATTGAGAGAGGTTATTGTAGAGGGGTTCTACATGATCATGATGCCTCAAACGAAATGTTTCTAAGTGTCACAGTTTCTGAGTAACAGCTCATCAAAGATTGGTGTCTTTTTGCACTTTGGGCTCTTTAGGGATATCATCGGTACAGTGTAGCTTGAACTATTTCGGCATGTTTAGGTACAAAATAAGACCATGCCTAGCCTAAACGTACCAATCCAGATGCATTAGAACTATCAGTTTGGTCACATCAAGAGCAGGATGAAAGTTACACCCCTTTGCAACTTTACACTACCTCCTAATGATTTTGGGGGCAGTAGAAAACCTTTCACCACGGTCAAACACCTTAGAGATATCAAAAATTGAGAGAGGTTATTGTAGAGGGGTTCTACATGATTACGTTGCCTCAAACAGAATGTTTTTAAGTATCACAGTTTCTGAGTAACAGCTCATCAAAGATTGCTACTTTTTTGCACTTTAGACTCTTCAGGGATATCACCAGTACAATATAACTCGAACTGTTTTGGCATGTTTGGGTACAAAACAAGACCATTTCTAGCCTAAACGTAGCCATCCAAATGCGTTGGAACTATTAGTTTGGTCACATCAAGAGCAGGACAAAAGTTACACCCCTTTCCAATTTTACACTACCTCTTTCTGACGATTTTGGGGGTGGCAGAAAACCTTTCACGATGGTCGAACGCCTCAGAGATATCAAAAATAGAGAGCGGTTATTGTAAAGGGGTTCTAATTGATTGTTTTGCCTTAGACAGAATGTTTCTAAGTGTCACGATTTTTGAGTAACAGCTTGTCAAAGATTGCTACCTTTTTCGACTTTGGACTCTTCAAGGATATTGTCAGTACAATGTAGCTTGAATTGTTTCGGCATGTTTGGGTGCAAAACAAGACCATGCCTAGCCTAAACCTACCCATCTGGATGCATTGGAACTATCAATTTGGTGGCATCAGGAGCAAGACGAAAGTTACACCCCTTTGCAACTTTACACTACCTCCTAATGATTTTGGGGCAGCAGAAAACCTTTCACCATAATCGAACGCCTTAGAGATATCCAAAAATGAGATAGGTTATTGTAGATGGGTTCTACATGATTATGTTTCCTCAGACGGAATGTTTCTAAGTGTCACAGTTTCTGAGTAACAGCTCATCAAAGATTGTTGCCTTTTTGCACATTAGACTCTTCAAGGATATCGTCGGTACAATGTAGCTCAAATTGTTTTGGCATGTTTGGGTGCAAAACAGGACCATGCCTAGCCTAAACGTACCCATATGGATGTGTTGGAACTAATAGTTTGGTCGCATCAAGAGCAGGACAAAAGTTACACCCCTTTGCAACTTTACACTACCTCCTTCTGACGATTTTGGGGCCAACAGAAAACCTTTCACCACGGTCGAATGCCTCAGAGATATCAAAACCTGAGAGAGACTATTGTAGAGGGGTTCTACATGATCACGTTTCCTTAGATGAAATGTTTCTAAGTGTCATGGTTTTCGAGTAACGGCTCATCAAAGATTGCTACCTTTTTGCACTTTGGACTCTTCAGGGATATCGCCAGTACAATATAGCTCAAACTATTTCGACATGTTTGGGTACAAAAGAGGAAAATGCCTAGTCTAAACATACCCATCTGGACATGTTGGAATTGTCAGTTTGGTCACATCATGAGCAGGATGAAAGTTACACCCCTTTGCAACTTTACACTACCTCCTTCTGATGATTTTGGGGGTAGTAAAGAACCTTTCTCCACGGTCAAACACCTCAGAGATATCAAAAACCAAGAGAGGTTATTGTAGAGGGTTTCTACATGATCGCGTTGCCTTAGACGGAATGTTTCTAAGTGTCACAGTTTCCACGTAACATCTCGTCAAAGATTGCTGCCTTTTTACACTTTGGACTCTTCAAGGATATCACCGGTACAATGTAGCTTGAACTATTTCGGCATGTTTGGGTACAAAATAGGACCATGCCTAGCCTAAACATACCCATACGGATGCATTGGAACTGTCAGTTTAGTCGCATCAAGATCAGGACGAAAGTTACACCCCTTTGCAACTTTACACTACCTCCTTCTGATGATTTTGGGGGCAACAGAAAACCTTTCACCACGGGTCGACACCTCAGACATATAAAAAAATACGAGAGGTTATTGTAGAGGGGTTCTACATGATTATGTTGCCTCAGACAGAATATTTCTAAGTGTCATAGTTTCTGAGTAATAGCTCGTCAAAGATTGCTGCCTTTTTGCACTTTGGACTCTTTAGGGACTTTGCATGTAGCCTGCTGCCTCGAACGATTGGGGAACTTGGCACACGAAAAGAGACCTCGCTTGGCATTTACCCACCCACTCTGACGCGTTGGCAAATTATGTTCAATACCACGACCTATGGAATGCAAAATGTCACTCCTAGCACCTTTCTACTGCATGAAACTAAAGCATTTTGCAAGAATGCATTTGATTTCGGCACGGTCAAACAGACTGGAGTTGACCAAAACTGAGAGAGGTTATTATGGATAGACCCCACGTGCACTTGTAGGTCCAAACAAAATGTTCCCAACTACCATGAATTTTGAGAACTACTATGTCAAAGTTTGGCAGTTTTTTTCTTCTTAGGGATCTTAAGGGACTTTGTCGGTAGCCTGCTGCCTCGAACGACTAGGGCGCTTAGCACACGGAATTAGACCTCCCTTTGCATTTACCCACCCACCCCAACACATTGGAAAAGTTCATTCAGCCCCACGAGCTATGGAATGCAAACAAAGAAGCATGAAGATATGAACAAATTCATGTCATGAGGAAGAACCACAACCCAATCCAACTCCTAAAAGCATGACATGTTATGATGAAAAACCACAACCAAATCCAATGATCCAATGACATGAACCAATGACATAATCAACTATGTCCTACTATTGTAACATGATAAACATGAATGTTATGAACTAACATCCTAACCCTATGACATCAATCTTGATATGACATGAGTGAACAGGATTAAGACCAATAAGGATCAACTTCATCCATCACTTAGATCTAAACCCATGAAGCATAACATGATTATGATGCAAACATCAAATGTATACCATAGAAAGAAAATCAAACCAATCATGTGGCCTTCACTACTCAATTTCATACCACTGCTTGTCAAGTTCATACCACTGCTTGAGTGGGATCTTCACTATTCAAGTTCATGCCTTATCTTGAAGCACTATAACTTTGTGTATCACATCACATACTCTATGAAGAAGCAAGTGTCTTTATATCACAAAATCCAACAACATATCCTAAAATCATAATGGTATCATCAAACAATAGACAACCAATAGACCTGCATAATTATGCATTCCTTACTTTCAAGCAAATGTAATTGGCACGTGTAAAACCAAATTCATGTAAAGATAATTGATCATCATATTAAATATTTAATATAAACTGTCATATACATAATGTCATGAACATAACATCTATTTTACATACAAATCCATATAGGCATGTCCAAATAAAGCCATACAGGCATATATACAAAAATATACATCGGTAACATACAAAAGTATGTACATACAAAGTCATCTAGGCATACAAAAAATGTCACAAAAAAATAGTTTCCTATGGACTTTTATGAAATAATTGGCAACCCTTGCTTGACCGTGAAGATGGAGAGCCAATCTGTGACTCATCCTCTCTTTGTCGTTGAGTAGACCTCTTTGACAGTTCAAGTTCATGCAACCCCACCTATTAATACAATCAAACAATGTGCACATTACTATAGAAAATGTACATGAAATATATATACAATCAAACAAAGTACAAGTAACCATCTAGGAAAGTTTTATGCACACTTACAAATTAATCCAACGAACCATCTGGGTCTTCTCTACTCTTTATTGTGTAAAGTATTGCCTCATGGTCAGACTCACGCACCTTCCACAAGGTCTTGTTCAAAGGTCTACCTCGATATTGTATCAAATGAACATTGGTTGCCATGACAAGGTTTGAGTAATGAAGAATCTTCTGATGCGGGTCAAAGTCCTGAAATAGCCAAACATTAACACTCTTATGTGGGTACCTTCTAAGCCATGTTCTAGTAACAACCACTGAGCCTGTAGGGTATTCAATGTTTTCTCCATCTGTAACTAGAGCCTCCAATTTCTTTTTGGCTTAACACAACGGCACAAGTAATAATTTGTTCCCTCTTTGTTATCTTCATCTATAATAACTGCATAAAAATGCCCTACAATGATAAGTGTAGCAAATTAGATGAAATTAGTCAACATTACAAAAATACTACAAAGTAAGATAACATTAGGATTTATTTTGAAAACTATGCAAGTAGATATATTACCTAGTTGAACTAGATCTGATATGTGGTCAAAGTCAACTGATGATTCCATCTCTGTCAGTTCCAGTGTTGTTGGGGGTTGATACATGTCAAGTGCGATATGATAACTTAACTGCCATTCGTCAACCCACTCCTTCAACTCACACTCATTCTAGGCTTGAATTGTACATGAAGAACAAAAGCATGCCATCTTCCGCGTGTGGATACTCCATGAACCTACAATTGAGATTCTAAAAGAGTGTAGCTCATTTGATCCTGTCAGTGTACAACAGTCCTCATATGGTGCAATGTTAGTATCATCTATCAACCAAAAAAATCTACCAACTGAAGACTTACCTTCATTACCTGGACCCATCAAAGAATTACACCACTCGATGATTGATTTTGCATATGTCAACTTTACATTGTCTTTATACTTTAACTCTTTTCGTGTTATGGCTCTTTTGATACATGCTCCTACACCATCATGCTCCCCCTTTCCATGCCCAACCTCACAAAAGTTCCACATATGTTGAACACCTATAATATTATGCCTCTTGCTCAACTAATAGAAATTTTGCAAGTTCTTGAATTGTGATGCACAGTTATCTGACCATATGATATGTTGACTGAATTATATGCCCCTTCTAGCCAAATCATTGTAAAACACCTGAAAGCAACCTTGCATGAACTCTGTGGAATGCATGCGATCATCACTTATATAAAAATGATACTCCCTTATGATCTTTTTGTCATCCTCTGTACTATCATTTGAATGAATAAATGCGATGTGCACAAATATAGAAACCTGTGTCGAGTTGTAATATTGGGATTGCGCCTCATGTTGTGGCTGTAGACTGTAGTTCTCTACAAATTCGATGATTGAAATAATGCTACCAACTAGAAATGTGTCCTTACATAACTTGAATCGCAAGTCCAACCATCGAGCTCTATAGGCATGTCTTACATACTCATACAATATACTGTCATGAAATATAGACATAAACTGATACACTAGAATCTTTTGAATAACATATTCACACCTCTTTGCTTCTTTACCATCTTTTGTATTGTATACCACTATTTTATACTTGTCTAACTCTACTAGTTCGTTTCCAACCGCATGTGTTCTTTCCATATGTTCACATATTGGCATACATTGCAAGCCACTGCAATGCTAACATGTGACATCCAAGCATAATTTCCTATAGAATATTTGACCTTCCTCTCTATCACACATAATTATTGATATGAAGTCTCTTGAAGTAGTTAGTGAGGCACGTCTGCCACAATCTTGCAAAACATTGTTATTATGCAAATCTAAACATATAGACCGATAAACATCAAAATGGTTAGAAAATTTAATATGTAATCTACAACAAGTAGTGTGTGTGTGATTTATTTTGACATAGAAAGGTTTTAGCATTTCAAAATATCTTTGAGAAATTTTAATTTGAGGATACATCTCTAGAAATTTACCAAAAAACTTTGTTTGAGTCATATCAAAAAAATGCTTTGGATGTGGCTCACGCTTTCGACTATCGATTCTCCTTCTTACCACATCCCTTTGATTTGGAGATACCCTTGTTTAATTCTTCCAAAAGTCTTCAATTAGTGATCTCAAAGCTTCAACAACAACTTTGTCTTTCCGTGGGAGTCTCCCAGAGAATGCCCATTATTCATTAATGTTTGGGTCCTCAACTCTTTCATGTCTTCCAACAACTCTCATTAGAGTTTTTCTACTTATTTTCAATGCTTGACTTGTCTTTCTAATGAGGCCAACTTTTTTTGTTTGTTGTCATACTATTATCAATGTAATGACATGTCATGTGACATTACTATCCTTGGTGCATGAGGTGGAACCCACACCCTTATATGCACTCATTAGATTCTTGAAAATTAATTTTTCACTTGAGGCATTTGATGTTCTTAGGCCAAGAATCTTCATAGTGGGCCTAAATTTCAAATTTCTCATCAATTCAATAAAGAGTTGACATATTCTGATTTCATTTAAATTCTCAAAGAATAATTTCCATATCTTGTTCGCATATCTTTGGCAAGTGCACATGGGAATCTTATCCTACATGGGCTTCAATACATTCTCATCAATATCGATTAGAAACTTAGGCTTCCTATGCAAAATTCTAGGAGGTGTTTTAATTAGTAAAGTAGACTCAACATTAAGAATTTCTTCAATAGTTACTTGAGATGGGATAGATGATGTACCTTCAATTGAAGGTGAAAAAGATAAAAATGGCATACCATCAACTTGATGTGTGAATGATGGCCTAGAAAATGAAAATGCAGATTTACCTTCTACTTCACTTGTGAAAGATGGAGTGTCTCCAAATCGAGAAGATAATGATGGTGTTCCTTCAACTTAACCTATGGACAATGGAGTGCCCCTAACTTGGAGATTCACTTTCCTCATTGAACAGAGGTTTTGCATTCGTTCCCTTTGTGCTGCCAATTCCATCTATCTCTTAGCTTCATTAGATGTGTCATGTTCATCTTCAATTAGCAATGGTGGAATGTCTTCTTGTATGGTTGACAATTTCCTACTATCCTGAATTCACCTCATTCTTTCTCTTTTCCTCTCATTCTCAACTTCACGCTCTTCTAGTGTTAGATTCTTTGCTTGTTTCCTCAGTATGATGATGATTTCTACAAGCATGATGAATAAGACAGTGATAATTAAAACCTTTATAATGACAATGAATAATAGTCACAATGAAAAAATACAAAATAAGTTATCATGTTTGGTGATTTGCATCACTTTAGGAGCTCCAATTTCATGAAATTCATCATTGTCCTTGTTTATTAAGATATGATAGACCATGATCAAAGTTGAATCATAAATAGGACAAAAATCATGAAAAGATATGATAGACCAAATAATTGTCCCAAAAAGCACTCAAATTCCTTGAATTGACAACATCAAGATCATGAGAAAAACTCCCCTAATTCTTGCTTATTTTCATGTGTGAGCATTTCCTGGGCTAGGGCAGTATCATGGAGGTCTCTAAAGTGCTTTTTAACTCATCCAAATGCACAAATATCATGCACCTCCCCTTGTGGTGAAAGACTAGCTTGATTTATACCCATTTCCTCAACCAAATCAGCAACTTGTTCTTCATGTTCATGGCTGTTGTAGGTTTGATAAAAAGTCATTTTTATGATGCCTAGGTGGGTCCTAGACATGCATAAGGTTCATAAATTCTAAAAAATAATTTTGTAGTTCATTTTCTTGACCCATGAAAAAATTTATAACCGATGTCGCAAAGTCTAGAGGAAGACGTGTGAAGACAAAAACTCGTGACCTTGAATGAATCCCTTTACGAGTAGTTTCAAATGGAGATTTGGGAGGTCATCAAGATGTTGTCTTAGTAAGGATAATCATTATATGGACTAAATATATTGCATGCTATTAAAGTATTTGTCTAAGCTCTAAAATGAGAACAACTATACAAGGCTCGTGGGACTGTCAACAAATCCGCTATGAATGTCATCCCTATAAACCTCCAATCCTATTACAAAATGAAGATGGGGATTGTATTAAGTGTTTTAATAGACTATTATGATGTGATTAAAAACTCACACATGCTATCATCAAGATGTCAGTCATAATCATTACACTTGGTAGGTATTTATGTGATCATGTTATCATGTTACAATAAAGAATTACCAACAGCCATAGGATAGTCCCTAGATGATTGTCATTAATCCTCACGATTGTCATGAGACATTTATCTAATGTGACCTATTTAGCATCGGGGAATTAGCCAACATGATCACAAGATGTTAAACTTTGTAGAAGAATTATCATGAAGGCAACTAGAAGGTAAGGGAAAGGGTTGTCATACCAAAATCACTAAGAATGATGGGACAGTTATGCATATCTCTTCCATAATAGTTGAAAATGGACATCTTCATAACCATTCATACTCTAATGGATTGGCAAGCTGGCTGCCAATGAGTTGTGAAGCACACACACACATGTATGAGGACAACATGATAATTCTTTAGGGGTAATCATAATAGTTTTTTAACAAAGGGGCACTCAATAGAGGAAGATCATTAAGGAGAAATTCATATGCAACTGGAGCTTTTGTTGAATTACACAATGGTGAAATACAGAATGTTAAAATACACATTGTGTAATATAGTATTAGGGACAGTCATGCTATAATTATGAATTGTTAATGTTTGTATAGTGGTAATGAGTATGGACTAATAAGGATATCGTTTGTGGTTTATCAAGGGAAGATCACCTATTATTATCCACGAGACTGATGTTGCCCATTATGCACATGATAACTATTCACCAACATTGTCAATCAAAAGACAATCCAATCTACATTTTCTTCTAAACTCAGACCTACCTCAGTGACCTAAGTGATGTATGTGCAAGGATAGTGATAGGAAGGGATATTTTAATGGGGATGAGATGATTTTGTGATAGGGGTGATGGGAATTTTTAACTAGTGACTGCAAACACCTTGTCTATATGGGATTGCCAAAACAATGGCAATACTGCGTATATTTTGTGCCCTAATTTCCATTTCAAGTAAATAAGAAGTTAGTTTTTAATACAGGGGAGGACTGCATATAGGGTATTTGGAAGAAAACCATAGCCTCAATCTCAATTTGATTGCGAAAGGCAACCTATCAAAAATCCATGATTTGGACTGTCCTAAGCAATATTTTGAAATTGTTTAGCAAATTGTCAATACCCTATCTATGAATAAATCTCTCCACACCTCAAGATTATTCTAGTGAAGTATGGGTCAAGTGACTCATGAGTGTTAGTTGTTGTTGCACCAAAAGATTGACCTATTAATGCCTGATACAACCACTTGACTTAACAAGCACGAGAGGCGTTAAGCCCTTGTCACAAACCACCACAGCGCAGTGCTGAACAAGAAGACCAAGGGTCACACCTTGCAACAATCCCCCCCAGTGCAAGCACGGGGTTTTTTTTGAACCCGTGACCTCAGCTTTGATACCAATTGTTAGTTGTCGTTGCACCAAAAGATCAACCTATTAATGCCCGATACAACCACTTGACTTAACAAGCACGGGAGGTGGTTAAGCCCTTGTCACAAAACACCATAGCCCAACGCTGAACAAGAAGACCAAGGGTCACACCTTGCAACAATGAGATCCTACAAGCTTGTGAAATAAGGAAGAAGACTATCTTAATTAAGAAGAGATGTCATTCAGCTACTCCCTAGTCATGCCTTAATTGTCATAGCAATGGCAAAAAGGAAGACAGTCTCATGAAATATGTTGTGATAGTAGTGACAAAATTATGCTTTGGACTAGTGTAGAGGGTGAAGAAGGGCTATCAAGAGACAATTATTGAAGTTAAGGCTCATTAATATGGCACCGCCAAACTCAAGTAGATAATCATGTGCCATAAGGTAAATTGCCATAAAGGCAATATGAACAAGGAGACAATCTGCTGTCATAACCAACACTTAGGATAATCATGAATAGGTACAAATTCCTTGCTTAGGAGTGTTGTTAATCTTTGCAATGAGAATGAAGGTGAGGAAGGGTGTTGCAGAAAGATATCCTAGAAAAGTTCATCGCATGGAGACATGACTGTCATATTCAAATGCAAATAAGACCGTCACAGCTATCAAGGCAGTCATAACAGTCCTAACTATCTAAGACTATCACACCTAGTTCTAGAGACAGCCATTACTGTCGATCACTTCATGCACATCATCATGAATAGGTTCATAAGGAATGTCCTAGCCCAAGACACTAAAGAGGTCTCCACATCCTCCAACCTTCTCCAAGAGAATTGATACTATGAAACATGCATGGAGAAGTTATCAAAAGGACACCTAACAATTATGTCTAAATGATCAATAGAGACAAGTAGGATTGTCATAATAGAGGGCATAGGATAGTCTAAGATTCAAGCCATTGCATGGTTCTATTGATTGAATCATTATCATATTAAGGAATAAATCCTTCTATATCATCCCAGGGCAAAAATTAAGAGTCTTCCAGAATCAATTTTGGCTCCATTGATCATGAATATGAGTATGACTAACAATTGTTCACTAAAATTATTTTATGAAGTATTTGATATTGTTTTTCTCTTGTATAGCTGAAATAAGTGAAATGAAGGCATGAAGGGCAGAAACAAGGTGGAAACATGAGGAATTTTGACTCTCTTTGACTAAACTAACTGATATACCTAGACACATATATATCTTAGAACATAAAGAACATAAAGACATAAAGAACATAAGAACATATATATGTGAATTAAAATGGACATAAGTTGAACATACCTTAGAATTCGATATTGTAGGTGACCAATTCTCCAAAATATGGCTTCAAAATCCTCAAATTCTTCTTTTTCGCAAGTTTGATTATGAATTCTGTATAACTCTAGAATAGG